>CM031371.1:51981025-52662041 GCA_018208015.1 Medicago ruthenica | reverse complement strand
TTAGCAAATCATCATATCATTGCAGATGATAACCTTGTTTGTGGGAATCAATGTTCCTCTAAAAGTTAATCTTTTCGTGTGGCGTCTACTTCTCAACCGTCTTCCAACGAAAGAAAACTTGCTCAAGAGAGGAGTGATTCCGGTTACTTCTCAATCTTGTGTGGGAGGGTGTGGCAGTTTAGAGGACCCGGCTCATCTTTTTCTTCATTGCGACTATTTTTGACAAGTTTGGATCGCTGTTTATGATTGGTTAGACATTTTCATGGTCAATCCGTACCATATTTCTGATCATTTCACTCCATTCGGTGGCTTGGGAGGCTTCTCTAAATACAATCGCGATGTTATTCAATTAAAAGTCATCTAAACCAATAAGAACATAATTTGGTTCGAATGACTTTAAAAAAAAAAACGAGCCAAACCAAACCAAACCAATGCGGTTTCAGTTGGTTTGTTTTTTCGAGACAACACATAACTTAAAAAATATGCGACAATTAACTAAGTTGAAACAATATTTAAGCATAAACACAAGGAAACACATGTTGTCTGATCGCATAAACCCTTTCTATCTCTAAAACATTTTTCTGGCTTTTCACTAGAAAACTCACCGACCGCCACCCTCCCTCCGGGTTTTAAGCATTCTCCGTCGTGGTTCCTTAGAGGCTGTTAAAAAAAACATAAACATAAGGTTCTTCAATAGAGTCTACCTGCCACAAAATAAGCATAAAGATTCAACTCCTAAGCAAGCCGCGATAGAAAAAATGATGGACGAGAGACAATCGAGTTGGAGGAGACATATCATCGAGATATGATTTAGTTTCTTTTTCAAATGAATCAAAAATGATGTACATATTTGTATGTATCAAGTTAACCGAAAAAAGAAGAAGAAAAAGGAATACGTGTGTGTTTGGTGGGTTGTGTAGGTGTTTGGACTGAATTAATGTTTCTCTATTGTGCAGTTTGGTTTGATTCGGATCGCAAAACAAAATTTCGCGAATCGAGCCAAACGGCGAAGTTGAGTGAAAAATGGCTGAAATACAATTTAACAAAGTGTGGTTTTTTGCATTTTTTAGTTTGGATTTGATCGATTTGTGATTTTCTATTGAGTTGGTTTGGTATTGAACAACTCTTGTATAATAGTCTTCACCATTTTTTAAGGGATAATAATCACTTTGGTCCGTGAATGTGTAATGAGTAGTCACAATAGTCTCTCAATGTATCAAAATTTCAAAATAATCCTTGATTGTACACTCTGTTAGTCAAAATAGTCCTTGACGGTGCTAAAATAATCTCTCAATGTCACAATAACTCTTTATATAAACTAAAATGATAATAATTAAGTACTTACAAGGATTAATATGACAATAAATAAATATATTGTAGTACTAATATGACAATATTAATAAAACATTTTAACATCAATGACTATTTTGACTAACAAATTGCACAATCAGAGACTATTTTAAAATTTTTATATATTAAGAAACTATTACGACTACTCATTACATTCAGATATCAAAGTAAATATTAACCCATTTTTTTAATCTTAACCGATGTCCACGTTTATGGTCTTGGTAGAAGCCTCTAGGAGCAAAGTTAAAACCGGTCCTTTGCTCCAAAGTCACGACAAAAGAGGCAGAACCACACCATACCACAGTGACACCAGAACAGAACCAGAACCGGGTCTCACTCACCACACAACTTACAAGTACTACGATTGACTGCATGTCTTGTTTCCTAGTAACCACGTCGTAATAACAATCCTCATAAATAAACACTATACCCTATAATTATTACTATTATAATTACTATTACCCTACCTGTAGCAGCCTAACTAAACCATGAATTAAAATAGAATTAAAGTTTCATATTATTGATCCATCATTTTTCACGTAGGGAGTAGGGTTGTGCTGTTGTACGTGGAAGTCTTTCTCAATAGACGACAAAAAAAGCCTTCTCAAATCAAAGACACAACACACCTACACTTTGTTTCCACCCAAAATTTTAAAAAATAAAAAATACAACTGGCAATATTTTTAAACCTTCCATGCCCTAATTTAATAATATTTTCGTTTACCACAAGTTCACTCTATTTTGCCTCGATATTTATAAACACTATCTTGATTTGAATCACGAACTCTCCTCAATTCCATTCCTCAGTGTCTCTCTTTCTATTTAACCCTCTTTAAACAACTTCAAACCTTCTTCAATTTTCTCAACTTCTTCTTCACAATTACAACACTTTGGTTCTGTTTGGGAAACCATTAATTTTCTATTGATGGCTGCTCAAAGCACTTACATGAGCTACCTCAAAGAAGATCAAAACCTTTGTCTTCTAAACAACTACTTTCACACAAACGTAACCAACTAAAAAAGATCTTCCTCAAACAACCACTTTACAATTGAGAAAACA
This sequence comes from Medicago ruthenica, assembly GCA_018208015.1. Taxonomy (NCBI): domain Eukaryota; kingdom Viridiplantae; phylum Streptophyta; class Magnoliopsida; order Fabales; family Fabaceae; genus Medicago; species Medicago ruthenica. The sequence continues at coordinate 52,659,631 of CM031371.1, read as the reverse complement.
AAAACCACCACCAACAAGAACAATTAACCTCTGCAAAAATGCTTGTTTTTTCTCATTCCAAAAACACACCAGATATAAGAAAATCACCACTCTTCGACCGTCTCATCACCGGTCAAAAGTCCCCTTAGAATCCCTGCTAAAACAGCATCACTTTTACTTGAAGCAGCTCTAAAAATTCAGAGTAAAAAAACCCAACAGCAAAAACAAATCCTTTGGTGTTTTTGGTTCGTTTTTCAGAAACTAACACAAAGAAACAGAAGCAAAAAGAGTGAAAATGAAGAAATATTTTCTGTTAAAGATATTTTAAGATGGGATCTTCTATAGGAAGAAGACATAAAAAATCTTTCAACAACATAGTTGAAGAAGAAGAAAACAAAGGCTGTGAAGTGTGTTCTTGCAATGGAAGACCAAGTTGTTGTGGTGTTTGGTCTGAGAGTAATGAAGATAAATCTTTGGATATGGAAACTTCAAGTAGTGGTCATGTCTTGTGAATCTGTTGAAGAGGTTGATTTGTGATGAACCAGAAGAAAGAAAATGTAGATTGTGCTTTGTTGATCCTCATGGATTTTTCTGTGAAAGCCCTTTTCGTTTGCTCTTGAAAGAATGTGGCGGTCCTCTTCCTCGGCCGTCGTACTCCGGAGTTTCTCCCATCGCCGGCGGAGTCACCTAGCGCCACCAAATAGAGGTTTGTCATTTTCTTAATAAAAATAATAATAAGATTAAATATATGCCTTTTATTCTTTATGAAAATGTGTTTCCTAAAATTTATAATTTTTTTAAATTTAGGTTCTAAATTTGGTCTTGAAAAAAAAAAGTTTAGGTCTATAATTATTAGTTTTTTGCTTATTTTAGTCATTATATTTCTTTTATAGATATTAATAAGGGACTAAAAATTAAAGGGTCATGTTAACTAGTGGTTGAGAACACTACTTAAGAAAACAAAAGAAATTTTTTTGCATTGAATTTTTGCACTTTCAATAGTTTTGATTATACAAGTCTCCAGATTTATTTACCATAGTTGCTTACATGTCCATGGGGCTCTAGTTAGTATTTCACAGAATAAAAACAGTCCTTTAAATAAATTCAATTGATAGCTATAAAGACAATATTATGTAGGAGTCGGGTTTAAAACCTCTAGTTCTCCACATTAGGATACTTGACCAAAAGAAAAGAAAAAAAAAAATATTTAGATGAGATGATAATAAGAGTATCTTTTCTCTTAATTAGAGATTTCTGCTTTTTAATCTAACCCTATGCCCCTTTATGTGGGATTAAAATACTACTCCTTCGTTTTGTTTTTGTACAAATAAATTAAAAATAAAGATTAAAATTAAAATAAAAAAGTTAAAGTATAGAACTACGCTGAAAATTTCATAATTTTTAAGAAATTAAAAAGATATTTAACTTTTTTTCATTTCAGCATTATTGTGTCCTAAATCTATGAACGATATGAAACATATATAGAAGAAGAGATAAATTTTTTTCATCCAAAAAAATTAACTGTTGTAGATAGTTTACTTTCCATTTCCTATATAAATTTTTAAAGTACTATAATAATTTCTCATAATTACTTTAATCAGAATATAATTAAATCAATTTTGGAAGTAAATTTGTGGTATATCAGCTAGATTTTGTAGCGAGTTGGACCACCATATTTAACTCGTGAGTTTGCCGTGTTTGTTTGTACTGCTGTGTTTGTTTTTGTCGGCAAATGGATCCAGATCCTATGACTGATATATTTGCCGGAAATTTTTTTATTTTGACAATTATACCCTTCCATTTTTTTCCAAAATCTGTTAAAATTTAAGCACTTAGAAGATGGTCACATAAGTCAATTCAATATAATGGTTTTGTTTGGTTTCTTTACTTTTCACTTCGAAGTAGTTATTAAGTAAATAAAGTCGCATTATTTTTTGTTTGTTCTTTTGTTAATATCTGATTCCGACATTCTATTTACTAATGAATAGTTTCTCATTTGTATTTTTGTTTGGCATTAATTGATTGTACAGAAACAAAAGATAAGTCAATTATTACAACCAAAATTTATGAATAAATAACCCAAATTATCAAACAAGTACTGAGTCAATATCATACACATTATTAGTAATCATTAAGAAATTATGTTAACTACCCCAATTATGATATTATTCTAATTAAAGTTGTTGTGAATTTCCATAGGACAAAGAAAATAATGGAGTTGATGGCCTCAACAAATTCAATCAGGGGAAGATGAGGAAGAGAAGGAACAATTTAGTCCAGTATCTTTTTAGATCCACTCTTTGAGGATTATGATGATGGTGATTGCCATGAAAACGACGATGAAGAGGGTGATTTTGATATGGAGTGTAGCTACGCCAATGTACAAAGTATGTCATTATTTATTTTTTCTTTAGAATAATCATATCAATTTAAGTATATAAAGTATAGTCTCTAAATATTATAGAAATAATAAATAGAAATATATGAAATCTGTCACTTTAGTCTTATTAAGGTGTTCATATGTTTTTTTTTGTCAAGTAGTTTAGTGGCTAGAGCTCACACATTTTAAATGTGAAGAAGTGGAGGGTCAGGGGTTCGAACCCCAGCACCTACATATAATATACAATATCTCTACCAACTGAGCTAAGATCACAAGGATAAGATGTTCATATGTTAAGGACTAACACGACGAATTTTCGAATACTTTTGGAATTAAAGTGATAGAATTCATATACTTTAAAAATTACATATTATATTTATTCAAAAAAATTAAGTTGTAGAGAGTGATATTTAAATATTAAGTTGATGGTTTGTTTATTTTATTTTATCTTATTATTATTATTATTATTATTATTATTATTATTATATTATTATTATTATTTTATTATTATTATTTATTATTAGTTTGTCATTTTTTTTGTTGTATGGTCGTTTTCCATCAAAATACCGTCGTACACGTTTCTTCAAAGTTGATTGTCCGTTACAAAAAATACCATAAGAGGGGTTAGTCGGTGAAATGATTGTGCTGAAATTGAAATACTAGTACATAATAATAGTAACATCTAACTTTTGTGGGTTCCATTTAAAGATTACAGCGGTTTATCACTTAGAAGGCATTTTGCATTGAATGTGGAATTGGCCTTAGCATACTCTTTGTTTTTACCATTAGACATAAGTACAGTGTGGTTATAAATTTCAACATGACCCACAAAATTTTTTCATGTCAGAAGAAGATCTGTCTTGATTGTGATGCTTATATTCAATGTGTTGTATAAGGTTTCAGCAATGTAAAGTTTAAGCATGTTTGATGGTAATTTTTGGTTGTTGAGAATTTAGTACTCTTGTGAATATTTAACTTGGTCAAAGTGTTACAATACAGCCCATGTGAGTTATTGCTTCATTCACATGTGGGCACTTGATTTAGTTTGAGTTCTTCAAGACCTTTTTAGGCATTGCAAGCTTGGGAAGTGGATTTGAATCATTTGATGCAGTAAAAAGTTACTAGTTACTGCTGTTAATAGATTTTTTTTTTCCTTCCAAAATTAAGTGAATGGAAGGATGGTATTTGTTATTAATATTCTTTTTTGTATTAAATTTTCAGGAAGCAAGCAACTACTATTAGACAGGCTTCGTAGATTTGAGCAACTTGCAGAGTTAGATCCACTAGAACTTGAGAAAAGAATGCAAGAAGACAACGATGCATTCGAAGACGATGATTATGAAGAAGATGAAAGTGAAGCGTCAAGTGAAGAGAAGGCATTGAGAGAAATAGTTCATGATATCCTCTGCCATCCAAGTGTTCATGAAAGATGGCAAGACCAAGAAGTTCTTAAGAGACTAGTTTATGATCTCATTAAGGAGGAAGAGAAAGAACTTAATTTGTCACAAGATATGGACATTGTAATGAAAAGGGTATGCAAGAAAATGGAATTGTGGAAAGAAGTGGAATCTAACACTATTGATATGATGATAGAAGAGGACTTCTCTAGAGAGGAAATTGGGTGGAAGAAAAATGTTGAGGAGACAAAAGAGCTAGCTGGAGAGGTTGAGCTTGCTATCTTTGTTTACTTGTTGATGAATTTTCAGAGGAATTAGTATGTTAATGTGGGTAAATTTGGATGCAGTTGAGGAGGTACTTAATTAGTATGAATCATTATACTTTATTCTTTTTATTTATTACTATAAGAGTATAGTATGATTTCATACTTATTTTAAAATAGGCTAGTTTTAGTAAAGAAAATGAGAGACCAAAAAATTTATAATTTGGGTTTGAGGGAAACATGAGGGATATGTACATTATTCGTGTATGTAGCTCGTTGTCCGTGGGAATGCTGTAAATCACTTTCCTAATTGAATTTTGTTACAATTATTAATCCGAGATATAGGTCTTCTTGAGATTGAGAGTTAAGATCCTCTCCATTTAATTTGTTCTCTCCATTTGTTCCAGTTGGAGAGATAAAGACGCAAAGAAGTTTGAAAATAATTAATAGTTGGTAGATCACACTAAGTAAGAGGACCCACTATATAATTTTTTGTATCTATTGTCTCACCAAAATGATATTGTCTATTTATTTAAACAAATTGAGAGAATCTTAACTCTAAGATTGATTAATGGTCTTTTATTTTATTTATTGATACAAATGAGGAGTTATGAAATGGAGTTAAACATTAATGTTAAATTTAATAATAAGGGATCTACATGTTTTGTCTCCAAATGTTGTCTTCCAACCTCATAATAATGAAGACGATTTGTGCCAGCAATGTGACCTAAAGAAATCATGCAAAACGTCTCTCTTATAAGTCTAAAATTAATAGCTAGATAATATGTATATGTCTTTGGGGGTAGCCTATATATAATCAAATAAAATGGTTCAGAATGCAGTGTATGTTACTCTTTCTTCCTAGTAGCTAGATGTTGTAATTTAATTAAGACAAGATGAAGTAGATTTCAATGATAGCTTCATTTAGTTCTGAAGCACTTTCATGACGGCAATCACCAAATGATGTGAGCTTGTTGATACGAGACCGTTAGCATCAGATGATATTCCTCTTTGAGGTGATAGACACATATGTGCCTTACATTAATCAATCATATACTTAAGCACTAAAATTAATCCTCCCTGTCTCTCTGAGTTTGCTTCAAATGATACATTTATCTGTACACAGTTTGAGTAAACATCATAGGAAAAAATGGTTCTTAACTTATTTGTTATCATCAAAACATTAAGTTGGTTGCAAACCTTTCATATCTTACAACTCACTCACTCTCATTGTTTATGCTTCGATAGGAAAACCAACAATATTGATAAAATTATTAGCAAGGCCTGCTGCATTTTTTATGATCACAAATTAATGATTAACACTCAACTGGTAGTTGCTACGAATCAAGTTCCAAACTCTCTATTTCAATAAAATCTTGTTACTTAAAAAAATTAGGTTCCAAACTCTCAATCTAGCAGGGACCCGTTAAATAATCCTGCGCTTCACCAACATCCACATGACAAAAGGAGTAAAGCATTGAGTTTTGAAGAAGAGTTAACTCTTTGGGTTGATATTGATAAAAGATCAAGAAATAGAATACAAGAGCTCAAGAGCAGATTTGAAGCTTAATAACTAACAAACCGACCAACTAATCAACTATCTAATTTTCTTATGCACCAAAAACAATAAAAATTCATATTCAATTCATGTTTGTTAAAAAATTCCAATTTTTTGGGGAGAGATTATCATAATATTCTATCCATTTCTGGAAAACTTCATTAAAAAATATGAAGGTTAGGCATGAGTTGACCAACAAGTAGGGACTAATTTCATGGATAGAAAATTTTGAAGGGACTAAAAGCCTAAAAAATATTTTAGGGGGACTAAAATCAAATGTTGGTATATGTAGAGGGACCATTTACTTATTTAAAACCTTCTATTTATGAGTAATTATTCTTAGAGCATCCGCGATGACCCTCTCATATTTGAATGTTTAAATGGGCCTCTATATATACATTTCACTCATTTTATAATACTTTAACTTCAATAAAATTAAATATAACGTTAAAATAGTATATTCAACAACATTTATTTATTTTAAGAAATTTAGTTAAGTGGGGTCTGCAAAAAAATTAAGAAGAGATGGTCATACATACATCTCCATAGACACCCTTCTCCATTTCTAATGAATGTGCAAATAGATATAATACAGAAACAGGAAAACATCAAAATATCACGAGAGTACAAAGACAGCAAGAAGTACTTCAAGATAAAGAACATAAAAACAATAAACAAAAACTAGAAACAACAAGAAAAATACAACAAAAGATGGAGCACTCCCACCAGAAGAAAACCCTAAACCAACCAGGGTAAGAAAACTCAAAAAAATGCTACACGACTATGAGAAACGAGCAGGAACTACACCACCATACATACAAATAACACAATAACCACCTTGATAATCACATTAACCCTACCGACACCAACATATAGAATAGGTTGCACAACTCATGAGACTTATTAAAAAAAACCATTTCCTGGATGAGTATTTAATCTTATCCACCAATTGCTTAACATTTACTGAGAATGTCGGACCAACACTACTAAAAAAAACAATAATCAGTGAGGGAAATTTAGTGAGGGAAAACATGAAATTTCTCTCTAATTCCGTCACTAAATTTTGCGACCAAGGAATTTGTGAGAGATTTTATTTTTTCCGTCGCTAATTCCCTCACTAATTTTGTTTTCCTAGTAGTGCAATACTAGAAAAACCTATTTCTCGCCCCCTCCCTAAGAGATCCAACAAACTAAACAATTATCTTCTACAAGCACTCAAAGTGTCACTCCACAATGAGAGGCCTATTTAACTTTGTGCTAAATAGGTGAAGTACCAACCATTTGTCGATGCTCTTAATTAATACTACTTACCAACTTGACCAATTTTCCATTTATCAAATAGACGGTCTTCAAGCCATTTTTTAATGATAAACTTAATATCACATAAGCGTAATATAATTTTTTTAATAATACGAAATAATCTTATAAATACTATACCTAAAAAAAAATCATATATAATACTAACGTCAGACAAACATTGTTGATGTTTGTCTTTCTACTTTATCGATAAAAATAATGGAAGTTATAAACTTTTATCATGTTATTTAATAAATAAGTTATTTGATTGTTACGGAAACAACAAAATAAGTTTCAGTGAAGTTGAAAATGAAAGAAAAAATATTACAATTTTTTAAGGTAAACAATTTTTTTTTATTCTTATATATTAAATATATATATATATATATATATATATATAATATATATATATATATATAAAATTCGACTGTTTGATACTTTTATTAAATAATCAGGATTAAATAAATAAAAAATTTTAATAAATAACGATTTAATTGTAAATGAAATAACTTGTGTTCACTTTGTTTTTCTAGCACGTGGCTTAGTTTCTTGATAACGTTTTCAGGCCCATCCACGTGCAGTATAAATATTAATTAATCTCTAAATATATGGTTCCAACATTTTAAAAACGCGATTAGTAAAAAAGATAATTTTAATTAGCACGATTTCCTCACCATCCTGATGCTACACAAAATAAGTCACTTTTGTCACTTTCTTTGCCAAATGCCAGTGGTGTCAAAACTCCACACATTTCACACAAGTCTCCTCACGTTCCCCACTATACATACATCCACACAAAAGTATCTCATTTAGTCACTAACTACTGCTGGGGTATATTTTCTTATTAGGTCTTGATAACAGACACTCTTTAAAGGATTTTTAATTAAAAAAATGATTATAAAAAAGTAAATATTTTAATTTTCAATGTATTAGATACATCAATTTTTATAAAATTTACTATTTAAAGATTCTTAAAGAGTGCACACTCGTTAGCCTTTCTTTTTGTTAGTTTAATTAATTCAATTCCCACCTTCATATTACTCGTGTGTACGTTTACCACATGCACACAATTGCATGTGTCACGTGGTTCCATTTAATAAGGTATCAATATATAAGATGAGTTGATAGATAGATGAATACATATACAATATTATTATTATTATTATCACACACAAGATGAAGAAAAGAAGAGCTGGAAAGGAAGAAGTTCCACGAGACTCGACATCCAATTTACAAAGGAGTGAGAGAAAGGAATGGAAATGGGTGTGTGAGCTACGACAACCAAACAACAAAACTCGTGTTTGGCTTGGAACATTTTCCCACCCCGACATGGCAGCTATAGCTATGATGTTGCGGCTTTAGCTTTCAAAGGTGAAACTGCTTCCTTAAATTTCCCTCACGCGGCTACCTCGTTGCCGCGTCTTGATTCACAAACATCGTCTGTTAGGTCTATTCAGTTTGCTGCGACGAAAGCAGCTGAAAAACATTTGTCTTCTTGTCAAGACTCCGAATCATTCCTCGCTGATATTGCAATGAATGGTTCTGAGTCTTTGGATTATAACGTTAATGCTTGTGTGGAGAAGTTTTTGGAAGATTCTGAAGGGTTCTTTTGGGATGAGGAGGAGGTTTTCAACATGCCGGGTTTGATAAACAGCATGGCAGAAGGGTTGATTATTACACCACCGGCTTTGGAGAGAGGGTTCAATTGGGTAGATGGGGAAACTACAATGGACTTGACTCTATGGGACATTGATAATTTTTGGCACTCCAATTTGTAAACCCTAAACACGCCTTCTATACAAATTAATTAGAGTTAAAAATGCAATGATATGTTAGTACAATTTTTTTTTTTAAAGAATGTTACAAATTAATATTGGTCGGTTTGTGAGATTTTGGTATTATGCTCAACTATAGGAATAATCTCTCTTCGTAATCAATGAAATAGTTTCCTCTTTATAAAATTGTTTTTTGCAAAATCATCAATTATATGCTCAGAACCATCGTTCTTTGAAAAATCATTTCTATGGAAATAAAACAAAACTATTTAATCTATTTTTTGACATAGTAAATCACAAATAAAATTTGTATATTTTTCATGTTTATTACACCATATCTCACGAAATAAGTGTCATACTTGATCATTTCATACATATTACGAAAATAACATAAATGAAAGAGATTTCTTTTTAAATTTTATCAACTATCCTCAATAAAGATTAGGATCATAACTTAAAATGAAATATACTAATTTGAGAGTGATGAACATATTAATTAAAGAGTATCATTGAATGTTTTTTTAGTTTTACAATAAAAATTGAAAAACAACATTGTACGAGACAGTATGTCCCCCTCAATGATTCTTAAAAAAGTTTTCTCTCCAAGGATTTGTTGTGCTAGGGTTTGGCTGCCACCCTCTTTTGGGTCGCCGCCACCACATCGGTTGGATTTCAATCCTTGCGAGAGCCGTTTTTTTCATCTCGTTTTAGTTGAACCTAGATGTTTCCTCCCATTCCTATATATCACTACTAAAAAAACAAAAATTAGTGAGGGAAAACATGAAATCCTTCTCTAATTCCATCACTAAATTTTGTGACCAAGGAATTTGTGAGGGATTTTATTTTTTCCGTCACTAATTTTACCTTTCCTAGTAGTGATATGCACGCCTTCATCGGTAGATTCTTCTCCACATTGAAAACCCTAACCACTGCAATCTCTTATATATGCTTCCAAACCTTCTCACTATTTCAATCATCCTTTTCCTTAGCGTTCCAATTATCAAAATCGATCTAATTGATGCCTCTACCCTAAACCTTGAAGGTCTCACCATCGTTGATGAAAGGTTAACCCTTAACTTGGATTCAAAAAATCATGTTGTTCAAATCCTTGATCATTGGTTGATAGGTCAATTTCTCATAGACAAACATATCAAATTTGTTTACTTTAGGGAAAGAATGAGTCGTACTTGGAACCTAGAAAACACATTACCATTATGTAGGCTGGTGATGATCGCTTCTTGTTTCAGTTTCATCATCAGCTCGATGAAGGACCATGGCTCTATCGACTACCATCTGGTGGTCGATAGAATAACCCCTGGTGTTGCACCCAACAACTTGAGCCTGAACCATCTTGATATATGGGTTCAGTTTCACAACCTTCCTTTTGGTCTCATTCAACCACAAGTTGGACATGGGTTAGGTCTCTTCCTTGGTGAACTAAAGGAATATGACAATTGTAACACGTTTTACAGTTCCTACATGCGGCTTAAGGTGCGCATTGATGTCGCAACACCTCTGAAGAAAGAATCGAAGGTCTGTGCTAATGATGGTAATTATACTACTTTCCACTTTAAGTATGAGAAACTGGGAGTGTTTTGTTACCTGTGTGGTGTTCTTGGTCATACAAATAGAATGTGTCCTCAACTATTTGAAATGGAGAATGATAATGGTACCCGTAATTGGGGGTTGAGTTGAGACCTGTGGTGAGGAGAGTGGGTACTGTCACTACCAATCAATGGCTGCAAGACCTTATTCCCTCTGTTGCATCATGTGGTGGTCCAAGTAAGGGAGGTGCTTATAAATCTGGTACAAATTCTAGAGGTGGTTCGATACAATTAAGCAATTTGGATGGGAGGATTAATGTTGTTCATCAGGAAATTAATGCAATCAAGCAAGGTATAATGGTTTCTCAGACTCATGTTTTGTGTAAGAGTGGTAAAGGTTCATCTCAGTTGGTCCTAAGTGGTATTTTGTTTCCTTCTACCTCTGGTATGACTTTGCTTGAAAGAGGACATAAGTCTCGCCTTTTAGTTCTTGGGTTGTTGGCCGCAAACAATGTTGTTGCTGCTCTAATTAATTCCAATCATGAGAGTGTGGCTCATTTGGTGGATAAAGGCGCCAAATTAAAAAAGCATAGAAGACTCTTGGACCCAGTGGAAAGTCAAGCTAAGATAAATAATGAAGTTGATATTACTGTTGATGGGGAGCTTATGGATAGCGTTGTAGGTATTAGTGCTAATATTGGGGGATGTTGTAATGTCTATTCATAATAATCATGTGTATGATTATAATGATGTATCGGCAGCACCTGATCATCAGGCCTGCCGAGGAAAATGAGTCTCTTAAGTTGGGGTTGCCTAGGTTTAGGTAGCCTGAGTGCAATTCCAGACTTAAAATACCTTGTCCAGCACTTCAATTCAGACCTACTATTTTTGAGGGAGACATTAATCCACCAAAATAAAATTGAAGAACTACGTTTCTTGCTTGGTTTTGATGCTTGTTTTCTATTGATCACACAAGTTGAGAAGGCGGTCTTGCTTTATTTTGGCGCACTTGTTTTAATTGTCAACTTGTTGATTACTCTAATAATCATATCTCTATTAAAATTTTGGATTATGTTCATGCTATTTGGAGACTTATCAGCTATTACGAACACCTTAATGGGGGACATAAGCGAGCTGCGTGGAATTTCCTCCGTCATCTATCTAATCAATTTGTAGGTCCTTGTTGTATTCTCGCCGACTTTAATGATATAATGTGTTGAGTATTTTGGTGTTGGCTGCATATTTTGGCAAATCTAATGTGTTGAATAGAAGCATCTTAATGTGTAGAACAAATCTTCAGTTGTAAGTTTTTCATTTTGAAGCTGTTCAGAAGCATTTTTGGCCTTCAGAAGCTGAAAGCACCTTCAGACGCACTGTAGCACTTCAGAAGCTGAAATGTGAGTTTGATGCCCGCGTTGACTTTCGTTGACCTCATCAGAAGCTGGTCTTTCTGAATTGTTTTGGCGCGAATCTTTGTGAGATTTAACAAGGATTTATCCTCTCATATGTCTTCTAGATTGCTGATTAAATTGGAGAATATCTTTTGAAGATTGGCTCGTGTTTTATGAAGTTCATATTTCCTGAAGGAATCTTTTGCAGATACATTGAAGATTTATATGTTTCCTTTTCAAGTCTTGCATAATTCAGAAACATATCTATTTGAGAAGATGTAATTCAGATTAATGTTGCTTGTTGAAGACTATATAAAGAGTGCTTTGCTGCTATTCAAGATATACGATTATTGAAGAAAATCAGAGAATTGAGTCTTAGAGTTTTAAGATGTTAGCTTTATTTGTGCACCACTCATTGTTTGAGTTGGTTTAGGAGTTTTATTGAGTTGTAAATTCATTCTAAGCCTGTAGGTACGAATGAAGGTTTGTTATTGAAGTTTTATTCAAAACATGGTAGTTTTCAGGGTTGTTCAAGTGGCTGGGTTGCAGTTGCTTGAATAGGAAGTTAGTGGCTACTAATACTCAAGAGTTGGGTAGAAGTCTGACTAGGTGGAGGTTGATTGCTTGGGATAGGAACTGGGAGTCAGTGTCTGAGTCTTAAGGATTAATTCCAATAGTGGATTTCCTTCCTGGATTGGTATCCCCCAGAGTAGGAGGTGTTTACTCCGAACTGGGTTAACAAACCTTGTGCTCTTTAGCTTTCCTGCACTTTTAATTTCTGTTACTTAACTGTTTTTAATTGTGCTAAGTTATTGTTCAGAACCTGTTTGGTTCAGAACCTGTTAACTCTATGTTATTGCCTGGCCAGAATTTCAATTGGCATCAGATCAGGCACCCTGCCTGTGTTTTGGGTGAGATCCAGAGGAGTTAGTTTCTGGCAAGCATGGATAGAGAAGGAGGCTATGTCAACAGACCACCCCTACTTGATGCCACAAATTATGAGTACTGGAAATCCAGGATGTGTGCATTCCTGAAATCCATTGACAGCAGAACTTGGAAAGCTGTGATTAAAGGCTGGGATCATCCTGTGGTTTTGGACAAAGATGGTAACAAAACTGAGATTCTGAATCCTGAAGAGGAGTGGACCAAAGCTGAAGATGATCTGTCACATGGAAACTCAAAGGCCTTGAATGCAATTTTCAATGGTGTTGACAAAAACATGTTCAGACTCATCAAGCAATGTACAGTTGCAAAGGATGCCTGGGAAATCTTAAAAATAACTCATGAAGGAACCTCTAAAGTGAAGATGTCCAGACTCCAGTTGCTGACTCCTAAGTTTGAGAACCTGAAGATGATGGAAGATGAAACTATTCAGGATTTCTACATGAATGTGCTGGACATGGCAAATTCCTTTGATTCACTTGGGGAAAAGATGTCTGAAGAAAAGATAGTAAGAAAAATCCTCTCAGTTCCCTGCCTAGAAGATTTGATATGAAGGTTACAGCCATAGAAGAAGCTCATGACATCACCACCATGAAGGTTGAGGAGCTGATTGGGTCTTTTCTTAATTTTGAGACTGCATTCTGCAAACAGCCTGATAAGAAAGGGAAAGGAGTAGCATTTGCAGTTAATTCAGGAGCTGATGATCAACAAGAGTCTGATGAGGAGGATAATGATTTATCAGAAGCTCTAGTGTTGTTTGGAAAACAATTCAACAGAATTCTGAAGAAAGTTGACAGAAAATCCAAGACCAAAGGTCAGAATTTCAGATTCAAGAAGCAACAAACTGATGAGAAGAAGACCAAGTCTGAGGAGAAAAGTAACCAAGCCAAAGGTGTGCAGTGCTTTGAGTGTGAGGGCTATGGGCATATCAAGTCTGAATGTCCCACTTTTCTCAAGAAGCAGAAGAAGAGCCAAGCTGTTTCATGGTCTGATGAAGATTCAGAAGAAGATTATGAGAATGAATCTGCTAAGGGTGACACAAGTCTGATGGTTAAGCTACAGTCTCAGAAATCAGAAGCTATCTTAAAGAATGAAGCTGTCTTAGAGTCTGAGACATTTTCTGTGTCTGACTTAGAGTCTGAAGGTTCATCTATGTCTGAAGTTGCAAAATCCTCATATGATGAACTAGCTGACAACTACAGGATGCTGTATACCAGAAGTGCTGAAGTTTGCAAACAAGTCCTGGATCAGAAGGAGACCATATGTCAACTAGAGGCTGAAAAAGGTGAACTGTTGGTTCAGAATTCAGAATTGAAAGAAGAAGTAAACCAACTTAATTCCCAACTTGAGCATATGAAAAAGCAGGTTAGAATGATGAATACTACTACTAATGTGTTGGATGAAATTTTAGAAAGTCAGAAACAAGGAAAAACTGGTTTAGGATTTGTGGATGAGAGTCTGAACCTCAAGCAGAAAAATCCAGTTAAACAGTTTGTTCCTGCTACTCAGACTCATGATCCTAGGATTGGAACATCTAAGATGAGACCTCAGAAGGTAGCCCAGATGCAAGGACAGAAGCATACTCAGATGAGACCTAAGAAGCATGTTCAGATGCAACCCCAGAAGTTCAACAGAAGAAGGAGGAATCATACCTGGACCTGTCATCATTGTGGTAAGAAGGGACACATTAAACCTTTTTGCTTTAAACTGTATGGTTATCCTGAACACTTTCAATATAGAAGAGTGCAACCAGCTGCACCCAGACACAATGTTCAGAAGGTGTGGAAACCTAAGGTTTAGAATGTAGGCCTGATTGCTCATACCTCATTGAGAGCCACTTCTAGAGAGGATTGTTACTTTGATAATGGTTGTTCAAGGCACATGACTGGTGTGAAGAAGCTGCTGAGCAATATCAAACCTTATTCCAGAAGCTATGTGACATTTGGTGATGGAGCAAAAGGTGAGATACTGGGTATTGGTGATTTAATCAATGAAGGCTTACCTAGACTGAATGATGTGCTGTTGGTGAAAGGTTTAACTTCTAATCTGATCACTATTAGCCAACTTTGTGATCAAGACTTAAAGGTTAATTTCAACAAGCAAGAGTGTTTTGTAACTGATCAAGAAGGTAAAGTTCAGATGAGGGGCTGCAGATCCAAAGATAACTGATATTTATGGGTGTCTGAAGAAGAAAGAAGCCTGACTTCTTGTCTCTTGAGCTCAGAAGAGGAAGTCAAGCTCTGGCACCAGAAACTGGGACATTTGCATCTGAAAGGCATGAAGAAAATCTTAAGTACGGAAGCTATCAGAGGTGTACCTAATCTGAAGATCAATGAGGACAGTGTTTGTGGTGATTGTCAAATTGGTAAACAAACAAGAAAGTCTCATCCCAGATTAGTTCACCAGGTAACTACTAAAGTACTAGAACTTTTACATATGGATTTAATGGGGCTTATGCAAGTAGAAAGTATTGGAGGAAAAAGGTATGCATTTGTAATGGTAGATGACTACTCAAGATTCACATGGGTTAATTTTGTTAGAGAGAAGTCTGATACTTTTGAAGTGTTTAAAGACTTATGCACTCAATTACAAAGAGAGAAGGACTGTGGTATTGTCAGAATCAGAAGTGATCATGGCAAAGAATTTGAAAACAAGAGTTTCTCAGAATTCTGTGCTTCTGAAGGTATAAAACATGAGTTCTGTGCACCTATCACACCTCAACAAAATGGTGTAGTTGAGAGGAAGAATAGAACATTAGCAGAATGTGCAAGGGTCATGCTGCATGCTAAGAAACTGCCTTATATGTTTTGGGCTGAAGCCATGAATACTGCCTGCTATATCCATAACAGAGTTACTTTGAAGAAGGGAACAACTTGTACCTTATATGAATTATGGAAAGGGAAAAAGCCAACTGTGAAATACTTTCATGTGTTTGGGAGCAGATGTTACATCTTGGCTGACAGGGAAAATAGAAGAAAACTGGATCCTAAGTCTGATGAAGGTATATTTTTGGGATATTCAGTAAACAGCAGAGCCTATAGGGTGTTTAACTCAAGAACTAAAGTTGTGATGGAGAGCATAAATGTGGTTATTGATGATCTGTCTGCTGAGAATGAAAAGAATGAATCTGAAGTTATTCCAGAGTCTGAAGCCTCAGAAGAACAAACTTCAGAAGCAGAAAATCTTCCAGAGTTTGAAGAAGCAGAAGGGCATCCAGATCATGATCCTACCAATAAAGGGCCATCAATTAGAGTTCAGAAGGATCATCCTAAGAAGCTTATCATTGGGAGCTTGGATCAAGGGGTCAGAACCAGGAGATCAGACTCAGCTGCTATTGTAGTACCCTAATTTTGTCCTAAGCATTTTAAAACAAAAAATCAAAAAAAATCAAAGAGGGGAAAAAGTCAAAAGTCAACAAAAGTCAACAGAAAAGTCAACATTTTAAAAATGATGACTTCGCACTGCGAAGCTCACTTCGTACTGCGAAGTCTGCGATTTTTCTGCAGATTTTTGGTTTCTTTGATTTAATTCCAGAATTTGTTGCATATCATTTCCATAATTATTTTAAGTAGCATTCATGGCTAATTGGGCCAAGCAAAACCAGAATTGAAGGACTTGCCATTAATGCCAAGGTTGGAAGCTTTTTCTTCCAACCTAGCATGTGACAAGCAAGTGGGCTTGCCCTTGGGCAGCTCTAGTCCCTCCCATGTGACCTGCTAACCACCACAAGGTTGTCAGCCACCTGCTTGAGGACTTTCCTCCTGCTTGCTCCCCCCAAAACCAGTCAAACCAGCTGGATTTTTCACTTGAAAAGCCATGATTGCCTACTCTGTTTTTGCAGCAGCTTTTCACCCTCTCACACCAGCCATAAGTAGCCTTTTCATCCCTCAATCTCTGCACATTACAGTGCACGTTTTCATTGATCAACCATTGAGATTGCAAGGATTGATCCCCAAGCATTAGCCAATTGCAATTCAGCTTTATTCTTCATCATTACCTTCTAGAATTGGTTGAATTTGTGGCTGAAATCAGGCTGAGTCTTGCCCCTTGGTGCAAGGCAAGGTTGCCTCTATCCATTAGCATTTAATGCAAAAGGATCCAGCTTGATCTTAGCCACAAATCAGCTGAATTTTAGGATTTAGTAATGATGAAAAAGATTTGGTTTTGGCCTATAAATAGAAGGCAATGCCCAAGGTTTCAAAGACAATTAACAACAGCATTTCAAGAGCAGAAACTCTACTCATTTAAGCCTACAAACCCCCACAAACAACCAGAAAAAACCAATCCAACACAAAGCATTACAAAGTTCCAAAACCATCACCAAATATCAAACCTCTTGCAAAATCCTTCAACCAAATCAAATCAAGTGCAGCTGGAGCTTTGTTAAGGAGTTCTGTAAGTTTCTAAGGCTTTATATTGCATTTACAATTGTGTTTGCATAGCTATTTTGGTTCAAAACCATTTGATTCTAAAAAACCCCTTTTGAATTTCAAAGAAATCCCAAGGTTTTCAAAACATCAAAACTGGTTTGTCCAGCCTTTTTCACCCCAAAAACTCAAAGTTTTTCACCCACCTATAAGGTCCTGAGTGTGTTCAGAAGTTGTTTCTGAACAAAAGTTCAGAAACAGCTTCTGAACCCAAAATTTCGCATGCTTCGCAGTGCGAAGTCATGGTCGCAGTGCGACCATGACAGAACTCAGAACCTGAGTTTGTGTCAAAATGACCAATTTTTGAGGTTCTAGCCCCAGAGCTCAGAACCTAAGAGTTTTAAACCCATGTTCTTCAAACCATAACAAGGATTTTGCATAATTTTGACAAAATCACAAGTTCGTATGACCATTTTGTGGATAACTTGCAAAACAAGTTATGTTCTCAAACTTTCAAAACCACATGAACAAACAAGCTATGTTCATCATTTCAATCAAAACTTGAACAATAAATATTGTTCATGATGTTCAAAACTCAAACATGAACATAAGCCAAATACGTTCGCTTTTCGCAAAACGAGCCGAACTTGTGCGTTTTCTAGCAAAATTTGCTAAACCTTCCCATTTTGGGTTTTCAAACCAAATGTTTTGACATACCTTGGGATTTCTAAAGGATTCAACCCAAAAACATGAATGAAAAAGGGATGGTGTGACGTATGTCTCTCCATCGCCCCGATTGTACGAATGCGTGACGTATGTCTCGTCGCTCGGACAATCGTCATTCCCTTTTCAATATGTACAACCCTAACCAAACCAAAACTTGGCCCCTTGTGGTCAATCCAAACCTTTTGGTCCCCCGTGGCCATTAGACTCGATCCCTCGACTCGTTTGAGTCCACTCGGTCAATGTTCGACTCGTCCGAGTCCATTGTACCCGTTCTTGATCTCAGTGGATCAATCGAACAATCGCCCGACTCGTTTAGAGTCCACTCGGTCAATGATTGACTTGTATGAGTCCATTGCACCTCTCTTGGTCCCATAGCGGCCAATTCCAACCCTTTACCCTAACGGACGTACCTTTTAACAATTCTAATGCGATTCACGAACAAACGCTTAATAAGTCTCCAAGAGCGAGCATACAAGCTACGTTTTAATCGCAAGAATTCGGTTAAAACATCGTCCAATTAAAATCAACCAACACATGTACGTTTTTCTACAAAGAACTACGTATGCTTTGAATTCTCCGACTACCGGGAGATACGTAGGAGCAAAATCGACATCTTGTCAAGCACAATAATAAAAACTTTTTTTTCCCTTCTTTTCTTTCGTTTGTTTTTATCTCTTTCCCCCCTTTTTATTATATTTTTAACATATATGAACATGCACGCAAAGTATTTAAAAAAAACAATTCAAGCTTTAACCAAATAGAAGGTTCCCGTTGAGTACAACGGACGTGAGGGGTGCTAATACCTTCCCCTTGCGTAATTGACTCCCGAACCCGACAATGGTTGCGATGACCAAATCCTTATCCTCATCGTCAAAGGGTTTTATTATCGTTTCCCTTTAAACAAAAAAAACTTAAGGGTTTATCAACGTTCCCTTTACACAAAAACTTTGGTGGCGGCTTCACAAAGGCCCTCCGAGCGTTTGCGAACGACCTCGGAGGATTTGCGCGTCTTTTTCCCGAGGAAAAAAACGAGGTGCGCACAGCTGGCGACTTCACTGGGGACCCTGTTCCCACTAGTGAGTCAAGCCTAACCTATTTGGTTTAAAGCCAATTGTTTTATTTTCTTTGCGTGCCATGTTTATTTATTTTATTCATACATGCTATATTTATGCTTTATGTTTATATTTGCTTTATCTGCTTTATATTCATGTCATATATATCAAATGCGGGGGTTACTTGAGTGATGTTACTCCACATTGTTCGGGTTAATGCCGGACGTGTGAGGCTCTCTACCCGAGCTTGAGAAAAAAACTAAGTTAGAAGGAGGTTGTGTGCGGAAGCCCGCGTTGACGTATGTCCGTGAGGTGGGATGTCCAACCCCGCTTAGATGAGATTTTCACGTGGAATTAATTGAAGTCATGTCGACGTATGTCCATAGACAACCCTAATTCCATGTGAGATCTATGACTCTAAGGACCTCTTCTTAGGAGATTTCACAACTTAGAGCCTACATGTGAGGATGGGGGGAAGTTCCGAACCTTCATAAACCATACCCTTGCATAACATTTGCATTCATGAAAAGTAATTTTCGCATCGTTTTGCTTTATAGGAGTTTAAAAAGAACGAACAAATATTAGCAAAAAAAAAGAAATATGGATTCCGGGAACAAGAATACGCTCGCCTTCAAAATTAAAGCTCCTAGGGTGGAAAGTTTATTAGCTCTAAGCAAGAGGCTCTCTTCGGTCCACAAGAACATCTTCGAGGCAAGCTATGGGCTAATCCTTGATCTTTTACCCGTAAGAATAGATTCAACCGCCTTAACCACTTTGGCGCAATTCTTCGACCCACCTCTACGGTGCTTCACATTTCAAGACTTCCAACTAGCGCCAACTTTGGAAGAGTTTGAGAAGATTTTGGGTTGTAGTATGAAAGGTCATGAACTCTATCTCGGTCCGGGAAAGGATCCCACATTTGAAGCCATCGCCGAATCCTTATACCTCGACACCCAAGAAGTGGCATCTAACTTGGAAGTTAGAGGGAGCCTTAAGGGTTTTTCAAGAAAGTTTTTGGAAGCCAAAGCTCGGGATTTACTAGCCAACAAAGAGGTAATGGCATTCAATGCCATCTTAGCCCTCTTAGTCTACGGGATTGTCTTATTCCCCAACATGGATGATTTCGTAGACTTTCCGGCTCTAGAGGTGTTTATGACTAAAAATCCAGTTCCTACAATCTTAGCGGATTTTTATCATACCCTCTACTCAAGGCATGAACAAGCAAGGGGACGCAAAATTACTTGTTGCACTCCCGTGGTGCAAATTTGGATGATGTCCCACATGCCAAGAAACCGAGACTTTGTGGAAAACCGGGCCAAGCTCAAATGGTCGCAACGGATGACAACCCTCGCCGAGAAGGACATCCATTGGTTTTCACCAAACTTAGAGGACCCGGAAATTATCCTCAGCTGCGGGGACTTCCCCAACGTACCCCTCATTGGTACTAAGGGATGTATTAATTACAATCCGGTCCTCTCTCTCCGACAACTAGGTTTTTCAATGGAGGATAAACCTAATGACCTTTTGTTGGAAGCTTTCTACTTAAGGGAAGGCGATCAAGACCCGGCATTGCTAGAGAGAATCCGGGGAGCATGGAGCCAAGTACGCAAGGGAAGGGTCGGCAAGAGAAACTGTGTCGCCAAACCCCTTTATACTCAATGGGTGAAGGAGAGGGTCAAAGCAATCAAGTTACCCTTCGTGGTCATAAACCCTCCAAAACCTCCTACACCTAAACCTATTGCAATCATTCCCAACAAAGAAGTGGAGGACCTCAAGGCTAAAATTCAAGAACTCCAAAACAAAAACGGAGACTTAGAATTGAAGCACCTCCAAGCTTTAGGAGAAATTACTAGGACGAAGAGAGATCGTGATGAAGTATCACATTCTCTCCTAGTATGCCAAAAACGGCTAAGGATCTCCGAAGGGAAGAGGGATTGGATAGGAGGCGGCTTGGTTAGTGCGGATGCCAACCTTGTGGCCAAGGACGAAGAGTTGGAAAGAATTCTACATTCCAACCAAGAGCTCAAGAAGTTTGGCGAACTAGCCATCGAAGCTCAACGGAAATGGAGGTTGAAATTCCAAGAGAAAAATCAACAGCTCCAAGAAGTAGTGAAAGACTACAAAGAGCAGCTTCAAGCCGAACGCGTCCAGCGGCAAAGACATGAGAGTCTCTCTCATCAAGGGAGGCTAAAGTGCAATCATCTCGAAGAAGACATCAAGAAATTCGAAGAGTACTTCGACAAGATTGCAAGAGCTCATGGGGACCACATTGCACAACTACACGATGAAATTAGAAGTGCAAGAGTCAAGCTAGACCAGCGCAAGGAAGTAATTGAGTATGTATGGCAAGACGCCACCCGATTAAGTGAGGATTTCACTAAATTGGTTGCATTCTCAAATTTGGTAATCACCCAACTTCCAAAGAAGCTAGCGGAGGCCGAGATGGTCATGCCCTACTTTGTCATCCCTATGGAGATCCAGAAGTTTATGAAGTTCTGCAAGGACACCATAGATTTCTATAGGGAGGAGATGAGCAAAGCCGAGAAGCGAGCGGCTATTTGATTTGTAATAGCATTAGTTACACTTTGTAAACAAATGTTATTTAATCAAATATATTTTGAAGTATAATCAATTTCCCGGTCTTTAATATTTTGAAGTTGCTAATATTAATCGTGCACCTTTAAACTCCATAAAGCAAAATAAAAAAAATGCATATTTTGCATACTCATAGCATACATACATCCACATGCATCTTCATGCATTTTTTCAAAAAAAACTCATTCATTTCCCTAAAAACAGTTCAAAGCAATCATAGCCCGAAAACCCCGAAAGCCCTCGGTCCAAGAACCAGATATTCAACACTCGTACGGAACACGAGCTAACAAACAAAGGATCATGGACAATTTGGAACAAACTCAAGCGGCTTTGAGAGAAGAGGTTGATGGAATGAAGGGAAAGATGGATCAGATGTTAGAGTTAATGCAAGCTCTATCGGCACGAGAAAGTAACCCTCGCCCAACAACGGATGCATCCAATGTGCAATGGCCTCCTTATGGTTTACCTGTGGGTTATACCCCACCATTTGAAAATGAGGGTCAAGGACCACCTCCACCACCGCTCACAATCCCCGTAAGGAATTAAGAGCGTCGTCCTCAAGGAACTTCCACTACTCAGCATGAAGTAATTCCCCATGATGTGGAAAATAGCCAGCTAAGGCAATCTGCTCCCGACACCACCCACCAAGACAATGATACCACCCAAATGTATCGAGTTTTGGAAGAAAGGTTGAAAGCTGTCGAAGGGTTCAGCTCATACGGTGCCCACAACGCTTTGGATATGTGCTTAGTGCCCGACGTGGTAATTCCTCCGAAGTTCAAAGCACCGGACTTCGAGAAATACAAAGGAATTCAATGCCCTCGGAACCATCTAAGGATGTTCTGTAGGAAGATGGCAGCTTACGCAATGAACGAGAAACTCATGGTGCATGTGTTTGAAGATAGTTTAAGCGGAGCGTCCTTGGATTGGTACATGCAGCTCGAGCGTACCCATGTCCAAACTTGGAAGGATCTAGCCGATGCCTTCCTAAAGCAATACAAATATAATTTGGACATGGCTCCAAATAGGATGCAACTACAAAACCTCCTACAAAGAAGCAACGAGTCCTTCAAGGAGTATGCTCAGCGGTGGAGAGAACTAGCTTCTCGTGTACAACCACCACTATTGGAAAGAGAGCTTGTCGACACCTTTATGGGCACACTTCAAGGCCCATATTACGACAAGATGATTGGAAGCACGTCTGCCGGTTTCTCCGATCTAGTCATGGTTGGTGAAAGAATAGAAGACGGAGTGAAGAGAGGAAAAATCCAAGGCTCTCCAGAAGCTCAAAGTGGAGCTAGAAAGCCCCCCAACAACTTTCACAAAAAGAAAGAGGGGGAGACGAATGCTATTCTGGTGGGACCATCCTACCCACCACCAAATCAAATGCCTCACTACCACTATCCTTATGTGGCAGCAGCAACGGCTCAAGGGCGTTACTCACCTCAAGTAATTCCCGCAAATCCACCTCGACAACCAGTAGTGTTGCCGCAGCAAAATCAACAGCAACAACAACAAGGCGGGTACCCATCAAAGAATCAAGCGAGCTCAAGGAACAATTATTTTAATAGGCAGTTTGATCCTGTACCTATGTCTTATGGTCAAATCTTGCCATACCTAATCCAAAAGGGTATGGTCGAGACAAGACTACTACCACCAATGTCGCCACCATATCCACAATGGTACGACGCCAACGCCAAATGTGATTTCCACGCAGGATCCGTGGGGCACAATGTCGAAAACTGTAGAGTTTTCAAACACAAGGTGCAGGATCTTATTGACAAGAAGCTGTTATCCTTCAAAGAGGAAAACCCCAATGTGAAGAACAACCCATTGCCGGGGGAAGTCGCCTCATTCCCCAGTGAAGTCGCCAGCTGTGCGCACCTCGTTTTTTTCCTCGGGAAAAAAGACGCGCAAATCCTCCGAGGTCGTTCGCAAACGCTCGGAGGGCCTTTGTGAAGCCGCCACCAAAGTTTTTGTGTAAAGGGAACGTTGATAAACCCTTAAGTTTTTTTTTTGTTTAAAAGGAAACGATAATAAAACCCTTTGACGATGAGGATAAGGATTTGGTCATCGCAACCATTGTCGGGTTCGGGAGTCGATTACGCAAGGGGAAGGTATTAGCACCCCTCACGTCCGTTGTACTCAACGGGAACCTTCTATTTGGTTAAAGCTTGAATTGTTTTTTTTAAATACTTTGCGTGCATGTTCATATATGTTAAAAATATAATAAAAGGGGGGAAAGAGATAAAAACAAACGAAAGAAAAGAAGGGAAAAAAAAGTTTTTATTATTGTGCTTGACAAGATGTCGATCTTGCTCCTACGTATCTCCCGGTAGTCGGAGAATTCAAAGCATACGTAGTTCTTTGTAGAAAAACGTACATGTGTTGGTTGTTTTTAATTGGACGATGTTTTAACCGAATTCTTGCGATTAAAACGTAGCTTGTATGCTCGCTCTTGGAGACTTATTAAGCGTTTGTTCGTGAATCGCATTAGAATTGTTAAAAGGTACGTCCGTTAGGGTAAAGGGTTGGAATTGGCCGCTATGGGACCAAGAGAGGTGCAATGGACTCATACAAGTCAATCATTGACCGAGTGGACTCTAAACGAGTCGGGCGATTGTTCGATTGATCCACTGAGATCAAGAACGGGTACAATGGACTCGGACGAGTCGAACATTGACCGAGTGGACTCAAACGAGTCGAGGGATCGAGTCTAATGGCCACGGGGGACCAAAAGGTTTGGATTGACCACAAGGGGCCAAGTTTTGGTTTGGTTAGGGTTGTACATATTGAAAAGGGAATGACGATTGTCCGAGCGACGAGACATACGTCACGCATTCGTACAATCGGGGCGATGGAGAGACATACGTCACACCATCCCTTTTTCATTCATGTTTTTGGATTGAATCCTTTAGAAATCCCAAGATATGTCAAAACATTTGGTTTGAAAACCCAAAATGGGAAGGTTTAGCAAATTTTGCTAGAAAACGCACAAGTTCGGCTCGTTTTGCGAAAAGCGAACGTATTTGGCTTATGTTCATGTTTGAGTTTTGAACATCATGAACAATATTTATTGTTCAAGTTTTGATTGAAATGATGAACATAGCTTGTTTGTTCATGTGGTTTTGAAAGTTTGAGAACATAACTTGTTTTGCAAGTTATCCACAAAATGGTCATACGAACTTGTGATTTTGTCAAAATTATGCAAAATCCTTGTTATGGTTTGAAGAACATAGGTTTAAAACTCTTAGGTTCTGAGCTCTGGGGCTAGAACCTCAAAAATTGGTCATTTTGACACAAAAACTCAGGTTCTGAGTTCTGTCATGGTCGCACTGCGACCATGACTTCGCACTGCGAAGCATGCGAATTTTTGGGTTCAGAAGCTGTTTCTGAACTTTTGTTCAGAAACAACTTCTGAACACACTCAGGACCTTATAGGTGGGTGAAAAACTTTGAGTTTTTGGGGTGAAAAAGGCTGGACAAACCAGTTTTGATGTTTTGAAAACCTTGGGATTTCTTTGAAATTCAAAAGGGTTTTTTTAGAATCAAATGGTTTTGAACCAAAATAGCTATGCAAACACAATTGTAAATGCAATATAAAGCCTTAGAAACTTACAGAACTCCTTAGCAAAGCTCCAGCTGCACTTGATTTGATTTGGTTGAAGGATTTTGCAAGAGGTTTGATATTTGGTGATGGTTTTGGAACTTTGTAATGCTTTGTGTTGGATTGGTTTTTTCTGGTTGTTTGTGGGGGTTTGTAAGCTAAAATGAGTAGAGTTTCTGCTCTTGAAATGCTGTTGTTTATTGTCTTTGAAACCTTGGGCATTGCCTTCTATTTATAGGCCAAAACCAAATCTTTTTCATCATTACTAAATCCTAAAATTCAGCTGATTTGTGGCTAAGATCAAGCTGGATCCTTTTGCATTAAATGCTAATGGATAGAGGCAACCTTGCCTTGCACCAAGGGGCAAGACTCAGCCTGATTTCAGCCACAAATTCAACCAATTCTAGAAGGTAATGATGAAGAATAAAGCTGAATTGCAATTGGCTAATGCTTGGGGATCAATCCTTGCAATCTCAATGGTTGATCAATGAAAACGTGCACTGTAATGTGCAGAGATTGAGGGATGAAAAGGCTACTTATGGCTGGTGTGAGAGGGTGAAAAGCTGCTGCAAAAACAGAGTAGGCAATCATGGCTTTTCAAGTGAAAAATCCAGCTGGTTTGACTGGTTTTGGGGGGGCAAGCAGGAGGAAAGTCCTCAAGCAGGTGGCTGGCAACCTTGTGGTGGTTAGCAGGTCACATGGGAGGGACTAGAGCTGCCCAAGGGCAAGCCCACTTGCTTGTCACATGCTAGGTTGGAAGAAAAAGCTTCCAACCTTGGCATTAATGGCAAGTCCTTCAATTCTGGTTTTGCTTGGCCCAATTAGCCATGAATGCTACTTAAAATAATTATGGAAATGATATGCAACAAATTCTGGAATTAAATCAAAAAAACCAAAAATCGTTCATTGGCCTCTAATCATCAAATGAAGCCAAACCTTATTGACATTCCCCAGGGAGTCTCAACCCAAAACAAAAGTCCAATCATTATTGGCAAACCCACACAAATCTTCGGGCATAGGCTCGAACTACACCGGTTTTGATCCCATTTGGGTATGTAGGCAAAGGACCTTGTCCTTCCAAACCGACCAACCAAAAAAAAAACAAAACACAAAAAGAGAGCCCAATCGTCATTGGCACAACCACAACCAAGACCGACTTTGCTCGGCACCCAACCAGCATCATTTCATTTTCATTCATGCATGCATATTCAAATCATTCATACACATGCATTTCATTTCATAAATCATGCATCCTCAACAAGGATTCTCCAGTGGATATCACATATTCACCAACACCCATCAAACAATCAACCAGGGGCACCTATTTAGGGTAAGGCCACAGCTCGTTAGGAATCAACATTCAGAAGCAGTGCCTGAATAAGATCACCTAGCTTAGGTATCGACCTCTAGAAGCAGTACCTAGAGTAGATCACCTCCATCAATGTTCCACCTCTAGTGACAGTGCCTAGAGTAAACCACCATCCTTAGGCATCAACTTCTAGTGACATCCTAGAGTAGATCACCTCCCTCAACGTTCCACCTCTAGTGACAGTGCCTAGAGAAGACCACCATCCTCAGGAATCGACTTCTAGTGACAGTGCCTAGATAAGATTACCTTCATTCCCCAGTGGATCTACCTCCAGTGTTAGCGGCTGGATACGATCAACCTTTTCCAACCATTGCATTTGCATTTCGCGAAGGACAAAATTCGGGTCCTTCTTTTTACTTAATTGATCTTCGCAAAGAGTTCATGAGATGCCCTCGGCACTCACGCACTCTATGCGAAGACACAATTAAGTAGGGGCAGCTGTAGTACCCTAATTTTGTCCTAAGCATTTTAAAACAAAAAATCAAAAAAAATCAAAGAGGGGAAAAAGTCAAAAGTCAACAAAAGTCAACAGAAAAGTCAACATTTTAAAAATGATGACTTCGCACTGCGAAGCTCACTTCGTACTGCGAAGTCTGCGATTTTTCTGCAGATTTTTGGTTTCTTTGATTTAATTCCAGAATTTGTTGCATATCATTTCCATAATTATTTTAAGTAGCATTCATGGCTAATTGGGCCAAGCAAAACCAGAATTGAAGGACTTGCCATTAATGCCAAGGTTGGAAGCTTTTTCTTCCAACCTAGCATGTGACAAGCAAGTGGGCTTGCCCTTGGGCAGCTCTAGTCCCTCCCATGTGACCTGCTAACCACCACAAGGTTGCCAGCCACCTGCTTGAGGACTTTCCTCCTGCTTGCTCCCCCCAAAACCAGTCAAACCAGCTGGATTTTTCACTTGAAAAGCCATGATTGCCTACTCTGTTTTTGCAGCAGCTTTTCACCCTCTCACACCAGCCATAAGTAGCCTTTTCATCCCTCAATCTCTGCACATTACAGTGCACGTTTTCATTGATCAACCATTGAGATTGCAAGGATTGATCCCCAAGCATTAGCCAATTGCAATTCAGCTTTATTCTTCATCATTACCTTCTAGAATTGGTTGAATTTGTGGCTGAAATCAGGCTGAGTCTTGCCCCTTGGTGCAAGGCAAGGTTGCCTCTATCCATTAGCATTTAATGCAAAAGGATCCAGCTTGATCTTAGCCACAAATCAGCTGAATTTTAGGATTTAGTAATGATGAAAAAGATTTGGTTTTGGCCTATAAATAGAAGGCAATGCCCAAGGTTTCAGACAATTAACAACAACATTTCAAGAGCAGAAACTCTACTCATTTTAGCCTACAAACCCCCACAAACAACCAGAAAAAACCAATCCAACACAAAGCATTACAAAGTTCCAAAACCATCACCAAATATCAAACCTCTTGCAAAATCCTTCAACCAAATCAAATCAAGTGCAGCTGGAGCTTTGCTAAGGAGTTCTGTAAGTTTCTAAGGCTTTATATTGCATTTACAATTGTGTTTGCATAGCTATTTTGGTTCAAAACCATTTGATTCTAAAAAACCCCTTTTGAATTTCAAAGAAATCCCAAGGTTTTCAAAACATCAAAACTGGTTTGTTCAGCCTTTTTCACCCCAAAAACTCAAAGTTTTTCACCCACCTATAAGGTCCTGAGTGTGTTCAGAAGTTGTTTCTGAACAAAAGTTCAGAAACAGGTTCTGAACCCAAAATTTCGCATGCTTCGCAGTGCGAAGTCATGGTCGCAGTGCGACCATGACAGAACTCAGAACCTGAGTTTTTGTGTCAAAATGACCAATTTTTGAGGTTCTAGCCCCAGAGCTCAGAACCTAAGAGTTTTAAACCCATGTTCTTCAAACCATAACAAGGATTTTGCATAATTTTGACAAAATCAC
The DNA here is from genome assembly GCA_018208015.1 of Medicago ruthenica. NCBI lineage: Eukaryota > Viridiplantae > Streptophyta > Magnoliopsida > Fabales > Fabaceae > Medicago > Medicago ruthenica. The sequence goes on along the minus strand of CM031371.1, from coordinate 52,631,462 downwards.
AAGTTCGTATGACCATTTTGTGGGTAACTTGCAAAACAAGTTATGTTCTCAAACTTTCAAAACCACATGAACAAACAAGCTATGTTCATCATTTCAATCAAAACTTGAACAATAAATATTGTTCATGATGTTCAAAACTCAAACATGAACATAAGCCAAATACGTTCGCTTTTCGCAAAACGAGCCGAACTTGTGCGTTTTCTAGCAAAATTTGCTAAACCTTCCCATTTTGGGTTTTCAAACCAAATGTTTTGACATACCTTGGGATTTCTAAAGGATTCAATCCAAAAACATGAATGAAAAAGGGATGGTGTGACGTATGTCTCTCCATCGCCCCGATTGTACGAATGTGTGACGTATGTCTCGTCGCTCGGACAATCGTCATTCCCTTTTCAATATGTACAACCCTAACCAAACCAAAACTTGGCCCCTTGTGGTCAATCCAAACCTTTTGGTCCCCCGTGGCCATTAGACTCGATCCCTCGACTCGTTTGAGTCCACTCGGTCAATGTTCGACTCGTCCGAGTCCATTGTACCCGTTCTTGATCTCAGTGGATCAATCGAACAATCGCCCGACTCGTTTAGAGTCCACTCGGTCAATGATTGACTTGTATGAGTCCATTGCACCTCTCTTGGTCCCATAGCGGCCAATTCCAACCCTTTACCCTAACGGACGTACCTTTTAACAATTCTAATGCGATTCACGAACAAACGCTTAATAAGTCTCCAAGAGCGAGCATACAAGCTACGTTTTAATCGCAAGAATTCGGTTAAAACATCGTCCAATTAAAATCAACCAACACATGTACGTTTTTCTACAAAGAACTACGTATGCTTTGAATTCTCCGACTACCGGGAGATACGTAGGAGCAAGATCGACATCTTGTCAAGCACAATAATAAAAACTTTTTTTTCCCTTCTTTTCTTTCGTTTGTTTTTATCTCTTTCCCCCCTTTTATTATATTTTTAACATATATGAACATGCACGCAAAGTATTTAAAAAAACAATTCAAGCTTTAACCAAATAGAAGGTTCCCGTTGAGTACAACGGACGTGAGGGGTGCTAATACCTTCCCCTTGCGTAATCGACTCCCGAACCCGACAATGGTTGCGATGACCAAATCCTTATCCTCATCGTCAAAGGGTTTTATTATCGTTTCCCTTTAAACAAAAAAAAACTTAAGGGTTTATCAACGTTCCCTTTACACAAAAACTTTGGTGGCGGCTTCACAAAGGCCCTCCGAGCGTTTGCGAACGACCTCGGAGGATTTGCGCGTCTTTTTCCCGAGGAAAAAAACGAGGTGCGCACAGCTGGCGACTTCACTGGGGAGTCCAATCTTCATTGGCCCAGGGCGGTTTAGGCAATAGAGAGCGTCCTGCTAGATTGAAAACCTGAAAAGGCGGTCTAGGCAAAAATTAAGGACATCAAAAAAGGAAGTACACCCCGGTGGATTGAAAACTCGAAAGAGCGGTCCAGGCAAAAGTTAGGGGTTAACAAAAAAAAAAGCAATGACTGCAGCATCCAAGCTCCGGACAAGATTCAAGAGGAGAAGAATCGGTCTCGTCAGCATCTTCCAACAAACAAAAATCTCGAAGTCATAAGGAAATAGCATGTGTTGTGCCAAAACCAACAATTTTCTTTTTGCTTTTTCTTGTCTTTCTCTATCTCACTTCTCACTTTGTGTATTTTTACCCATTCAAGAGGTCAAATCTGCATTGAATAAATTTCCTTTTTTTTTATTTTATGTTCTCAGTAGCGCATAAAATTTTGTTTTATTCATGATGAAAATGCTTTAAAACATGGGAAATAAACAAAAGAATTTTCTTCCAAAAAAAAAAGAGAGAAAAAACAAACAAACATTGCTTTATTTTGAATCTTCGTGAATTCTGAAAGAATTGCGGTAATTCCTACCAAAATATTGCACTAAAGGACTTATGCTCCTTAGCAAAGGCAAGTGTATAGCTCGCGGCACGCGGAGCGCAAAAACCCCCAAGGGTTAGGAGGAGCAGAATTCCCCAGTAAACACCCTAAAACATCCAACCACCAACCAAGGCTGGATATCGATCATGTTTCCAAAATGATCCTTATATCCCTGTAAGCCAAACCTCATTGATATTCCCCAGGGAGTCTCAACCCCAAACAAAAGTCCAATCATTATTGGCAAACCCACACAAATCTTCGGGCTTAGGCTCGAACTACACCGGTTTTGATCCCATTTGGGTATGTAGGCAAAGGACCTTGTCCTTCCAAACCGACCAACCAAAAAACAAACAAAACACAAAAAGAGAGCCCAATCGTCATTGGCACAACCACAACCAAGACCGACTTTGCTCGGCACCCAACCAGCATCATTTCATTTTCATTCATGCATGCATATTCAAATCATTCATACACATGCATTTCATTTCATAAATCATGCATCCTCAACAAGGATTCTCCAGTGGATATCACATATTCACCAACACCCATCAAACAATCAACCAGGGGCACCTATTTAGGGTAAGGCCACAGCTCGTTAGGAATCAACATTCAGAAGCAGTGCCTGAATAAGATCACCTAGCTTAGGTATCGACCTCTAGAAGCAGTACCTAGAGTAGATCACCTCCATCAATGTTCCACCTCTAGTGACAGTGCCTAGAGTAAACCACCATCCTTAGGCATCAACTTCTAGTGACATCCTAGAGTAGATCACCTCCCTCAACGTTCCACCTCTAGTGACAGTGCCTAGAGAAGACCACCATCCTCAGGAATCGACTTCTAGTGACAGTGCCTAGATAAGATTACCTTCATTCCCCAGTGGATCTACCTCTAGTGTTAGCGGCTGGATACGATCAACCTTTTCCAACCATTGCATTTGCATTTCGCGAAGGACAAAATTCGGGTCCTTCTTTTTACTTAATTGATCTTCGCAAAGAGTTCATGAGATGCCCTCGGCACTCACGCACTCTATGCGAAGACACAATTAAGTAGGGGCAGCTGTAGTACCCTAATTTTGTCCTAAGCATTTTAAAACAAAAAATCAAAAAAAATCAAAGAGGGGAAAAAGTCAAAAGTCAACAAAAGTCAACAGAAAAGTCAACATTTTAAAAATGATGACTTCGCACTGCGAAGCTCACTTCGTACTGCGAAGTCTGCGATTTTTCTGCAGATTTTTGGTTTCTTTGATTTAATTCCAGAATTTGTTGCATATCATTTCCATAATTATTTTAAGTAGCATTCATGGCTAATTGGGCCAAGCAAAACCAGAATTGAAGGACTTGCCATTAATGCCAAGGTTGGAAGCTTTTTCTTCCAACCTAGCATGTGACAAGCAAGTGGGCTTGCCCTTGGGCAGCTCTAGTCCCTCCCATGTGACCTGCTAACCACCACAAGGTTGCCAGCCACCTGCTTGAGGACTTTCCTCCTGCTTGCTCCCCCCAAAACCAGTCAAACCAGCTGGATTTTTCACTTGAAAAGCCATGATTGCCTACTCTGTTTTTGCAGCAGCTTTTCACCCTCTCACACCAGCCATAAGTAGCCTTTTCATCCCTCAATCTCTGCACATTACAGTGCACGTTTTCATTGATCAACCATTGAGATTGCAAGGATTGATCCCCAAGCATTAGCCAATTGCAATTCAGCTTTATTCTTCATCATTACCTTCTAGAATTGGTTGAATTTGTGGCTGAAATCAGGCTGAGTCTTGCCCCTTGGTGCAAGGCAAGGTTGCCTCTATCCATTAGCATTTAATGCAAAAGGATCCAGCTTGATCTTAGCCACAAATCAGCTGAATTTTAGGATTTAGTAATGATGAAAAAGATTTGGTTTTGGCCTATAAATAGAAGGCAATGCCCAAGGTTTCAGACAATTAACAACAGCATTTCAAGAGCAGAAACTCTACTCATTTTAGCCTACAAACCCCCACAAACAACCAGAAAAAACCAATCCAACACAAAGCATTACAAAGTTCCAAAACCATCACCAAATATCAAACCTCTTGCAAAATCCTTCAACCAAATCAAATCAAGTGCAGCTGGAGCTTTGCTAAGGAGTTCTGTAAGTTTCTAAGGCTTTATATTGCATTTACAATTGTGTTTGCATAGCTATTTTGGTTCAAAACCATTTGATTCTAAAAAACCCCTTTTGAATTTCAAAGAAATCCCAAGGTTTTCAAAACATCAAAACTGGTTTGTCCAGCCTTTTTCACCCCAAAAACTCAAAGTTTTTCACCCACCTATAAGGTCCTGAGTGTGTTCAGAAGTTGTTTCTAAACAAAAGTTCAGAAACAGGTTCTGAACCCAAAATTTCGCATGCTTCGCAGTGCGAAGTCATGGTCGCAGTGCGACCATGACAGAACTCAGAACTTGAGTTTTTGTGTCAAAATGACCAATTTTTGAGGTTCTAGCCCCAGAGCTCAGAACCTAAGAGTTTTAAACCCATGTTCTTCAAACCATAACAAGGATTTTGCATAATTTTGACAAAATCACAAGTTCGTATGACCATTTTGTGGGTAACTTGCAAAACAAGTTATGTTCTCAAACTTTCAAAACCACATGAACAAACAAGCTATGTTCATCATTTCAATCAAAACTTGAACAATAAATATTGTTCATGATGTTCAAAACTCAAACATGAACATAAGCCAAATACGTTCGCTTTTCGCAAAACGAGCCGAACTTGTGCGTTTTCTAGCAAAATTTGCTAAACCTTCCCATTTTGGGTTTTCAAACCAAATGTTTTGACATAGCTTGGGATTTCTAAAGGATTCAACCCAAAAACATGAATGAAAAAGGGATGGTGTGACGTATGTCTCTCCATCGCCCCGATTGTACGAATGCGTGACGTATGTCTCGTCGCTCGGACAATCGTCATTCCCTTTTCAATATGTACAACCCTAACCAAACCAAAACTTGGCCCCTTGTGGTCAATCCAAACCTTTTGGTCCCCCGTGGCCATTAGACTCGATCCCTCGACTCGTTTGAGTCCACTCGGTCAATGTTCGACTCGTCCGAGTCCATTGTACCCGTTCTTGATCTCAGTGGATCAATCGAACAATCGCCCGACTCGTTTAGAGTCCACTCGGTCAATGATTGACTTGTATGAGTCCATTGCACCTCTCTTGGTCCCATAGCGGCCAATTCCAACCCTTTACCCTAACGGACGTACCTTTTAACAATTCTAATGCGATTCACGAACAAACGCTTAATAAGTCTCCAAGAGCGAGCATACAAGCTACGTTTTAATCGCAAGAATTCGGTTAAAACATCGTCCAATTAAAATCAACCAACACATGTACGTTTTTCTACAAAGAACTACGTATGCTTTGAATTCTCCGACTACCGGGAGATACGTAGGAGCAAAATCGACATCTTGTCAAGCACAATAATAAAAACTTTTTTTCCCTTCTTTTCTTTCGTTTGTTTTTATCTCTTTCCCCCCTTTTTATTATATTTTTAACATATATGAACATGCACGCAAAGTATTTAAAAAAAACAATTCAAGCTTTAACCAAATAGAAGGTTCCCGTTGAGTACAACGGACGTGAGGGGTGCTAATACCTTCCCCTTGCGTAATCGACTCCCGAACCCGACAATGGTTGCGATGACCAAATCCTTATCCTCATCGTCAAAGGGTTTTATTATCGTTTCCCTTTAAACAAAAAAAAACTTAAGGGTTTATCAACGTTCCCTTTACACAAAAACTTTGGTGGCGGCTTCACAAAGGCCCTCCGAGCGTTTGCGAACGACCTCGGAGGATTTGCGCGTCTTTTTCCCGAGGAAAAAAACGAGGTGCGCACAGCTACTGATTCTTGTTTTGTGTCTAAGGTTGAACCCAAAAATGTGAAAGAAGCTCTAACTGATGAATTTTGGATTGAAGCCATGCAAGATGAGTTGAATCAATTCAAAAGGAGTGAAGTGTGGGATCTGGTTCCAAGACTTGAAGGGCTGAATGTGATTGGCACTAAATGGATATACAAGAATAAAACAGATGAAAATGGTACTGTGGTCAGAAACAAGGCAAGGTTGGTTGCTCAAGGTTATACTCAAGTAGAGGGATTGGATTTTGATGAGACCATTGCACCTATGGCCAGACTAGAGTCCATAAGATTGCTGTTAGGTGTTGATGTTGGTCAAAAGTAAGTATCGTTTTTATATCGTTCCACAGGGATTAATGTGATATCATAAACCGTTCAACGTCGATTATCGTTTTAAGTTAGGGTTTAACCTTTTGTTTTATACTACACTACTCATCATTTTAAAAACTTAATAAATAAATAGTAGAGTAATAGGACATAGAAGGTGCTAGGATTAACTTTCATCAATCAAACATCGTTTGTATTCGATTGATCATAAATACGGATTCTAGCTTTTTCTTATATATGACATTATTACGTATTGCTCAACAACGTCATTGATTTCCCAAATGACATCGTGAGATCGATTGTATCGTTTAATCGATGATTTCTCAATCTATTAAACGATTCAAAAGCTTTACGATCCAATACTATAATGTAATTATCAAAACCAAATCCCATTTCTAGAATTTCTTATCTTGATAGAAAATCATTCTAAACCTAGATTCAAAAGTCTTTTTCAACAACATTTAAATCAAACATAAGATTGAAAAGCAAGAAGAAATTCAATGGTATATAAAAATGCTAGAATCATATATTTAATAACCAAAAGTTTACAACATGGAATGATTGATTACCTATTAATCCCAACAAAGGAGATTAGTTGATCATTGTCATGACAACTATTGCAAAATAAGAAAGGAAGATGAAGATATATGAGAGCTTGATGTCTCAAAGCTTCTTAATGTCTTCTTCAATCCAAATCAAATTGCTATTTGAAGTTTTTCTCCCTCTATGCCTATTCTCTCTCTTAGATAACAAGTATTTTTAGCTCTGGAAAATATTAACTCTGATAAAAAAACTATATCCCTAAGAAATGAGCTTAAAAATCTATAAATATGCTGAAAAAAAGCACGCTCGCTACAAGCGACCAGCCTGTCGCTTGTAGCGAGGAGGAAGTCAACTGGCCAATGGATGCTCTCCACGTCATCACCAAGCATTAAACCGCCCTCTGGTCGCTGTAGCGACAAGGTCTGTCGCTACAAGCGATGGATCATTGAAATTCCCTGCCTAGGCTCGCTTCAAGCGTCCGGTTCATCGCTTCAAGCGATGAACTCCTGATAATCCCTGCCTAAGCTCGCTTCTAGCGATGGAAGCTGCGCTTCAAGCGATGAAACACTGGAAATCCCTGCCTATCCTCGCTACTAGCGATGGAAGCTGCGCTTGTAGCGATGGCATCAAGAAAAGCTTCATTCTTTTGCATCAATCAGGTTCAAGCATGTATTTCCTGCATAATCACATGGGGTAAGGCTTAGGATCACAATTATTGCATTTTTAACACAAATATGCTCTAATCCTAAGGTAACTTGCAAAACAAGTAATCATAAGTGCCCTAAAATGTATCAAAATATAACAACTTTTAGGCACTTATCAAACTCTCCCCAACTTACATTTTGGTTTGTCCTCAAACCAAAGAACAAAAGGAAATTTTCATAGCTTTAAAACCACAGTATTGAGCAATTAGCAAAGGATTCAAAAGTGCGAAGAAATAAACATCAAATGAGTGATTCAAATGTGATTGCGCAAGCTACAGTTCAGTTTCTCATTAAACAAGATACATTCTATAAATGTGAACTAGTTCTAAACACAAGGAATCAAATCATACAATCCTAAACAAGCAACATGTTTAAATTTGAACCAAACCTAACACACTTCTATATAAAGTATATGAACAATTGAAATCTTTTGTGAGGGTATGAACACTCATCCAACAAACATGATAACATTCCAATTAAATTATGTGTCCATCTAATTATCATTTCCAAAAGCATAAAAGGCATTGATCAAAAGGTCTTTAAGGGTTGTAATTGGGCTAGGTTACAAAAGAATTGTCATATGTGGGATATTTGAATTCAAATGGCCAAGCAAAAGGAACATTCAATCTAATTACAACTTCCTTCTTTTTCCAATACAACACTTGGTGAATTTCATACATTTCTATTCTTGATTGATCTTGACAACTTTTTCTTTGAATTAATGCAAACCTTTTCATTTTTCTCTTTTCTTTTTCTTGGTTTGCTTTTCTTTCTTTTTTCTTTTCTTTTCTTTTTCTTTTCTTTTTCTTGTTGTCAAGATCAAGTATCATCATTCACCCTTACATTGACTTAAACATAACCTCCCTTTCTCCCCAACTTATTCCAATGACACCCTAATCGAATGTTCCTTTATCATTATGCAAAGGTCAATAAAAACGATGGATAAGGGTTCACAAGAAAACAACTATCAGAATTCACTAAAGAGTTAACTATGAACTGAATTTTTTTACAAACTCCGGCAATTTAAATAAGCAATTGAGCTTATTAAATTGACAGTCCACAGTTAACAATTCTGATTCAATAGGCTCAGATGGGTTAACAGATACTCACACATCTCACAGGGTAGGTTTATTTGGTCAAGTATTTCACTCAATTCAAAAAATTGCCTTGATCATTTCAATGCTTTTATACAAATTAAAACAACAACAGATTTAACATAAAATAACTGAGTTAAACATGATATTGGTCTCCTGCATATATATACAATGGTTGAGGATTCCTCACATTTTGGCTAGTTCTATATTGGTTCAAAACTAAACAAATGCTTGCTTGAAACTGAATAAATTAACTTGTGTGTAAAGAACTTATTCACATTCAAGAATATACCTAGAAAAACAAGAAAACGAGTACCTTAGCTGCGCGCTTTAACACTCATTCTATCATTATCACTCAATTGATTCTAAACTCAAGCAGTGGCTTTTGAATCTTTCACCTTTCTTTCAACATTGTTGGGATAATTTCAAAAAAATTTTACCAAAAATAAATACTAAAGCATAAATAAAATATAAACTATACTAACATGTAATACCCAAAATAAATAACATAAACAAAAAAGGTACATCATCCATGATACACAAAACATAAATAAAACAAAGTACAAAGCATAATAAAACTGTTAAAGTACAAAGCTTAATAAATAAAATGAAAGAGATGACAAATCAAAATCTGCAGCTCTGCATCATCAGTCTGAATCTGAATCCATGTCCTCAGAATCTATCAAGTCCGCTGCCATCCGGTCAATGCTATTTGTAGCCTCCGATGAATCATCTCCAAGATCATCATCAACATCAGCGTCGTCGTCACCATCATCACCGGCATCCTGATCACCAGCATCAGCTGCAGCTGCCCCTCCTGGAAAGAAAGGCCTGTCCCCAGGCCAGGCTATGTGCTCAGAGAAGAAGGCTGGCGTCCATGGGCTTTGGCCACTGTCATGCAGATGACTCTGAATAGTCGTTAGAGCCCGGTGATTTGACGCATTCTGCGCCAACAGAAAAGAGCTCACCGTAGAAGAGTCCCAACTCGAGAAATCCAGTGGTGGAATGGTCGGGTGGCTAGGGTGGCTAGTATGATGTGGTGGTGGTGGTACATGAGAAGGACCGGCTGATGTGGATGGTCCAGCTGAGGTAGGAGGTGGGGCAATAGGTGCGGGGGTAGAGCAGTACCTATTGATGTACCTGTCATCAATAGGGTTCTTAATTTCTTCATCTACCTGTGGTGGCATGTGTACCCTAGCCCGTCTACAGAGTCCCATAATCAATCCGGGAAAGGTCAGTGGGCATTTGGGTTTGCCCGGGGGTAAAATGCCGCTCTCAGCTACTACCCTCATCTCCTTTGCTATTATCCTTGCAACGTCAACCTGACGTTGAGTAAGGATATAATGAAGAAGAGGTGTAACGTCGAGGGTGGTAGAAGAGGTGTGTGATTTTGGCCGGATGTTATATAAAATAAGGGTAAGAACTACCTGAGCAGGAGTGGTCATATCGTCCCTGAATGCTCTAAAAGGCTTACCCGAAGCCTTACTCACATCGTAGTACTTCCCCTCCTGGAAGATCTCTCGTGCAATAAGCTCATGATCCCAATTCCCCGCTCTTTGATGCTCGTGATAAGCACACAACCGCTTATAATTAATTAGGTCATCCGGGAAAGTAAGGTCCATGGGATTACCTAAATATTCGCTGATTGCATCCCTATGAAAAATGATAGTGCGGCCTCGGACAAATGTTGTCCAGGTGAAGTCATCTGATGGGTCTGCTGGGATCGCGTTCGCGTAGAATTCGCGCACGATGTCGTAATTAATCTTCTTGGGTGGCGTACACAGAATCCCCCATTTCCTTTCGTTGATCATGTGAGCTATGCCTCCGTACTCTCCCTCTTCTGATATCTGGAACTGCTTCTCAGACCAGATTCTCCGTGTTTTCAGCTCCTCGTACCTTTCTTGGTTTCTTAAGCTCAGGAAACGACTCGCGTCATGTGGTTGAATGTTGGCTCTTGGTCGAGATGACGAGCTCTCAACGTTCCTTTGTCGTTTGGAAGAGGATTTGGGTGCCATTCCTACAAAAGTATCAAAACAGATAAAAATTAGGTAGGATGCAAGTTAGGATCAGAACAAAAGAAAAATAAAACAAGTTTCTGGTTTCGTCGCTACAGCGACAGCTTGGTCGCTTGTAGCGAGCGAACCCAGAAATTGCTGGATTCCTGCGCTACAAGCGCACTGTAGCGAGGAAGACCCAATTTCAAAATTCATGATTTTTCTGATTTTAACCTACTTGTAGCATGCAAAATTAAGATTAAAGCTAATATAAATGACTAACAATCACCTAAACTTCCTAAATCCTCAAAAACCCTAAATTATTTTGAATTTTTACATAGGTTTTTTCCAAAATACGAATCCTATGAACAAGAGGATGAAAAGGGAGTTTTCCTAGTGATTCTAGGTCATTTATAACAACTTAAACTATATCTAATCATGGGTAATAAACAGGGCATGTCATAAGTTTCAAAATCTCAAAAACCCTAAACCCTAGAATTTCAAATCAACATGCAAGCACCAATATTCATCTAAACAGTTATAAACAGCAACAGACAAGTGCGAATCACATACCTGGTAGTTGATTGATGTGGATTAAACACAGGTAAAGAGTGGATTTTGCAGGATTGTACAGAATTGCAGTGAACAAATGCAGAAATGAAATATGGAATGTTTACTGATGTAATAGGTTGCGAAAATATAAGACAACAATGGCTAAAACAATAAATGGGTGGTTGGGAGTTAACTGAAGAGTCAGTAGTGGCCTTGGAAATATAAAACTGATTTCTGCTACGGTCGCTACAAGCGCGCGACCTATCGCTACAGCGACAGGCTTTAAGCCCATCGCTACAAGCGTGGTGTGGCGCTACAAGCGCAAGTGTGAAACCCGTCGCTACAAGCGACAAGTGCGTCGCTACAGCGACGTAGTGCAAATCGCATCGCTATAGCGATGAATCCGTCGCTGTAGCGACCATGACAGGAAACAGAAAAATAAAATTTTGAGTTCTTGCCACTATCCCTACATGCATAAATAACTGTACAGAACTAAAATAACACTAAAAATGCAACATACTTACAAAATTGGGGTGCCTCCCAACAAGCTCTTGTTTAACGTCATTAGATCGACGCCTGATTCGCTTATGCATAAGAATCGATGAGTGAAATTGTCGTCGTGTGCCGAACAACTTCACCTCCAAAATATGGCTTCAGCCTCTGTCCATTCACTGTCCATGTTGACTTAGTGATAGGATCTTCTAGTTCCACATCTCCATAAGGTTTTACTTCCTTGATCATGAACGGACCGGACCATTTGGACTTCAATTTACCCGGAAATAGTCGTAGCCTTGCATTGAACAGCAACACCATTTGACCAGGCCTGAATTCCCTCTTCATGATCTTCTTGTCATGATACCGTTTGACCTTTTCCTTATAAAGCTTGCTTGACTGATAGGCTTGGTCACACATTTCTTCTAATTCATGCATCTGAAGCTTTCTCTTCTCCCCAGCTTGCTCTTGATCAAAGTTCAAAAACTTGAGCGCCCAAAACGCTTTGTGCTCCAACTCGACCGGCAAGTGGCATGCTTTCCCATACACCAACTGGAATGGTGTGAAACCCGTAGGAGCTTTGTATGCGGTCCTATAGGCCCACAACGCTTCGTCCAGTTTCATCGCCCAATCCTTCCTTGATGATGACACGGTCTTCTCAAGTATCCGTTTGATTTCACGGTTGGATACCTCGGCTTGACCGTTGGTCTGTGGATGGTATGGTGAAGCTACCTTGTGCTTTACCCCATAGTGCTCAAGTGCTTTTGCTAACTGTTGATTGCAGAAGTGAGAACCTCCATCACTTATTAACACTCTTGGCGTTCCAAATCGGGAAAAGATGTTTCTTTTCAGAAACTTGACCACCGTCCTGCTATCGGCTTTCTGAGATGCTATTGCTTCTACCCACTTTGACACATAGTCAACAGCCACCAGAATATACTCGTTGTTCATGGAGGATGGAAATGGCCCTACAAAGTCAATACCCCAACAGTCGAAGACTTCGACTTCAAGGATACTTTGTAGAGGCATTTCATTCCTCTTTGAAATCCCTCCGGTTTTCTGGCAACTCTCGCATTCCTTCACATGTTCGTATGCGTCTTTGAACAAGGTGGGCCAATAAAAGCCAGCTTGAAGAACTTTTGCTCCAGTTCTTTCTCCACTGTAATGACCACCATATGGCGAGTTGTGACAGTGCCACATGATGTCCTTGGCTTCTTCTCTTGCAACACATCTTCTCAATAAGTGGTCTGCTCCAATCTTGAATAGGTACGGGTCATCCCAAATGAATTGAGTGGCGTCTCTCAACAACCTCTTCTTCATTTGCCATGTGTAATCCTCCGGTATGAACCCCGTTGCTTTGTAATTGGCCATGTCTGCGAACCATGGTCTTTCTTGCACCATAAGCAACTTCTCATCCGGGAACTCTTCAAGGATGTCCCTCTCATTCTTTGTTATCTCATTGTTCACCAATCTTGACAGATGATCAGCTACTAGGTTCTCAGTCCCCTTCTTGTCCTTAATCTCCAAATCAAACTCTTGGAGTAGCAATATCCAACGGATGAGTCTCGCCTTTGAGTCGGGTTTGGTAATTAAGTACTTGATAGCTGCATGGTCAGTCCAGATAACAATTTTTGAACCAATGAGATATGAACGAAATTTTTCTAATGCGAACACTATGGCAAGTAATTCTTTTTCAGTGGTAGCATAATTGACTTGTGCATCATTTAAAACTTTACTTGCGTAGTGTATAGCATGAAAAATTTTGTTTTTGCGTTGACCTAACACCGCGCCTACCGCATAATCACTTGCATCGCACATAAGTTCAAAATCGTATGTCCAGTTTGGTGCGGTGATTATGGGTGCGGATGTTAAGCTATCCTTTAAACTATTAAAAGCATTTAAACAATCAATATCAAAATCAAAAGACTTATCTTTGTTGAGCAAGTTGCTCAATGGCTTTGCAATTTTTGAGAAGTCTTTGATGAATCTCCGATAGAACCCGGCATGGCCTAGGAAACTTCGGATTCCTTTGACATTGACTGGTGGTGGAAGTTTTCCTATCACGTCGATCTTAGCTTTATCAACTTCAATACCCTTGGAGGAGATCTTGTGACCAAGGACTATTCCCTCGGTTACCATGAAGTGACACTTCTCCCAATTGAGCACCAAGTTGGTTTCCTTGCACCGTTTCAGTACCGTGTCCAGATTCTTCAAGCACAAATCGTATGATGACCCGAAAACTGAGAAGTCGTCCATAAACACTTCAATGCTTTTCTCTATCAAGTCTGCAAAGATAGCTTGCATGCATCGTTGAAATGTTGCTGGAGCGTTACATAAACCGAACGGCATGCGTCGATATGCAAATACCCCAAAAGGACATGTGAATGCAGTCTTCTCATGATCGTCTGGATTCACCGAAATTTGATTGTAACCCGAATACCCGTCAAGGAAACAGTAAAAAGCTTGTCCTGACAGCCTCTCTAGCATTTGATCCATAAATGGTAGAGGAAAATGATCCTTTCTAGTTGCTTTGTTCAACCTCCGGTAGTCGATACACATCCTCCAACTGGTCACGGTTCTCGTCGGTATGAGCTCATTCTTCTCATTCGTGATAACCGTCATACCTCCCTTCTTAGGGACAACTTGAACCGGACTAACCCAAGTGCTATCCGAGATCGGATATATCATGCCGGCTTCAAGTAGCTTAACCACTTCTTTCCGGACTACTTTCATATTTGGGTTTAGCCGTCTTTGAGGTTGTGCTACCGGCTTATAATCCTCTTCCATCATGATCTTATGCATGCAATAGGAAGGACTTATCCCTTTTAAGTCGGATAGTGTCCAACCTATTGCTTCCTTGTTGGACTTCAAAACTTCGACCAATTTTGTTTCTTCATGGTTTGACAAGGAGCTACTAATGATTACCGGTTTGGTACCCTCTTGATCAAGAAACACATACTTCAAATGTGAGGGCAAGATCTTCATCTCCGGCTTCACTTCTTCTACTTTAGCTTCATTCGTCAATTCCTCGATTTTGGCTTTGTGAGGAGGAATTTCCTTAAACGAATCGAGCTCCTTCAAACACTCTTCAAGCTCCTGCTCATCTTCTTCTCCTAGGATACTTAGTGCGTTTGTCAATACTCTTTCAAGATGCGTCAAGTCATGCAACTGGTTTCTCGTATCAACTATCAATTCTTCCGTTGCATCCATCTTGAAGCACGCAGCTTTATCACTAGGAAACTTCATTGCTTAGTGGATGTTGAAATTGACTTCTTCATCGTCCACACGGACTTTCATTAAGCCTCCGTCAAGATCAATCATCATCCGTGCCGTTTGCATGAAAGTTCTCCCAAGAAGTAGCGGCACATCATCATCCTCCGGTATGTCCATCACTACAAAGTCGACGGGGAACAAGAACTTGTCGACTTTCACCAACACGTCTTCAGCAATTCCCAATGGACGAGTGTAGGATTTGTCGGCCAATTGCAAGGTTAAGTTGGTTCTCTTCACAACTATATCACCAATCCTTTTGACAACGGATAGTGGGATTAGGTTGATACTTGAACCCAAATCAATGAGTGCCTTGCCGACATCAACATTGCCAATGGACACAAGTAGTGTAACTTTGCCCGGATCTCTCTTCTTTCTTAACAATGTATTCTGGATGATTTCACTACAATTCGCGTCTAGCTGAATTGTTTCTTCTTCATTAAACCTCCTCTTCTTGGATAGAATTTCTTTCATGAACTTGGCATAGGTCGGCATTTGCTCTAGGGCTTCCGAGAACGGTATGTTGATTTGTAAACGTTTAAAAATGTCAAGGAACCTAGCAAACTGCCTCTCTTTCTCTTTTTTGGCTGGTGTAGTTGGGTAAGGTAGGTGCGGTGTCGGTGCATTCTTCACTTCTTCTTGCTTCTTGCCCTTCTCCTTCACCACATCCTTCTTCCACACTATGTTCTCATTTTCAACTACATCCTTATTATTTTTTTCAACTTCTTCCTCTATATGTACATCTCCCGTTTCCTCCTCATGTCCTTCATCATCATCCTTCTCCTTCACCTCATTCTCAACAACCCTTCTCTCTACTTCAAGATTGTCCCCTATACCTTTACCAATGACCTTCCCGCTCCTTGTAGCAATTGCCTTGCAATTTTCGTTGTCTCTTGATGCAAGGACTTCCTCATCAAAATGACTTAATTGTCATTTCGATGATGATGCATGATCCTTTGGGTTGGTTTGTGTGTTGGCGGTAAAGGTTCCGCCTTGTTGAGTAGCTTGAGATAGTTGTTGTGCCAACTGGCCCACTTGCGTCTCCAGATTTTTGATGGACGCATCAGTGTTCTTCTGGTTAGCCATTGACATCTGCATGAATTGATTGAGGGTTTCATCGGTGGATTGGTTGTGGTTTTGTTGTGGAGGTTGATATTGGTTATAATTTTGGTAAGGTTGTCGGTTATATTGCCCAGCTTCTGACCTCCAACCTTGGCCATAATTCGGATTATTCCACTCGTTCTGGATGTCCTTCATTTGTTGAGGAAGGTTGGCCATTTTCTTTGTCAACTCTTCCACTTGTTGCGTGAGCAATTTATTCTGAGCAAGGATTGCATCGTTTGTTCCCAAATCTAGGATTCCCGCCTTCCTTTGGCTTTGGCTTCGGTTATGATGAGCTTGGTGATCATTCAACGCCATTCTCTCTATAATAGCAACAGCATCCTCGACGCTCTTGGCCATCAAAGAACCACCAGCAGCAGCGTCAAGCAATAGCTTGGATTGTTGTTGCATCCCGTTCCGGAATAGATGAATTTGTGTTAACTCATCAAATCCATGATTAGGACATCTTCTGAGCATTGACTTGAAACGCTCCCACGCTTCACATAACGTCTCACTTGTACCTTGTGAGAACACAGCAATAGTTGTCTTCGCCTCCATGAACCGATTCTGAGGGAAGAACCTCTCAAGGAATTTCTCCTCAAGCGTGTTCCAATTCGTCATTACCGTCGGTGGCTGGTCCAAATACCACTCCTTAGCTTTGCCTATCAATGAATGAGGAAACATCCTCATCCACATAGCCTCCTCGTTATTCTCCGTCTCACCAAGGGTTCCCGCAATCTCGTAAAATTTTGTGAGATGTTGGAACGGGTCTTCGTGGTCTAATCCTGAGAAGGGATTAGCATAAAGAATTTGTAAGATCCCCGTCTTCATCTCGGTTTGCTTGATAGTCCGCGGCGTTTTCCCCAATTGTGCGAAACGGCGTGGACTATTATTACATGGCAACCCACGACCGCCTGAACCTCCAGGATCTTGATCTCCTGTTGCAGCCATTTGTAACTCTTGGCTTGGACTTGGACTAGATGAATGACTAGAAACAGAACTTTCCTCTTGTTGCCTTTTCTTCGCTTGTTGCTTCTTTTTCCGATTCTTGCTATTGTTTCTACGAGCTGTTCTCTCTATCTCGAAATCAAAAAGAAGTTGGTCCTCCGAAACTTGACCTCGCATATACGATATCAACAATCTGACCACAAAGAATTAGCAAAGAAGATGGATAAGGAATATTAGTTATATACATAAAAGAATTTTGTGCAAAATTGCTTAAAACCATAATTAAAGTTGCAATGATTATAATATCATAACTTTAATCCCCGGCAGCGGCGCCATTTTGATGTTGGTCAAAAGTAAGTATCGTTTTTATATCGTTCCACAGGGATTAATGTGATATCATAAACCGTTCAACGTCGATTATCGTTTTAAGTTAGGGTTTAACCTTTTGTTTTATACTACACTACTCATCATTTTAAAAACTTAATAAATAAATAGTAGAGTAATAGGACATAGAAGGTGCTAGGATTAACTTTCATCAATCAAACATCGTTTGTATTCGATTGATCATAAATACGGATTCTAGCTTTTTCTTATATATGACATTATTACGTATTGCTCAACAACGTCATTGATTTCCCAAATGACATCGTGAGATCGATTGTATCGTTTAATCGATGATTTCTCAATCTATTAAACGATTCAAAAGCTTTACGATCCAATACTATAATGTAATTATCAAAACCAAATCCCATTTCTAGAATTTCTTATCTTGATAGAAAATCATTCTAAACCTAGATTCAAAAGTCTTTTTCAACAACATTTAAATCAAACATAAGATTGAAAAGCAAGAAGAAATTCAATGGTATATAAAAATGCTAGAATCATATATTTAATAACCAAAAGTTTACAACATGGAATGATTGATTACCTATTAATCCCAACAAAGGAGATTAGTTGATCATTGTCATGACAACTATTGCAAAATAAGAAAGGAAGATGAAGATATATGAGAGCTTGATGTCTCAAAGCTTCTTAATGTCTTCTTCAATCCAAATCAAATTGCTATTTGAAGTTTTTCTCCCTCTATGCCTATTCTCTCTCTTAGATAACAAGTATTTTTAGCTCTGGAAAATATTAACTCTGATAAAAAAACTATATCCCTAAGAAATGAGCTTAAAAATCTATAAATATGCTGAAAAAAAGCACGCTCGCTACAAGCGACCAGCCTGTCGCTTGTAGCGAGGAGGAAGTCAACTGGCCAATGGATGCTCTCCACGTCATCACCAAGCATTAAACCGCCCTCTGGTCGCTGTAGCGACAAGGTCTGTCGCTACAAGCGATGGATCATTGAAATTCCCTGCCTAGGCTCGCTTCAAGCGTCCGGTTCATCGCTTCAAGCGATGAACTCCTGATAATCCCTGCCTAAGCTCGCTTCTAGCGATGGAAGCTGCGCTTCAAGCGATGAAACACTGGAAATCCCTGCCTATCCTCGCTACTAGCGATGGAAGCTGCGCTTGTAGCGATGGCATCAAGAAAAGCTTCATTCTTTTGCATCAATCAGGTTCAAGCATGTATTTCCTGCATAATCACATGGGGTAAGGCTTAGGATCACAATTATTGCATTTTTAACACAAATATGCTCTAATCCTAAGGTAACTTGCAAAACAAGTAATCATAAGTGCCCTAAAATGTATCAAAATATAACAACTTTTAGGCACTTATCAGGTGTATCCTGCATTCTGAAGTTCAAGCTATTCCAGATGGATGTGAAGAGTGCATTTCTGAATGGATATTTGCAAGAAGAAGTTTATGTTGAACAGCCTAAGGGTTTTGTGGATCATCAGTTTCTAGATCATGTGTACAAATTGAAGAAAGCTTTATATGGATTGAAACAAGCACCAAGAGCATGGTATGAAAGGCTGACTCAATTTCTTGTGGCTTAAGGGTACAGAAAAGGTGGTTCTGATAAGACCTTATTTGTGAAAGATCAAGATGGAAGTCTGATGATTGCTCAGATCTATGTAGATGATATTGTATTTGGTGGAATGTCTGACAAAATGGTTAAGTTATTTGTCCAGCAAATGCAATCTGAATTTGAAATGAGTTTAGTTGGTGAGCTGACATACTTTCTTGGATTGCAAGTCAAGCAAATGGAAAACACTATCTTCATTTCTCAGAGTAAATATGCTAAAAACATTGTGAAAAAGTTTGGT
Organism: Medicago ruthenica; assembly: GCA_018208015.1. Lineage (NCBI taxonomy): Eukaryota > Viridiplantae > Streptophyta > Magnoliopsida > Fabales > Fabaceae > Medicago > Medicago ruthenica. The sequence continues at coordinate 52,612,429 of CM031371.1, read as the reverse complement.
ATGGAATCTGCTGCTCATAAAAGGACACCAGCTGCTACTCACCTGAAGTTGACTAAGGATGAAAATGGAATCTCAGTAGATCAAGGTCAATATAGGAGCATGATAGGAAGCCTATTGTACTTGACTGCAAGCAGACCTGATATCACATTTGCTGTTGGAGTTTGTGCAAGATATCAAGTTGATCCTAAAATGAGTCATCTAACTCAAGTGAAGAGAATTCTGAAATATGTGAATAGCACAAGTGATTATGGAATCATGTATTCTCATAGTTCAAGTTCTGATTTAATGGGATTTTGTGATGCTGACTGGGCTGGAAGTGCTGATGACAAGAAGAGCACTTCAGGAGGTTGTTTCTTTTTGGGAAATAATCTAATTTCTTGGTTCAGCAAGAAACAAAACTGTGTTTCTTTGTCAACTGTTGAGGCTGAGTATATTGCTGCTGGGAGTAGTTGCTCACAACTGGTGTGGATGAAGCAAATGCTTGAAGAATACAACATTGCACAAGGAACTATAACCCTATTTTGTGACAATTTGAGTGCAATTAACATCTCTAAGAACCCTATTCAGCACAGCAGAACTAAACATATAAATATCAGACACCACTTTATCAGAAATCTTGTGGAAGATAAAATCATTCAGCTGGAACATGTGATCACTGAGAATCAAATTGCTGACATTTTTACAAAAGCCTTAGATGCTAAACAGTTTGAGAATCTGAGAAGCAAGTTAGGTGTTTGTTTATATGAAGAGTTATAACAATTAATGCAAACTGGATGTGAGGAAGATAGAGTACCTGCCAGCTTTGTTAATGCTAAGTGTGATATTGATTCTAAGTTTGAAGTTAAATCTGGAACAGATTTTGAAGATATTTGTGCAGTTTTCAATCCCTATGTGAAACATGTGTTTTGTCATAATTTTGTGGCTAAAAAGGGGGAGAAAAACCTGTGTTGGTGTTCAGAATGTATTCAGATATGTTTGTTCAGAACTCAGTTGTTTCAGAAGCTGACTAGATTGGTTCAGAAGTTGCATGTTTTGTTCAGATTTCATGACCAATGCAACATGAGATGTGAGTTCAGATATTGAGGGGGAATATGTGTCTCAAGGGGAGTACAAGGTCATTAATGTCTTGAGTGTGATGTGTTTCAGATGTTGCAGAAGCTGGTTTATCATTTTTCACTGCAGTTCAGAAGTAAGGGGGAGTTTTATGAGTTGCAGGGGGAGAGTTCAGATGCTGGAGTGGTTGTACATGTGTTTATTTAGTTGTGAAGCTTCAGGGGAAGTGTTTTAATGTGGTTGTAGTTATCCTGAAGTGATGCTGAATTTGTTCAGAAGCTGCATTGTGTGTATCAGTGTTCAGAAGCTGAAACTGATTGGTTTTTAATGTGAACATAGCTTGAATCCGCCGCTGCTAATCTGTTTGCTATGTTTGTGGAGTTCTTCATTGCTGAGATAGTCTTATGGGAGATTGAAGAGCTTGTCATGTGTGAACATTGGTTTTAGCCAAAAATTTGCCAAAGGGGGAGATTGTTGAGTATTTTGGTGTTGGCTGCATATTTTGGCAAATCCAATGTGTTGAATAGAAGCATCTTAATGTGTAGAACAAATCTTCAGTTGCAAGTTTTTCATTTTGAAGCTGTTCAGAAGCATTTTTAGCCTTCAGAAGCTGAAAGCACCTTCAGACGCACTGTAGCACTTCAGAAGCTGAAATGTGAGTCTGATGCCCGCGTTGACTTTCGTTGACCTCATCAGAAGCTGGTCTTTCTGAATTGTTTTGGCGCGAATCTTTGTGAGATTTAACAAGGATTTATCCTCGCATATGTCTTCTAGATTGCTGATTAAATTGGAGAAGATCTTTTGAAGATTGGCTCGTGTTTTATGAAGTTCATATTTCCTGAAGGAATCTTTTGCAGATACATTGAAGATTTATATGTTTCCTTTTCATGTCTTGCATAATTCAGAAACATATCTATTTGAGAAGATGTAATTCAGATTAATGTTGCTTGCTGAAGACTATATAAAGAGTGCTTTGCTGCTATTCAAGATATACGATTATTGAAGAAAATAAGAGAATTGAGTCTTAGAGTTTTAAGCTGTTAGCTTTATTTGTGCACCACTCATTGTTTGAGTTGGTTTAGGAGTTTTATTGAGTTGTAAATTCATTCTAAGCCTGTAGGTGCGAATGAAGGTTTGTTATTGAAGTTTTATTCAAAACATGGTAGTTTTCAGGGTTGTTCAAGTGGCTGGGTTGCAGTTGCTTGAATAGGAAGTTAGTGGCTACTAATACTCAAGAGTTGGGTAGAAGTCTGACTAGGTGGAGGTTGATTGCTTGGGATAGGAACTGGGAGTCAGTGTCTGAGTCTTAAGGATTAATTCCAATAGTGGATTTCCTTCCTGGATTGGTATCCCCCAGAGTAGGAGGTGTTTACTCCGAACTGGGTTAACAAACCTTGTGTTCTTTAGCTTTCCTACACTTTTAGTTTCTGTTACTTACCTGTTTTTAATTGTGCTAAGTTATTGTTCAGAACTTGTTTGGTTCAGAACCTGTTAACTCTATGTTATTGCCTGGCCAGAATTTCATAATGGACGCTAGCGAAAAAAGAGGATGGACCACTCGTTCCAATTGGTTGATAAATGGTTTCGGGCAAGCGGTCTTTGACTCATGATTGGTGGATGTGGCGGTGGAAGGTTATCCATTTACGTGGTTCAAACATTTAGGTACATCCCGTGAGGTGGAGGAAAGATTGGATAGAGCTCTTGCTAACAATGGTTGGTTCAATATGTTTCTAAATGCTACTGTAGAGAATCTTGTGGTCCTGATTTCTAACCATTATCCTATCCTTGAAAATAGAAGCCCTGTGATGCGACCACACCTTCATCGACGTAATTTTCGTTATTAAAATGCTTGGCATATAGAACCGGGTTTCAAGGAACCTGTGACTAACTCTTGGCATATGCACCCAGAGACTTCGGTAATCCCAAAGTTAACTTCTTGCGCGGAGGACATAGCGGCTTGGAGTAGATATCAAATGACAATCAAGAACAAATGTTTGTACTGAGGAAGAGAATGAGTAGACTCCTTTCGCAAGAAGATGCCTATTGGCATCAACGAGAGTAAACCCATTTGTATAAGGAAGAGGATCGAAAAACGAAGTTCTTTCATGCTTCGGCAACCGCGAGAAAAAGGTAAATTGAATACTCTCTGTTTAGGACGACTCTGGGAATAAGATAGCTGTTAGTCAAGGCATGTGCGATGTGGCAAAAAATTATTTTTTGGAGTTGTTCCAGAAACATGCCAACGCTTCTGCGCCAGTGCTTAATGTTATCTATTAGTCTGTATCGACTATAGAAAATATATTGCTAACTGGGTCGTTCACTAAGGAAGGTTTTTGATTGGCAATGTTTTCAATGCACCCAGATAAATTTCTTGGCGTTGATGGATTTAATCATGTTGCGTGTGGCTTGATACATGACAATTTCCTCCTGACCTGAATATGACGAATATTGCTCCCATTCCAAAAGGTAACTCTCAAACTTCTATGAAGGATTGGCGCCCGATTGCGCTCGTAACGTTCTGTATAAGCTCATTTCCAAGGTTCACGCGAACAAATTAAAAGATGTTCTTCCCAAGTGCATATCTGATAACCAATCGACTTTTGTCCCAAGGAGATCGATTTTAGATAAGGCCATGGTGGCCATAAAATTCATACACTTTATGAAGACGAAGACTAAAGGTAATGATATGTTTCTTGCTCTAAAGCTAGATATTAGCAAAGCTTACAATCGAATGGATTAGGACTACTTGAGGGAGGTTATGACTAAAATGGGGTTCACTTAGTGGATGAGTATTTGTGTAGAATGTAACAGCCCGATTTTTAGTATTAGAATTATTTAATATTATTATTTATTTGTTATATTTGTTAATTGTTTATTTTATTGGGAATTGGTGGATTAGTGGATTTTAAGCGATTGAGGGTATTTTGTGAATGTGTTAGAATTTAGAAATTAGAGAATTTAGATGTTAGTGGTATAAGAGTAAATTGGGGAGGTTTAAGTGAAGTAAAAGTGTAGAGAATTATTCATGAGAATTGGATGTAACTAAGCACATTAGTGAGAGTGACCCTAATCCATATCACTTATATATAAATCCTAGGCAGTCTGATAAGCATCTTTTGCAACCCTAAAATAGCTAACCCTAACCCTAATTTTTGGTTTTGAAAAAAATTTATGAAAAACAATTCATGCTGAGAGTTGAACCCCAGACCAAGTTCTGGTAGATCACAACCATTACCACTAGATCACTAAAGTTTTTTGTGACTTATAGTTGCTTTCATTTTATTTATCTAGCACAAATGCGAGTTCACTTTAAGTCATTCTCACAACCCTGAATTCCAACATCATTTGAACACGAATTGAACGTCATTCACACACATCATGCGATTCAACTTCATTTTCACCGCCGTCGGTGACCCCAATAACAACATCCCGCCACCGTTGCAACTGCCACTTCAACAACACATGCCGTCGTAACTGCCACCGCCGGAAAATCACTTTCTCTCACTGATCCACACACATCACGCCGCCGCCGCAACTGCCACCTCACCAACAACTGACTGCCGTAAATGTCATTGCCGATAACTCGCTTTCTCTCACCGATTCACACCATCTTTCATCGAATTGACAAAAAATTATGACCAATGTTGATATTGATTGTCTGAATTTTGTTAATTTCGAATCCTTGACATTAGGGTTTGAAAATTATTGATTTTGTTATGTGATTGCGTGAATTTTAGCTTTTTCTTCATTATTCTTTTTTTCATACTAAATGTTAAGTAGTGTTGCTCTAACCCTAATGATTAGCCCTACTTTTTAGTTATAAAAATTTATGAAAAAAACTTCGGATGGGGATCGAACCAGGTACCACATGCTTTCAATTCACAACTCTTACCACCAAGGTACTGATGTCTTTTATGACATGTGATTGTTTCAATGTTGTGTATTCAACACAAATCTCGGGTCCTCTTTCTTTCAATCTCACAATTCCTAAATCATTTCTCACTCACTTTCATCTCTCTCACCATCTTGCAATTGAACCTAATAACCATAACACCACCCTTTTTGACGGACCTAATTAATTTTTATGAAAAAAAATATGCAAGGAATTGAATCAGATAACACATGAAAATGTAATTTTTTTAAAAGTCACTAACGCCATTGCAATTCCTTTTTTGATAGTAGTTCCTTTTCATTATTAGCAGTTCCTTTTTATTATTATTATTTTTTATTTCAATTACCACATAACGTTCCTTTTTATTTTTTTTTTTCTTTCGGTTACTAAATAACAATTCCTTTTCCTTATTTTTTTCTTTCGATTAACAACTTTTGCGGTTAGGATCAATTTCTTGGTGCTAGCTTTTGTATATATTTTTTCTTTTGATTTGTCATTTTTATTGCAGTCCATCTTTTATTTTTGTTACTTTTTGAGATAGTTTGATAACATAATACTGAATATAACTATAAAAGTAATAATATAGTCATTTGATAGTTATATATGAAGCTAGACAAAACCCGTGCATCGCACGGGTTAGAGTCTAGTTATATAAAGAGTAGTGTGTCTTGTAGAGAAATTAGGGTTGGCTCATTTGTGACAAAACTTTTGAGAGGCTAGAAAGAGAATAGAGAAAGAGGAAAAGGCTTGGAGAGAAAGAGAAGAGGAACTCAGGAGCATAAGGGGAAAAGGGAGAATCAACCTAGAAGAGCTTATTAGAGTAAATATTTGAGGTAAGGGGGAATATTATTTTCACCAATTGAGTTTAATAAGAAAATGCGTAGTTTGAGTGTTTTAGTTTATGCTTAATTTAATGATGTTTGATGTTGATTATGTGAAATTCGTGCTCTATTTCTTGTGTTAAATTGAGTATGATAAAACTTGGTGAATTCATGTTTTGTTTATGTCAAAATTCATGGTTTGTTATAGAGAATTGATAACTTTGTGAATTTTGATGATTGTGATGAAAAACATGATAATTGATGGTGATTATAGTTGTTTAAGCTGAATTTGCTTATGGGTATATGTTTAATTTATGAATTCATGAAGTTATGTTGAATAAGTTTGTTGTTGTGTTTTGGTGAAAATGCTTAATTGGATGAAAATGATTAAGTTGTTGTTAAAATGAATAAGTTGTTGTTAAGATGGTTAGGATAAGGGATTATGGTTATGTGGAACATGATGAAATGATGTAGTTGTTGTTAAGTCATGTTTGGTTGTTAAGTTGTTGGTAAAAATTGAGTTTTTGAGTTTTTGATTAATTGAGTGAAAAACCATGAGAATCCATGTTGAATTAATGTTTTGTTGTGTAATAATTGTTCATTCAAAGTGTAATGACTATGAGTACTGTTTGCACAACGATTTTGGGTTGAATAGGATCAAAAATGAGATTTTTGGGGGATTTTGGAGGTGTTCTCGAGAGGGAAAACCCATTTTCTGGGTGACCATGAAAAAAAAAAGGGACTATACATTTTTACAAGTGTCAAAACTCTGTCAAATTCAAAAGCGCAAAAACACTTAGAAAATTCTTACAGACTTCATATCTTAAAATTTTGTTTACCACTATGTGAGTACAAAAGTGTAAACACATTGAAACTTATTTGTAAAACTCTAATTGTAGAAGTCCTCTTGTGTGAGGCAAAGAAGTATCTAACTTGTTTGTTGGAGCAATTATAATCTTGTGATTATAGTGAAAAATTCCTTAAAAGTGAAAGAGAACTGGACTAACCTCAAATTGTGGGATGAACAAAGATAATTTGCTTGTGTTGTCTCTCCTCTCTCTATGATTATCTCTTGCTCTATTTTTGTTAAAAGTCTTATAAAGATTTTTAGAAAAAGCCAACATAATGTCACCCCTGTCTGCATCATGCCTAACACCTCAAATTCACACTTCACCAGTTAACTCCCCTCCTACTTTCGTGATCTTGGGCATTGCAAAGACAAGATTTCTACATTTGCCGCCCTTTTCATTCTAGTATCTCCTAATTTTACCGCATTATTTGTTAGTAGCTTGATGATTTACCTTTTGTTTTTATAGATCATACACATTGTAAAAACTTCATCAATTGTTCTTTTACATTGAGCATTACAATCTTCTTTTTAAGTCCGGTTACATCCTTGTAATTGTTTTTTTTTATACAGTCCTTGTAATTGTTGGATACATACTGAACTTGCTCTTTCGTGTTTCTAACCAAAAAATAATAATTCTTCTTTTTGACATAATTAGCATACACCTTCACCCGGTTTATCTCAACAAGTCATCCGGTCCCACTTGACAAAATTGGCAAAACATCTAGTTTTTTTTAATTGATTTTATAAACAAAATAAAAGTTACCTTATGAAGGCACAATCATTCCAATGTGGCGGACTTCATCTGGTACACTCCTTCCTGCTTCCTTAGTAACAACTTGCTTAAAAGTTCTACCCTCCTCCACCCACGGTTCCTTTCCGCCAGCCCTATTCACCTTGTTTTCTTCTCTCACCTTTCCTTCCTATAACAGCCCGATTTTTAGGGCCGTGTGAAACGCATCCAAAAGCCTCACTACAAGAATTTTGATTATTACTGGTGGAATTAATCCCTCGGTAATGAAACAAATCCCTAAGTAATACACATTACTGGCGGATTGGTAACAAAAAATTTCCCTCAGTAATACTGGCGTCAGTAATGTTACTAGCGGAATTTTCCCTCAGTAATCGAGTGGGTGATCTGATGAAGCATTACTGAGGGATTTATACTGCAGTTGGAGGACCATTGCTTTATGTCAGCCGTTGGAGTTGTTCTTAGGGATGAAAGAATTGAGGTTCATACTTTTTAGGACTATTTCTTTTGCCATCCTTCTCTCTTTTCACGTTCTCTTTAATATTTCCAAAGTGCTATTGAGATTTTTGGATTATATAATCTGAAATGAAGTTTTCTCCTATACACCCCAAATTCACCAATTCATATTCTAAAATCCGAGAAAAATAAGTACTTCGAATTTTATAATCTAAACACCCCCCACCCCAATTTGAAACATCTATAGGGGGTTTTAGATTATAAAAATATGAAATTGTTTGCTTTTTGGATTATAAAATCTGAACACCCCATACACCCTCTTTTGCCAAAGAACCATGAAAAAAAAGTTCGGATTATATAATTTGAATTGTATCAATACAAAGACTGAACCTGTTTATGACATGAATAAACAATTTAAGAACCATATTAATAATTCTAACCAACTTCTCTAGTGTGTTCCTTGTGTATTAGGTCATTTTTAGCCGTTCACGCCGTGTCCTAGTTAAAAATCTGGTTTTCGGACTACTTGATCAGATTGCTCTAAGATTTGGCAAGAAGTTCTGGAAAAAATAAGGAACATGATACCCTTAGCAGGGACATCGAGCTTTCACTCAATTTTCTACTACTTCTATCTCCTCTTTGAGAAAAAACTATCCAAAACATGTTACACAACTCCATATTCGTACAATTAGTATGAAATATCTGAAGATGAGAAAAACACAAGTAAAGGGGTTTGAATTGTGTTGGTCTCTTTTTGGATCTCCTTTTGATAACGATTAACATATATCAGCGAAAAGTAAAGAGATAACGAATAAGAGATGACACAAAATATTTATCCTAGTTAATCCAACAAACTAAGATTACATCTAGTCCGCTTGCACTTTCAAGTATTTCTTTCACTATAATCAAATCTTGATTACAACAATACTAAGATAACCTAGTCCTAGATTTTCTTGCATCAACCTAGTGGACTTCCTAATCTCAATCAAGAGATTTACAAGAACAAGTTGTTTTTATAAAAGATGATTGTGTTTACACAAATTCTAATAATAGTAAATAAATATGAAGCACATTATACTTAAAGTGTATCTCTTATGATTCTTCTTTGACAATTTCTAGACAAGGTATATACTATTAACAAGTTTGTATATAATTACAATAGTATATGAACAAGTTAGACTATGTATGTAGGTACGTGAATATGCTCAAGTGTTGTAAGCATCTTCAAACAAACTTGGTCTTATATATAGAGCTGAAGCTTGATGACCGTTGCTTGAGAATCCCTTGTCTTTGAATGCCTGACTGAATGTTGAGATATCCTTGATTAAACGCAATCAACGTATCAATCATTCGTTTCCATCAATGATGCTCTTAATGAATGTTACTCATTTGTATAAGTCAGAATAAACTTTTCTTTCTAAGCAAAGAGTCGCTGCATGCATCATTGGCAAATCCTTGAGTCAATGCTGGTATAGAGGATGTCAGACCAGAGGCTTGAACCACAACATTGACTTCCATAAAGTTGACCTTAGTTTTGATAGAGAGCCGTGTCTTTATGTACGACACAAATCTCATCAAGGTCAAGAGCTTTGACTTATTGTTCAGAGCTTTGACTTCGTCTAGAGGCAGAAATTCTCTTGTACTTTAGAATTTCCTGCACACTTAAACATATATTAGAGAATCTTAATAGTTCTCAAACATGCTTTATACATGCCTTGTTATCATTAATACTTAAGTGCTTTGTTCTTTTAACAAATTTTGGTCGAACAATATCCAGGAAGTTTGAAATCAAAACACCATGTATTATACCAATACATTGAGTTTGAAACTGATCCACATAATACGAAACAACCATCCCTTCAATGAATTCCATAATTTCAGCAATGCATTTAAATCACTAACTCTATTATGTACTCCATCCGTCCCTTTTTATAGGAGTATTTTACAAAAATCACGTGTATTAAGAAAAGTTGTTGGAGTAATAAAGTTGTCTCAAATGTGTGTGACTATTACTAGATTACCCTTAATTAAATATATATTCAATGTTAACTTTTCATATTCATATTCAATGCATCTAGGAATTTGTATATAATCTTATATTTAGTGACAAAACTTTTTTGTAAACTACTTCTATAAATAGGGACGGAGGGAGTAGCGCAACTACACGTGACCACATAGGTTGATATTAGGATCTCGTTCTAATCACAAATTTAATAATTTCATCCCCACACATCCTCGAAAAAATCAAAAACTATAAAACCCACAACACTCAAAATGTTTTTCAATCTAATGCTTCATCTCTAGATTTATTACTCCAACAGAAGGCAACTTGGATTTCCTTCAAACATTAAAATCTAACATTTGCCTCATGCCTAACACATCAAATTCATACTTTACCAGTGAACTCCCCTTCTACTTCATGATCTTGTAAAATGCAAAAAAAAAAAAAAGATTTATACATCTGCTGCCCATTTTCATTCCACTATTTCCTAATTTTATCACATTATTTGTTAGTAGCTTGATGATTTACCTTTTCTTTTTGATAGATCATACACATTATATACAAACTTCATCAATTGTTCTTTTACAACGAGCATTACAATCTCCATCTTAAGTCTGATTACATTCTTGTAATTGTTTGATACATATTAAACTTACTCTTTTGTGCTTCTATGCACAATGTTTTCTCTTTTTTTTGCCATCATTAGCATACCCGGTCACCCGTTGTATCTCAACATGTCATTCGATCCCACTTGTCTTCTTTTCACTTTTCTTTTACTACTTAATTCTTCTTCCTTCGCATAAGCTTGTCATCTTGGTCATTCTTAATTCCTTTAACAACCCGAACAAAATCTTAATTCTTTACAATGTTCACGTTCCATGTGAAATTTCAATATCCAAAATTTATCTCGAAACATTTATCACTTCCATTGGTGTTCAACCGTCCATTTGTCAACATAAGTCCTATATTTTCTTAACACTTCTTCCACCACACCTTAATTCTCTTCAACTTAACAATCACACTAGTCCAAAATATTTATAGGTTTTTCACCAACTCTTTCATTCTAATTTCAATTCTTCCCGACCAAATGAACTATCTACCAGTGTTTTAAAACATGGGCTAGACAGGCTGAACAGACTGGTCGACTAGTGAACAGGTTAAAAACGGCGTGACCTGGACCGGTATGGGTTGAATGAATATCTTAAAAAATGTCATATCAATGGCTTTGATGGGAATCAAACCTGGGATAGCCAGCAAGATGATATGAAGTTTAACCACTCTTCTAGGTTAACTTGCGTGTCACTATTGTGAAGGTGAGAAAAAACACAAGAAGGGGGGGAGAGATTGTGTTGGTTTTTTCTGATTCCTTTTCTGATTGTTAAAAGTTGATCAAAATTTGAGGTATACAGATTTTGACACAGAGTCTGAATGCAGCGGATAAGTACAGAAACACAAAGATAAAAGACAAAGAGAGGGAAAGAGCAGACACAAATCAATTTATACTGGTTCGTCCCACAACACATGAGTAGTCCAGTCCCCTTGCACTTCCAAGGGATTTCACTATAATAAATCTAGATTACAATTTCTCAAAAGCTCTTCCAAGAGACTTCCAATGCTCGAGCATCAAGCAAGAGACTTCTTTGCTCAAGGTCACTACCAAGAGACTTCCATTGCTCAAGGACAACTCCATGAGACTTCTAATACTCAAGCGCGCAGGCAAGAGACTTCCAATGCTCAAAGGGCAACCCTAAGAGACTTCTAGTGCTCAATCACAATTGAATGAGACTTCCGGTGCTTAATCACAGCTGAATGAGACTTCCGGTGCTCAAAGTTTCACCAAGAGACTTATGATGCTCAAGCTTCACAAGCAAGAGACTTCTAGTTGTTTACAACAAATATAAACAAACTTGTTCTTACACAGGAATACAAATGATTGGTGTAAGCTGAACAATTTATGAATAGTGATCCTTTTTAATAATTTTGACCGAGTCAACGCTTATTTGGCACGCCACCTGTGAATTTTTCTATTTAAAAAAATTAAAAAGTAAATGGATTGGCACGTGAGAGCATCAACATCCAAGGTAAGACATTAGGGTTTAAAAACCCCCAAATTCTTACCCAATCTCCATTCTTCATCTTCTTCATCCACTCTTCTTCAATTCTTTCTGAAATCGATTCTTCCTATTCCATTCTTCTTCAATTTCCTTTCTTCTTGGTCGATTTCCTTTCTTCAGGATACCAGACTGCTTCACCTGTCTGAGAGAAGTAAACCTCCAACCTTAGAGTTTCTACAATTGAACGAACCACCCCCATGACAGAATTTTTATGTGACAGAACAGCAGTAAAATTAGCATTCTCTCCATGGAAAAGGATCCGATTTCGTATCAGCCACATGGCCCATACCACAGCAAACAAGATTATGCACCTAATCTTTTTTAAGCCTCCTTCCTCTAAGTGATGATCCAACTGCAGTAAGTTCTGCGCGAATTCAGCAAGTAATAAGGACTTACACTCCCAATTTGATTTGGTTCAAACAAAGTGGACCAGGACAATCTTAAACCGCACAATAACAAAGAATTGAAGAAGAATGGATGAAGAAGATGAGGAATGGAGATTGGGTAAGAATTGGGGGGTTTTTAAACCCTAATTTCTTACTGTTGGAAGCCAATGCTCTCACGTGCCAATCTATTTACATTTTCTTTTTTTTTAATTCATCTATTTACACTCGTGGATTTTTGTTTTTTAAAAAATAGCAAAGTACACAGGTATCGTGTCAAATAAGCGTTGACTCGGTCAAAATTGTAAAAAAAATCATTATTGCAAAAGAACAAATTTTTAGGGGCCAAATTTTTCATTTTTTTAATAGGAGGCCAAAGTCATAAAATTTTGAAACTTAGGAGGTCAAAAGTACACTTTAGCCTTGACGTTATTATGCTCTTGCCTCATAAAAAAGAATCAAAACGAAAACAATGATGATGGTAATGAAAAGTCTCGTAAAAAAAAAAAAAGATGTTCAGTAAAAAGATTAACGTTGACTGACACAAAAGAAAAATAATGTTGACTGACACATTACATGTTCATTCATTTTGACTTTTTTGTTGACTGAAACATTATTCGATTAAATAAAAACTTACCTTTCAGTCAACAAAAAAGTCAAAAGTGACTTTTTTTATTTCACATTCTATTTTTGTTGAAACATCCTTACCTATATCATTATTCGATTAAATAAAAACCTTACCTTTCTTGAATTTATGTTGTTTAATATCTTTGGTCAACATTTTCTCCAATCAAGCATTATTATTATACTTTAAAATGTATTTGAATATCCAAAGTTTTATATTAATATTTAATACTCTCTTTGAATTTATTTTTATACTCTATAAAATAGTACATTTAATAAAATATATCAAATACATTAATAAATTTAATCTTTTTGTAATCACTAAATCATCCTATAAATATATGTTTCTCTTTTAACAGTTATTGTAACCTTCATAAAACATAATTTTTTACTTCCAAAAAAAAGATTAATTGAAGGTGTAATGTCTCTATTGATCCAAAAATTGCTTCTCATATGTGTATTGACGTTGCTATCAGTGCACAATGTACTCGGAGTGCGCCGTCGCCATGTGAACATTGCTAACTCTTTGGAAGATAATTTGGACTTAACCGTTCATTGCAAGTCTGCAGATGATGATCTTGGACCTCATCTTCTTCATCATGGTGATAGTTATGGCTTTAAATTTCTAAATGACTTTTTTGGCGATACACTATTCTTTTGTTCCTTTCAATGGGAGGGTGAGTTTAAATGGTATGATATATACATAGCAAGTAGAGATACTAACGAATGCTTCATTTGCAATTGGTATATACAAAAATCGGGACCATGTCGGGTTTTATATCCCGCGGGTTCAGGTTCTCAGTGTTTTCCTTGGAATATTAATTATTGATGTAATACATTTTAAAGGTGTGTTATTTAAACAATCAATTGAGTGACAACTTTTGGGACAACCATAAATTTACAAAAAAAAAGTAGGTATTGACATGAAAACCAAAGCAATAAAGAGAGAGAAAGTAATCACAAAAGTTGTTACAAAATAGTTGTATACAAATATCATTTCTCTGCATTTTGACCTTAATAAATATTGTATTTTGAGGTGTTGAGAACCCAATCTTTTATCTAGCTTTGTACATCTTAATGGAATTGTGGAACACACACGCACAAATATATATATATATATATATATATATATATATCAAATGAGATGAGTGTCATATCGTAAGAGGTGAGGGATTAAATATTCACCATCAGATTAAATGTATGCCATCCCTCTTCGTCTTCTCTGGCAAACTCCATAACGACCTATTTTTTTTTACCACTCATACAATTAAATCCTCAATTTTTTCACAAGTTTTTAAATCAGATTAATAATTGTCAAAACTTTATACAATTAATAATTGTCAAAACATAGAGCTCAAGCGTGCATCCAAGGTAATGTGACAATGCTTATATCTACTAATTGTCAAAACACTATACAATTAATAAATTAACAAAATCTATAGTTCCTAAAATAAAGAAAACATAGATTTTGGGCTTTGTTTCAAGAACATTCAAGTAATTACGAGAAACATAACACCAAAAAAATTAGGGATAACAAGGTAGAAACATGAGTTTCGGAAACGTTAAAAGTGCATATGGAGAACGAGTGGAGTTGATGTGCGAAAGAGTAGATGGAGTTTTAGATCCGAGTGATGAAGTTCGAGAGAGAAGACAAAGAATCACAATAGCATATACATTAGCATTACATGTTTTTGACCTTGATCGCCACTATGTAATGTTTTCATATATAAATAAGTAGTATATGAGTTTTTCGCTAAAAAAAATACATAGATCTGACTTTTCTTTCGGATTTTTTGGTTATTTTGTCGTTTGAGTGCAACACATTATTTTGTTTATCATTTTGGTGTGATGTTGTTCATGTTCTCATCTAATTGTGGGTTCGTTTGATTCAAATCGACATATAACTTTGATCCATTGCAGATTTAATTAATAAATTGAGCGTCAACATGTTATAGATTCGTAGGCACGTGTATTTTGGTCACATTAATTTTGTCATATTTATGGAAGTTTTTCCAATTTATGCAATTAACTTAGGTGATGTAAGTTTGTTTGCATATTCACTATTTTCAGTTTTAAAAAAGTTGAATTTTTATATTTTTGATATAATTTATCAATTAAATGAATATTTGTTTTTTATTAAAAAATATTCTCATATAATTTGAGAGCATTAACCACATAATTCCAATTGTATTCGAAAACTAATAAAAAATTTAAATTATTCCCTCAACAAAAAAAAAAAATTATTCATATGCTTCATTGTTTTTGTACGTACATACTTGAATAACTCTTATTTCTCTAGATTTTAAAGCAAAATTAAAGTGCCAAAGAATCACAATACAGAAGTGGCATCCCAACTATGCTGGTGATAAGTGCATATTGCAGTTTGAAAGTGTTTTTTAGATTATCGATCCATAGAGACTTGGTAGTGCGAACTGTTCAGCTATTTCAAATATCTGAAGTTCGGTTTGTTGAAAAGTTGTTTGTTTCAGGTAAAAGTTGGCGAAACTATTAGTTGAGAAAACTGTGATTGGATTAAGTTTTGCTCGTTAATCCTCTAATGTCTTTCTTTAATCGACTATATAATCTAACTATTTCAATTATACTTTCCCTTATTGCTTGAAACATCTTGATGTCTCATAGATAACAGAAGATTTATTTTATCCTCTAACTTTTGATATTTTGTTCAGTAAAATAGCATTGAGTTGCCATAATATTTGTGATTGTAAACCTAGATTCACGTCTTGCAACTATCATCTACAAATGCTTCTATTCCATGTCCTTTAGATAAAAAAAAAAAAGTCTATGTCTATCACTTTCGAAATTAAAAGATCAATTTCGAATTGTACGTTGGAAAAACATTAAGTCCAGGAATAGAAAAATTCAAAATACACACACATATGCGCACACACAAACACTAACCAGACCAAGTATTTATATTAGATTCTTAACCAACTACACATAATCCTAACACAAAGGGAAATTAATTACACATTGTCAAGGTAATATACAATACAAAAAAGTGAATGACAAGATATTTGCATCAAATGACTTGAATCTACAGGCCTTTAATGATCCACCTTAAATTGTTCTTCTTCCTACTCTCTATTTTTTTTTCAAATTGATCAAAGTGATAGAATGGCTGAAAAGTGAAGTCCTCTGTTTATAGGTACTGTTATGAAAGTTTAAAGAGAAGAAGTGTAATGTTATTGATAATTTCTCATTAGTTACAATCATGTATATATACAGAAAATTAAACCTAGAATGAAGTGAGTCAGATTAACAATTTTCCTATAGACTCTCAACTAATTAGGTGAGTAAATAATGGGTCAACAACAGATTTACAAATCATAATAATTAAGGAGAATTAAATTCTAGTTATTATTATTGATATCCTATCATAATAATTAAGGAGAATTAAATTTTAATTATTCTTATTATTGATATCCTCCCGCAAGTTGTATGGTCTGAAAGAGATATGCAACTTGGATAGAAAGTAATCGAACCGAGGACGAAACAAGGGTTTGGTTAGGATATCAGCAAGTTGATCATCGGTGGAAACAAAGGATACTTGAAACTTGCCATTTTGAACATTTTCTCGGACAAAATGATAGGCTAAGTGTTTACTCCCAAATTTGGTAAACAACCGCTAGTCTAGATTAATTGCTTGCGAGACCAACTAGTGAATCTCAGGAGCATTTTGCTTTGATTGAATCCTTTGAATTATTTGAATGTCCATTACGCATAAACATTTGGTGTGATTTGGGAAATTAAATGCACAAGTCACTTGGGTTACAAGCAACAAGGGAAATAAACTTTTAATAAGAAAAAGTGCTATTTCGATCGAAATAGATGAAGAAAACTGAATTTAAAGAAAACGCAGTAAAGTTTGCATGAAATTTAGAATGCTGGAAAAATATATTTCATGAAAAGGGTAAATTGCATTGAATTGTAAAAGATGCTTTACATAAAAAGATGGTTCACAGATTCATACTTGGATCCCATTTCACTCGTTTCTCTCGATAGCGTGGGTACTTTGAGTTTACAAGGATTTTGTATAAATGAATTGCGACCAGTTTTCTGACTAAAAAACTACTATATATAGACTTTCGAAAGTAAAACTGCCCTAACGGTCGAACACCATACGATTGCCAAATGTCCTGCCACGTACACCCTGCATGCACTTAACTGCTCCTTGGAACGGTTGCATCTTTCGAAGTCGAAGTTTGTGAAAGTTTGTCAGAATTGTGCTAAGTCCAGAACTTTGTTGCTTCGATTCGATCATACGCTTGTTCGATCTGCCTTCTGGTTCGAAGTCTTCCTTCTTTGCCTTAGCCTTGTATTCGAACCTGTGAACAATTTCCAAGACTCTTTTCGTTCTTCGATTAAACAGAATCCTTTGCAAGATTCCCTTCAGCATTTAATGCATATTTAGAGCATATTCTTAGCTCATAAAAATATGGGCTAACAAATTGCCCCCAAAAAATGTCTGCTTCGATTCGTGATCGAAGGAAGAGAAGAAGTTGACATTTTTTCTTTTTCCTATATGTTGAAAAAACTGTAACCTTCGATGGAAACTTTACATCTTCTTAAATGATGACGTCATTTACCTCGAGCAGTTCCCAAAGCAGTTATCATTACAACACTATTTTCGGAGACTTTTTGGCTCCTAGAAAAAGTAACTGACGGCTCAGTTCAGAGACCTTTCAGTTCTCCTCTTGCCACGTGTTGAATTTTTTCAACTTCTTCAATCACGTCTTTTCAGTTTCCCCTTCAGTGATGAGTATAAAACCTACTTTCCACTTCTCCCATTGTCATTTCGTTTCCAGAAAAAAACCAACTCTCTAGAAAAATCAAATTCCTTCTTCTTTCAATCAATGGAGAAACTTTCAGAAGATTTACTCATCACTATTACTAAAAAAGTAGCAGCAACTGGTACTCGAAACCTACTCAACTTTAAGGCAACTTCCGTTAATCATCGTCGATTGGCAAACAAGAAGACGGTTTTTAGGGCTTTGCCTCGTAGCTGTGTGTGGTATTTTTATGACCATTTTCCTTCTACTGAAAAACTTGCATTCATGCGTCGAATGATCCAGAGTGGTCACGAATCTTTCAGCTTAGTAGAGGCAGCCAGACTTCTTTATGAGGAACCTAATAACTTGAATGGGATCCTCTGTATTTTGCGCAAAGCAGCTTCCCACGACGTGGAAGGGGCAAAATACTTACTGATGATATTGAAAATCCTTTCAAAGGATGGATTCTCAATGGAGGAAGTTTTTCCCGTTTTCAAAGATCTCTTCGATCGTCAAATGCTGGCAGAATGCAGGAGATCGACTTGTGGAGGACCAGGTTTTCCCTACTTCTTGCCACACAGACCTCATCGTGGTGTTAGGCCTCTACCTCCAGGCTTGGTCATTCGTTTCACCTGCGTTGCTTCAGGGGAATGCAAAGGACATGGGAGAAGACCTGGGATCTTCTGGCCTTTACCTGGTTCAGACAATGAATACCATGGGACTGAACTCTGCCTCTACTGTCGTCTTGACCTAGAAGTTAAATGGTTCCTGCATGAGTTCCACTTCTTGGAGATCGAAGGTTTCTAGGCTCCTTAGGCATTTAGGATAATTTTTGATGTACCTTGGATATTAATCAATACCTTCGATGTCCTTATGTTTCGACATCTTTGATGTAATATGCCCAATTTTGGCTTCGATTTTAATGCAATCTAATGCCTTTTTTATTTCCTATTACTTTCTATCTCCAAATTAGATTCGAACAATGAAATTTCGACACTATAACCTTACGCGTCGAATGAGAAAAATACAAGTTTCGACTAACGAAACTGAAACGGTTGTTTTCCTTTGAAACAAGTTTATGGCGCCATTTTTCGAAAACTAATGAGCCACGTTTACTGACGTCATGATGGCATGTTTACTGAAACGGCGTCATGATGGCACGTTTCACTGTGTAACTGTCACCTCGATTCCCACTGTCATCATGACTTCCAATTTTCTAGGAAAAAGTGGGACACGTGTCACACTGGGAAGTCGAAGCGATTCTGATTTGACAGATTTTTTTTTTTTTTTTTTTTTTTTAAATAAATAAATGGAAAAGTAAATGAGAAAGTAACCCTATAAAAGGCCAAAAACGGCCATTGAAGAACTTTTCCAGACGAAAAACCTTCAGAGTTCTTGCTTTTCCACTTTTTGCTTCTTAATCTTCCTAACTCCGTACGAACCAAACCAATCTATTTTTTCCTTCCATAACCGTTCGTTTCTTTAATTTCTAGTAAAGAAACTCTCTTCTCAAAATCATTGGCTTTGATTCAACAGTACGCCATCCAAACCCTTTTCTGCGAACACAACCTTAAAGCTCCATTAATGGCGTCAGGTTCTGGAACTAAAGAAGCACTTCCAATGGCTGGGAAATGGTCGGATCTCACAGTCAGTACTTACGGGGACGGCCAAGTACCAGAACCAACTCTTAAGCTTGAACACAAGAAAATCTGGGAAACTGAGGTTATCTTTCCCTATTCCCTCAATAAAACTGTTCACGCTTTTGGCGGTCCTAAACCGGATGACAAAAATCGAAACAGTCAAACCATGTCCATTTTCCCCCTTTACAAGCCTTGCAGCCCTAGGGCCTTTTTGGACGAACCTTATAACTTTAACTATTTAAAGTATCCAAACAAGATCTTTAGGTCTGCTCCTTCTGCGAATCAGCAGTACCTCGACTGGTTGGACAGGGTCGAAAGCAACTACGGCGATATCTGGAAAGACTATGGGATTTTCGATCTGATCCAACTTTCTCGAACTGGCATGAAATATCACCAAGAAATGCTGATCGCTGCCTTGCATTTCTTCGAGTCTTCGACCAACACTTTCCACTTCGAATGTGGAATGATGACCCCCACTCTCTTCGATGTAGCAGCCATCACAGGACTTCGACCTGATGGTGCCACTTACGATCCTACTCGACTTAGTGGCAATATCAAGCTGTCTTATACGTCGAATGCTTATTCGAAGTATATCAACGAACATCACAAAGATGACAGCGAAGTGAGCGACGAGGAACATGTGGCTTTCCTTACCCTTTGGTTGTCTCAGTTTGTCTTTTGCACAAGGTCTTTGCAAGTGGCCAAGAAATTCATCCCTATGGCCATCCAAATTCACGAATGCCAGTCTTTCGGCTTGGGAAGCCTTATTCTGGGAGCTCTATACGAAGCCATGAGGTCTGCCTGTGAAAATATAAAGCTCACAGGTTCTGGGTCAACTTTCCTAGCGTATGGCCCTTTTTGGCTTCTCCAACTGTGGTTAAACTGCTACTTTTCCTCGGGAACTTGACTTAATACTCCCAGAACCCTGTTTCGAGGCGACTCGTGGGCGCCAAATTGAAGGCACAAGGCTATCTCGAATGATTCCAAGAATGAGAGGCCTCGATTCAGAACAGCTCTTCATACAATATTTCGAGGCCTTTCTCAACCTGCAGACATTCAAGAGCAGCTTTGCTCCTTTTGTAGATCGAGAAGTCGGGACCTCAATGGTTTGCTCACCCATTCCCTCCGATGCCTGAGAATGAGGAGGAAATCACTGCCGTTTGGTTAGCCTATCTCAACCCCACCCTTATCTCCTGTCGTTATGGCGTTACGTCCTCAGAGTTTGGATTAGTAGGATACTTTCCGCACTTAGTTTCAAGACAATTTGGACTAACTCAGCTTTTGCCAAAAAGCTTTTACCTTAACGAAAAAGAGATTTGCTTAGGGTATTATGGGATGACTGAACCAACTTTCCACTCCTTCCTCCGTGAAGCTGAGAAAAGGTGTTGTAAAATCACTCCTTTCAAATATGATAACTCCCACTATTGTACTAGGGAATTTGCGAAATGGTGGGACTTGCACCATTCCATTCACCTTGTTGACAAGAAGCTCCTGATGGATAAAATTCGAGAAGGATTTAACCCGTCTGCAGCGGTTGCAATCCAAAGAAAGTTGACTTCTAAAGGTAACTTTCGTCTCTTTCGAAATTTTCAAAACTTATCCTTTTTTGACTTATTTACTTAGTTCGAACTTTTCCTGTTTTAGGAAGCAAATCGAAGTCATTGTCTAACGCCTCAAGTCAAGCTCCTCCAGTCAGGATCAAAAAGGAACCAATGGTAAGCCATCTAAATTTATTATTTGGCCTTTCACATGGAAATTTACCATTTACACAGGTGACTCAATTTAAATCTATGCCCTTTTCAGGTCACCACTCGGAAGAGGGCCAACCCAACAAGTGTTGAAGGGACTTCAAAGAAACCAAACCTTGGAGCTCCTGTGATTGCTCTAAGTGATGATGAAAAGGTTAACACCTTTCGATCCTCTACTTTGCTTCGATAATTAGCTTCGTTATTCAAAGCGTTTAGATTAACATAGAATGTTATGCTACAGACCACAACGGACCAACCCGCTGATGTGCAACCTGAGTCAGAACGTGTGGTTGGCTCTTCGAAGGACACCAACAGACCAACTGAGTCTGCGGCTGGAGCAAGTTTGACCAGTACCATCGAAAAAGCAAAGCAACCGCTCGAGCCTGGTAAGCCAAGTAAAGCAAAAAAGAAGAAAAAGAGCAGGCAAGAAAAACCTGAAAGACAAGATGAGGCCGTTGTTGGCGAAACGGTCGAAGAACAAGAAGCCTCGCTCACTCTCACCGAAGAAAAATCTGCTGAGAAGCACAAGAAGAAGAAGAGAAAGGATAAAGCTCATCGAAAACCTTCTTCCTCCAGCCAGGCGGACCCAGAGGCTCCTTCCTCACAACAAGAAAAGATTGGGCAGCCACACCCCGAAACTGGAAATGATTCACCCCCAAAGGTAATTCGCCAACTCCTTCTCATCGTTCCCTTTATGTATATCGCATGTAATCTGACTATTTCCTCCACTTTCCAGGATCGTCCCATGTCAACCATTGTGGAGGAAACTTCTCCAGACAGCACAGTAAAACAAGTTCTCGAAGGACTAAGCCAACAGCTTTCTCCTCAAGAACAAGACTTGGAGCCAACCTCCCCCGAAAAAGAAACTCCAGGGAACGAAGAAAGCAAAGACAAGGTAATCATCGAAGAGAACCAGGAAACAGATGAGGCTGGTGCTAGCAAAAATGAACCCTTACCAATGACCTCTCCAAAAGCCTTAGTCAGTTCTCCACCTCGAATGGACGTTACCAACGAAGACCAGGTTTTACCAACCGAAGTTGAAGCTTTGCCAGTCAACGAAGAAACGACGCCTGTTCGAGTTGATGCCGCCATGTCCGATGCCCCCAGTGCTGGCGAGAAGAATGATCAGATCCCTGAAGGTGCATCTTCCTCTACCGAAGGTCACCGCCAGCCTCCAGTTAGCCAGGAAGATAAGGCCAAAAATGTTGAGATACCTTCAAATGCTGACTATGAGCAAACGACTCAGACAGATAACTCACTTAATGATGAGGACATTTCATCTCCGAAATCCATTCCTAACATCTGTCTCCCAGTCGAAGTTTTACAAAGCGTCAAACACCTAGCACCGGAGGATGCGCTCAACACCTTGTTGTCCAGCCATGGTACGTATGTTCCCACAGCAGCTGACAGAGAGCAGGCTCTTCAACTCGAGCAGGCAGAGCATGAGCTAAGGTTTCAACGAGAAGTAATGGATGGAGACATGTTAGAACTCTTCGAAAGAGACCCCACAATTTACTTCAACATCAAAGCTCTTTTCAGCAAACTTCAAACTCCACAAACTGCTGAAGACCTGTTCGTACAAGTTTCTCAGGCCGAAACTCTCTTGGAGCAATATGCAAAAAATCTTCATGCCTTGAGGAGTTGTACCCAGCTTCGAGACACCCAACGTTCTGTTCAGCAAGACCATTTTAAACAGGCAACCCACTACAATGAGGAAGCTGCTAAAATCAAAGCCGCGTCTGCAGGAGCATCTTTGCAGATGACTGCCTGTGATGAAAATATTTCGAAATGGAAAGCTGAAATCCGGGAGTTGGAGGCCAAGATAGCTCAAGAGGAAAAGATGAAAGAACGTTTCGCTGCTCAAGCTGTCGAAGTCCCTAGGTCCAAAATCGAAGAACTGGCACATGCAGGCCTCCAACATTACAGTGATGGGCTAATTGTTAGCAGCGAGGTCGATCGCTTGACAAATGAGAGCAATGTTTTGCAACGAAAACTTGATCACACCAAGGAGCAATACTACCTCTTCAGACAAGTCAACAAATCTTAGACGGCTGCAGATTAACTTGCTTTTCTACCCATCATTATTTTGTTGTTTTCGAATTCTCTTGAACAATTTGGTTGTATTACTTTAAATGCTCTTTTGGCTGTAACTTTATTTAACCACTTTCACTGTTCAATTTACGGTATTCTCGAATGTGGTAGTTTCTTTAACCATCATTTCGAAAACTTCTTTTGAAGTTTTATTCTGCGCTTTATTTTATTTTTTACTTCGAATCACTTTGATTATTTTGGCATTTTTCAAAAACGCCAGATATCGAAGCATTTATGATACACAACGACACATCTCTCTTTTTTAATAACGGATAAGATTGTGCGTATAACAAAACGCGTAACTATCAAGCCATATCTCTGACTGGCTCTAATTTCAAAACGAGTCAAACATCCGTTTTCAAACAAACTTGTTGAACTGGCGCAAATTTTGAGAAAAATTAGGAAACGGTTGAAGAATCATTAATGATTCTAGCATAATAATATATATATGGCCATTCTCTATCCATTTTACCTATTCCACTCTGCAAGTCATAATAATATAGCCAGTATCATCAATCTTAAAAGAGAAACATGGGTAAGGGCAAACAAATTGCGAAGAACACGGATAAAAAGAAAGCAACATCTGCTAAGAAAGGCAACGAAAAGGCTGCTGATTCCTCAAAGAAAATCAAGAATCCTACTTCCAAGGGTGAAAGCTCAAGAACCCTGCAGGGCTCCTCCTCCTTCTGAAGGGAAAACACCTTCGAAGGCTCAACCAGAGGTTTCTTCCTCAGAGTCTAATAGTACGGACCCTGATTGGGCAGAATTCCTTTCAACTTATGATGAAAACAAGGAATACCTTCGTTCCTCAGACTCAGAAGTGGATTCGAAATGAAGGCCCCTTCAAGATCAAAGTGTCTTTCTTTTTCTTTTGTAATTCGAATAAAATCTTAGTTATGATGGGTAGAACATCCAAGATGAAATCTTTGTATGTTGAGGGATGAAACCCACCATTTTTAATTCGAATGTTTAAATTTAATGGCGTCTTCGCTAGTTGCCATTTTAGTTGTTTATTTTTTGAACTATTCTTGATTTATTCGAACCTCTTGCAACACTGGTTTATATCTTTTCAAATACTTACCATTTATGCTCAAGGTACGTTGATCAGGAGTTAATTCCTCTAACTCATAAGCACCATTCGAATAAATCTGAACTATCTTAAATGGTCCTTCCCAATTTGGGGACCACTTGCCCAGGATTCGATCCTTTCTATCCATGGGCAGGATGACTTTCCACACCAAGTCTCCAACATTAAAAGTTTTTGACTTTACTTTCTTGTTATAAGCCTTTGCAACCCTTTCCTTTTGTCTAGTCAAGACTTCTAATGCTCTTAATCTCTCCTCATCTAAATCAACCAACTCATCTGACATCATTTCCCAATAATGATCAATTGGTATGTCCATTTGTTTTTGTATTCTGGCTGATTGCAAATGTATCTCGACTGGAAGTACAGCATCGTGTCCAAACGTTAGTCGAAATGGGGTGGTGCCAGTTGATTCCTTAGGAGAATTTCTACATGCCCATAAAACTTGATCCAAAGTTTTGTTCCAATTTCTTGGTTTTTGGGCAATATGCTTTTTAATCAAGTTAATGATAATTTTATTGGCTGCTTCGACTTGACCATTTGCTTGCGCATAATATGGTGTTGAGGTTAACAATCGAAAGCCAGTTTCTTGAGCAAATTCTTGCATTTTTCGTCCAGTAAAGACTGAACCTTGATCAGTAGTAATTGTTTCAGGGATACCATACCTATAAATAATATGGTTTTGAATGAAACTAATTACTGCCTCCTGATCAACATTTGGTAAAGGTACTGCTTCAATCCATTTAGTAAAATAATCTATTCCAACTAAAATATATCGTTGGTTTTTTGACGAAGCAGGTTTAACTTCACCAATTAAATCCAGAGCCCATCCTCTGAAAGGCCAAGGTTTAATTATGGAGTGTAACTCACTAGCAGGTACATGCTGTATCCCTGCATGCTTTTGGCATTCTTGACAGCCTTTAGCAAATTCTATGCAGTCCTTTAGCATAGACGGCCAATATAAACCTTGTCGAAATAAAAGCCATTTCATTTTATGGCCTGCTTGATGTGCTCCACAAGCACCACTGTGGACATGGGAAACTGCTACATATGCTTCTGATTCGCTCAGGCATTTTAATAAAACTCCTTCTGAAGTCTTTTTAAATAACTCATTTCCCATAATCACGTAGTTCAAAGCCCTATATTTGATCTTTCGAGCTACGTTACCTGTTGGATTTTCCAAATATTCAACAATGGATTTTCTCCAATCATTATCCAACATATTGTCAATGGCCAAAATTTGGATTTTTTCCTGAAGATCATCTACGTTTTCATCTTCACTACCTTGTGGTGTACTTGCCCCCACAAGTTTTGGCATTGATAATGCATTGGTCAACGGCTCTTGTAACACCAGTTTATCTTTTATTTCGATCAACTGAGTTAATTTTTCCTTTGACAACTTGTACCCTGAAGCTATTTGGGCTAAATCATTTGCTTCTTGGTTCTCTAGTCGAGGTATATGTTCAATGTTAATATAATCGAAATGATTCAGCAGAGAACTTGCTATAGCAAAATATTTCGCTAAGTGTTCTTTCACACATTTGTACTCTTGTGTTAATTGTTTCAACACTAACTCTGAATCACCCCTTATGTTAACATTTCTTGCCCCCAAGCTAATTAAAATTTCAAGGCCTGTGATTAAAGCTTCATATTCAGCCTCATTATTTGAGCAAAGACCTTTAACTTTATATTTAAACTTAGTTGGGACTTTTGCGGGAGATATTATTAAGATTCCAATCCCAGT
Source organism: Medicago ruthenica (assembly GCA_018208015.1). NCBI lineage: Eukaryota > Viridiplantae > Streptophyta > Magnoliopsida > Fabales > Fabaceae > Medicago > Medicago ruthenica. The sequence continues at coordinate 52,586,389 of CM031371.1, read as the reverse complement.
TCCATGTTTATGTTTAGAACCATCGAAATACAAAACCCAAGGTTCAGTATCTACATAGTCCTGAGACATTTCGACCACTGAGTGATCTACAATAAAATCTGCCACAATTTGACCCTTAACAGATTTCAAGGGCTTGTAAGTTAAAGAATATTCTGTCAATGCTAAAGCCCACTTTCCAATTCTACTGTGTAAAATAGGCTTTGATAACATGTGTTTAATAATATCATAATGAGAATACACATGGACATCAACAGGCTTTATATATTGCTTAAGTTTACTACAAGAGAAATACAAACAAAGACAAAGTTTTTCTATGGCAGTATATCTAGTCTCTGCATCATTTAATACACGACTAAGATAATAAATTGCATGCTCCACGCCATTTTCATCTTCCTGAGCCAACATGCTCCCAATGGTGTTGTCAGACGCAGCAATGTACAACTTCATATCTTTACTCTGACTAGGAGGCATTAGTACTGGAGGCTTAATCAAATACTCTTTAATTTCATCGAAAGCCTTTTGATGCTCTTCTTCCCATTTGAATGGTTCATCTTTCCTTGAGTCGAAGCAATGGCGAAAAAGCTTGAGCTTTGCCACTTAAATTCGAGATGAATCTTCTCAAGAAGTTGATTTTCCCTAGCAAAGATTGAAGCTGTTTCTTGGTCGAAGGAGGCTTTGTCTCAAGAATAGCCTTCGTCTTGTTCTGGTTTATTTCGATGCCTTTTTTATGCACCACAAAACCAAGGAAATCTCCTGCATGCACACAAAAAGCACACTTTAATGGATTCATTTTTAATCCATGTTTCCTCATCCGTTCGAAAGACTGCCTCAGGTAATCCAAATGGCTATCTTCGGACGAAGATTTGATGATTATATCATCTATATAAACTTGCATGAATGTGTCTATAAAATCATGGAACATAGAATTCATGGCCCTTTGATAAGTGGCCCCAGCATTTTTCAAGCCAAAAGGCATGACAACCCATTCATAAGTGCCTAACGCACCAGGGCATCGAAATGCTGTTTTTGACACATCATTTTCAGCAATAAATATTTGGTTATAACCAGAATAACCATCTAACATACTTAAAAATTCGAAGCCAGCTGCTGAGTCTACTAACATTTCTGCCACTGGCATAGCATATTCATCTTTAGGTGTAGCGTTATTTAAATCCCTAAAATCTATGCATACTCTAAGAGTTCCATTCTTTTTAATAACAGGGACTATATTTGCTAACCATTCGACATACCTGGCAGCTCTGATGAATTTACACCTCAGCAGCCTTTCGATCTCATCCTTGATCTTGGACATAATCTCTGGCGCGAACCTTCTTGGTAGTTGCTTCACTGGCTTCTTTCCTTCTTTAATAGGTAACTTCAGTTCGACCATTTCTCTGCTTAACCCAGGCATTTCGTTGTAATCCCATGCGAAGCAGTCTTTGAACTCTTTAAGAAGCGGCACCAGTTTTTCTTTTAGACTTGAAGTGATATTGGCGCTGATATAAGTTGGCCTTTTAATCGAGCCATCTCCAATATCGATCTCCTCCAAAGGATCTTGTGCTTGCATTTTTGGCGCTTCGCTCATAGGATCCTTCTCGAACCCCAGCGGCTCATCATCATAGATGCAGTCAAGTCTTCGATCCTTTGTTTCTTTGACTTCCAGATCTTCGATCTTGGCTTCTACTGCCATATTTTGTTGAAACTCAGCCTCAAGGGCCGTATTTAATCTATTTTCGGCCATATAAGCCGTAATCCTGGCCCATGCAGTGGCCTCAGTCATAGTAATTCTCACGTATATTCCACCCAGTTGGTGGAATGACTCCATCATCAGAAGAAACATCATTAATTTCTTCTCTTTCCCATATAAAGCCATGGGCAGGGTGGAGCTTGACAGAATGAATGACATTGTCACTTGGCACAAAAGCAGAATCCTTGTCTCCACAAGGTGCTATATTAGCCAAATTCTTGTCAAAGGTTTGTGGGGTGACAACGTCAACCTCTGACTTATAGAAGCTTTGATCTGCCTCTATGTTTTCAACGATCCCATCTTCCCTCCAAACAATCAGTTTCTGGTGGAGAGTGGATGGTACTGCCCCAACTCCGTGGATCCATTCCCTTCCCAACAACAAGTTATAGTTAGCCTTGGATTGAACCACCAGGAAAAGAGTTGGTCGAACTATGCTGCCCACAGCAACGTCAACTTGTATGGCTCCCATCGAATAGCCAGTTTTGCCTTCATAATTAGAAAGCACAATATTGTGAGCAGATAGGTCGCTGTCATACTTCCCAATCCTGTAAAGCGTAGATTGAGGCATTAAGTTAACAGCTGCTCCCCCATCAATGAGCACTTTGTTGATCCCAACGTTCTCAACCTTTGCTCTGATGAAAAGGGGTTTAAGATGGCTTTTCATCCCAAGACTTGGCCTTTCGAAAGATGCCAGTTGCTCCTCGATGCAGCCATTGTTCATCACATAGTAACACACAGGCTTTGGGTCAGCCATATCAAGGTGATCGAATTCACCTTCGATCTCAGTCACTTCTGATTCGACATCATACTCAGACGGCAAGATGGACACTACGCAGATGACGTCGAAATCAGGTTCAGAGTCCAGTAGATCCTCGTCCTCCATCTTATCTTCATTCACCGGAGGAGAGAGCCTTTCTTTTGCAGGCCTCCTGGACACATCCTTATACTGGCCAGTTTGCAAATTTTGTTCGGCCAATTTCTTTTGACGCTGAAACCTGCGCCATTGGGTCCTTGTCATGGGATTCTTACCCTTGTAATTGTTTTGGTAAGCATACTTATTAGCCTCCTGTGGGCCAACTTGCTTCGTTCCACTGGAACCACCTACCTCCATAGTTCCTTTATTGAACCTTATGAGCCCCTGGTGCATCCATTTTTCTACAGGAATCGAACCAGGAGGAATGAAGGTATTCTTTCGACCAAATTTCTGGCCGTTGTTCGACTGCACCATAGTCCTCTTGCCTTTATCGAATCGCTGGTTTTGCGTTGCCCCCTTGTTGACAACCTGGTACTTCTGGAGGCCCTCAGTAGCCTCTCTATCACACACTGCACTGCAGCGGGGACACAGCATTACATTCTTGTTTTCGAGTTTGCATCTATTCAGAAAATCGACCAGATCCTCTTCAGTTTGAGGATATACCACCTTCATCTTTTCGTTGTAGTCTTCTTCAGGTATGGTTTGAACTTTCACTTCAGACACCTCCATGGCTTCGACCATCATTACTCCTTGAGGTTCCGCATAGAGGGTTTCAACAGCTTTTGGTGCCTCAACATTTGCCTGAGTTGTCTTTGGTTTCTCACCAAACTTGAATCTCCCCTCATTGAGAGCTTTTTGGACCAGATCCCTGAAAAGAATACAACGTGAGGTTTTATGGCCAAGGAAATTATGATATTTACAATAACCCCTTTTCTTCTGTTGTTCGATTGGGGGTACTTTTAAGTCCTTAGGAACAACAATTTGGCCATCTGCAACTAATAAATCAAATATTTCATCACATTTGGTTATGTCAAACGTATAAGTTTTAGACACAAATTTATCATTTTTAGGCTCAACAGGATTTTTTCCATTCGAAGGTTTAAGGAGTTTACAGACATAAGGAGGTCCAGGTTTTAATTCTGCTAGATCAACCTCATTGTCTTCGACATCTTCATAAGTGACGTCGAACTCTTGGTCACTGTCGTTTGCTTCGACATATGCAACCTTTTCCCTCTTATGAAATTTAGAATTCCTAGCTTTTTCAGCTTTTAGCCGTTCGACTTGTCGAACTCTATCAGCCAACTGAGCCATGTCCCTCAAATACTGAGTGTCTAATTTCTTTCTAATCGAATAGTCTAGGCCGCCAGCAGCCATTTCGACCAATTCATGTTCAGGGACTTGGGTGAAGCACCTTGCCTTTAGGAGTCTAAATCTATTGAGATAATCATCAATGGACTCAGGCGCTTTACGTCGAACACTTGCTAATTCTTTAAGGCTTATCTTTGATTGTCCCATGTAAAATTGTTCATGGAAAACTCTCTCTAACTGATTCCAATTATGTATGGAATGTGGAGGGAGGGTTGTAAACCATGTAAAGGCATTTTTTGTTAAAGAATTTGGGAAATACTTCATCCTTAAATTTTCATTATTGGCTATGTCTCCTGCTTCTGTCAGAAATCTTGCAATGTGCTCAACAGTTGATTCGCTAGTGTCACCAGCGAACTTAGTGAATTTTGGGATTTTGAAACCCCTTGGTAGTTCAGTCTGAAGCACATACTCTGACAAGGCAGAAACAAAATTTGGTCTATGTAAACCTACATTCAAACCATTTTGGACTAAGATAGCTTCGACCAAATTTGCTATGTTGTTTTGTGCCCCTAAATTGTTTTGTTGGACATTTCGAACCACTTCATCAGCATTTTGATTTCGATTTACTAAGACTATCCCTGGATTTGGTTCGATTTGTGGTTGTACTTGTGGTTGAGCGTATGGTTCGATTGGACCCATTTGTAATTGTCCTTGATTGGGCTGTACCACTAAGTTATTGGGCATAGGGACCATAGCATCATTTGGTACTTGGATGTTTTGTATGGGTGCTAGATTCTGGATCTGAGGGACTGGTTGATTAGGGACATGTGGAGCCCCAAAGAAATCAGCCATTCTACCCATCTGGGTGGCTAACAATTGATAAGACTGGTTAGTATTTTGTATCAAAGGATTAAACACTGTACCAATTTGTTGTGTCAACATATTAACCATATCATGATTACTCTCATCCATTTGTTGCCTTAAAGAAATCAAGGATGTATTAGTTAGTGGTGGCACTGCATTTCGATTAACAGAACTAGAGGCCAAACGGTTTGTAGGCGAATAGACGCCAGGCACAGTTTCCGAATATAATGAAGGGTTGGTTTGTAACCCTTGCATCAGCGTCGTAGGCATACCATATGGTATATTCCTACTGTTGCCTTGACTCGTATATTGTGAAAAAGGCATACTGAACGTAGAGCCTATTGTGCCTCCTCCTCTCGCTGGGGATGGCTGGCTCCCTAAATTTTCGGGTATCGAAACTGCAGGGCCTGCACTAGTAACGGGCATCGTTGTTGATGCAATGATAGGCATAGTAACGCCTAATGTCGAAGAACTGGGAGCGGAGATGGTCGCTCCAGTCACATTCGAAGTGTTCAGCGCGCTCGAAGGCGCTGGCACATTGTTATCATTCGCATTTGTATTTTCCATATTATTTGTGTTTGTATTTCTGGGTGGTGGTCTAACCATTTCAGGGAGTATTTTCCCACTCCTCAAGAACATGCACTAACACAATTTCCAGAAAGAATGCACAAATAAAAATTTGCAAATCCAAACGAAAATACTTTTGATAGAAAAGATTCAATTAAAGCACCGTCCCACCGGGCGTGCCAATTTGTTTACTCCCAAATTTGGTAAACAACCGCTAGTCTAGATTAATTGCTTGCGAGACCAACTAGTGAATCTCAGGAGCATTTTGCTTTGATTGAATCCTTTGAATTATTTGAATGTCCATTACGCATAAACATTTGGTGTGATTTGGGAAATTAAATGCACAAGTCACTTGGGTTACAAGCAACAAGGGAAATAAACTTTTAATAAGAAAAAGTGCTATTTCGATCGAAATAGATGAAGAAAACTGAATTTAAAGAAAACGCAGTAAAGTTTGCATGAAATTTAGAATGCTGGAAAAATATATTTCATGAAAAAGGGTAAATTGCATTGAATTGTAAAAGATGCTTTACATAAAAAGATGGTTCACAGATTCATACTTGGATCCCATTTCACTCGTTTCTCTCGATAGCGTGGGTACTTTGAGTTTACAAGGATTTTGTATAAATGAATTGCGACCAGTTTTCTGACTAAAAAACTACTATATATAGACTTTCGAAAGTAAAACTGCCCTAACGGTCGAACACCATACGATTGCCAAATGTCCTGCCACGTACACCCTGCATGCACTTAACTGCTCCTTGGAACGGTTGCATCTTTCGAAGTCGAAGTTTGTGAAAGTTTGTCAGAATTGTGCTAAGTCCAGAACTTTGTTGCTTCGATTCGATCATACGCTTGTTCGATCTGCCTTCTGGTTCGAAGTCTTCCTTCTTTGCCTTAGCCTTGTATTCGAACCTGTGAACAATTTCCAAGACTCTTTTCGTTCTTCGATTAAACAGAACCTTTGCAAGATTCCCTTCAGCATTTAATGCATATTTAGAGCATATTCTTAGCTCATAAAAATATGGGCTAACACTAAGGCTATATGTTTCATTCGAGAGTGAAATACAGGATTAGCACTGAGATGGGTAGCACCAAGATTGTCACAATAAATGACTGGATTAGTTGTTGGAGTGTGACCAAGTTCAGTGAATAGAGAAAGGACCCAAAGTAGCTCACTCGTCGTGTCAGCCAGGGCTTTATATTCTGCTTCGGTGGAGGATCGAGCACCATACCGTTGTTTTCTAGAACTCCAAGACATGGGCGTGCTGCCAAGATATAACAGGTAACCACTGGTGGAAATATAATCATCCTTATCGCCCGCCCAATCCGCATCCGAGTAGGCGTGAAGATTGAGTGGGGCGGTCGCCGAGATGAAGACACCTTTGTCACATGAACCCGCCAAGTATCGGAGTACTCTTTTGAGTGCAGTCCAATGCGCCGTTCGGGGGTTCTGCATGAATTGGGTGAGTTTGTTGGTGCTGAAGGCAATGTCGGGGCGAGTTCAGGTATTGGAGGCTTCCTACGAGAGCTCGATATTCGGTTGGGGAGGGTAGGAGATCGCCGGACCGTGGCAGACAGTGGAGTGGTTGCCGGTTTCGTATCTGCCATGCCTGATTTATGTAGTAGGTCAGTGATATATTTCCTTTGTGAAAGCAATATGCCTGCGGTAGAGGGAATAACTTCGACCCCCAAGAAATAGTTAAGACATCCAAGGTCTTTCAGAGAAAAGCGAGTGGCGAGTGTGAAGATGAGTGCGGAGACCTCTGCAGGAGAACTCCCGGTGACAATGATATCATCAACATAAACCAATAAGTACAGTGTAACTCATGGTTTGTGGTGGATGAATAAAGAGGCATCACCAGTGGAGTTGACGAAGCCAAGGGATAGAAGGAATACCCGAAGCTCCGTATACCAGGCACGAGGTGCTTGCTTTAGCCCATAGAGTGCCTTTTTGAGCCGACATATATGATCAGGGACAAAACCAGGTGGATGTAACATGAAGACTTCCTCTTTGAGCGTACCCTGGAGGAATGCATTGTTAACATCAAGCTGACGTAGGGACCATCCTTGACGAACTGCAAGGGTAAGGACAATGTGAATAGACACCGGTTTGACAACTGGACTGAACGTTTCTGTGTAGTCACAACCAGGGCGTTGATGAAATCCTTTGGCGACAAGCCGTGCCTTGTAACGATCAATGGAGCCATCCGGATTCCGTTTGATACGAAAAACCCATTTACACCCAACTATATTCTGAGCGGAGGAACGACTAACAAGATCCCAGGTGTTATTGTTGTGTAAGGCATCAAATTCAGTTTGCATAGCCGAGCGCCAATCAGGATCACGAAGGGCTTGAGTGATATTGCTGGGTTCGATGGGATATTGGGGGCGAACATGAAGATTAAGCTTTTGGATGGGCTTAACAATGTTGTTTTGAGAACGGGTGATGATCCCACCGTCGTTGGTCGACTGGTTGTTGGGTGGGCGAGCAGTGGGTGGGGGCGGTGGTAGAGGCGTTGGCGAGGTATTGATGTTGTCCAGTTGATGGGATGTTAGGGACGGGGGCGAGGACATGTTAATGTTTTGGGCGAGCTCATTGGAGTTTGGTGAACAAGGCGAAGATGTTTGAGTGGGTTGGGCAAGCTCACTGGAAGTTGGTGAGGAGGGCGACTGCTGTTGAATGGTGTGGGCGAGGTCATTGGGGATTGGTGATGAGGGCGCAAGCGGAGGAGTAATGTGGGCGAGGTCATTTGTGATTGGAGTGGCGGGCTTATGAATGATTTGAGTGAGCTTGTTTTGATTGGGCGAAGCGAGCGTCAAATCTGGGGCAGGTGCCTGTGTTTGAGTGGCAAGGGAGCTAAACGGAAATTCCGATTCGACAAACTTTACATGGCGAGTGGTGTAAATTTTGCCTGTTGTGGGATCGAGACATAAGTATGCATGTTGATCAGCCGAGTAACCTACAAAAACACACATAGCAGACTTTGGTGCAAGTTTATGGTTGACATATAGTTTAATCCAGGGAAAACACAAACATCCAAAACATTTTAATTTATGATAGTCCGGGCTAATGTGGTGCAATTTGAAATAGGGTGAGTGGTACCTAAGAATGGGAGTGGGAAGGCGATTTATGAGATAGGCTGCAGTGGTCATGGCGTGAGGCCAATAGGTAAGGGGTAGGCCTGAGTGATGAAGAAGGGCGAGACCAGTCTCGGCAATGTGGCGATTCTGGCATTCTGAAATACTATCATGTTCAGGTGTGTAGGGTGGAGTGGTGTGATGACTTATACCATGAGTGCTTAAAAAAGGGCGAAGACCAATGTATTCGCCACCATTATCTGTGCACAAGATTTTTATTTGTTGTTTATGAAAATTTTCAACCAGTGATTTAAATTTGGGAAAGATGACTTGTACATCAGATTTGCATTTCATTGGATAGAGCCAAATATAACGGGTGAAATGATCAACAAACATGCAATAGTAGCGAAGACCATCAATAGATAAAATGGGCGAAGTCCATACATCCGAAAAAATTATTTCTAATGGATAAGACGATATAAGAGTGGATTCATGGAAAGGAAGTTTGTGAATTTTATTAATTTGGCATAAATTACAATCAGATTGCTGGAATTTATTTGTGCCTAAAGAAAAGTGCTGGGAAATAAATTTGAAAATAGAAGATGAGGGGTGCCCAAGCCTATGGTGCCATGATGTGGGTGAGTCCTTGCGAACGGTGTGAACAGAAGGTGTGGGGGCAGGCCAGCGGTAAAGTCCATCAACACATGAGCCTTTATGGGTTGTTTGACCAGTCTTTAAGTCCTTTACATAAAAAGTATGTGGCAAGAAAAGAACAACAGAATTAGTTTGTTTGGTAAGTTGGGAGACAGAAATGATTTGTTGTTTCATGGAGGGAACACACAAAACATTAGACAAGGATAAATCATTAATTAAAAGAGTTCCAGAGTGAGAGATGTTTAAACCTGTACCATTGCCCATGAACAGTGAGTTAGAACCTGTGTATGGATGATGAATTGCCATATTTGCAAGATCGTTGGTGAAGTGATGTGTTGCGCCACTGTCAACCAAAAAATTAGGTTGTGGGAGATCAGCAGTTGCAGTGTTGACCTGGGGCGAGTTCTGAGGAGGTGGCGAGATACCAGGATGTTGCTGTTTGAAGGTGCGACACTGGCTGAGAACATGTCCTTTGACATTACACCACTGACATCTGCCTAGGAAGGGTTTGCGATCACCAGGGCGTTGATTCGATTGTGTAGAGAGTTGAGCAGGGCGAGGATTGTTGTTGTTGTAGTGGGGTCGTGTTTGAGCATTCAAGGCGGTGAGTGGGGCAGGGATCTGTTGCTGAACATCGGCGATTGAGAGTTCCTGGATGAGGAGCTTCTCAAGAAGGTCATCAAAGGTAATTGGATTATCCCTTGCATTCACGTCGTCAATGACAAGCGCGATAGCCATCGTCGAGGCCACGCAAGATATAATCAGTCATGTCTTCAATGGAGACAGGTGATCCAAGCGAGGCAAGGAGATCACCTGTTTGCTTCAGGGAGTGCATATAAGCGGTGATGGATTGGGTACCTTTGGATGATGTCCGGAGGCGTTCCTTTAGTTGCTTGAGATGGCTGCGGGAAGCCTTAGCATAGTTGTTTTTGAGGAGGGTTCAAAGATCATCTGACGTCTTTGTCTGAGAGACCAGGGAGGCGACCTCATTTGAGAGGGTGGTGAGGAGGGCGCCATAGATGAGGCGATCTTGTCGTCGCCATGTTTGATAGGCAGGATTGGTTTTTGTCACTGGAGTCTCGGCAGTGGTGGTGATCATTTGGGACGACGCCAGTAACGATCCATCTGGGTATTGGAGGAGATCATAGCCATCAAGGAAAGCTTCAACCTGAAGTTGCCAATTAAGGTAATTGGAGGGAAGAAGTTTAATTACACTGCCAAGGGTGATGCATGCGAGTGGTTTGGATGATTCATAGGGGTTGGGGATTGAGGTATAGCTGTCAGTGGCCATGGCTGGGGTTAGGAACGTCGTCCTGATTTAGCTGGGGCTGGACTGTTTCAGTCTGATACCATATGAAAGTTTAAAGAGAAGAATTGATTAATCTTATTGATAATTTCTCATTAGTTACAATCATGTATATATACAGAAAATTAAACCTAGAATGGAGTGAGTCAGGTTAGCAACTTTCCTACAGACTCTCCACTAATTAGGTGAGTAAATAATGGGTCAACAACAGATTTACAAATCATAATAATTAAGGAGAATTAAATTCTAGTTATTATTATTGATATCCTATCATAATAATTAAGGAGAATTAAATTCTAATTATTATTATTATTGATAACTGTAAAGTGATAATTTGATTCGCCACTTGCTTGCTTGCTTGTTGGGTGAATTGACATTTCTTCATTTATGATCTGGTTTCTAATATTTTCATAAAATTGGGGATTTTCACTAGGTTTCTTGCAAAAACAAATTTATATGTGCATTGGAATCTAATGACAAATCATAATATAAATTCAGGAAGGCCAAGACTAGTACTATGAAAAACATCTATTATACTAGAAGAGGTGGAATCCCACCAAGAGCAACAATCCTTTCAGTGCAGTGATTACCTTCTTGATTAATATATGAAATCATGAAATGCGTATTTTTAGTCATATCCAAGAAATTTGTCCATTTGTTTCTTAACTTCATGGGAAGAACTGTAACACCTCCTTTAATTAACTTAAATTAAATAAAAATCATTTTCTTATATTTTTTTTGAATAATTTCGACATGACCTATTTTAAAAATTCAACCTTTGTATGACATTAGAGTTGTACCTGATATCAATTTAATTTTTCATAAACAAGAGCTAAATAAATACGCTTATTGGTCTTATACAAACTGCTAATAGTGGAAATAAAAATATCTAGTTACAACTATTAAAATAAACTTTAATAAATATTTATAAGCTTTCAAAATAAACGGAGGTCTTACATAAAAGAACATCAGAGTGTAGTCTAAGCTATATGAAGCTGCCTCATCATGCTAACATCAAAATAACTAGAAAGTCCCTAATACTATGTACAATAACAAAAACTAAATACAACTCAACATACACAACTGATGATGGAATAACATACGATATTTTTAGTGTAATTCTTTGTATTTGAAGAAAAATTAGAAGTCAATTAGAGGAGTTGTCATTGGTTTGATGAACCTTTTGTATTGTTTTCATTCGGGTCGTTATAATTCACTTTTATCCTAAATCATGCAAGTTCAGAGGTGTTTTGAGTGTTTTGTAGTGAGAAATCATGTAAATCGACAAATCAAGACATCACGTGAAGGATCAAGGATATTAAAATTGAGGACAATGGCTCTCAGAAGGTATTTGAAGACAATACAAAGTGATGAAAATTCATTTCACATTACAAGGCATCACAAGATGGAAGAACAGGCAACAAAGGTTCGAAAACTGCTGAAATCGCATAGGAGGGGTTGGCCTCATGCGCCCCTGCGCATGAAGCCACGCGCCCTGTGCATGAGGCAGTATTGGCTACTGCCCCACGCGCCCCTGCACACCAAACCATGCTCCCCGTACATGGATACGGCTATGAAGTGTTGTTTTCTTGTTTTCCTAGCTGTTTTTGGTGGAAAAACCCTATTTACACTCTCTTAAACTCTAAGTAATCATGCACTATAAATAGAGACCCTTGCACACTATTTTATTCACTCATAAAGCTAGCGGTATAAGGCATGGGTCAAACATTAGGAGCTTCAAGGAAGAGGATCTCCATCCTCCTCTTGTTCTCTCTAGGGTATGTTTTTCAATTGTTTTGTAATGACGTCGGTTGCCATGAACTAAACCTCTTTGATTAGGGTTCCACGATGAACCCAATCTTATTTGTTGGATATCATTAATAAAGTTTTTATTCAGTTTATAATCTAAAGTCTGATTTAATTCGTATATGTCTACTTTTATCAAAATCCTAGATGGAGCAATATTATGATTGACAACCCTCTCCTCCATTCGAACAAAACAGTAGTGAATTTCTTAGTTTCTAATATATATAATCGAATCTAAGTATGAATTTAGGGTTATAACTCATCTTTAGTGACCCCCGTAATTTGCACAGGCGAATTGCGGGGATTAAAATAACGTACACCGATTCATCACAGGGTTATGTTCTACTTTCTTAAATCCAACATATGACAAGTTATAAACGAATGATTTCTTAATTTAATTTCCAACAAAGACGAAGGGTGGATTCAAGGATTTCCTAATCGCTGTTAAATATCTGAATCAACCAAACCTAATCTCGCATTGGGCATGACCATTAAAACCCCGCAACCACTTCAAATCTTTTCTCTTTTATTTGCTTTTCTAAATAGATTATGCTAATTACCGAGTTGAACAACAATCTCTATGAAATGATTAACTTACTACTGTATTACTTATACGATTTGGTACACTTGCCAATTTCACTAAAATCACCATCAACAACGTGCAAGTTTAGTAGTCAAGTATTTATTTCCATCCAAAATAGGAACCTACTAACATATGATGTATCACCTCCATCACAAGTGAAGTCTTCATAGGCAACTACTAACATAAACAAAGAGGACAAACAAAAAATTCGAAACATGGACGTAAGATGTTGCACCGGTTAAAGTAGAAGGGCTTACACACAAAAACTAATATATATAATATATAATCATTAACATCTACAAAATATTATGTTTTTAAGAAAATAGTTTTAACTCGTAGCATGGCTGACTCTAATCCTAACACTGCTCCATGGAGACTATTGTTGTAAAATTTCATATCAATTATGGCAATCAAGTCACACAACTCATAATTAATAAGACCTCAAACGGTAAATACAATCATGGTATACCTCGGTACTTTAACTAGAGTGCAACGCAGTGATCGTGATTTAGTTCGGTGGAAATTCAAGATAATTCAAGTTGTCTAGTTCTCTACAGACATAGTGATGTATGGTAAAGAGGGTCTTACCTATCATCGTATAGCAGTAAGTATTATGCCGGTTTTCCCAAGAATAAATTATATCGAACCACGGAGACCGCACTTGGTTTTTATCGTTCTTAAGTTCAAAGAAATTTTAATTTAAGGTTTGTAAAATTGTTTTGGTAGCAAGATCGCAAGTAAAATAAGATAAGTTAGAGAAAGTTATGTTTGGATTAGACTTGGATAACTTTTCATCCAATGGTTCCTCTTAATCGATTGTATACTTTATATGTTTCAAACATAACTACACCTATCCCTTAGAGTACGTCCCCATCTATGGACCACGACACGAACTCCATTGAATCAACTAACTTCAGTTTCTTGGAGGAAAAACAGTTGATTGATTCAATGGCATATGACCCGGAGAGTTATACATAAATATAGCCCTAATCACTATCTCAAGAGTATTTGCACCTATACATGGCTTAAACTAGATCTGTTAGATAGCAAGGATCTCTCTCTCCTCTCTCTCTCTCTCTCTCTCTCTCTCTCTCTCTCTCTCTCTCTCTCTCTCTCTCTCTCTCTCTCTCTCTCTCTCTCTCTCTATCTCTAAGTCAAAAGAACATTTCCAGAGTGTTCGGCGACAAAAGCATTAAGAACATATTTAAACCAAATAATATATTAATGCATAAATCATATACAACCAGATAGATTAAGAGTACTGCATAGAATTCTAGCTATATACATCTAATCCCAACACAAAAGAGAGGTTAATTACCCATGGTGAGCATACCTCACAAAGAAAGGTTTATGGATGTTGGAGAAGCATGAACAAGCTTGCTTCCAAGCTTCCTATCCCTCTAATGGTGGACTCATGCCTTCCTTTCTCTGTTCTCTCTAAAAGTATTGTATTACAAGTGTTCAAAATGAAAATTCTGACTACACTCTCTATTTATAGAGTTTCTTCAAGTGTACGTTCGCTATGCGAAGTGGTGCTCGCCTAGCAAATCGATCTTTCTTCTTTTAGAGGGAAAAAGTCATATGTCCTTTGTCCCTATTCTAAAACGGCCTTAGTTCGCCTAGCGAACCATTCCGCACCTAGCAAATGGTTTTTTTTAGCATTTCACATTGGATCTCTCTGTTTTAGTCCGCTTTCACTTCGCTACAACTCGCCTAGCGAATTAGGTTTTGCCCAAATGCCTTGGAGTTGCTCTGTCTTGGCTTTCAACAAGTGTACTTGCATTGTTATGTTCCAGTTTAATCACGTCAAAAACCTACAAAAAGGTGTCAAAAATAGAATGTAATAGCCTTCTAACCTACTATGTAATAAAAACTATATTTGCATATAATTGGTGGTATTTATACATGATTACTTGCAAAAACAAGTTGATAAGTGCTAGAGAAAATAACTTTAAATTGGAACTTATCAATGTCTCACTGGCCTCACGCCAGACTATCCTAAAGGTCTCCGTACCCTCCACACTCTCCTAATCTCCAATTATTGCTATCCCAATCTTTGAATGACCACAACTTATGATTTTAGTTGGAACTCAAAGAAAAATATAAAAAGAAATCATAAGTTCCAAAGCATCATACTTTTAAGAATTTGGGATTTAAATAGCTTACAAAGGCATCCTTTTTATTTTAGTATTGATAATATATAATTATATAAGATTAACTCACAACCCAATCTTATTTTTCACTCTAGTCATATTCCTATAGTTCATTATATTATACTTAATTAAAGTATTAGATACGCCTTTGAAATTTATAATTCAATTATGTCACTTATCGAATTCCCAAATCTCATCAGTCAAAACGACAAAAAGAGCAAGCATTTTTTTTTAAAAAAGCCAAATGCAGAATATATTAAAAAATCGTCCCAATTAAGCATAAGATGTATTTAAAGGGGAACAATACAAAGAGTCAAACTAACAAACACACCAAAAACAAGAGCCTCAACTACAAAGTGGTGTACCCTATACATAGAGACAACATAGACCACCAATAATGAAAATTAAAAGTAAAACCCGGCTTATGCGCCTTCTGCCACCACCAAGAATAAAGCTTAATACCACTATGAAAATTCCCCTAATTACCAACAAATTCAAAATTGCATTACTGACGGATTTAGACCTTCAGTAATTACTAGCGGAATAAACCTTCAGTAACATAGAAAAAACCTTCAATAACATTATTGGCGGAAAAAACCCTCAATAATTCAGACAAATCTGTTACTGACGAATAAATCCTCCAGTAATGTTATTGACGAACCTGCCTCTATTTACTGGTGGAAGTTTTCCGTCAATAATGATAATGCAGGACAACTGCACATGCCTTTGCATTACCGACGTATATGAATCTGTCAGTAATGTTCTGACAGATTAAATAATCCGCCAGTAACCCTTAATATCCGCCATTAATTCTTTGCATTAAATATCCGTCAGTAATTCAAAATATCATCCAGTAATTGAAAAGAAAAATCCGTGAGCAGACCAATATTTCTGTCAGTAATGACGAATGGTAAGATGACTTTGAAATTCAACCCAAAACCGTCAGTAATTAAAGCAAATCCACCACTAATGATAAACAATCACATGGTTCAGTGTATGAAATAAATCCGTTAGTAATAAAAAAAATCCGCCAGTACCCTCATTTCAGTATGAATTTTTTTTTTGTTGTATATACTCCTTCTCACGTCTCAATCTCTTGTTCACAACAACCATTTATCTCTCAAAAACAATTCTCTAACATTTTTTTACTAAATTTCTTTAACTTTTCTCTATACAATTTTTTTTTTCTCACCAAGGTAAAGGCTTATTTCTTTTAATAATGTTAAATGTATTGAATTTATTTTCGTGATTATTTTAATATTAATACTTTTAAATTTTTATGTAGTTGATATTTTACGTTGAGCGGTTTATTGGTGGTGTTGGCGCGGTTGATGGGAGCGTTTCTTAAAGTGAGACTCTTCTCGGCACAAGGTTAGTAGTCATATTAAAATTGTATAATTTATTTTGTTTAATAATTGTAATTTTTTTTTGTATATATATTTTTAATTTTAAAAAAAAATATTTTTGTGTTATCACCGTAAATTCTTGATTCTAAAAATGACAATTTTTAAAACTTTATTTTATAATTTATTGACCTCTTCAACTTGTACGTGTGTGAACTTATTTTATAAATTAAAACCTTTTAGTAATTAAAACAATTTTCAAATAAATTTTTAAAAATAGTAATTAAAAGTTTTTAGTGATCTTTATTTGATATTAACTGATAGATATTTAGCAAGTGTACTAAATATATCGAAGTAATAATTCTAAGTTCGTATCCACGAGGACGGTGTTAATATCAATTTAGCAATAAGGTTAATATTTCGGATGTATAAAATTTAGGGTTGCCCTAGGCAGTTGGATTTGGTCGCATAAAAAGTAAGAAAGCTAGTAAAAGTTGTTATGAAAATATAGGAGATAGATGGATCATGTCTTTCGAATCCTCTGATTTCCATTGTTTGGTAAACCCCACCTATTTTATATGATTACTCCTTTAGTTTTACGATGATTAACAAAAATAGTTCTAATCAATCCCTTGAGTTAGAACCCTATTCTCGAATTACAGCCCCTAATTCCTTATGTGATCTAATATTCCTCGAAGGTTTTCAAAACGTTAATCTATTATCACAAACTAAACGATGATATATTCCTAGACTAACCTTGTTTATTTGAACAATTCAATTAGGGTCTAAGTTGAAAGCTATGGTCAGTAGTCATTCATTTTCACGAATTCATGTTATATATTGTTAGTATATAAAAAGCATTAAGAACAATCGAATTGAATAAAACTAGATTAATAATCATAAGCAATAGAGTTTCACAAATAACTTAGCTACTCATCAGATTCATCTCCATACCTAATCACTAATAATTTAGCTACTCATAATTGGAATTACAAATAACATAATCATTCTAAGTAGTAAAACATACACAGATCGACTATGAGTTGGATGGGATGACCACCTCTTCAATCTTCTACTCTCGAAAACGTGCTTCAGATCTCCAAAATTCAAAACCCTTCGTTTTGAAACCAATTCAGCATAAATAGGCAACAATTGCGCCCAAAATCGTGACACATTTGATGAAATCGTGACACGATCTGCATTAAAGCCCACAAGATCCTTCAAAATCAGTCTTCACAATCGTGTCACGATTATGCCATCGTGACACAATGTTATAGGCAGGGACAAACTTCAAATTTGGTCAGAAAATCGTGACACGATGGCCAAATCGTGTCACGATGCAATTATTCCAAAATCTTGATGTTTTGCTGCTTTTTGCACCTCCAGGTTGTCATCACAACCCCAAACTTGAACCATTCCTTTTCCTCAAGGAATTTACTTGCAAAATTGACAAACGACAGTAAAATAACAATTACCTAACCAAGTGATAGTACCAAAAGTTCATCTCCTTGCTACCTATTTGATGGGCCAGCTGGCTTGACTGCAACCACAATTCCCAACTCCACACAACATTTTGACAAAGGTTTCACATAGTCGACATGCAGGTCTACATATTACCATACGCTTGAAAAATTTCTAAATGTCAATCAAAGTCCATATCATCACACACTGGAAAGGTCTTTAAGGGTTATAACGGGGCTTAGGTGTAGCTAGGATCTTTTTTGGAAAAAGTAGGTTACACAAACATTGGAGTTAAGCATTCCTACAATTTTGGAAAAATTTGAACATTCCCCTATTCACCCATGAAATAAACATAAACGAGTGCTAGAGAACTTTTGTGACTTTGAGACAATGAAGTTTTCATTATTCCATTTGTCTTGTCTCTTTTTTTTTTACACCTTTTTGTACATTTTCATTTTTAATTTCAATCTTATATAGGTATATGACTCTCTCCGGTTCTCTAGTACCCCTACCTAAACTTAATTGGTTGCAAATTCCAAAAGCAACCCCAAACTTAAGTTTTAGCAACATCCTACGGCCTAACTCCAAACAAAATATTTGGGTCATATAACTTAAGGTCTCTAGGCTTAGAATGTAGTTCGTCTCCGAACAAAAGGATCTAAACCTACCGGCTCAAATTAGCTTTTCATAAGGATAATGATATTCAAAACAAAATAATCCAGGTCGGCTTCAAAAAGGCTCATGGTACCAAGCACTTTACCTTAGTGTGTGTATGACAAGACCAATCAACAATAGAGAAAAATCGCAAGTTCTAGAATTGTAGTTGCATGGAACACTCTTTATAAGTAAATTGAAAAATAAAAATTTGTCAATGACCTTACAAGTTATGGTTTCTGGGAGTTGTGACTACCTATCCGCACAATGCCGTATACTTCGCCTTTGAACTCAAAGCCTCTACCTCCTTATGAACTTTTGGAATACCGCTTGATCATACAATTGTTACTAAACTAGAATAGGTCAATGAAACAAACAAATTCATCAATAATAAACAAGTGCAAGTTCATTACAAAACAGGGGGTACAACTGAGTTACTCAAACACAAACACTAACAATAGTTTGACTCAACAAAAGGAAATACAATGCTGAAAATAACAAAATCAAACAGGAAATTACTGAACCATCAGTAGTAACAGTTCAAGACAACTCATCAGCAATAAACCACGTTTTTTTGGTTCTGAGGGTCATAAGTATTTAGTTCCTCCATGAATTGTGCACTAGTCATCGCCTCTCCCTCATCAAAATCATCTGTTATCTCCTTCTCCCTGCTAGCTGCCCTCTTTCTCTGATGGTCAAAGTACTGAACCATACTTTCTCTAAATCATCAAACCTCTCATAGGACCCTTGTGGGGGCCTCCGATGTACTTGGGTTGCTTCAGCAAACTCCTGAGAGAACCTAGGATGATTCACACACAACTAATCAGAGGTCTCATTAATCCAATTCACAATAGAGAACATGTAATCTAGCATCATAGGATGAATGGGTTGATAGGTTCCCTGCTGACTACCCTCGCCTTGATGCATCTGAGGTTGAGGTGGGGGTTATGGATGTTCTTGTTGTCCTTGCTCTTCTATCTGAATTCTTCCCCTCGTGAAGTCTTCATACTCACTCATAAAAGTATCCATCGTCTTGTCGGTAATGGGTTTCATGTTTGGGGTATCCAGATCGATCATGTACTCTTCAACCTCCGCTTCCTCGCACAACCAGCCAATTACAATGCTATGCCCTATCGATTTCAGCTTTGTAGTTGCTATTGTGCGCACCTCGTTTTAAAAAACGCGCAATCCTCCGTGGACGTCTGTGAACGCTCGGAGGGCCTTGTGAAGTCGCCACCAAAGTTTTTGTGTAAAGGGAACGTTGATAAACCCTTAAATTTTTTTTGAAAGGGAAACGATAATAAAACCTTTGACGATGAGGAAAAGGACTGGTCATCGCAACCATTGTCGGGTTCGGGAGTCGGTTACGCAAGGGGAAGGTATTAGCACCCCTCACGTCCGTTGTACTCAACGGGAACCTTCTATTTGGCTAAAGCTTAAATTGTTTTTAAATGTTTTGCGCGCATGCTTATCTATGTCAAAAGAAAATATACTAAAAAGGGGGAAAAGAGATGAAAACAAACGAAAGGAAAAAAGTTTTTATTATTGCGCTTGACAAGATGTCGATCTTGCTCCTACGTATCTCCCGGTAGTCGGAGAATTCAAAGCGTACGTAGTTCTTTGTTAAAGAACTTAAAGTTGGTTAAATGGACGATATTTTGACCGTATTCTTGCGATTTAAACGTAGCTTGTATGCTCGCGGATGGGAGACTTAAGCGTATTAGCTTGTATGCTCGCGCATGGGAAACTTAAGCGTTTGTTTACGAATCGCGCTTAGAATAGGTAAAACACGTCCGTTGGGTAAGGGGTTTCGATTTGGTCGCGTTGGGACCAAAAGAGGTGCAATGGACTCAAACGAGTCAATCATTGACCGGAGTGACTCCAATGAGTCGGGGGATTGAATCTAGTGGCCACGGGGGACCAAAAGGTTCGGATTGACCACAAGGGGCCAAGATTTGGTTTGGTATGGTCGGATACGTTGAAAAAAAGGAATGACGATTGTCCGAACGACGAGACATACGTCACGCATTCGTACAATCGGGGCAATGGAGAGACATACGTCACACCATCCCTTTTTCATTCAAGTTTTTGGTTGAATTTCTTAGAAATCCCAAAGTATATCAAAACATTTGGTTTGAAACCCAAAATGAAAAGATTTTGGCAATTTTGCTAGAAAACGCACAAGTTCGGCTCGTTTTGCGAACGGTTTTAAAAAGCGAACAAATTCGGCGTATGTTCACGCTTGGTTTTGAAAATCATGAACAATGTTTATTGTTCAAGTTTTAATTTGAAAATGATGAACATAGCTGGTTTGTTCAAGTTGTTTTGAGGGTTTATGGACATAACTTGTTTTGCAAGTTATCCACAAAAGTGCTACCCGAACTTGCGAATTTTCCAATATTATGCAAAATCCTTGACATGGTTTGGATAAAATGGGTTTTAAACCTCCTAGGTTCTGAGCTCTTGGGCTAGAACCTCAAAAATTGGCCATTTGGGCACCTAAACTCAGATTCTGAGTTCTGTCATGGTCGCTCTGCGACCATGACTTCGCACTGCGAACAATGCGAATTTTTGAGTTCAGAAGCTGTTTCTGAACTTTTGTTCAGAAACAACTTCTGAACACACTCAGGACCTTTTAGGTGAGTGAAAAGCTTTGAGTTTTTGCAATGAAAAGGGCTGGACAAACCAGTTTTGATGTTTTGAAAACCTTGGGATTTCTTTTGAAATTCAAAAGGGGTTTTTAGAACAAAATGGTTTTGGACCAAAATTGTTATGCAAGCACAATTGAAAATGCAAAACAAAGGCTTAGAAACTTACGGAGATCCTTAGCAAAGCTCCAGTTGCAATGTATTTGAATTCGTTGAAAGTTCTTGCAAAGGTTTTGAGTATTTGTGATGAACTTTGAACTTGGTAAGGCTTTGTGTTTGATTTGTTTTTTTCTGGTGCTTTGAGTAGTGTTTCTTTGTGAATAAATGCTCTTTGAATTGCTGTATTAACTGCTTAATTCATGCTCTATCTTATGCTCTATTGCATCTTGCCTTGCCTCTCTATTTATAGGCCAAAATGCAATCTCAAGTAATGATGAAAATCCATAGGACCTAGCTGATTTGTGGGCTAAATTCAGGCTATTTGGCTTTGCATTTAATGCTAATGGATAGAGGCAACTCTGCCTTGTGTCAAGGGTTAAAGGTTTGACTGATTTCAGCCACAAAATCAAAGGTCTTAGGATAGAAATGATGATAAACATGGCTGGATTGCAATTGGCCAAGCTTGGGGATCAATCCTTGCAATCTCAATGGTTGATCAATAAAAACGTGCACTGTGATGTGCGGAGATTGGGGGATGCAAAAGGCTACATATGGCTGGTGTGAGAGGAGAAAAGTTGCTGCCAAAACAGGGTAGGCACTCATGACTTTTTCAAGTGAAAAATCCAGCTGGGTTTGACTGGTTTTGGGGAGCAAGCAGGAAGAAAGACTTCAAGCAGGTGGCTGGCAACCTTGGGGTGGTTAACAGGTCACTTGGGAGGGACAAGAGCTGCCCAAGGGCAAGCCCACTTGCTTGTCACATGCTAGGTTGGAAGAAAAAACTTCCTACCTTGGCATTAATGGCAAGTCTCTCAATTCTGGTTTTGCTTGGTCCAATTAGCCATGAATGCTGATTAAAATAAATATGTAAATGGTGTGCAACAAAATCTGGAATTAAATCAAAGAAACCAAAAATCTGCAGAAAAATCGCAGACTTCGCAGTGCGAAGTCATCATTTTTGAAATGTTGACTTTTTGTTGACTTTGGTGGACTTTGACTTTTTTTCCCCTCTTTGATTTTTTTGATTTTGAAAGGCTTAGGACAAAATTGGGGTACTACAGCTGCCCCTACTTAATTGTGTCTTTGCATAGAGTGTGTGAGTGCCGAGGGCATCTCATGAACTCTTTGCGAAGATCAATTAAGTAAAAGAAGGACCCGAATTTTGTCCTTCGCGGTACGAAAGCAAGATAAAAGATCGTCACTTAAACATTTGAGACGTGTATGAACGCTCAAAGGGTTAGGCGATTAGATCTGAAGAGAAAAAGATTGTCACCTAATCAGGTGATTTCAATCTGCGAGACGTGTATGAACGCTCGAAAATAAAAGACTTACGAAACGTGTATGAACGTTCGCAAGTGAAAAGGCCTACGAGACGTGTATGAACGCTCGAAAGGTAAGAGAAAAAACTTTTGCGAGACGTGTATGAACGCTCGAAAAGGAAAAGCCTACGAGACGTGTATGAACGCTCGAAAGGTAAAAGATCGACTTTTGCGAGACGTGTATGAACGCTCGAAAAGGAAAAGCCTACGAGACGTGTATGAACGCTCGAAAGGCGAAAGAAAAAATTTTGCGAGACGTGTATGAACGCTCGAAAAGGAAAAGCCTACGAGACGTGTATGAACGCTCGAAAGGCGAAAGAAAAAAACTTTTGCGAGACGTGTATGAACGCTCGAAAAGGAAAAAGCCTACGAGACGTGTATGAACGCTCGAAAGGTAAAAGAAAAACTTTTGCGAGACGTGTAGGAACGCTCGAAAAGGAAAAGCCTACGAGACGTGTATGAACGCTCGAAAGGTAAAAGAAAAAAAACTTTTGCGAGACGTGTATGAACGCTCGAAAAGGAAAAGCCTACGAGACGTGTATGAACGCTCGAAAGGAAAAGAAAAAAAACTTTTGC
The DNA here is from genome assembly GCA_018208015.1 of Medicago ruthenica. Classification (NCBI taxonomy): domain Eukaryota; kingdom Viridiplantae; phylum Streptophyta; class Magnoliopsida; order Fabales; family Fabaceae; genus Medicago; species Medicago ruthenica. The sequence goes on along the minus strand of CM031371.1, from coordinate 52,563,409 downwards.
GAGACGTGTATGAACGCTCGAAAAGGAAAAGCCTACGAGACGTGTATGAACGCTCGAAAGGAAAAGAAAAAAAACTTTTGCGAGACGTGTATGAACGCTCGAAAAGGAAAAGCCTACGAGACGTGTATGAACGCTCGAAAGGAAAAGAAAAAAAACTTTTGCGAGACGTGTATGAACGCTCGAAAAGGAAAAGCCTACGAGATGTGTATGAACGCTCGAAAGGTAAAGAAAAAACTTTTGCGAGACGTGTATGAACGCTCGAAAAGGAAAAGCCTACGAGACGTGTATGAACGCTCGAAAGGTAAAAAGATCGCCACTTAAACAGGTGATCTGATCGGACAAAGATAAAGGATCGTCACCTAAACAGGTGGCCTTAATCTGGAATGATCACCACCTAATTAGGTGATTAGATCTGAAAAAGTCGTCGCCTGAATAGGTGCTTAGACTTAACTGGGGAAATAGGATCTACCACTGTTGGGATAGTGTAATCGTCTATAGGCATGGCTAGTACTTAGATTGTTGAAAAGGGAAACATGATTGTATGATGCATGACATGCTTCATGTTGTTTTATGCAGTATGATATGCAATGCAATATGATATGAGATAGACTCAATCAAAGATTCCCGCTGGGGGAATTGGGGACAGTTTGTGAAGGAGGTTCACTGGGGAACACTTGCTTAACTGTTGATGGATGCTGGTGAATATGTGATATTCACTGGAGAATCCTCGTTGAGGATGCATGACATGATTATGAAATGCATGTGTATGAATGAAATTGACATGATGCATGAATTATGTTATGCATGATATGTGGGATGCATGTTGAATGCTGGGAGTTAAAATTGGATGCCGAGCAAGGTCGGGTTTTTCCTGGGGATTTGTGTTGGTCTGCCAATGATGATTGGACTTTTTGTTTTGGGTTGAGACTCCCTGGGGAAAGTCAATAAGGTTTGGCTTCGTGGGGGGTATAAGGATCATTTTGGAAGTATGATCGATATCCAGCTTTGGTTGATGTTTGGATGTTTAGGGTGTTTACTGGGGAATTTTGTTCCTCTAACCCGACTGATAAACTTGATGAGACGAGATTAGACCGGTGGGATAAAAAGTGGACCGGTATTAATCATTCGGTAATCCTCGCGGGGATGACGTCTTAGGGGATACATTTGAATATGGACGGGGTAAGACCGCGATAATTGATAAAGGATAAATACCTCGTGGGGATTGTCAATCCGCTGGGTAAATCGTGCTAAACCGCTGAGGAGCAGAACTGATGGTTCCGCTGGGGATGCTTGTGCTTTGGTTGGTCAGTCTTGCTTGAATCGTCCCTTCAGGCTCTCGATTCGACGGGGATATTCCTTTTTGATTCACCGATGACCAGAAATCCCTTTAGCAATTAACCGTGCTTGGCCTGCGAGGTTTATCTACTCTATGGATAGATATAGATGCACGCTTTTAAGTACTCACAATTCAGAGAAAATGCATTTGTTATTCAAAAACATAAAAGATTCCACGTAAGTTTTCTTGAAATTTTTTTTTATACTATCATAAAAATGGAAATTTTGACAAAATCAAAAGACTTCGCTTGGGAAGAATTTTGTTAATGGGGAGGTGACCTGCCCCAAAGGTGTGGCTCCTTTAATCGTATTTGGGATTGCTGATGCCAATTGAGCCCTTTTGTTGGGTGTTTGAGGAATGTCAATGACAATTGGGCTCTTTGTAAATTGTAGGGAGAGTGCTAAGCATGGTTGGGCCCTGAATGATTTGTGCACCGGGTACAATCAGGTTTTGGTTTAAAATTGTGGGTGCCAATGAAAATTGGGCTTTGATTGGTGGATTCATATGAAATTTGCGCATGCAATTTTAATGCCCCCATTATTCCGAGATTGTACTGAAAAATTTGAAATACCACATAAAAAATCATATCGTACAGTTCAAATTAATAACATGTCTATCAATGAACCAACCTATCACTCATTTAAGTAAACGAACAGACTGAATATTAATGTGAGGGGTAATGAACACTCATCCGGCAAGTTTGCTAACATTCCGATCGAGTTATGTGTCCATCCAATTATTGTTTCTTAAAAACATGAAAGCATTGATCAAAAGGTCTTTGAGGGTTGTAATTTGGCTAGGTTACAAAGAAATTTCATATGTGGGGAAATTGAATTCAAATGGCCAAGCAAGGAGGAACATTCTATCTAACTTATACCTTTTCTTGTCCAAATTACCATTTTTGGTGACTTACAAACACTCTCTTTTTGATCTCGACAACTCTTGGATTTTATCGATCTTCCTTTTTTTCTTTTCTCTTTTCTTTTGCTTTTCTTTCTTTCTTTCTTCCTTTTCTTTTTTTTGGTTGTCAAGATCAATTAAGGAATTCAACGTTGCTTGACTTTCACAACCTCCCTTTTCTCCTCAACTTGTTTCAGTATGATACCCTAATTGAATGTTCCTTCCTCTTTTGGCAAGGGACACTAATCATGATGGTTAAGGGTTCAAAAACTGAAAGGAAATTATCAGAATTCAGTGATGTTTTAACTATGAACTGAAAATATTTTTTACAAACTCCGGCAATCTCATTAAGCAGTTGAGCTTATGAAAGTTGGCAGTTCATAGTTAACAATTCTGATTTGTTAGGCTCGAAGGGGTTTAACAAATACTCACTTCTCACAAGGGTGGGCTATTTGTGGTTGATTGTTTTTACTCATATTCAAACAAATGCCTCGATCATGTCAATGCTTTTGTGCAATCAAAAAAAGAAAATTCAGATTTAACATAAAAAGATCGAGCTAAACAAAATGTCGGTCTCCTGCATATGTGTTATGATGACTTTGAGGATTCCTCACATCTGGCTGGTTCTAAATGGTTCATAGAACAAACATATCAATAACGCAAATTGTATGGTATAATTTGGTATGGAATACACATTCTCCTTCCAAGTTCAATTATGGAAAAAAATAGGAAACATGCATTTTAGCTTTGCGAAAATTAATCAAATTTATCATTATCATTCGTCTATGGTTAAAAACTTTGGCTTAATCCGTGGCGGAAAGATTTGTCGAATTCACATTACCAATGATCTATAGCAAAAATTTCAACATCCACGCATATTAAAATTAAGTAGGCATGATAATGATGCAAAAGCTAAGCAAAAAAAGCAAAAGTACTCGAATAACAAAACAAGAGTACAAATATAGCTACAAAGTATCAAACATAGAAAGCTTCTAAAGAGTGTACGAGAAAAATGACATAAACATAAACAACAACACATGAGAAAGCATAAAAAAAGGGGGCCACTCAAGGAGTGAAAGCCTCATCATCCTCAGTCTCCTCATCCTCGTCCTCATCCTCATCCCCTCCTCCCTGGCCTCCGGCCGCTGCACCACTGCCTCCAGCCTCTGAATACTCTGGCCTATCCCCGGGCCAACGACCGTGAGCTGCGAACATCTCGGGTGTCGGTATCTGATCGTCAGGATCTGTCGGCCTACCCAGCTGTCTCTGAAGGCGATACATGGAATCATGCATCATGGTCATGTATCGATGAGTGGAGGCATTCTGCTCCAATATGAAAGTGCAAGTGTGATGATCCCCTGATGCTGGTGGAGGTCTAGGCCGTGGCTGTTATACCCTCGCCGCTCTCCTCCCTGTGCAGTGTCTGGAGATATACTCATCTGTGATTGGGTTCTTTATGGTCTCGGACACATGAGGAGGGATGGCTACTCGGGCTTCCCGGCAGAGTCCCATGATAAGACCCGGGAAGGCAAGCGGGCACATCTTCTTGGCCGGTGGCTTGATGCCACTCTCGACCACTATCTTAATCTCTTGGCAGATTGCCCTGGCCACATCTACTTGCTTACTGGTGAGGATATAGTAGATTAGGGGGGTCACGTCCAAGGTGGTGGAGGAGGTATGGCTCTTAGGTTTTATATTGTGGACTATAAGGTGGAAGATGACTTGAGCGTAGGTGGTGAGATTGTTTTTGAGGGCTTTTGTGGGCTGCCCCGCCGCATTGAGCTCATAGCCCTTTCCGGATTGGAAGATGGTCTGGGCGTAGAGATCGTGGTTCCAATTACCACGGTTTTGGTGCTTATGGAAAGCACAAAGTTCATCATTTTCCAATTGGAAGGGGTCTCCGAGGTAAGTGTTGATGGCGTCGCGATCGAATCTAATGATCCGACCACGCACCATGGTCTGATATGTGAACTCTCCCTCCGGATCCACGGGAATGGCGTTTGCGTAAAATTCCCGGATTATGTCATAATTGAGCTTTAGCGGAGGGTTCACCAAAACTCCCCACCGGCGTTGGTTTATCAACCGGGCCAACTCTCGCCAAGTGCCCCTCTCGTTTATAATAAACTGTCTCTCAGGCCAGAACGTCCTGCTGAGAAGTTCTTCGTATCTCTCTTGGTTCCGGAGACTTAGGAAGCGAGAGGCGTCGAATCCCCCTTGGGGTCTAGATCCCGATGCTTCACCCCTCGAGCGTTTTCCTGCTGGTCTTGGTGCCATCTGCAAGGAAAATGACAAAGTCAGTATGATTGCAAGTGATTAAAAGTGATATGAGGTGAAACGAATGGAATTGGAAGGAAAAAAATGAGAAAAACATAGGTTCTGTTTCTGCTACAGTCGCACTGCGAAGGCATGTTCGCAGTGCGAAGGTGTTCGAATAATTCTGGGTTGCCCAGAAACGGTCGCAGTGCGAAGTTGAACTTTGCTCTGCGACCTTGACAGCAAAACCCCAGAAATCTGCACCTACACCTCTTGGTTTAAGCCTTTTCTCTAAAATCCAATGCATGTAGATAAACGACCTTAGAATCACGGCTGGGTATCAAAAAGAAACACTTAATAACCTCCTTCTTTCAATTTTGTTAAATGGGTTTTCAAAAAAACAAAATGGGAATTGAAAGAAACAGGTTGGTTTTAGATACCCATACTGCATGCTTACTTAATCTCAACCTAATATAGCAAACTAGGGACTAAATGCAGCTTATTATGAACTTAAACTCTAACATGGGAGCTTTAAGATTAGAAACCCTAAAACCCCTAAACAGTTGTAATACGAATTAGAGATGGAAAAGAAGAAAGGAAATCGTACCTGGTAGTTGGTTCTGAATAGAATAACACGAAATTAATGGTGGGAAGATTCACAAATGGGTATGCTCACCCTTTCTTTTTTTTTTTTAGATTTGAGGTTTTTGTTATGGCACAAAAAATGCTGTTTTTTTTTTAAGAGTTTAAAGAAAAGAAGAAAAACGGTTGGATAAAAGGATAGTGGAAATGGGTGGTTGAGAGGGAGTAAATGAAGGGTCAGCCATTTTGAAAACTGAGCTGACAAAATTCGCGTACTTTGCACTGCGAAGTACTTTCGCTCTGCGAAGTACTTGAATTTTTGAAAAAATTTGCTACCTCTCAACACAATGGTCACTCCTATTCCCAACTATAATTATGCATATAAAAACAAGTAATAAACAAATAATTGTTGATTGCCCCTGATAAAATAAAACATAATGTAACAAACATGAATGAATGCGAACGGGTGATATGCATAGGTATGGTTTATGAAAGTTCGGAACTTCCCCCCGTCCTCACGTGTAGGCTCTAAAGGCGAAATTTCCTAAGAAGAGGTCCCTAGAGTCATAGATCTCACATGGAATTAGGGTTGTCTATGGACATACGTCGACATGACTTCAATTAATTCCACGTGAAAATCTCCTCTAAGCGGGGTTGGGCATCCTACCTCACGGACATACGTCAACGCGGGCTTCCGCACACAACCTCCTTCTAACTTAGTTTTTTTTCTCAAGCTCGGGTAGAGAGCCTCACACGTCCGGCATTAACCCGAACAATGTGGAGTAACATCACTCAAGTAACCCCCGCATTTGATATATATATGATATGAATATAAAGCAAAATAAAGCAATTATAAACATAAAGCATAGATATGAAATAGATAAATAAAATAAAAGCATGGCACGTAAAGAAGAATAAAAACAATTGGCTTTAAAAGCCAAATAGGATAGACTTGACTCGCTAGTGGGAAAAGGGTCCCCAGTGAAGTCGCCAGCTGTGCGCACCTCGTTTTAAAAAACGCGCAATCCTCCGAGGACGTCCACGAACGCTCGGAGGGCCTTATGAAGTCGCCACCAAAGTTTTTGTGTAAAGGGAACGTTGATAAACCCTTAAGTTTTTTCTGAAAGGGAAACGATAATAAAACCCTTGACGATGAGGAAAAGGACTGGTCATCGCAACCATTGTCGGGTTCGGGAGTCGGTTACGCAAGGGGAAGGTATTAGCACCCCTCACGTCCGTTGTACTCATCGGGAACCTTCTATTTGGCTAAAGCTTAAATTGTTTTTAAATGTTTTGCGCGCATGCTTATCTATGTCAAAAGAAAATATACTAAAAAGGGGGAAAAGAGATGAAAACAAACGAAAGGAAAAAAGTTTTTATTATTGCGCTTGACAAGATGTCGATCTTGCTCCTACGTATCTCCCGGTAGTCGGAGAATTCAAAGCGTACGTAGTTCTTTGTTAAAGAACTTAAAGTTGGTTAAATGGACGATATTTTGACCGTATTCTTGCGATTTAAACGTAGCTTGTATGCTCGTGGATGGGAGACTTAAGCGTATTAGCTTGTATGCTCGCGCATGGGAGACTTAAGCGTTTGTTTACGAATCGCGCTTAGAATAGGTAAAACACGTCCGTTGGGTAAGGGGGTTCGATTTGGTCGCGTTGGGACCAAAAGAGGTGCAATGGACTCAAACGAGTCGATCATTGACCGGAGTGACTCCAATGAGTCGGGGGATTGAATCTAGTGGCCACGGGGGACCAAAAGGTTCGGATTGACCGCAAGGGGCCAAGATTTGGTTTGGTATGGTCGGATACGTTGAAAAAAAGGAATGACGATTGTCCGAACGACGAGACATACGTCACGCATTCGTACAATCGGGGCAATGGAGAGACATACGTCACACCATCCCTTTTTCATTCAAGTTTTTGGTTGAATTTCTTAGAAATCCCAAAGTATATCAAAACATTTGGTTTGAAACCCAAAATGAAAAGATTTTGGCAATTTTGCTAGAAAACGCACAAGTTCGGCTCGTTTTGCGAACGGTTTTAAAAAGCGAACAAATTCGGCGTATGTTCACGCTTGGTTTTGAAAATCATGAACAATGTTTATTGTTCAAGTTTTAATTTGAAAATGATGAACATAGCTAGTTTGTTCAAGTTGTTTTGAGGGTTTATGGACATAACTTGTTTTGCAAGTTATCCACAAAAGTGCTACCCGAACTTGCGAATTTTCCAATATTATGCAAAATCCTTGACATGGTTTGGATAAAATGGGTTTTAAACCTCCTAGGTTCTGAGCTCTTGGGCTAGAACCTCAAAAATTGGCCATTTGGACACCTAAACTCAGATTCTGAGTTCTGTCATGGTCACTCTGCGACCATGACTTCGCACTGCGAACAATGCGAATTTTTGAGTTCAGAAGCTGTTTCTGAACTTTTGTTCAGAAACAACTTCTGAACACACTCAGGACCTTTTAGGTGAGTGAAAAGCTTTGAGTTTTTGCAATGAAAAGGGCTGGACAAACCAGTTTTGATGTTTTAAAAACCTTGGGATTTCTTTTGAAATTCAAAAGGGGTTTTTAGAACAAAATGGTTTTGGACCAAAATTGTTATGCAAGCACAATTGAAAATGCAAAACAAAGGCTTAGAAACTTACGGAGATCATTAGCAAAGCTCCAGTTGCAATGGATTTGAATTGGTTGAAAGTTATTGCAAAGGTTTTGAGTATTTGTGATGAACTTTGAACTTGGTAAGGCTTTGTGTTTGATTTGTTTTTTTTCTGGTGCTTTGAGTAGTGTTTCTTTGTGAATAAATGCTCTTTGAATTGCTGTATTAACTGCTTAATTCATGCTCTATCTTATGCTGCATTGCATCTTGCCTTGCCTCTCTATTTATAGGCCAAAATGCAATCTCAAGTAATGATGAAAATCCATAGGACCTAGCTGATTTGTGGGCTAAATTCAGGCTATTTGGCTTTGCATTTAATGCTAATGGATAGAGGCAACTCTGCCTTGTGTCAAGGGTTAAAGGTTTGACTGATTTCAGCCACAAAATCAAAGGTCTTAGGATAGAAATGATGATAAACATGGCTGGATTGCAATTGGCCAAGCTTGGGGATCAATCCTTGCAATCTCAATGGTTGATCAATAAAAACGTGCACTGTGATGTGCAGAGATTGGGGGATGCAAAAGGCTACATATGGCTGGTGTGAGAGGTGAAAAGTTGCTGCCAAAACAGGGTAGGCACTCATGACTTTTTCAAGTGAAAAATCCAGCTGGGTTTGACTGGTTTTGGGGAGCAAGCAGGAAGAAAGACTTCAAGCAGGTGGCTGGCAACCTTGGGGTGGTTAACAGGTCACTTGGGAGGGACAAGAGCTTCCCAAGGGCAAGCCCACTTGCTTGTCACATGCTAGGTTGGAAGAAAAAGCTTCCTACCTTGGCATTAATGGCAAGTCTCTCAATTCTGGTTTTGCTTGGCCCAATTAGCCATGAATGCTGATTAAAATAAATATGTAAATGGTGTGCAACAAAATCTGGAATTAAATCAAAGAAACCAAAAATCTGCAGAAAAATCGCAGACTTCGCAGTGCGAAGTGACCTTCGCAGTGCGAAGTCATCATTTTTGAAATGTTGACTTTTTGTTGACTTTGGTTGACTTTGACTTTTTTTTCCCCTCTTTGATTTTTTTGATTTTGAAAGGCTTAGGACAAAATTGGGGTACTACAGCTATCTCATAAATATTGTTGGCAATCAACTCACCAATATTAATGGGGTTCCCTGACAAAATTGTAGCAATGGTTATAACTCTCTTTAGAGGAATTTCAGATGTGCATGAGGTACTATCCAGGGTTTGCACAATGAATGATGCCTAAGCTTTCAATGTTGTTTTGAAATCAGCTTTTGCCAACATCCTAGCCTTTCTCCATCTAGTCCCCTCTCTACACAAAGTATTTAGCAACTCTCCAATTCCTCTTCAGTCATATCCTCCACCTCAGCCCTTTTGCTCTTTACTTCACATTCCTCCGGTGTGGTTAAATCCAGTAATCGATTAATAGCATCAGGACTATAATAAATGATTTTCCCTCTAACACAAGCTTGATATTTCATAGTTGAGTTCTTATCATTTGCATAGAACTCCAAGGTTTGAGTTTTATTCGTCTTCTCGTGCACCATCACGTTCAGCAACTCCCAACCTCTTGCTCTTATCATTCTGTCAAATTCTGGATTTATCACAAGATTGACAACGTCAAACGTTCTCTCTAGCACCACCTTAAATGGCTTAATCTCGGTGAACCTCTCTCGTGCAGCATCATTGATGAATCAAAAGGATTGTTGTGGTGGAGGCGCAACTTCATGCCTTACCCTTGTTTGTCTCTTTACCAAAATTTTTGTGGTTTTGCCCTTTTTTTTCGGTGTGTTTGGTTGGTTTTTGTTGGAAATGGATGTTTTTGTGGTTAAAGGGTGAAAATAATTGGGGTTTGTGTGGTGTAATGGATATGTGTTTAGATGGATGAATTTGTGGTATAATGATGAGTTTTCTGTGGTGAAAGGAGTGGTGATATGTATGGAAAAGGGTTGAAGTTCGTAAATCTAATTTATGGAAGAATTTCAGCAGAGAAACGACGCGGTTTGGATTTATGAAGGATGGGTTCTGAAGGGGTATATTTATAGGCTGAGAAAATCGTGTCACGATGGGGTCAAATCGTGACACGACTTGTGTTCGTAACGGTTGAAAAGATTTAAACTAGGCAAAAATTGTGTCACGGTTATAAAGGATCGTGTCACGGTTTTTTTCTCAACTGCCAAATTTTGAAATTTGAACTGCCAAAATCGTGTCACGATTTTAGTACCGTGTCACGATTTTGGTGGCAGTGAGGAATGCACTTGTGGAAATTTAGATTTTTTTTATTGGGAAGGATTTTGAAAGGGGAAAATTGTGTCACGATTTCAGTACCGTGTCACGACTTTCCTGGCAGTGTTACTCACTTTGTGGACTTAGAAAATTTTCCTGCCCATTTTTTTTCTTTTCAGCACAAATATTTTTTTTTTTATTTTTTTTATAAAATTAAAAGCAATAAAACATAAATACTACCTGCAATTTTAGGAACTCTTGAGCAGGTGTGAGCATATGAAGTCTCTTGGAAGAGTCCTTGAGCAATTTGTAATCCTGAGTGATTATAGTGAAATCCCTTGGAAGTGCAAGCAGACTGGACTACTCCTGTGTTGTGGGAGGAACCAGTATAAAATTGTTTTGTGTCTGCTTTCTCTCTTTCTCTCTCTCTATCTCTCTCGCTCTCTGTCTTTATCTTTATGTTCCTATACTATATCCTCTGCACTCAGACTCTGTATCAGAATTTGTATACCTCAGATTCTGAACAGCTTTTTAACACATAGAAAAAGAAACCAGAAAAAGCCAACACAATTCAACCCCCCCTTCTTGTGTTTTTCTCACCTTCAAGGACTCGTGCTGACAGACCTTTAAGGGTCCTTGGAAGTCAAGCTAGTGATGGTAAAGAAGCGTTGGGTGGGAGGCAACCCACCATTTAGAAAATTCTTGTAATTCGTTATGCACTTCCACTTTATTCTTCTTCTTGGCAGGTGCAGATGTTGTGGCCTTGGAGTCTTTGGAGGCCTTATCAGAAGTTTTTCTTTTCTTCTTATTCTTCTTCTTCTTTCCATCAGCAGCTTCTGGTGCAGTAGGAATGTCTTCCATGATGACTTGTGCATTGTAATCTGCTTTGGCCTTTGACACCACGTCTGCCATCTCTTATGAACTTAGCTTTCTGATGATTTCAGGAAAGTCTGGAATTAATGGTCTTTCGTTTTCTTTGATGGCATAGGCAGAAGGTTTCTTCACGGACTTTGGTATGATGATCCTCATATTTCCCAAAAGCTCTACTGTCATGACTTCCCCAAATTCTATACCTAGGTTAAGAGGACCTAGACTCTCCAGCTTCTAAATTACTTTGCTTTGGTGAAATAATTCAGATAGAAGCCTTGTGTTGAGTCTTTTGTGTTGGCTGCATGTTTTGGCAAAAACCAAAGTAGTGAATAGTAGCATCTCCTCATCTAGAACATTTCTTGAGTTGGAAGTTTTCCATTTTGAAGCCATTCAGAAGCTGAAAATGCCATCAGAAGCTGAAAGCACTGTAGCACTTCAGAAGCTGTTTTCAGGTTCTGATGCCCATGTTGACTTTTGTTGACTTCATCAGAAGCTGATATTTTTCAAGTTATTTTTATGCGAATCTTAGCAACATTTGGCAAGGATTTGTTCCAGGATTATTGCTTCTAGATTGCTGTTGAATTGGAGAAGATTTAATGAAGATTTGGTATTAAATTATGAAGATCGTATTATTTCTGCAGAATCTTTAAAAGATACATTCCTGGTTTATTTGTTTCCTTATTGGATTATTCATAATTCAGAAACAAATCCAATTCAGAAGATTGGCTACATAATTAAGAGACTTGTTGGAGCTTATAAAAGGAGGAGTGCTGATGCTATTCAAGACACATGAAATACAGAGTATTAATCAGAGAATAGAGTCTTTGTTTTAAACTTAGAGTTTTTGTTTGTGCACCACTCTGTTAGAGTTGGTTTAGGTTTGTTTTGAGTTGTAATCACTCTAAGCCTGTAGGTATGAGTGCTGTCTTCGTGTATTGAAGTTGTCTTCAAAAACAGGGGAGTTTTTGTGTTCAGAACTGGTTTAAGTTCAAAGGGTAGTTCAAGTAGCTGGGTTGCAGTTGCTTGAATAGGAAGTTAGAGGTTTTCTAATACTCAACGTGTTAGGTAGAATTCAAGACTAGGTGGAGATTAATTGCTTAGGATAGGAGCTGGGAGTCAGTGTCTAAGTCTTAAGGATTAATTCCAATAGTGGAATTCCTTCCCGGATTGGTATCCCCCAGAGTAGGAGGTGTTTACTCCGAACTGGGTTAACAAACCTTGTGTGCCTTTTACTTTCCTGCACTTTATTTTCTTGCTTTGCATTGTGTGAATGTGTGCTCTGTTTTAAGCAAACTATTGTGCCCTGCGTTTTGTTCAGAACCTGACTGGTTCAGAACCTGGTAGTCTCTTATTGCCTGGCCAGAATTTCAATTGGCATCAGAGCAGGCACCCTGCCTGTATTTTGGGTGAGATCCAGAGGGATTAATTTCTGGCAAGCATGGATAGAGAAGGAGGCTATGTCAATAGACCATCCCTACTAGATGGCACAAACTATGAATATTGGAAGTCAAGGATGTGTGCTTTTCTAAAGTCTATTGACAGCAGGACTTGGAAAGCTGTGATTAAAGGCTGGGATCATCCTGTGTATACAGACAAAGATGGTAACAAGACTGAGGTTCTGAAGCCTGAGGAGGAATGGACCAAAGTTGAAGATGATCTGTCACTGGGAAATTCAAAAGCTTTGAATGCTATCTTTAATGGTGTTGATCAGAACATGTTCAGACTTATCAAGCAATGTACTGTGGCTAAGGATGTGATAAGTGCTTAAATGTTGTTATATTTTGGTACAAATTTAGGCACTTATGTTTACTTGTTGTACAAGTTACCTTAGGATTAGGGCATAAATGTGTTAGAAATGCAATAAATGTGATCCTAAGCCTTACCCCATTTGATTATGCAGGAAATACATGCTTGAACCTGATTGATGCAAAAGTTTGAAGGTTTTCTTGATGCCATCGCTACAAGCGCAGGACTCATCGCTAGTAGCGAGGATAGGCAGAGATTTTCAGTGATCCATCGCTTGAAGCGCAGCATCCATCGCTAGTAGCGAGCTTAGGCAGGGATTATCAGGAGTTCATCGCTTGTAGCGATGAACTGGACGCTTGAAGCGAGCCTAGGCAGGGAATTTCAAAGGCTGGTCGCTAGTAGCGACAGACCTGGTCGCTATAGCGACCAAAGGGGCGGTTTAATGCTGATGGTGACGTGGAGCTCTATGATTGGCCAACTGAAGTCCTCGCTACAAGCGACAGGCTGGTCGCTTGTAGCGAGCGTACATTTTCTCAGCATATTTAAGGAATTTTAAGCTCATTTTTTAGATATATAGCTTTTTTATCAGAATTCTTATTTTCCAGAGCTTAGAAAACTTATTATCTTTGAGAGAGAATAGGCATAGAAGGAGGAAAACATCAAATAGCAATTAGATTTGGATTGAAGAAGATCTTAAGAAGCTTTGAGACATCAAGCTTTCACATATCTTCATCTTTCTTTCCTATTTTGCAAGAGTTGTCATGACAATGATCAACCAATCTCCTTTGTTGGGATTGATAGGTAATCAATCATCCATGTTGTAAACTTTTGATTATTCAATATATGATTCTAGCAATTTTTATATACCATTGAATTTCTTCTTGCTTTTCAATCTTATGTTTGATTTAAATGTTGTTGAAAAAGGCTTTTGAATCTAGGTTTAGAATGATTTTCTATCAAGATAAGAAATTCTAGAAATGGGATTTGGTTTTGATAATTACATTATAGTATTGGATCATAATGCTTTTGGATCGTTTAATAGATTGAGAAATCATCGATTAAACGATACAATCGATCTCACGATGTCATTTGGGAAATCAATGGTGTTGTTGAGCAATACGTAATAATGCAATATATAAGAAAACGCTAGAATTCGTATTTGTGATCAATCGGATATAAACGATGTTTGATTGATGAAAGTTAATCCTAAACACCTTCTATGTCCTATTACTCTACCATTTACTTATTATGTTTTTAAAATTATGAGTAGTGTAGTAAAAACAAGTTAAACCCTAACTTAAGACAATAATCGAAGTTGAACGGAATATGATATCACATTAATCCCTGTGGAACGATATAAAAACTAATACTTGCATCTGCAGTACTAACAAAATGGCGCCGTTGCCGGGGATTAAAGTTTTTGATGTTATAATCATTGCAACTTTAATTATGGTTTTAAGCAATTTTGCACAAAATTCTTTTATGTATATAACTAATACTTCTTATCCATCTTGTTTGCTAATTCTTTGTGGTCAGATTATTGAAATCGTTTATGCGAGGTCAAGTTTCGGAGGACCAACTTCTTTTTGATTCCGAGATTGAAAGAACAGCTCGTAGAGCCAATAGCAAGAATCGGAGAAAGAAGCAACAAGCTAAGAGGAGGCAACAAGAGGAGAGTTCTGTTTCTAGTCAATCATCTAGTCCTAATCCAAGCCAAGAGTTACAAATGGTTGCAGCAGGAGATGGTTCAGGAGGTTCTGCAGTTCCATGTACTAACAGTCCACGTCGTTTTGCTCAATTGGGGAAGACACCGCGGACTGCCAAGCAAACTGAAATGAAGACGGGGATCTTACAAATCTTGTATGCTAATCCATTCTCAGGATTAGACCATGAAGACCCGTTCCAACATCTCACTAAATTCTATGAGATTGCGGGAACCCTTGGTGAGACGGAAAGTAATGAGGAGGCAATGTGGATGAGAATGTTTCCACATTCATTGATAGGCAAAGCGAAGGAGTGGTACTTGGACCAACCTCCAACGGTGATGACGAACTGGAATACACTTGAGGAGAAATTCCTTGAGAGGTTCTTCCCTCAGAATCGGTTTATGGAGGCGAAGACAACAATTGCGGTGTTTTCACAAGGTACAAGTGAAACACTATGTGAAGCCTGGGAGCGTTTCAAGTCAATGCTCAGACGATGTCCGAACCATGGATTTGATGAATTAACACAAATTCATCTCTTCCGGAACGGAATGCAACAACAATCCAAGCTTTTGCTTGACGCTGCAGCTGGTGGTTCTTTAATGGCCAAGAGCGCGGAGGATGCTGTTGCTATTATTGAAAGAATGGCATTGAACGATCACCAAGCTCATCACAACCGGAGCCAAAGCCAAAGGAAGACGGGAATTTTAGAGTTGGGAACTAATGATGCGATCCTTGCACAAAACAAGTTGCTCACGCAACAAGTGGAAGAGTTGACAAAGAAAATGGCCAACCTTCCTCAACAAATGAAGGACATCCAGAACGAGCAAAGAAGACAACACCAAGTCGCATCTTGCGAGCTTTGTTCGGGAGATCACCCAACCGGATTCTGTCCACCCCCCACAGAAGAGGTAAGCTTTGTTGGTAATCAACCAAGGCCTCAACAGTTTCAAAACCAATTCCAAAGCCATCCAAACAACTTCCCACGAGGGAATAACCCAAATTATGGCCAAGGTTGGAGAGGAGAAGCTGGGCAGTACAACCGACAACCTTACCAGAACTATAACCAATATCAACCTCCACAACAAAACCGCAACCAATCCACTGATGAAACCCTCAATCTATTCATGCAACAGTCAATGGCCAACCAGAAGAACACTGATGCGTCCATTAAAAATCTGGAGACGCAAGTGGGTCAATTGGCACAACAACTTTCCCAAGCTACTCAACAAGGCGGAACCTTTACCGCCAACACACAAACCAACCCGAAGGATCATGCATCATCATCGAAATGACAATTAAGTCATTTTGATGAAGAAGTCCTTGCAACAAGAGACAACGAAAATTGCAAGGCAATAGCTACAAGGAGCGGGAAGGTAATTGGCCAAGGTATAGGGGACAATCTTGAAGTAGAGAGAAGGGTGGTTGAGAATGAGGTGAGGGAGAAGGATGAAGATGAAGGACGTGAGGAAGAGACGGAGGATGTACATATAGAGGATGTAGAAGTAGAAAAAAATAATAAGGATGTAGTTGAAAACGAAAACATTGTATGGAAGAAGGATGTGGTGAAGGAGAAGAGCAAGAAGCAAGATATAGTGAAGAATGCACCAACACCGCACCTACCCTACCCAACTACACCAGCCAAAAAAGAGAAGGAGAGGCAGTTTGCTAGGTTCCTTGAAGTTTTCAAGAGGTTACAAATCAATATACCATTCTCGGAAGCCTTAGAGCAAATGCCCACCTATGCCAAGTTCATGAAGGAAATCTTATCCAAGAAGAGAAGATTTAATGAAGAAGAAACAATTTTGCTAGACGCAAATTGTAGTGAGATCATCCAGAACACATTGTCAAGAAAGAAGAGAGATCCGGGCAAAGTTACATTGCTCGTATCCATTGGCAATGTAGATGTCGGCAAGGCACTCATTGATTTGGGTTCAAGCATCAACCTAATACCACTATCCGTTGTCAGAAGGATAGGTGATATAGTTGTGAAGAGAACCAACTTAACCTTGCAATTGGCCGACAAATCCTACACTCGTCCATTGGGAATTGCTGAAGACGTGTTGGTGAAAGTCGACAAGTTCTTGTTCCCCGTCGACTTTGTAGTGATGGATATTCCGGAGGATGATGACGTGCCACTACTTCTTGGGAGAACTTTCATGCAAACGGCACGGATGATGATTGATCTTGACGGAGGCTTAATGAAAGTCCGTGTGGACGATGAAGAAGTCAATTTCAACATCCATGAAGCCATGAGGTTCCCTAGTGATAAAGCTTCGTGTTTCAAGATGGATGCAACGGAAGAATTGATAGTTGATACGAGAAACCAGTTGCATGACTTGACGCATCTTGAGAGAGTTTTGACAAACGCACTAAGTATCCTAGGAGAAGAAGATGAGCTAGAGCTTGAAGAGTGTTTGAAGGAGCTCGATTCGTTGAAAGAAATTCCTCCTCATAAAGCCAAAATCGAGGAATTGACGAATGATGCTATAGTAGAAGAAGTGAAGCCGGAGATGAAGATATTGCCCTCACATTTGAAGTATGTGTTTCTTGATCAAGAGGGTACCAAACCGGTGATCATTAGTAGCTCCTTATCAAACCAAGAAGAAACAAGATTGGTCGAAGTTTTGAAGTCCAACAAGGAAGCAATAGGTTGGACACTATCCGACCTAAAAGGGATAAGTCCTTCCTATTGTATGCACAAGATCATGATGGAAGAGGATTATAAGCCGGTGGCACAACCTCAAAGACGATTAAACCCAAACATGAAAGAAGTAGTCCGGAAAGAAGTAGTGAAGCTACTTGAAGCCGGCATGATATATCCGATCTCGGATAGCACTTGGGTTAGTTCGGTTCAAGTTGTCCCTAAGAAGGGAGGTATGACGGTTATCACAAATGAGAAGAATGAGCTCATACCGACGAGAACCGTGACCGGTTGGAGGATGTGTATTGACTACCGGAGGTTGAACAAAGCAACTAGAAAGGATCATTTTCCTCTACCATTTATGGATCAAATGCTAGAGAGGCTGTCAGGACAAGCTTTTTACTGTTTCCTTGATGGGTATTCGGGTTACAATCAGATATCAGTGAATCCAGACGATCACGAGAAGACTGCATTCACATGTCCTTTTGGGGTATTCGCATATCGACGCATGCCGTTCGGTTTATGTAACGCTCCAGCAACATTTCAAAGATGCATGCAAGCTATATTTGCAGACTTGATAGAGAAAAGCATTGAAGTGTTCATGGACGACTTCTCAGTTTTCGGGTCATCGTACGATTTATGCTTGAAGAATCTGGACACGGTACTGAAACGGTGCAAGGAAACCAACTTGGTGCTCAATTGGGAGAAGTGTCACTTCATGGTAACCGAGGGTATTGTCCTTGGTCACAAGATCTCCTCCAAGGGTATCGAAGTTGATAAAGCTAAGGTCGACGTGATAGGAAAACTTCCACCACCAGTCAATGTCAAGGGAATCCGAAGTTTCCTAGGCCATGCCGGGTTCTATCGGAGATTCATCAAAGACTTCTCAAAAATCGCAAAGCCATTGAGCAACTTGCTCAACAAAGATAAGTCTTTTGATTTTGATATTGATTGTTTAAATGCATTTAATAGTTTAAAGGATAGCTTAACATCCGCACCCATAATCACCGCACCAAACTGGATATACGATTTTGAACTTATGTGCGATGCAAGTGATTATGCGGTAGGCGCGGTGTTAGGTCAACGCAAAAACAAAATTTTTCATGCTATACACTACGCAAGTAAAGTTTTAAATGACGCACAAGTCAATTATGCTACCACTGAAAAAGAATTACTTGCCATAGTGTTTGCATTAGAAAGTTTCGTTCGTATCTCATAGGTTCGAAAATTGTTATTTGGACTGACCATGCAGCTATCAAGTACTTGATTACCAAACCCGACTCAAAGCCGAGACTCATCCGTTGGATGTTGCTACTCCAAGAGTTTGATTTGGAGATTAAGGACAAGAAGGGGACTGAGAACCTAGTAGCTGATCACCTGTCCAGATTGGTGAACAAAGAGATAACGAAAAATGAAAGGGACATCCTTGAAGAGTTCCCGGATGAGCAGTTGCTTATGGTGCAAGAAAGACCATGGTTCGCGGACATGGCAAATTACAAAGCAACGGGTTTCATTCCGGAGGATTACACATGGCAAATGAAGAAGAGGTTGTTGAGAGACGCCACTCAATTCATTTGGGATGATCCATACTTATTCAAGATTGGAGTAGACCACTTAATAAGAAGATGTGTTGCTAGAGAAGAAGCCAAGGACATCATGTGGCATTGTCACAACTCGCCATATGGTGGTCACTACAGTGGAGAAAGAACTGGAGCTAAAGTTCTTCAAGCTGGCTTTTATTGGCCCTCGTTGTTCAAAGACTGTTATGAACATGTGAAAGAATGCGAGAGTTGCCAGAAGACCGGAGGGATTTCAAAGAGGAATGAAATGCCTCTACAAAGTATCCTTGAAGTCGAAGTCTTCGACTGTTGGGGTATTGACTTTGTAGGGCCATTTCCATCTTCTTTGAACAACGAGTATATTCTGGTGGCTGTCGACTATGTGTCAAAGTGGGTTGAAGCAATAGCATCTCAGAAAGCCGATAGCAAGACGGTGGTCAAGTTTCTGAAAAGAAACATCTTTTCCCGATTTGGAACTCCAAGAGTGCTAATAAGTGATAGAGGTTCACACTTCTGCAATCAGCAGTTAGCAAAAGCACTTGAGCACTATGGAGTAAAGCACAAGGTAGCTTCACCATACCATCCACAGACGAACGGTCAAGCCGAGGTATCCAACCGTGAAATCAAGCGGATACTTGAGAAGACCGTGTCATCTTCAAGGAAGGATTGGGCGATGAAACTGGACGAAGCGTTGTGGGCCTATAGGACCGCATACAAAGCTCCTACGGGTTTCACACCATTCCAGTTGGTGTATGGGAAAGCGTGCCACTTGCCGGTCGAGTTGGAGCACAAAGCGTTCTGGGCGCTCAAGTTTTTGAACTTTGATCAAGAGCAAGCTGGGGAGAAGAGAAAACTTCAAATGCATGAGTTAGAGGAGATGCGTGACCAAGCCTATCAGTCAAGCAAGCTCTATAAGGAAAAGGTTAAACGGTATCATGACAAGAAGATCATGAAGAGGGAATTCAAGCCTGGTCAGATGGTGTTGCTGTTCAATGCAAGGCTACGATTATTTCCGGGTAAATTGAAGTCCAAGTGGTCCGGTCCTTTCATGATAAAGGAAGTTAAACCTTATGGAGCTGTGGAACTTGAGGATCCTATCACCAAGTCGACATGGACAGTGAATGGACAAAGGCTTAAGCCATATTTTGGAGGTGAAGTCGTTCGGCACACGACGACGATTTCACTCATCGATTCATATGCGTAAGCGAATCAGGCGTCGATCTAATGACGTTAAACAAGAGCTTGTTGGGAGGCACCCCAATTTTGTAAGTATGTTGTGTTTTTAGTGTTAGTTTATTTCTGTACAAGTATTTATGCATGTTGGGATAGTGGCTAGAACTCAAAAATTTATTTTTCTGTTTCCTGTCATGGTCGCTACAGCGACCAACTCATCGCTGTAGCGATGGAATTTACACTATGTCGCTGTAGCGACGCACTTGTCGCTTGTAGCGACAGTTTTTGCACTTGCGCTTGTAGCGCCATTTCACGCTTGTAGCGATGGGCTTTTTGCCTGTCGCTGTAGCGACGGATCGCGCGCTTGTAGCGAGCGTATCAGAAAACAGTTTTATATTACCCAGGTCAGTCCTGTCGCTTCAGCCACCCCCAACCACTTTCATTTATTATTTTAGCCGTTTTAAGCTTACATTTTCGCATCATTTCACTTCTGTAAACATCCATTCAATTTCTGCATTATTCACTCTTCACATTCTGCACAAATCTTCAACACTTAACTCTGTACCTGCAATAATCTTGTAAATCAACACTCCAGGTATGTTATTCGACCTCTTCTGTCACTGTTTATCAACTTTTTACTTGCTAATGGTGCTTGCATGCTGATTTCGTAAATTAGGGTTTAGGGTTTTGAGAAAATGGAACTTAAATCATGCCCTGTTGTTACCCATTGTTTATACTTAGTTTAAGTTGTTATAAATGACCTAGAATCACTAGGAAACTCTCTTTTAATCCTCTTGTTTTTAGGATTTCTATTTTGGAAAAAAAAACCCTTTGTAAAAATTTCAAAATAAATTAGGGTTTTTGAGGATTTAGGAAGTTTAGGTGATTGTTAGTCATTTATTTTAGCTTCAATGATAATTTCGCATGCTACAACCAAGTTTAAATCAAGAAAAACATGAAATTTGAAAATGGGTCTCCTCGCTAGAACAGCGCTTGTAGCGCAGGAACCAGACTTTTTCTGGGTTTCGTCGCTACAGCGACCAAGCTGTCGCTTGTAGCGAGCGAACCCAGAATTTGTTTTATTTTTGTTTTAATTAAGATTTGACTTGTACCCTACCTGACTTTCATCTGTTTTGAACAATTTTGTAGGAATGGCACCTAAAACATCGTCAAAACGTCAAAGGAACGTTGAAAGTTCCTCGTCACGATCAAGGGTCAATCTTCCACCACATGATGCAGCTCGTTTCCTAAGCTGGAGGAACCAGGAACGTTATGAGGAGCTGAGGACAAGACGCATCTGGTCCGAGAAGAGGTTTGAAATATCTGAAGAAGGGGAATATGGAGGCTTAGCAGCCATGATAAAAGAGAGGAAGTGGGGTATTCTTTGTACGCCACCTAGGAGGATCAACTATGAAATCGTGCGCGAGTTTTACGCGAACGCGATCCCCTCCGATCCTTCAGATGAGTTTACTTGGACGACCTACGTGCGTGGGCGCACCGTCACATTCGACCGCATGTCCATCAACGCATATCTGGGCAAGCCTTTGGAGCTGGTTGAGGAAGATAATCCGCTTGCACCCACCGCACTTTGTGATTTCTGTGAGCGTCAGAGGAGTGGTGACTGGGACCACGACAGCATAGCACAGGACATCTTCCAAGTTGGGAAGAGTTATGACGTGAGTAGGGCTTCGGGTAAGCCTTTCCGAGCATTCCGTGAGGATATGACCACTGAGGCTCAGGTAATCCTTACCCTTATTCTTTATAACATCCGCCCAAAATCTCACACCTCTTCCACCACTTTAGATGTGACCCCCCTTGTTCACTATATCCTCACTCAGCGTCAGGTTGACGTTGCTAGATTGATAGCAAATGAGATGAGGATAGTTGCTGAGAGTGGACTATTACCCCCGGGCAAACCTAAATGCCCTTTGACTTTTCCCGGGTTGATCATGGGTCTATGTAGGAGAGCTAGAGTTCACATGCCATCACAAGTTGATGAGGAAATTAAAAATCCTATTGATGATAGATACATCAATAGGTATTGCTCTACACCTGCACCTGTTGCCCCACCACCACCACCTCATACCTCAGTTGGACCGTCATCCTCAGCAGGACCTTCACATGTACCACCACCACCACCTGAGACTACTAGCCACCCTAGCCACCCGACCATTCCACCTTTGGACTTCTCGAGTTGGGATTCTGCTACTGTGAGCTCTCTTCTGTTGGCGCAGAATGCGTCAAATCATCGGGCACTTACTACGCTTCAGAGCCATCTGCATGACAGTGGCCAAAGCCCGTGGACACCTGCGTTCTTCTCCGAGCATATCGCTTGGCCTGGGGACAGGCCATTCTTTCCAGGAGGGGCAGATGCAGCTGGTGCTGGTGATGATCAGGATGCTGGTGACGATGGTGATGACGACGCTGATGTCGATGCTGATTTGGGTGATGATTCTTCAGCTGCTACAAATTCTATTGATCGCATGGCAGCTGACTTGATAGATTCTGAGGACGACATGGCCACAGACTCAGATTGATGCAGAGCTGCAGATCTTGATTTGTTTTCCCTTTCATTTTATTTATTCAGCTTTGTACTTTAACATTTTGATTTATGCTTTGTACTTTGAGTATTTCTTTTGTACCATGGATGATGTACCCCTTTTTGCTATTATGTTATTTATATTTTGGGTATAACATGTTAGTATAGTTATATTTTATTTATGCTTTAGTGTTTATTTATGTTAAAATTTTTTTGAAAATCCCAACAAATTTTGAAAGAAAGATGAATGATTCAAAAGCAATGCTTGAACTGTGAATCATCTGAGTGATAATGATAAGAATGAGTGTTAAAGCGCGCAGCTAAGGTACTCGTTTTCTCGTTTTTCTAGGTATATTCTTTAATGTGAATAAGTTCTTTACACACACAAGTTAATTTATTCAGTT
Source organism: Medicago ruthenica (assembly GCA_018208015.1). Taxonomy (NCBI): domain Eukaryota; kingdom Viridiplantae; phylum Streptophyta; class Magnoliopsida; order Fabales; family Fabaceae; genus Medicago; species Medicago ruthenica. Next base: position 52,540,851 of record CM031371.1, on the reverse strand, counting down.
TTTAAGCAAGCATGTGTTTAGTATTGAACCAATGTAGAACTAGCCAAAAATGTGAGGAATCCTCAACCAATGTATATATATGCAGGAGACCAATATCATGTTTAACTCAGTTATTTTATGTTAAATCTGTTGTTGTTTTAATTTGTATAAGAGCATTGAAATGATCAAGGCAATTTTTTGAAATTGAGAGAAATACTTGACCAAATGAACCTACCCTGTGAGATGTGTGAGTATCTGTTAACCCAGCTGAGCCTATTGGAATCAGAATTGTTAACCGTGGACTGTCAATTTAATAAGCTCATCTGCTTATTTAAATTGCCGGAGTTTGTAAAAAAATTCAGTCACAGTTAACTCTTTATTAAATTCTGATTGTTGTTTTCTTTTGAACCCTTATCCGTCGTTTTTATTGACCTTTGCCATAATAACAAAGGAACATTCGATTAGGGTATCAAAGAAATAAGTTGGGGAGAAAGGAAGGTTTTATTTAAGTCAATGTAAGGGTGAATGATGTTAATTGATCTTGACAACAAGAAAAGAAAAGAAAAAAGAAAGAAAAGCAAACCAAGAAAAAGAAAAGAGAAAAATGAAAAGGTTTGCAAAATTTCAAAGAAAAAAAGAAAAAGTTGTCAAGAATCAATCAAGAATAGAAAAGAAAGAAATTCACCAAGTGTTGTATTGGAGAAAGAAGGAAGTTGTAATTAGATTGAATGTTTCCTTTTGCTTGGCCATTTGAATTCAAATATCCCACATATGACAATTCTTTTGTAACCTAGCCCAATTACAACCCTTAAAGACCTTTTGATCAATGCCTTTTATGCTTTTGGAAATGATAATTAGATAGACACATAATTTGATTGAATGTTATCATGTTTATTGGATGAGTGTTCATAACCCTCACAAATGATTTCAATTGTTCATATACTTTATAAAGAAGTGTGTTAGGTTTGGTTCAAATTTAAACATGTTGCTTGTTTAGGATTGTATGATTTAATTCCTTGTGTTTAGAACTAGTTCACATTTGTAGAATGTATCTTGTTTAATGAGAAACTGGACTTAAGCTTGCGCAATCACATTTGAATCACTCACTTGATATTTATTTCTTCGCACTTTTGAATTCGTTGCTAATTTGCTCAATACTGTGGTTTTTAAAGCTATGAAAAATTTCCTTTTGTTCTTTGGTTTGAGGACAAACCAAAATGTAAGTTGGGGAGAGTTTGATAAGTGCTTAAATGTTGTTATATTTTGGTACAAATTTAGGCACTTATGTTTACTTGTTGTACAAGTTACCTTAGGATTAGGGCATAAATGTGTTAGAAATGCAATAAATGTGATCCTAAGCCTTACCCCATTTGATTATGCAGGAAATACATGCTTGAACCTGATTGATGCAAAAGTTTGAAGGTTTTCTTGATGCCATCGCTACAAGCGCAGGACTCATCGCTAGTAGCGAGGATAGGCAGAGATTTTCAGTGATCCATCGCTTGAAGCGCAGCATCCATCGCTAGTAGCGAGCTTAGGCAGGGATTATCAGGAGTTCATCGCTTGTAGCGATGAACTGGACGCTTGAAGCGAGCCTAGGCAGGGAATTTCAAAGGCTGGTCGCTAGTAGCGACAGACCTGGTCGCTATAGCGACCAAAGGGGCGGTTTAATGCTGATGGTGACGTGGAGCTCTATGATTGGCCAACTGAAGTCCTCGCTACAAGTGACAGGCTGGTCGCTTGTAGCGAGCGTACATTTTCTCAGCATATTTAAGGAATTTTAAGCTCATTTTTTAGATATATAGTTTTTTATCAGAATTCTTATTTTCCAGAGCTTATAAAACTTATTATCTTTGAGAGAGAATAGGCATAGAAGGAGGAAAACATCAAATAGCAATTAGATTTGGATTGAAGAAGATCTTAAGAAGCTTTGAGACATCAAGCTTTCACATATCTTCATCTTTCTTTCCTATTTTGCAAGAGTTGTCATGACAATGATCAACCAATCTCCTTTGTTGGGATTGATAGGTAATCAATCATCCATGTTGTAAACTTTTGATTATTCAATATATGATTCTAGCAATTTTTATATACCATTGAATTTCTTCTTGCTTTTCAATCTTATGTTTGATTTAAATGTTGTTGAAAAAGGCTTTTGAATCTAGGTTTAGAATGATTTTCTATCAAGATAAGAAATTCTAGAAATGGGATTTGGTTTTGATAATTACATTATAGTATTGGATCATAATGCTTTTGGATCGTTTAATAGATTGAGAAATCATCGATTAAACGATACAATCGATCTCACGATGTCATTTGGGAAATCAATGGTGTTGTTGAGCAATACGTAATAATGCAATATATAAGAAAACGCTAGAATTCGTATTTGTGATCAATCGGATATAAACGATGTTTGATTGATGAAAGTTAATCCTAAACACCTTCTATGTTCTATTACTCTACCATTTACTTATTATGTTTTTAAAATTATGAGTAGTGTAGTAAAAACAAGTTAAACCCTAACTTAAGACAATAATCGAAGTTGAACGGAATATGATTTCACATTTATCCCTGTGGAACGATATAAAAACTAATACTTGCATCTGTAGTACTAACAGGATGCTTGGGAAATTTTAAAGACAACTCATGAAGGAACTTCTAAAGTCAAGATGTCCAGATTGCAGCTGCTGACAACCAAGTTTGAGAACCTGAAGATGAAGGAGGATGAATCTATTCAGGATTTTTACATGAATGTGCTGGACATGGCAAATTCTTTTGATTCACTTGGAGAAAAGATGACTGATGAGAAGTTAGTCAGAAAAATCCTCAGGTCCCTGCCCAGAAGATTTGACATGAAGGTCACTGCAATTGAGGAGACTCATGATATTACCACTATGAAGCTTGAGGAACTGATTGGGTCTTTGCTCAATTTTGAAACTGCATTCTGCAAACAGCCTGATAAGAAAGGAAAAGGTGTAGCTTTTACTGTGAACTCTGAAGCTGATGATCAACAAGAGTTTGAGGAGGATGACTTATCAGAAGCTCTCGTGTTGCTGGGAAAACAATTCAACAAGATTCTGAAGAATGTTAGCAGAAAAGCCAAAGCCAAAGGTCAGAATTTCAGATTCAATAACAAAAAGCAACAAACTGATGAGAAGAAGACCAAGTCTGAGGAGAAAAGTAACCAAGCTAAAGGTGTGCAGTGCTATGAGTGTGAAGGGTATGGACACATCAAGTCTGAATGTCCCACTTTTCTCAAGAAGCAGAAAAAGAGCCTAGCTATTTCATGGTCTGATGATGGTTCTGAAGATGATGATGTCAGTGAATCTGATATGTGTGATACTGGTCTTGTAGTGAGGTCAGGAGCTATCTTGAAGAAGGAAGCTGTTTTAGAGTCTGAGACTTTTTCAGAGTCTGACTCAGAGTCTGAAGCCTCATCTGTGTCTGAAGCTGCTAAAACCTCATATTTCGATGAACTACCTGATAACTACAAGAAGCTGTATACCAGAAGTGCTGAGGTTTGCAAACAAGTTTTGGATCAGAAGGAGACTATTCTTCAACTGGAGGCTGAAAAAGGTGAACTGTTAGTGCAGAATTCAGATTTAAAAGAAGAAGTGAACCAACTGAACTCCCAACTTGATCAAATGAAGAAGCAAGTGAAGATGTTGAACTCTGCTACTGATAAGTTGGAGAACATTTTGGGGAATCAGAAACAAGGAAAGACTGGTTTAGGTTTTGTTGATCAGACTCAGATTCCTAAAAAGATGAATTTTGTTCCTGCTACTCAAACTCATGATTCTATGGTTGGAACATCAAAGAGGAAACCTCAGAAACAAGCCCAGATGACAGCTCAGAAGCAAGCTCAAAAGAGACTTCAGATGCAAGGTCAGAAGCATGTCCAGATGCTACCTCAGAAGCAACCCCAGAATTTTTTCAGAAACAGAAGGAGGAGGAATCATCCATGGATCTGTCATCATTGTGGAAAGAAAGGGCATATCAAACCATTCTGCTTTAAATTGTATGGTTACCCTGAACACTTTCAATATAGAAGAGTGCAACCAGCTGCACCCAAACACAGTGTTCAGAAGGTGTGGAAACCTAAGGTTCAGAATGTAGGCCTGATTGCTCACACTTCATTAAGAGCCACCTCAAAAGAAGACTGGTATTTTGATAGTGGGTGTTCAAGGCATATGACTGGTGTGAAGAAGCTGCTAAGCAATATCAGATCATACTCCAGAAGCTATGTGACATTTGGAGATGGTGTAAAAGGTCAGATTCTGGGTATTGGTGATTTGATCAAAGAAGGTTTGCCTAGACTTAATGATGTGCTACTAGTGGAAGGATTAACCTCTAATCTGATCAGTATTAGCCAGCTGTGTGATCAGGATTTAAAAGTGAATTTCAACAAGCAGGAGTGTATTGTTACTGATCAGGAAGACAAGATTCAAATGAGGGGCTGCAGATCCAAAGACAATTGTTATTTATGGGTTTCTGAAGAAGAAAGAAGTCTGACTTCTTGTCTTATGAGCTCAGAAGAGGAAGTCAAACTCTGGCACCAGAAACTGGGACATTTGCATCTGAAAGGCATGAAGAAAATCCTAAGTACTGAAGCTATCAGAGGTGTACCTAATCTGAAGATCAATGAGGACAATGTTTGTGGTGATTGTCAAATTGGGAAACAAACAAGAAAGTCTCATCCCAGATTAGTTCATCAGGTAACTACTAAAGTACTAGAACTTGTTCATATGGATTTAATGGGGCCTATGCAAGTAGAGAGTATTGGAGGAAAGAGGTATGTTTTTGTAATGGTAGATGACTACTCAAGATTCACATGGATCAACTTTGTTAGAGAGAAGTCTGATACTTTTGAAGTGTTTAAAAACTTATGTACTCAATTACAAAGAGAGAAGGATTGTGGTATTGTCAGAATCAGAAGTGATCATGGCAAGGAATTTGAAAACAAGAGTTTGTCAGAATTCTGTGCTTCTGAAGGTATAAAACATGAGTTCTCTGCACCTATCACACCTCAGCAAAATGGTGTAGTGGAGAGGAAGAATAGGACATTAGCAGAATGTGCAAGAGTTATGCTGCATGCTAAGAAGTTGCCATATATGTTTTGGGCTGAAGCCATGAACACTGCATGTTATATCCATAATAGAGTCACTCTAAAGAAGGGAACAACTTGTACCTTATATGAACTATGGAAAGGAAGGAAGCCTACAGTCAAATACTTCCATGTTTTTGGGAGCAGATGCTACATTTTGGCTGATAGGGAAAACAGAAGAAAACTGGATCCTAAGTCTGATGAGGGCATATTCCTGGGTTATTCAGTGAACAGCAGAGCTTATAGGGTGTTTAACTCAAGAACTAAAGTTGTGATGGAGTCCATTAATGTGGTAATTGATGATCTGACTGCTGAGAAAGATAGAAGTGAGTCTGAAGTTGTTTCAGAGTCTGAACCATCAGAAGAACAAACTTCAGAAGCAGAAAAGCATTCAGAGTCTGAAGTTCTTTCAAGGATCTGTGTTACTTGTTTTGATTTTATTCCCTATTTGAAGTCTGAGATTTGTCTGAATTTTGTGTCTAAAAAGGGGGAGAAAATCTTATGCTTGAGCTGTTCAAAATTTGAAGATGTGTTGCTGCTCAGAATTAGTTCAAATTTCAGATGTTAAGCTTTCAGTGCTATTCAGAAGTTATCTGTGAAGCTCAAAGTTCAGAACCAATGCAACAAGAGTTGTCAAGATATTATTGAGGGGGAGTATGTGTCTCAGGGGGAGTACAAAGGTATTATATTCCTGAGTGTTTGTGGTCCTGAAGTGTTTCAAGCTTTCTAGAGTTTTTCAGAAGTTACTTGTTTCACAAGTTACTGCAGTTCAGATTTAAAGGGGACTTTTTATGGAGTAATGTTGAATGCTGAGTTGCAGGGGGAGTATTGTGAAGCTTCAGGAGTGTTTGTGATGATCAGGAGGAGTTGATCAGTGACTGTGTTTTGTGTGCTTCAAGTTGATCAGAAGCTGTTTTGTGTGTATCAGTGTTCAGAAGCTGAAACTGATTGGTTTTTAATGTTTAACATAGCTGAATCTGCTGCTAATCTGTTTGCTATGTTATATTTTTGTGGAGTTCTTCATTGCTGAGATAGTCTTATGGGAGATTGAAGAACTTGGGTGTGTGAACATTGGTTTTAGCCAAAAATTTGCCAAAGGGGGAGATTGTTGAGTCTTTTGTGTTGGCTGCATGTTTTGGCAAAAACCAAAGTAGTGAATAGTAGCATCTCCTCATCTAGAACATTTCTTGAGTTGGAAGTTTTCCATTTTGAAGCCATTCAGAAGCTGAAAATGCCATCAGAAGCTGAAAGCACTGTAGCACTTCAGAAGCTGTTTTCAGGTTATGTTGACTTTTGTTGACTTCATCAGAAGCTGATATTTTTCAAGTTATTTTTATGCGAATCTTAGCAACATTTGGCAAGGATTTGTTCCAGGATTATTGCTTCTAGATTGCTGTTGAATTGGAGAAGATTTAATGAAGATTTGGTATTAAATTATGAAGATCGTATTATTTCTGCAGAATCTTTAAAAGATACATTCCTGGTTTATTTGTTTCCTTATTGGATTATTCATAATTCATAAACAAATCCAATTCAGAAGATTGGCTACATAATTAAGAGACTTGTTGGAGCTTATAAAAGGAGGAGTGCTGATGCTATTCAAGACACAGGAAATACAGAGTATTAATCAGAGAATAGAGTCTTTGTTTTAAACTTAGAGTTTTTGTTTGTGCACCACTCTGTTAGAGTTGGTTTAGGTTTGTTTTGAGTTGTAATCACTCTAAGCCTGTAGGTATGAGTGCTGTCTTCGTGTATTGAAGTTGTCTTCAAAAACAGGGGAGTTTTTGTGTTCAGAACTGGGTTAAGTTCAAAGGGTAGTTCAAGTAGCTGGGCTGCAGTTGCTTGAATAGGAAGTTAGAGGTTTTCTAATACTCAACGTGTTGGGTAGAATTCAAGACTAGGTGGAGATTAATTGCTTAGGATAGGAGCTGGGAGTCAGTGTCTAAGTCTTAAGGATTAATTCCAATAGTGGAATTCCTTCCCGGATTGGTATCCCCCAGAGTAGGAGGTGTTTACTCCGAACTGGGTTAACAAACCTTGTGTGCCTTTTACTTTCCTGCACTTTATTTTCTTGCTTTGCATTGTGTGAATGTGTGCTCTGTTTTAAGCAAACTATTGTGCCCTGCGTTTTGTTCAGAACCTGACTGGTTCAGAACCTGGTAGTCTCTTATTGCCTGGCCAGAATTTCACCTTGGATATGTAATGCTCTTGTGTTGTGTCATCTATGAGTTGTCAATTGTTGTGCATAAGTGGTGGAACAGATATGCAGCAAGATTAACTTTAGCATTCTTGTGTAGATGTAGGAGAATCACCTTGTGAATCCAGCTAGGTTGATATGTGCTTCCTGTTCTATGGAAAATGCACCGAATGAAGAATTTGAACAGAATCATTTCCATGCCAAGCATGCTGGTGACTCTATCTGCCTTGCTTTTCTTTCAAACCTCATCATCCTCTTCGCTTTCTTCTACAACTTCTTCTTCTATAATCTTGTAGAGAGTGCCCTTGATTTCATCTCTAAACTTTGAAGGAATGAAGTTTGGATCTGTTTCGAAGAACCCAGTATTGTCCAGCCTTATCAACTTGACTATGGTGGATTGAGTAATGGTAATCTCAATCCCCATAACTGATGACCTAATCTCCATTTATCGTCCTTCTTCAGTAGCCTTCACAATCTCTGCTCTAACCCAGAAATCCTTAACAAGTGTTGTATAGCAGGGTCCATCCAGAATCTCAAAGAAGCTCATCCATCCATGGTTGTTGAACTCCGCTCTCATGTCGTACCCATTCTTAGCAAACGAATTAAAATCCACAACGAACTCTTTTACTAGTTTGAGTTCATGTTCCAGAATCTTCATTGTTCTTCCTTTGAGTGATGCGGAGACTTGTCCAGATGTTGATGTTGATGAGGCCATGATTATGGAGTTAGGGTTGTTCTAAGGGTTTGTTTGCAAAAGAGGTTGTTTTTCTGAGAAGGCTTAAGAACGAAAGTGTAGGAAGTGAAAGTGAAAGTGTGTGATTTGGTATAAGTGATTTTGTGTAAACATTTCAACTTTAAACGTTTTGAGAACATAAACACGCAATGATGACAGACAAAAGTATTAATGACAAAGAGGCCTGCGAGGTTACAATGTTTAAAGCAAAACATCATTGCCTAGCAGTTATTATCCAATAGTTAAGATACACGTTAGATAAAAACTTCCCAGTCTAGTGTTAAGTGAGTGGGCCAGGTGTCAATAAAGTATATTGAAGAACTTTCCACTTATGTGACACGTCAGACAAAAGTGTTTATCGAACTCTAAACTTTCAGAGATACAGATGCAGTCAGATGCTTGTTCTCATCAGACTTGTTCATAGAGATTCTGACTAAAGTAGCTTCTGAGTGTTATATGAATCTGAGCTTCATCATATCTTAAGACTGTTAAATAACAACAAAAGCTTATCATACCTTTGCATTGCTTCTGATCAGGTTATTCTTTAGGATCTTCTTCTGATCTGTCAGTTTGATTCCAACAATGTTCTTTTGGGATTGCTTTCCATTTAGATCAGATTCTCCTTTAGTCACACTTCATTCATCATGTGGATATCCTTTTGATTTATTCACTTGCTTCAAGATTCCACATGGTTTTCACTGGTGTAGCATATGTGACATCTTTTGAAAGTTGTATACCTGCATAACCTTTTTAACTAGCTTTGACACTTTTCATCAAGCTTTCTGTTAGCAGATAAGATATGTATATATTCTTTAACTTATGCAGTTTCAGAATTATATATTGTGTATGCCTTGATCCTTTAGAGTATCCATATAGGAATACACTTAGAGGATTATGGCACAATTTTGCTTCAGACAGATTCAAATGTTTAAGACATAACTAGTACATCCAAACTCATGAGGTTTATTTATCTCAACTAATTCATATAATATTCTTGTTCAGAATGTATCTTGTTCATATCATATGACTCAACTGAGGTTCTAAGAAATTAACTAATCTTTCTGCTTTAGTTATCCAGAGTTACTGATTCATAATCCTACTTGTTTGCTTGTTAAGTGTCAACTGACATAAGCAGGTTCAGATGAGGAAGTTCTTAAAGTTAGAAGAGATATGACAACATTATTTGTTTTGAAAGGATTTTCTTAAAGGTTCTTTTCTGGCATGCCCAAAGAGCATCTAAGTACTGTTGTAACTATGGTAGTCTCTTGAATAATTCAACTTGCCAAGCTATAGAAGTTATTCTATGGTTGTCATGTGGTAAACTTTTTAATCCAGAGTTATCAACCATTACTTATTCACAGAAAATAATAATTTTTCCGATCAGCAAGATTTAAAAGTTGATTTCAAAATTTTTGTCCCTTCTTTAGACCTGAGAACCTGATGAGCTTATCATATTGATAACTATGCAGATTCTCATATCTCACATCATATCATAACAACTATTACATAATTAATCTACGTTAAGCGTATTATGTTCAAACCTATCAAAAATAAACAAAACAATAATTACAAGAGAGAGAGAGTGAGAGAGAGGGAAGGATTAACCATAAGTATTGTACCAGAAGTCCTCCTCCTCTAGTTCCCTCCAGAAGCCACAATATCTTCCCATTTTCAGTGTGAGGACTAGGAACACATGCATTTTTTCCATCATTTTTTGTGAATATCCATTCTCCAAGAATTAGAATTGAGTATAGTGTTTTGCTTCGAGGATTATCTGAAATGTAAACAATTTCTTTTCTAGGTACCCATAGCTTGATGGGTCCTTTCTTGTTAGTTCTTAAAGATTTTCCCTTCCTTTGTACCTTAGGCTTGAAACTCTAGTGTTGAGAACTATCCAAGACTTTTGATTTAACAGTTTCTGGTCTTGAATGGTTCTTACTCAGAATTTGAGGTCTCTGTGTCTTAGGTTTTGACCTTAATGAAGTCTTTGCCTTTTTAGACTCAGACTCTGGTTTTCTTAGAACCTTTGACTTTTCTGTCTTAGATTTTGGCTCAATCAGAACACTTGACTTTACAATCACGGGCTATAACTTTGTCAGATCCTGGGACTCAGAGATTTTGGATTCTGAGTTATTCAAATCCGAAGCTTTTGATCCTTCTGGCACAGAGTGAGTGTACAAATCTTCCTCCCTATGAGCAAGGCTCGAAGGCTTTATTGACTCTTCTGGAGTTTGCATTCCTTTTCAACATTTTTCACAACAACAGACTTCTTCATCATGGTTCCTGCATATATTGTAAATAATCATGGCTAGCCTGCTTTTTCGAATGGATCTGGCTAGGTACTCTTCAAAGATTGGTTCATGATTTGCCAAGGCTATGATGACTCTGTCTTCAGATATAGCTTCCAATACTTCAATTTTATCTTTAAGTTCCTTGATGTGATCTCTCATAGCTTGTTGATGTTCCATTGCAATGTCGTACTCCCTTTGTAGATCAGTTTCTTTAGTACCATGATCAGCAGATCATCCATACTCCAGGATGTCATTTCTGATTAGAAGGTGATCATACTCTTTTTCCATGAAACTACTGCTTGCTTCTAACCAGTCGAAATTTTTCTTCAACTTACAGAATTCTCTTGACTTGTATACACATCTTCTGGCGAGTTCTTTGACAACATCATTAGAATCTGATTTAGTCTTCTTGCAGTTGTAGCAGCCATCCTGGTCTTCACTCTTGGTCTTGAATCCAGATCTCTTGGAACCATTGCTTCTACCTAGGAATTTCCTTTTCCTGGTTAGATACTTAAACCTCTTAGTTAAATAAGTCATATCCTCAAGATCTGAATCATTATCAGATCCTTCATCTACAGTCCCTTCCTCTGGCTCAGCAGATTTAAGTGCTTTGGCTGATTTACTCTTAGAGGTCAATCAATAGACTTAGACTTCTGATCTGGTTCATCACCATCAAGCTTAATCTCATGACTCTTGAGAGAGCTTATCAGGTTCTCCAGACTTAGCTTGTCCAGGTCCTTTGCCTCCTATATGGCAGTAACCTTTGGTCTGAATTTGGCAGGAAGACTCCTAAGAATCTTCTTGACCTGATCAGGCACACCATAGCTCTTCTTTAGAACTTGAAGGCCAGACACAAGAGTTTGAAACCTTGATTACATGGTTTCAATATCTTCATCCTCCTTCATTCTAAACAGCTCATATTGGTGAACCAATTGGTTAGCTTTTTCCTCCTTAACCTGTTGGTTTCCTTCGTAGGTAGAGCATAGAGATTCAAAGATTGCTTTTGGTGTAGATATGTCCACAATCTTCGTATACTCAGCATGAGGTAGAACATCCACTAGTATACCACGTACTATGTGATGATTTTTGTACATCTTTCTTTGAGTGACAATCAGACTCTTCCTGTCTGTCACTATACCTTCTATATCTACCTCAAAGCTGACACCGTCTTCAATGATATCCCATAGTTCATCATCAACACCTATGATGTGACTATACATGTTGCTCTTCCACCATGAAAATTGTGCATTGATAAGTGGCAGAAAATGAGTAAATTCATGTCTTTTTACAAGGCATTTTAGTTACTTGTTTTACAAGTTACCCAAGGAAAAGCATAGAATTTATGAATAAATGCCAATTATGCTTTGTATGCCTTATTCTTCCCAATTTGCGTAGGAAAATGCAAGCCAGGACTTGAAATTTAGCAAGGAATCAAGAAGAAAAGAATATGGCAACTCGCCCAGCGAACTAAAGGCGAAAGAATGGCGAGCTTAGGCAGGGAATTCCAAGATGTTTCAAAGTCTAACTCGCCTGGCGATTTCAGGGCGAGTCTTCAGCGAGCTTAGGCAGGGAATTTCAGAAGCAGGGGAAACAATGATTTCGCCCTGCGAATTTATCATCGCTCAGTGATATCAAAGGCGGTTTAATGCTATTTGAAGACGTGGCTGAAAACCACTGGCAAAGAAAGCTTAACTCGCCGGGCGAATGAAAGCTCGCAGAGCGAGATATCACTTTTAGCTTTTAGTATTTAAGCTTTGTTTCATACTTTTTTGAGGATGGGAGTATTATTATTACAGTTTAGTAATAGTTTTAGGATATAGTTTTAGACATAAAGTAGGGCTAAAGGAGGTGATCTTCATGGAGCAAGAGTGATTGAAGTGTGGAATCAACTAAGACTCTTTGGGAAATCAAGAACTTAGCTTTGGATCTTCATCTTCCTTCCACTTTTGTATAGTTGTCATGACAATGAACAACTAACCTTCCCTTGTTGGGATTGGAGGTACTCAATATAGCTGAGATGTAATCTTTGATTTTGCAAATATATGATTCTAGTAACTTATGTGATAATTGAAGTTATTCTTGCTTTTCATTCTCATGCTTGATTTAATTGTTATTGACAAATACTTTTGAATCTAGGTTTAGAATAATCTTCTATCAAAATAATAAATTCTAGACATGGAATTGGGTTGTGATAATCGCATAAAGTGTCGGAACGTAAAGCTTTCGGATCGTTTAATAGATTGGGAAATCGTCGATTAAACGATACGATCAATCTCACGACGTCATTTGGACACGAATGATGTTGTCGAGTGATACGTGATAATTTCGCTAACAAGCTAGAATTCATATGCATGATCATTAGAATATATTCGAGGCTAGATTGACGAACTCCGATCTCAACGCTTTTACGTCCTATTACTTGTCGTCTTTAATTCCGCTTTTACATTCCATTAGTTTATAGCAAACAATCTTATAAAACCGTTACTCAAAATGATAACGATTGTTGAACGGCTTGAGATAGTGCACTAGTCCCTGTGGAGACGATATAAAAATACTTACTTTTGTTGCTACCAACATGCATCATCTCCATTAAAAGATGGAGGCCTCACTCAAAAACTATTTTTATCAAAGGTGGAAGTGTTGTGATCAGTATTGTGATCAGAAGTAGAAGTGGAAGCAGACATGTCTTTCTCACTGGATCTTTGACTGTGACACGGTTACGTGGCTGAGCACAGACCATGCTCTTATACCAACTGAAGGTGAGAAAAACACAAGAAGGGGGGGTTGAATTGTGTTGGCTTTTTCTATTTTCTTTTTTTGGGTGTTAGAACTTGTCAGATTATGATAGGTTTAGATTTTGACACAAAGTCTGAATGCAGTGAAATATAACAGAACACAAAGATAAAAGAAAGAGAGAGAGAGAGAGAGTCTTGTTAATCTTCTTCAGGTCTTCAGCTCCTTATATAGGTAAGGATTTAAGAGACGTTGCAGAAGAGTGTCAGCGCATTAAGAGTCATTGAGAAGCTTCAAATCAAGGACGTTAAGCCATTGCCTGATATGGATAATTCCGTTGGATAGTCATTCAAAAATCCTTTGCTGAAACTGGAAGTATCTGTTCATTCTTATTGTCATTGAAGTTCTTTGTCCGGTTCTACACGTGGTCAGAAGAAGACAAACTGTACTCAGATCCTTTGATGGAGACAACTATAGAAGACGATAAATCCGACGTGGAGTCTGGGTACCTTAGGATCTGTTGAGTCTGGGGGTCTTCCAAGTTTGATGCAGTCATCTGAGTCTGATGATCTTCACAAAGTCTGATGAGGTTAATCTTCAGCTTATGAGAGGCGTCCTTTTCTTTTGATCCAAGATGTTGACTTCTGGTTAACCTTTCTTTAGATCTTCTACCATAGTCTTTTAAGCTTCTCTTGTGCTTCTGATGCTTCAATACTTGTTCAATACTTGATGGATATATTCTATGATCCTGCACACTTGAACAAATATTAGTATATCCAATTCTTCTTCAATAATTTGTTATCATCAAAACCTTAGAAGAATTGTACAAACCACTTTTGTTCTAACAAAAATTACTGCAAGCAATTCCTTTTCAGTCATGGAATAATTTACTTGATTTTTGTTTAATACCTTGCTTGCGTAGTAAATTGCATGGAAAAAATTCTCTTTTCACTGGCCTAAAACTGCTCCAACCGCGTAATCACTTGCATCGCACATGAGTTCAAAGGGAATATCCTAATTTGGAGCAAAGATTATTGGTGCAGTGACTAACTTGTTTTTAATGAAAGGAAAAGAAGATCTATACCCTACTGACATTCACGGGAGGGGGTAGCTTCTCTATAACCTCAATCTTGGCTTGGTTCACCTGGATGCCTTTTCGATTATTTTATGTCCCAAAACTATACCTTCAGTTACCATAAAATGGCATTTTTCCCAATTTAAAACGAGGTTAGTTTCGGTACACCTTTTTAGGACAACATCAAGGTGAAACAAACATTGATCAAAAGACTTAATAAAAAATAGAAAAATCGTCCATAAATACCTCGATATTTTTCTCTATCATGTTTGAGAAAATGGAGAGTATACACTTTTGGAAGGTCGCCAGCGCATTACATAGCCCAAATGGCATCCTCCTATAAGCAAACACCCTAAACGGACAAGTAAAGGCAGTCTTCTCTTGATCTTCTAGAGCCACCGCAATCTGATTATACCCCGAATACCCGTCCAAAAAACAATAGAAAGCTTGGCCAACCAACCTCTCTGACATGTGGTCCATGAAAGGTAACATGAAGTAGTCCTTCCTTGTTGCTTGGTTCAACCTGCGGTAATCTATGCACATTCTCCACCCGGTAACAGTTCGAGTGGGGATCAACTCATTCTTCTCATTTGCAACCACCATAATTCCTCCTTTTTTTGGGAACAACATGTACGAGACTTACCCAAGAACTGTGAGAGATAGGATAGATCATGCCTGCATCCAGAAGTTTCAGTACCTCCTTCTTGACTACCTCCTTCATCGTTTTATTAAGCCTCATTTATGGTTGAACAACTGGTTTGAATTCATCCTCCAAATGAATTTTGTGCATGCATAGGCTGGACTTATACCCTTCAAGTCAGAGATATTCCAGCCCAATGCTCCCTCGTTCTCCCTTAACACCCTCATTAATTTTTCTTCTTCCAAAGGTGTCAAGGAATTACTTATGATTGTTGGTTTGGAAGTGTCTTTACTTAGAAACACATACTTTAAATGAGAGGGAAGCTCTTTTAATTCTGGAACTTTTGGAACTTCCCCTCCCTTCTTACTCACAAAAGGTGCCCACTTGTTCTTTTCACGATGCATATTTTCACTTTTTATAGGGTTTACCTCTTGCTTGATTGCTTCAAGTTGCTTGACACACTCCTCAAGTTCATCATCTCCGTCTTTATCACAACATTCCTCTGAATTCACTATTACTCTCTCCATTGGTTGTGTTGGGGTCTCTTTTTTTAATGTGTCTTCAATAACTTCATCAACAACATCCACCTGGTAACATTGAGGATTCTCATTTCTATGCTTCATTGCTTCAAAGATAGTGAACACTACTTGCTCATTCTGGAACCTCAACATAAGCTCACCCATCTCAACATCAATTAGAGCACGACCGGTGGCTAAAAAGGGTCTACCCAATAACAACTGTATCTCATCATCTTCCGCCATATCTAGAATCACAAAATCAGCTGGGAAAACCAAGTCATTTACTTGAACTAACACATCTTCCAACACTCCATATGGATATGAAATTGAACGGTCAGCTAGTGTAAGGGTCATTTTTGTAGGTTTAGGTTCTCCACACCCTAACTTCTTCATCATGGAAAGAGGTATGAGATTTATACTTGCTCCCAAATCACAAAGGGCTCTTCCAACACTTACCTTCCCAATGGTACAAGGAATGGTAAATTCTCCTGGATCTTTCAGTTTAGGAGAAATTTTACTTTGGAGGATAACACTACAATTTTCAGAAATAACTATATTTTCATTATCCCTTGGCTTCCTTCTTCCGGTTAATAAGTCTTTCATGAACTTTGCATAAACCGACATCTGATCTAAACCTTCACTGAAAGGAATGTTGACTTGCAATTGTGTAAAAAGTACCATGAACTTCTTAAATTGGTCGTCCTGCTTCTCTTTCTTCTTTGACAAATGACTATATGGCAGCTTTACATAGGATGCAACTTCTTGCTTTTTACCTTCTTCTTTAAGGAGTTGACTCTTGGTCTTTCATATTAGGGTGTTGTGCCCAACCTGGATTGTATGTGTTTGAGTAAGGGTTCCTATTCTGGTAGTTTACCATGTAGTTAACATCCTCACTCCCTCCTTCTCGCACACATTCACCATTCACATGTCCTTTACCACATAAATCACAATTTAGAACCAGTGCTTGTTGAAGTTGTTGGACATGTGCCTGCTGGGCTTGTAACTGCCCAATGACAATTGCCTGAACTTATTTAGTTAAGGCCTCCATTTGTTTGCTCATCAGGGTCTGGTTTGCTAAGACGACAATGCTTTCATTCACCGCGGATACTCCTTTCCTTCCCTTCTCCGCTTCAACACGGTATTCATTTTGAGCCATGTTTTCGATGAGGGTTTGGAATTCTAGGTCAATTTTTACGCTCATACTACCCCCACCTGAGGCATCTAGGAGCATCATATGGCTAGGCTTTAAACCCTCAGTGAAAACTTGCATTTGGGTTTTCTCAGTCATGTCATGGGCAGGACACCTCTTAAGCAATAATTTAAACCTCTCCCAAGCATCATACAAAGACTCATGTTCCCCTTGCCTAAAGTTGGTGATCTCATGTTTTTTTCACCCAATATTTAGACAGGAAAAATATTTGGAGGAATTTAAGTTTAAGTTCATCCCAGGTTTGGATTGTTCCACTCGGTATGGATAATAACCAGTCTTTAGCCCCCCCCCCCCCCAAGTTAAGGTTAAAGCAAACAGCCTAAGTTTCTTTTGGTCTTCGGTAACATTGGTTGATGGCACACAAAATTGACATGTTTCATAAAACCTACTTAAATGTTCATGAGGATATTGTGCATCTCTCCCCTCATATTGGTTTTCTTTCAGTCCTCTTTGGACAAAGGTTTTAATGTCAAAGGCCAAGGGATTTCCTGGTTGCAAAATGTGGGTAAGGTGGCTATGGTTGGTTGCTAACCCATAATCTCCCATCATAGGTCTCACAAGTGGTGGTGGATTATCACCCATGATGATTGTTTCAGGTTCAACTTGATTGGGGCTAGTGTATTGCATTTTGGAACTGGGTTCAACTAATCGAGCTAACCAGACAGCCCTCCGATTTGCTCTTGCAGTCTTCTCGATTTCAGGGTTGTGCAACAAATCTCTGGGTTACACTCTACCTCGCATAAACAACAAACAATACCTTAGTAGCACTGCACAATACAAAAAAATACTAATGAACACTGATTCAATAAAATTTTCATCAGAAATTAAATTGCAGAAATCCTAAATTTTAACGATATTGCCTTGTTGAAACTATTCAACAGTCCCCGAAAATGGCGCCAAAAACTTGATAGATATTTAGCAAGTGTACTAAATCTATCGAAGTAATAATTCTAAGTTCGTATCCACGAGGATTGTGTTAATCTCAATTCAACAATAAGGTTAATATTTGGAATGTATAAAATTTAGGGTTTCCCTTGGCAGTTGGATTTGGTTGCATAAAGAGCAAGCAAGCTAGTAAAAGTTGTTATGAAAATATAGGAGATAGATGGATCGGGTCTTTTGAATCCTCTGATTTCCACTGTTTGGTAAACTGCACCTATTTCATATGATTACTCCTTTAGTTTTATGATGATTAACAAAAATAGTTTCAATCAATCCCTTGAGTTAGAACCCTCTTCTCGGATTACAGCCCCAAATTCCTTAGGTGATCTAATATTCCTCGAAGGTTTTCAAAACGTTAATCTATTATCACAAATAAACGATTATCTTTTCCTAGACCAACCCTGTTTAATTGAACAATTCAATTAGGTCTAAGTTGAAATCTATGGTCAATAGTCATTCATTCTCACGAATTCATGTTATATATTGTCAGTATATAAAAAGCATTAAGAACAATTGAATTGAATAAAACTAGATTAATAATCATAAGCAATAGAGTTTCACAGCCACATGTTTCAAACATGATTACATCAGATTCATCTCCAAACCTAAACACTAATGATTTAGCTATTCATAATTGGAATTACAAATAACATAATCATTCTAAGTAGTAAAACATACACATATCGACTATGATTTGGATGGGATGGCCCCCTCTTCAATCTTTTGCTCTCAAAAACGTGCTTCAGATCTCCAAAATTCATAACCCTTCTTTCTGAAACCAATTCAGCTGAAATAGGCAACAACTACGCCCAAAATCGTGACACGATTTGCATTAAAGCCCACATGATCCTTCAATCACAATCGTGTCATGATTATGCCATCGTGACACGATATTATAGGTAGGGACAAACTTTATATGGTTAGAAAATCGCGACACGATGCAATTATTCCAAAATGTTGATGTTTTCTTGCTTTTTGCACCTCCAGGCTGTCTCAAATTGCTACAGACTCAATATAAACACTAAAAATTACTCTAAAAATTATGTAATGACAGCATGTCATCATTGACAATGTGATATGTATTTTTTTTACATATTTAAATTACAGTTATGAGTGATCGTAGGTGGATATATGATAGAAATTATCATGGAGAAAGAGGGCAAGTTAAGGAACTTTTTAAGTTAGGTGTTGAACTTTTTATCAGTACCGTAAAATTTAGACTTGTTTTCATAAAAGAAGGGGGAATTAGATGTCCGTGTATGGTTTGTGATTGTAGACACATTCACAGTGAAGATGAAATTAGGTTGCATTTATATAGTAAAGGTTTCAGACCTAACTGTTGGATTTGGACAAGTCATGGTGAATCGTCATTTGTGGCACCTCCGATAGTTAATGTAGGTGTTGAAATGAATCATGCAGTAGGTTCATTAAGTAGTACCCGACGTGTTCAATTTGAAATGATGGATAATATGATAGTGGATGCTCTTGGATTTAATGTTGGATTAGATGCTAAATATGATGAGGTGTAGGATGATGTCGAGGTAGATGAACCCCCAAATGAAGAAGCCCGTAAATTTTATAATCTTTTGAAAGAAACAAATAAACCGTTGATCACAGGGTCTCCTCATTCAAAGTTATCAATGTGTGTAAGACTTTTAGAGCAAAAGTCTCAATTTCACGTTTCTGAACAAGCTTTAGATTTGTCAACCAAAATGATGTTGGATTCAACACCCATAACTGATGTTTGCCAAAAAGTTTTTATGAAGCGAAACAACTAGTGTCGAAGTTAGAACTTGGTGTGAAGAGAATTGATTGTTGTGTTAAAGGTTGCATGTTGTTCTACGACAACTAATTTGGTGTAAAAGATGGAGGTCTAGTTGAACGTAAATTTTGCCGGGACCAAGGTATAAAGGAAGCAAACACTCTAAATCAAGTAGGGTAAAACCTGTTCGAAGAAAGGCAATGTTTTACTTACCTATTATATCAAGACTACAGAGGATATATGCATCAATGCAAATTGTAGACAAAATGACTTGGCATTCTCAAAACTATGAAAGAAGAAACAGTTCAGGTGAGCTACGACATCTATCTGATGGTCTGGCATGGAGGCATTTTGATCATTAACATCCCAATTTTGCCATAGAGCCACGCAATGTAAGACTTGGGCTATGCTCTGATGGATTTACACCACATACTCAAGTTTCGGGTACTCCTTATTCATGTTGGCCTATAATTGTCACTCCATACAATCTTCCACCTAATATGTGCATGTTGAAACCTTACACGTTTTTAGCTACCGTAATACCAGGCCCAACTAGTCCAAAAGTAGGTATTGATATAGATTTGCAACCTTTGATCGATGATTTAAAGAGACTATAAAATGATGTTCACACATACGATATTTCCCAAAAACAAAATTTTGTGATGAGGGAAGCTTTGATGTTGACCATTAATGACTTTTCAACGTATGTGATGTTGTCTGGATGGGGGACACATGGTAGATTTGCATGGAAGATACTTAGGCGTTCACATTACAACATGGAAGGAAGGCAACATGGTTTGACTGTCATCGTCGGTGGCTTCCTGATGATCATCCATTTAAAAGGAATAAAAATGCATTTATGAAGGGTGAAACTGAAAGTCGTGGAGCACCTCCAAATCTCACATCAAAACAAGTTTGGAACAAAGTGAATTCTTGTTTCAGTCATACTTTATGTTGTAATATAGAGCGAGTTCTTGTTTCAGTCATACTTTTATATGTTGTAATACGTTGTCCACTTTTATAGATTTGAGAATGGAAATTAATTATTTACTCACAGGTTGTTTGTTTTGTGTTTGGTCAAATCATTGCTTCTTTGATCGATAACTTTTTAATTAAAATAAGCTGATGATTAACACATATAAGTTGATGATTAACACATATAATGACATATGGTCAGTTATGGGAGTATCGGTTTCTCCACTAGAAAGCCATATATAAGCAGAACTCATTTGGCTCTAGTTAGTTATTAACTAAGAGATTTCAATTACACTATCTCAATTGTAGTTTGGCTCTGTTTAGATAAATATGATAAATGCTTATGTATAAATATAGTTTTTGTTTTGAAGGAGAGTGTGTTTGTGTTGTGATTACTAAAATATTTTCGCCCAACCACAGCCAAAATATGCCTATTATGTTAATATTATGATTTTTTGGGATTTACTTTTTCCACCTAATGTTATTTTCGCACGCCCTATAAGCTTTTCGAAAATATCCTATGTCTGGATTCTAAAATCTGAACCAGATTGTTAGGTATTTTCGAATTCTAAAACCCGAAACTTAACGAACTACATTTTCTGTGTTGTATTTGATGTCAAAAGTCTCTGCTGACCGTCGTAGAATCTCCGCATAAACTATAAATCAATTGCATGGATTCTATGAACGGTCAACAATGACCATGACATCATAAACACTCCTAAAAAACTAAAAAAGGTTTAAGAAAAAAGTAAGAAAAGATGGGAAGTGAAGAATGAATGAAATTGTTGAAGCTTGCAATGCTATTTATAGTCTTAAACCATTTCTAGACCATAACTACAGTAAAAGGAAACATTTTTCATGGTCCAACCGACCAAAATGCATAAAAGACACCACAAACCATCCAAACCTTGGGTGAAACGCCACAGTCCACCTAGTCTGGGATGTTTCAGATTATACAATCCGAAAACCTCTTAATATTTTCGGATTATACAATCCGAATAGCACCAGATTGTGTTTAAGTTTGATTTTTGGTTGCTTTTCATGGCGAATGACATAGGAATTTTTTTAAAAAAAGGTACAAAAATAATTAAACAGCTTAAACCAACACAATAACAGAAGTGATGAATCTTCTGGGAAGGTGTGTAAAAGAGGTGATTTTGTACTTGATCCATCTCGCCTGCCAACTGACATATTTCGATCACCAGGTCAACTTGATCAAGTTCATAAGAACCACTTTGGAATCAGATCTGCAACATAATGATAAAAAAATAAGGTGTTTCAAGAGGATTGTTTTGAGTTAGATCATACTGCCTTGCCAACTGACATATTTATATTGCCAAGGCAGCGAGATCTAGCTCATAGCAACCTCTTGGTGTTCATATCGTTCGAAAGATTTTTTAGAGTTTTTTGTTATGTTTTACAGCAAATGAACCGAGCACACTTATTTATAGAGGTTTATGTGCGTCGTGGACCACAGAAACTGTCGGTGCAATGTGGACCACACAAAAAAAATCATGTACATAATATTTTCGGATTGTATAATCTGAAATATCCTTACCCTACAAAGTGTCAAGTTTGACTCATTTTCACTCATTATTGAAACATTTCGGATTATATAATCCAAAAAGCTTTGATAATTTTCGGATCATATAATCCAAAACAAGACAGAGTTTTGGACGACAAGAGTAACTCGTGGAACACATTTTTCAAAGGGTTTTACCAGCTTTAATGGCTGATAAAACCCTTTGAACACGTTTTTTGACTCATAATTAAGAGTCGTTACACTCTATGAACCAAAATCTTCACAAATTTCCCCTATAAATTGAAGGTGAGAAAAAACACACAAGAAGGGGGGGGGGGGGGGGGGGGGGGGGGTTGAATTGTGTGGGTAGTTTTTCCTTTTCTCAAAAACTTATGTTTAAGTTCAGAATCAAGTTCTGAAACTTTTTCAGAGATTGTTTGCAGCGGATTAAAAGTAAAAGATAAAGGGAAAGAGAGACACAAATGTTTTTATACTAGTTCCTTCCACAAGTTGGAAGTAGTCTAGTCCCCCTGTCACTTACAGGAGATTTAACTATAATCAAACTGATTACAATTGCTCAAAACACAAAGTTAAGAGACTTCAATGCTCAAACACCTAGTAAGAGACTTCTAATGCTCAAGACACTAAGTCAAGAAACTTCCAATGCTCAGAACACAAAGTAATGAGACTTCTCTGCTCAAAGCACAAAGCTAAGAGACTTCTAATTGCTCAGAACACAAAGTAGTGAGACTTTTGGAGGCTTAGCACGCAGGCTGAGACTTTGGTTCAAACTGAATTACAAAGAAATTAAGTTTGAGTTGAACACTTGATCAAATAGCATAGGTGTTCACTTAATACAACTCAGGTATAAGACTCTAACCTTAAGAAATTCTAAGATGTAAACTTTGTAAGAATTTCTAAGAGTTTTGAACAGACACGTAAAATTGACAGCAAAACATGAAGGTGATAAAAACACACACACAAGAAGGGGGGGGGGGGGGGGTTGAATTGTGTGACTCTAAAAACTTGTTATCTTTTCTTTTCAAAACTTAAGTCAAGTTCAGAAGCTGATATGAATCAGTTCTGAACTGTTATCAGGAGTTATGCAGCGGATTCAATAATGAAAAGAGAAGAGTAAAGAGAGAGACACAGCAAATTATACAGGTTCCTTCTCAATGTGAGAAGTAGTCCTGTCCCCTTGTATCCAACAAGAGAGTTTCACTATAATCTGAAGATTACACAATGCTCAACCACTAAGGAAGAGACTTCCAGTTGCTCAATCACAAAGAAAGAGGCTTCTATGCTCAACCACCAAGGAAGAGGCTTCCAATGCTCAAGTCACTAAGACAAGAGACTTCCCAATGCTCAAGTCACTAAGACAAGAGACTTCTGACTCAGACCACAAAGGAATGAGGTTACAATTGCTTAGTATACAGACTAAGACTTGAGGGACCAAACTGGTTTACAAGTAAAGGAGTTTGGGATGAACACTTGATCAAATATCAGAGGTGTTCTCTTAATACAACACAGGTTAAGACTCTTAACCTTAGGAAATTCTAAGTTACAAAGACTATGAGAATTTCTAAGAGTTTTGAACTTTGACAGTTTTTACACAGAAAACAGAGCAAGGTTTCAGCAATACGTTTCAAAGAGTCTTTTTCTGATTTCTTCTTCAAATCTTCCTCCTTTTATAGATGAAAATAGAGCTGTTGAAGATTTGCTGGATTTCAGGAATTTAGCCGTTGCAATTGGACTAGGTTACTGCAATTGTGTGCTGCACTTTATCTGTCAGAACAGGGCAGGTGCCATTTTTGAATTGGCCCACCTTAAAAACTGGAGAATGTTTGGGTCAGGGAGACAACTGTTCCATTGAGTTGTTCTGACACATCCAGGCATTAAATGCGCACAGTACTGGTCAAAATCCATGCCACATCAGCTTCAGAAGCTTCTTAGTGAACAGTGATCAGAAGCTGCTTCAGTTGTATGGATTAGAAGCTGGCTTCAGGAGTTGACTGTTGCGTTGACTTCATCAGAGGCACCCAGACTTCAGAAGCTGCACTTCAGGAGCACCACTTCAGGAGTACTTCAGAGGCTTCATTTCAGGAGCACTTCTTCAGAACCTCTTCAGAAGCTCTTACTTCAGGAGCACTTCTTCAGAAGCATTTCTTCAGGACCAGTTTTCTTCTAGCCTTGCAACCTTGCTTCATGGCTTTCCTTCTTGCTCTTTAGCTTGTTCTTCATAACCATTATCAATCAATACTTATTAAGCATGTGATTCTGAAACACTTGAACAAAGCATTAGCAAATAACCAATTTTCTCTTTAATACTTTGTTATCATCAAAACCATAAAGAGAGATATGTTTACACATAAATGTTTCAACAATCTCCCCCTTATTTGTAAGAGACTTGTTAAACACATTTTGTTCCAACAATCTCCCCCTTTTTGATGATGACAAACATAAGTATTAAAACAGAAAATTGTTGTTGACTTAATTTAACAAGTTAACTACAGGGTGTGAGGTTTGTAAGCTCCCCCTGAGTCTGATCCAAGTTAATTAAGTTCAGTTAAGAACACAAATGTGAAAATTTCAGAATTGTTATTAAGTTCAATTAACAATCTGACTTCAGGAGAGGTTTGTAAGCTCCCCCTAGGTCTGACAATCCTCAAGGTTAGGTTTGTAAGCTCCCCTTGATTTTTATCCATGTTAATTAAGCTTAACTTAAGACAATATGGTGAAATTTACACTCAGAATTCAAAATGACTTGTTGACTTCAGGTTCTGAGGTTTGTAAGCTCTCCCCCTAAGTCTGATAATCCACATGATGAGTTTTGTAAGCTCCCTGAGTCTTATCCAAGTTATTTTAAATTCTATTTACTCACTAAGAGTAATGTATCTCACAAAATTATATTAGAGCCAGAGATTCACTTCAGTTCTCATAAGTTAAATATAGTCAGAATTGTATCAGAGCTTAACTGATCAGTATCAGAGCTAGCTTAACAATTGTATCAGAGCTTAACCCTAACAAATTGTATCAGAGCTTTAATAGGCTTATCAATAAGCTTATCTTCTGACAATTTTAACATTTTTAACTTATTTTTGAGCTCAGGTGCTTTAATACTTATTTTACTTTCTCCCCCTTTTGTCATCAACAAAAAGTACTACTTTCTCCCCTTAAGACAGAAAAATTTCTCCCCCTTTGTCAAGAGAGTTTGAAAATATCTGTTTCAGAGTAGAAAAGGATTTGAAAAGAGTGTGAAAGCAGGTATCAAAGCAGTTCAATGTCCCCTTTGTAAAATAGTTGCAAGAGAGTTCTGACACCCAGTTTGAAAACATTTCAAAAAGAATACAGAACTGGGGGGGTTGAACCAACCAAGATTGTGAGATATTTGTGCAATCATAGTGATAATCAATCAGCAGGGATAATCATCAAAGCCTACTTGATTTTCAATGAGTATATGACTTGCAAGAAAAATAGAATGCTGTTCAGAAGCAGAAAAAGGTTTAGAGCTTCTGATCAGGTCATTCTGTGTTCAGACATGACTTGTTCAGTATAAATTGGTTCAGTATCAGAGCAAAACAACTCAAGAAGGTATCAGAGCAAATCTTTCAAGAAAGTATCAGAGCAATTTTGGGCTATTTTAAAAAAAAAAGAGCTGGATACCAATGAGGATGTTGTCTCAGAGTCTGATACCAAAAGGTAGTGTTAAGACTGCTGAACTGATACCAGAACCTGATACCAAATGAAGGTTTATCTCAGAGTCTGATACCAGCTTAAAAGGTTTTAATTCAGAATCTGATACCAAATAAAAACATTTCTAAAGACTGAACATAGTCTGATACACTGGGCTTTTAAAATGTGTCTGTGCTAAACAGTTTAAAAATAGACTGATTTCACATGAAAATTGTTTGTCAAGCAATTTTACCAATGAATATCAGAGTAGAAAATCACAATTTTTACTTGATGACCTTGGGAGGATTAGAGTATAAACTTTCAAAGCTTTAATCATCATTGCCCATAACTATACTTATCAGATTCTGACCAACATTAGATTTTTATTAGATTCAGAGGTCAGAAAATCCAGGTTCTGATCCTTCAGACTCTGAAGTTTTTCAGGCTTGACTTTAGTCAAACTCTCAGAATATGAGTGTTTGATAAGTCTTAGCTTATGATAAACTCAGAATCAAGGAATACATTCAGATTCAAGCACATTTTTCATTAGATAAAATGCATGTTCAGATTCTTTTTAATAAATTTGAATCTTCCTTCTGTTAGGGGTTTTGTGAATATGTCAGCCCATTGATGATCAGTATCAATGAATTGAATATCCAAAACACCTTTCTGAACATAATCTCTTATAAAATGATGTTTTATTTCTATGTGCTTGGCTCTAGAATGCAGAATTGGATTTTTAGACAGACATATAGCAGCAGTATTATCACAGTAAATTGGGATATTATCTGCATGAATCTGATAATCCTTTAATTGATGTTTCATCCAGAGCAGTTGTGTGCTACAACTTGCAGCTGAGATGTATTCTGCTTCTGCTGTTGACAAAGCAATGGTTGCTTGTCTCTTGCTGGCCCAGGATATAAGATTCTCACCAAGAAACTGACAGTTTCCACTGGTGGATTTTCTTTCAATCCTGTCTCCAGCATAGTCAGCATCACAGAATCCAACTAGCTTATAATTTAGAGATTTCTTATACAGAAGTCCCAAATTAGTTGTACCTTTCAGATACCTAAAGATTCTTTTGACAGCAGTCATATGAGATTCTCTAGGATCTGATTGGAACCTAGCACACATACATACACTAAATAAAATATCTGGCTTAGAAGCAGTTAAGTATAGGAGAGAACCTATCATACCTCTGTACAGCTTCTGATCTACTTTGGTGCCATTGTCCTCTTTGCTTAATGTGCAGGTGGGATGCATTGGTGTTGTCATTAGCTTGCAAACATCCAACTGGAACTTCTTCAGAAGCTCCTTGGTGTATTTTGACTGATGAACATACACACCTTCTTTGCATTGGTTGATTTGAATTCCCAAGAAGAATTTCAGCTCACCCATCATGCTCATTTCAAATTCATCCTGCATTAACTTAGAAAATTCCTTGCAAAGGGAGGCATTAGTAGAACCAAATATGATATCATCAACATAGATTTGTACAATTAAGATTTCTTTCTTAACAGTTTTTCTAAAGAGTGTATTGTCAACTTGACCTCTTACAAAACCATTTTTAATTAAGAAGTTGCTTAGTCTTTCATACCAAGCTCTGGGAGCTTGTTTCATACCATACAAAGACTTCTTAAGTTTAAAAACATGATTTGGATATTTAACATCTTCAAAACCAGGAGGTTGTTTGACATACACTTCTTCAGAGATTACACCATTCAAGAAGGCACTCTTAACATCCATTTGATATAAGATGATATCATGATTAATAGCATAAGAAAGAAGTAACCTGATTGCTTCCAGTCTTGCAACTGGAGCAAATGTCTTAGTGTAGTCAATTCCTTCTTGCTGGCTGTACCCTTGAGCTACTAATCTAGCCTTGTTTCTGATCACTTCTCCTTGTTCATTGAACTTGTTCCTGAACACCCATTTTGTTCCAATGATGTTCTTTTGATCAGGTCTTGCAACAAGATCCCATACATCATTCCTCTGAAACTGATTCAGCTCTTCTTGCATTGCTACAATCCATCCATCATCAGCAAGTGCTTCATCAGCAGTTGTAGGCTCAATCATGGATAGTAGGCCAAGCATAGACTCATTCTGAGTGAATGCTGATCTTGTTTTTCTTGGACTGTTCTTGTTTCCAATGATCAATTCCTCAGGATGTGAAGACTTGTATTTGAATAAGGTTCTGGGTGGATTAGCTTCTGAAAGGCCATCAGGGATTTGTTCAGAACCATGCTGGTCTTGATTAGCATCAGGAGTAGTGTCATTGCTGGAGAGTTTCTCAGAGTCTTCATTGTTTTCAGCTTCTGAACCTTCATCAGAACCTGAAATGGGTTCAGTTTCTGAAGGCT
Organism: Medicago ruthenica; assembly: GCA_018208015.1. NCBI lineage: Eukaryota > Viridiplantae > Streptophyta > Magnoliopsida > Fabales > Fabaceae > Medicago > Medicago ruthenica. The sequence continues at coordinate 52,513,138 of CM031371.1, read as the reverse complement.
CTTCTGAGATTCTGACATCTGCAAAACTCTCAACCAGCTCTGGTATTTCACTACCAGGCTTCTTATCATCAAACCTAATATGTATAGCTTCTTCAACAACATGTGTTTCAGAATTATACACTCTGTATGCCTTAGATCTCTCTGAGTATCCTAAAAAGGTACCCTTTTGAGCCTTGGCATCAAATTTCTTTAGGTAGACCTTATTGTTTAGTATGTAACATGTACAACCAAACTGATGAAAATAAGAAATACTTGGTTTTCTTCCTTTAAATAATTCATATGAAGTTTTATTCAGAATAGGTCTGATGTAGATCCTGTTCTGAATATAACATGCTGTGTTTACAGCTTCTGCCCAAAAGTACTTAGCAATTTTTGACTCATGGATCATGGTTCTTTCCATTTCTTGTAAAGACCTGTTCTTTCTCTCTACAACTCCATTTTGTTGTGGAGTTCTAGGAGATGAGAACTCATGGAAAATTCCATGGTCTTCACAAAAGTTTTCAAAAGGTTCATTTTCAAATTCACCACCATGATCACTTCTGATTTTCAAAATTTTCAAATCAGTTTCTGTTTGTACTTGTTTGCAGAATTTGAAAAACACACCATATGTTTCATTTTTGGTTCTGAGGAATTTAACCCAAGTCCACCTACTGTAATCATCAACAATCACAAGTCCATACTTCTTCCCATTGATTGAAGCTGTTCCAACAGGACCAAACAAATCAATGTGAAGGAGTTCTAGAGGTTTTGAGGTGGAAACAATGTTCTTTGGTTTAAAAGTAGTTTTAGAAAACTTTCCAATTTGGCATGCTGAACATAGAGCATCTGAGTGATAATCAATCTGGGGCAAGCCTCTGACCAGCTGTAACTTGCTAAGCTTAGAGATGAGTCTCCAGTTAGCATGTCCCAGCCTTTTGTGCCAGACCCATTTCTCATCACTCACAGACAGAAGGCAAACTACCTTCTGCTGAACCAAATCAGAAAAGTTTATTTTGTAAACATTGTTTTTCCTACAGCCTCTGAACACTACAGACTTATTTTCATTATTGATTACAGTGCAAGTGTTCTTATTAAACAGGACTTCATAATTACTATCACATAATTGACTTATGCTAAGTAAATTATGCCTAAGTCCATCTACCAGCCAAACATTATCAATGTACAGGGAAGAATTACCTATCTTACCAGTTCCAATGATCTTTCCTTTTTGACTTCCTCCAAACCCCACAGTTCCTCCCTCTTTCAGAGTCAGGGTTTGGAACATAGACTTGTCCCCTGTCATATGATGCGAGCATCCACTGTCCAGGTATCAGGACCTTTCCATTTCTTTGGATGACAAGCATATCTGCAATTGAAATAATCTCAGACTTAGGTACCCAGATTTTCATGGGTCCTTTGGGGTTAGTCCTGAAAGGTTTTGGCTTCTTGAACTTGTGTCTGAAGTTATGATGTTCAGACTTGTTCTGATACCTAGGATATGAATCCTTATATCTTGAATAAGTCTGACTTTCAGAACCTGAGTGTTTCAGAACCTGAGTTCTCAAAGGTTTGGACTCAGACTTCTTCAGAACTTGAGACTTGAAGGTCTTTGGTTCTGATTTGTTCAGAGTCTGACCTTTTGAGTACTTTGGTTCTGATCTCCTCAGAATTCCAACTCTGTTTACTTCAGGCACAAGGTAAGCTTCAGTTTTGCCTTTCTTAAAACAGTTTGAAGCAGAAAACTGATTGTTTTGCTGTTGCTTGCTCCTCTTAACATTCTGAGAATGAAAATATTTTGCATTTACTGGTTTAACAGATTTTGAAGTTTTAATAAACCCAGTCTTAGAAAAATTTGAATCATCCAGATTCTGAGACTTACTAGTTCCAGGTTCTGAACATTTCAGATTCTGAACTTTTTCAGGTTCAGAGTCTGATTTCCTCTTACTCTTGGGCTTAGGACCTTTTGGCTTAGATTTAGGCAAGGTTTTAACAGTTGCCTTTATCTTACCCTTAGGCTCAGAAGCTTCAGAGTCTGAGTTGTTCAGAACTTCTGACTTAGTCTCAGATTCTGATACTTTCAATTTCTCAGAATTATCAGAAGCAGGCACAAAGCAAATACCATTGCCTTTTAACATATTTTCAGAACATGAAGGTGAGTTTAAATCATTTGAAGGTTTGAATAAATCATAGCCAATGCCTTCACCTTTGTTTCTGATCATATTATACATCATGGAGGCAATTTTAGTTCTATTGAATCCAGTTAACATGAAATCCTGAAGAGCTATTTCCTGTTTATTAGGAACCTCTTCAGATTTCTTATGAGCCTCTTTTCTGAGTTCCTCAACTTCCTCATCATATTCAAAAATTTGATTCTGAAGTTTAAGGTTTTCCTCAGACAGCAAGTTTGTTTGATTTTTCAAAGACTTGATTTCTTTTAACTTGCTTTTAAGATGACTCATAAGATCATTAACTGTTTCAATTAAATCAGATCTAGAGAGTTCAGAATATACCTCATCTTCTTCATCAGAATCTGAACATGATTCTGCATCAGAAGATGCAATTGCCATTAGGGCTAGGTTTGCTTCTTCCTCATCAGATTCTGACTCATTGTCCAGATCATCCCATGTAGCCATGAGTGTAACACCCTAACCCTTAACCGCCGATTATTAATTTTAATAAAAGAAAACGTTAAGGCCATAGGAAGTTACAACATTAAGGAAACAATTTTCATAAAACATCACCTGAAATCAAAAACATATTTGATTTGCAAACACAGCAGCGGAAAACAACAAAACAAATGCTTATAATTAAGCTTGCATATATTACACAAAAATATATACATAATATTTTCAAAAGAGGCAATTCTACAACAAGCCATTGCCAAATTCATACATACGAGTTCAGATACCCCCAAGATAGTGTTACAAATATCAGAGCACTAGACTCTAACTAGGATACAACACCTAGTACCAAAAATGTAAGGATAGCTAAGCTATGCCCTTACCACTACAAAAGCTCCTAACAGCAAAGGGCTATTCCTCAACGATAGCCTCGCCAACCTGATAATCTGGATCCCCAATGATCCAGCACATAACACAAAACAGAGAGTGTTAGTATCACAAAACAATAAACATGTATTAATAACGCATTATTATACATATCAACCACAAAGCACAAAGGCTCATCAATAACTAAAATACAACAATGTAATTGTCAATACACAAACTCATCAATAACAATTACCACATAACAACCATTATGCACACATAATGTCACAAAAGATGCATGCCTCAAAATGCATTCACTAATGCATGTGGTACCAAATCATTTTGGATAAACTTATATCCTTATCAAGCACTCTTGATAATATCAAGCACTCTTGATAACCAAGCACTCTTGGGTTTCTTATCCGCACTCGGATATCATACAATCATGAAATGCATGATGATTCAACAAACACGAACACTAGATTATCAGCACTCTGATAAACACAACTAATTATCAGCACTCTGATAAACACAACTAAATTATCAGCACTCTGATAATTATCACAACAACAACAACAAAACACAACACTAGGCACTCATGGCCATATCATAAGACATAACATGTATTACTCAACCATGTTTAACAATCTCAAATAAACCAATCAAATCATGTCAAAATCTCCCACATAAGGGTTTCAAAGGGAAACCCACACCCTTTGATAACCCACACACATATTAGAGTTTTACACAAAACCTTCTTGAAACAAAATAATCTTTAGAAAGCATTAGGAATGGATTAAAAATGGTGGGCAAGGTTTCCAAAAATGTATTATAAAAATACAGTAGCAAAAAGCCATCCCCGCGCGTACCAGGACCCTCAAAGCAGCTCAACAAGGTTGGCAAGTACAGGGCTGGTCGCTACAAGCGAGCACGTGGTCGCTACAAGCGAGCATAGGCAGGGAATTATCCTGCTTGGTCGCTACCAGCGAACCATTGGTCGCTACAAGCGAGCCTGGTCGCTACAAGCGTCCGTGTGGTCGCTTCAAGCGCGGATAGGCAGGGAATAATCCTGCCTGGTCGCTACAAGCGATGTTCCGTCGCTACAAGCGACCGTATCAGTACACAGTCATAAAAATGTGATTTTTCCACCATTTCAGCCCATTCAAGGTTACCCAAGTTCCAGAACTTGTTAAAAACAACATTCCATCATAAAACATCATTTATAAACCATCACAAACAAGGATTGCATCAAGCATAGAAATTAGGGTTCAAGACAATAACTTTTCATAAACTTTTCTTATGAACCCACAACACAATAACTTCAACAAATCATGCTAACAACATCAATTAGCATTCAAGCAAGCAAAACATAAACATTAACAACTTTAAACCATAAAAACTTTCTAACAAAACCTAGACAAAGTGAGGAGAAGTTTGGGATGGAGAAATAGACATTCTCCCCTTCTCAATCACTTGTAATAATGTAATACTAACTCTCTTACCTTCTCAAAATCTCTAGCAAACCAAGCTTCAAAGCACAAGCCCTAGCTCTCCTCTTGTTCTTCTCCTCTTCTTCTTTCACGTTTTCTTCACAAAGAAAAGGGAATGGCACTATTCACTCTCACAAAATATCTTATATCCCTAGCAATAGATCCTAGCCATCCATCTTTACTAACCATCATGGACCAATCCTAGCCATACAATCTAATCCAAGCTTACTACATTCATCCACATAGGATTATTACTACTCATAAACTTAAAAGCCCAACACTATTCACCCTCTAGGCCCAAAACCTTAAAAACTCGGTTACGAACTTATCTTCGCGCTAAAATAATTATTCCTCGATTACTAGAAAATATTTTTAAATACCAAACCATAAAATAAAATATATAAAAATATAATATACGAAAATAGGGTCGTTACAACTCTACCCCCCTAAAAAGAATTTTTGCCCTCGAAAATACCTGAAAACAACTCTGGATAGGAATCCCGCATCTTACTCTCGAGCTCCCACGTCGCATATTCACCGGCTGGGCCTCCCCAAACGACTTTCACCGATGAAATCTCTTTGTTCCTGAGCCTCTTCATCTCTTGCCCTTCAATCCTTAAGGGTACCGTCTCAACCGTCAAATTCTCTCTCACTTGTATCTCGTCCGACTCAATCACATGTGACGGATCCGATACGTATTTCCTTAATTGAGACACGTGAAAAACATCATGTAGATTTGACAACGATGGCGGTAACGCAATCCTATACGCCACCTTCCCAATCCTCTTCAAAATCTGATATGGACCAATGAACCTCGATGCTAACTTCTTCGATTTCAAAGCCCTTCCAATACCCGTAGTCGATGTAACTCTTAGAAACACATGATCTCCTTCTTGAAATTCTATATCCTTCCTTCTCTTGTCGGCATAACTTTTCTGGCGACTCTGCGACGCTCTCATCTTCTCTTGGATCATCTTGATCTTCTCGGTCGTTTGTTGCACAATCTCAGGTCCAAGCATCACACCTTCTCCCGATTCAAACCAACACAAAGGTGTTCTACATCTTCTCCCATACAACGCTTCAAAAGGTGCCATACCAATGCTCGAATGAAAACTGTTGTTATACGTAAACTCAATCAATGGTAAGCAAGCTTCCCAACTCACCCCTTGTTCCAAAATACACGATCTTAACAAATCCTCCAATGATTGAATTGTCCTCTCCGACTGACCATCCGTCTGCGGGTGATAAGCAGAACTCATCCGCAACTTAGTCCCCAACGCCTCTTGCAAACTCTCCCAAAACCTTGAAGTAAAACGGGGATCTCGATCTGATACAATACTTGACGGAATTCCATGCAATCTCACGATTTGCTCGACATAAATCTCAGCCAACTTCGGTACTAGCATACCGGTCTTGATAGCTATGAAATGAGCAGACTTTGTTAACCTGTCGACAACTACCCAAATCATATTGTTACCTTTCGACGTCTTCGGCAAACCGCTCACAAAATCCATCGCGATACTATCCCATTTCCACTCTGGAATAAACATAGGTTGCAATAGCCCTGACGGCTTCTGATGCTCCACCTTGGACTTCTGACAAGTCAAACACGCGAAAACAAACTCGGCGATCTCTTTCTTCATTCCTTGCCACCAAAACATTTTCCTCAGATCTTGATACATCTTAGTAACACCAGGATGAATACTTAAGTTGCTTCTGTGACCTTCCTCCAAGATCATCCGCTTCAACTCAGGCACATCAGGTACACATAACCTCCCTTGACACCTCATCACACCTTTCTCATCGATCTCAACGTTTACCTTTTTCCCTTGCTCGATGAGCGTCTTAAGCTTCATCAATCTCACATCATACTTTTGCTTTTCCACCACCTCTTCGAGAAAATCATTCGTCAACTTCAACATTCCTAGCTTCACGCTTCTGGTTGTCCTTTCAAAAACTAAACTGAGGTCTCTAAACTCTTCAATCAAGCTCAGTTCCTTCGCCATCAGAGAAGACATATGTAGTGACTTCCTACTCAACGCATCGGCTACTACATTAGCCTTACCCGGGTGATAACTCAACTCGAAATCATAATCCTTAAGAAACTCTAACCATCTTCTTTGCCTCATATTGAGCTCCTTCTGATCAAACAAGTATTTCAGACTCTTGTGATCGCTGAAAACCTCGAATCTTGACCCATACAAGTAGTGCCTCCAAATCTTGAGAACAAACACAACAGCAGCTAGTTCCAAATCATGCGTAGGATAGTTCCTTTCATGAATCTTCAGCTGTCTCGATGCATAAGCAACGACTTGTCCCCTCTGCATCAACACACCACCTAGACCCATCTTCGACGCATCACAATAAACCACGAACGGTTCCTTCGGATTCGGCAGAATTAGCACAGGTGCAGATGTCAACCTCCTCTTCAGCTCTTGGAAACTCTGCTCACACTTGTCATCCCAAATAAAAGCTTGACCCTTCCTAGTCAACTGCGTCAACGGCAACGCCAACTTTGAAAATCCTTCGATGAACCTCCGATAGTAACCAGCCAAACCAAGAAAACTTCGGATCTCAGTAACAGACTCCGGCGTTCCCCAATCTTGCACGGCTTCTACCTTAGCAGGATCCACTGCTATACCACCACTTGAAATGACGTGACCCAAAAAGCTAACTTCATGCAACCAAAATTCACACTTAGAAAATTTTGCATAAAGCTTCTTCTCGCGCAACACCTCCAACACAATCCTCAAATGCTCGGCATGTTCCTCTTCCGTCTTTGAGTATACCAAAATATCGTCTATGAAGACCACCACGAATCGATCCAAAAAGGAATTAAATATACGATTCATATATTCCATAAACACTCCAGGTGCATTCGTAACTCCAAAAGGCATAACGGCGTACTCGTAATGACCATACCTTGTCCTGAAAGCAGTCTTCGGTATATCCTCCGCCTTAACTCTTATCTGGTGATATCCCGATCTCAAATCAATCTTGTTGAACACACAGGCTCCCACTAACTGATCCATCAAATCATCTATCCTCGGAAGTGGATACTTGTTCTTGATAGTTGCTTTATTCAACTGACGATAATCAATGCACAGACGCATACTACCATCCTTCTTCTTTACCAACAGAACCGGCGCACCCCATGGCGATACACTCGGTCTTACAAACTTCTTCTCTAACAATTCCTCCAATTGTTCCTTCAACTTTTCTAGCTCAGCAGCTGACATACGATACGGCGCCATTGATATAGGACTAGTGCCAGGTACGATGTCAATTGCGAATTCAACCTCTCTCTCGGGTGGTAAATCCAAAATGTTATCTGGAAAAACATCTGGGAAATCACGCACCACTGGCAACACATCAACCTCAATCCCCTCTTCCACTCTCAACGAAGCAAACATAGCAAACACATCCTCTTGAGCCTTCACTGATCTTACCACTTCTCGACAACACATAAGCTTCGAACACAACTCTGGCTCCGGTCTTGGAAATGTAACCGTCCTCTCACCGCAGTTGATATGAACCCGATTAAATTCTAACCAGTTCATACCGAAGATAACATCTATTCCGCTCAACGGAATGCAGACTAAATCCATACCAAAGAGTCGATCATACATAATGACTGAACAATCAACACAAACTAGAGTAGTCGATACTGAACCACTCGCAGGCGTTTCAATAACCATGCGTCCCATCATATTTTCTACTTTAAGACCCAACCTCTCAACACAATCCATAGAAATAAACGAATGGGTAGCACCCGTATCAATAATAGCAGACAAAGGAGTATTATTGATAAAGCATGTACCTCTGATCAAGTTGTCCGCCTTCGCATCACCACCATCCAAAGCAAACACTTTTCCTCCAGCCGCTCTAGGCTTCTTACACACGTTGCTCTTATGACCCTCTTCCTTGCAATTGAAGCACACAACACCCTTCTTGCACTGATCAGCTTTGTGGTTAGGATCACCACACTTGAAACATTTTCCATCATTCTTCGGGCACTCAAACATACGATGTCCCGGTTGTCCACACTTAAAGCAATTCCTATTACCTCCAAACTTGTTACCACTACTCCCACCTTCATCTGGTTTCTTTCCACCTCTACCATATGGTTTACCTCTAGCCATGTCTTTTCCCCTCTTCTCATTTGCAGCTTTGTAGTAATTAGCCTTAGCTTTACCATCCTTATCACATATTCGGCTCTTATTCACCAACATCGGAAAATTCCTGATCTCGCTAAACCCAATTAACTGCTTGATATCTGGCCTCAGCCCATTTTCAAACTTCACACACTTATCTTCCTCAGCTTCCACCGTGTTGTAATGAGGAGCAAAACGACACAAATCTTCAAACTTGGCCGCATATTCAGAAACAGATAAACTTCCCTGCTTGAGCTCCATGAACTCAATCACCTTGCGGTTCCTCTCATCTGCCGGAAAATACTTGGTTAAAAACTCTCTCCGGAAACGAGCCCAAGTAACTAAAGCTCCACCAGCTCCCAACCTCTGACTAGCATTTCCCCACCAATGATCAGCCTCATCATGGAGAACATACGCTCCTAGCAACACCTTATGCGCATCCAGACAACGCATAGCCCCAAAAATTCTCTCAATCCCTTCCAACCAAGTCTGAGCTCCATCTGGATCGTATCCTCCCTTGAAGATAGGCGGTTTGTTGTTCATAAACCTCTCGAGTCTCAACTCATCTTCTCCGCCTCCTCTAGCTTGTTGTGCGGCTCTATCCGCAGTCCTACTAGCAGCATCCTGAGCCATGGCATCAGCCATCCGCTCCATCGCGTCCGCAAGCGCTCGTTGCGTCATATCCACACTACCAAACATCACATAACACAAGTGAGAACAAAGTGTTTAAGAAAACACATGTTACACAAAGGGTATACTAAACTTAATTGATCCAATGGATCGACCTGCTCTGATACCAACTATTGTAACACCCTAACCCTTAACCGCCGATTATTAATTTTAATAAAAGAAAACGTTAAGGCCATAGGAAGTTACAACATTAAGGAAACAATTTTCATAAAACATCACCTGAAATCAAAAACATATTTGATTTGCAAACACAGCAGCGGAAAACAACAAAACAAATGCTTATAATTAAGCTTGCATATATTACACAAAAATATATACATAATATTTTCAAAAGAGGCAATTCTACAACAAGCCATTGCCAAATTCATACATACGAGTTCAGATACCCCCAAGATAGTGTTACAAATATCAGAGCACTAGACTCTAACTAGGATACAACACCTAGTACCAAAAATGTAAGGATAGCTAAGCTATGCCCTTACCACTACAAAAGCTCCTAACAGCAAAGGGCTATTCCTCAACGATAGCCTCGCCAACCTGATAATCTGGATCCCCAATGATCCAGCACATAACACAAAACAGAGAGTGTTAGTATCACAAAACAATAAACATGTATTAATAACGCATTATTATACATATCAACCACAAAGCACAAAGGCTCATCAATAACTAAAATACAACAATGTAATTGTCAATACACAAACTCATCAATAACAATTACCACATAACAACCATTATGCACACATAATGTCACAAAAGATGCATGCCTCAAAATGCATTCACTAATGCATGTGGTACCAAATCATTTTGGATAAACTTATATCCTTATCAAGCACTCTTGATAATATCAAGCACTCTTGATAACCAAGCACTCTTGGGTTTCTTATCCGCACTCGGATATCATACAATCATGAAATGCATGATGATTCAACAAACACGAACACTAGATTATCAGCACTCTGATAAACACAACTAATTATCAGCACTCTGATAAACACAACTAAATTATCAGCACTCTGATAATTATCACAACAACAACAACAAAACACAACACTAGGCACTCATGGCCATATCATAAGACATAACATGTATTACTCAACCATGTTTAACAATCTCAAATAAACCAATCAAATCATGTCAAAATCTCCCACATAAGGGTTTCAAAGGGAAACCCACACCCTTTGATAACCCACACACATATTAGAGTTTTACACAAAACCTTCTTGAAACAAAATAATCTTTAGAAAGCATTAGGAATGGATTAAAAATGGTGGGCAAGGTTTCCAAAAATGTATTATAAAAATACAGTAGCAAAAAGCCATCCCCGCGCGTACCAGGACCCTCAAAGCAGCTCAACAAGGTTGGCAAGTACAGGGCTGGTCGCTACAAGCGAGCACGTGGTCGCTACAAGCGAGCATAGGCAGGGAATTATCCTGCTTGGTCGCTACCAGCGAACCATTGGTCGCTACAAGCGAGCCTGGTCGCTACAAGCGTCCGTGTGGTCGCTTCAAGCGCGGATAGGCAGGGAATAATCCTGCCTGGTCGCTACAAGCGATGTTCCGTCGCTACAAGCGACCGTATCAGTACACAGTCATAAAAATGTGATTTTTCCACCATTTCAGCCCATTCAAGGTTACCCAAGTTCCAGAACTTGTTAAAAACAACATTCCATCATAAAACATCATTTATAAACCATCACAAACAAGGATTGCATCAAGCATAGAAATTAGGGTTCAAGACAATAACTTTTCATAAACTTTTCTTATGAACCCACAACACAATAACTTCAACAAATCATGCTAACAACATCAATTAGCATTCAAGCAAGCAAAACATAAACATTAACAACTTTAAACCATAAAAACTTTCTAACAAAACCTAGACAAAGTGAGGAGAAGTTTGGGATGGAGAAATAGACATTCTCCCCTTCTCAATCACTTGTAATAATGTAATACTAACTCTCTTACCTTCTCAAAATCTCTAGCAAACCAAGCTTCAAAGCACAAGCCCTAGCTCTCCTCTTGTTCTTCTCCTCTTCTTCTTTCACGTTTTCTTCACAAAGAAAAGGGAATGGCACTATTCACTCTCACAAAATATCTTATATCCCTAGCAATAGATCCTAGCCATCCATCTTTACTAACCATCATGGACCAATCCTAGCCATACAATCTAATCCAAGCTTACTACATTCATCCACATAGGATTATTACTACTCATAAACTTAAAAGCCCAACACTATTCACCCTCTAGGCCCAAAACCTTAAAAACTCGGTTACGAACTTATCTTCGCGCTAAAATAATTATTCCTCGATTACTAGAAAATATTTTTAAATACCAAACCATAAAATAAAATATATAAAAATATAATATACGAAAATAGGGTCGTTACAATGAGACTCTTCTTAAGCTTATTTCTGAAATTGCTGGACTTTGAACTGGACTTCTTTGCTTTTTCCTTTGATTTTTCCTTCTGAAGATCAGGACAATCAGCAATGAAGTGGCCAGGCTTTTTACAGTTGTAGCAGCTTTCCTTCTGGATATCCCTCTTTGAACTAGATCCTCTAAAGTTGCTGCTTCTGTTAGAGCACTTTTTCTTTCTGTTCATCAGATACTGAAGTCTCTTAGAAATCATTGCAAGCTCATCAGCATCTGAATCTTCATCATAATTTCCCTCAGGAAACTCTTCTTCAGATTCAATAGCTTTCAAAGCTTTAGCAGGTTTTCTTTTAGACTTCAGAGCCAATGTTTTTGGTTCTCTAACAGACTCATCCTCATTGAGTCCCAGTTCATGCACTTTGAGTGAGCTTATAAGATCTTCAATACTTAAAGTATTTAGATCCTTAGCTTCCTCAATGGCAGTCACTTTAGGTCTCCATTTGGATGGAAGACTTCTGAGGATTTTATTCACATGGTCAGCTGTGGTATAACTCTTCTTCAGAATCTGAAGTCCAGAAACCAGAGTCTGAAATCTTGAGAACATAGTCTCAATATTTTCATCCTCTTTCATTCTGAACATTTCATATTGCTGAACAAGTATGTTTGCCTTAGCTTCTCTAACTTTCTGATTACCTTCATAGTTAGAGCAGAGGGATGTGAATATGGCCTTTGCAATGGACTTGTCACTCAGCTTCTGATACTCAGTGTGAGGCAATGAGTCCACAATGATACCTCTGACATGATGATGCTTCCTATAGATCTTTCTTTCTGCATCACTCAGAGATCTTCTGTTGACAGCAACACCTTCTTCATCAACTGGAATGGTGATTCCATCTTCTATGATGTCCCATAGTGAATCATCAACTCCAATAATATGACTGTACATTTTGCTCTTCCACCAAGAGAATATTTCTGGGTCACCAGTAAACATAGGAGGTTTATTGTGTGACCTAGACTTCTTTTCTTCAGTACTATAGTCATATTGGACATTTCTTTGATTTCTGGGAGATGGTGGATTTCTGGGAGAGGGTGGAGGTGAATCACTAGTTGAGGCCATGTTTTTCTCAGGATCCTACTGACACACTGTTAAGTGTTAATATCAGAACCGGAGCTCTGATACCAACTGAAGGTGAGAAAAACACACACACAAGAAGGGGGGGTTGAATTGTGTGACTCTAAAAACTTGTTATCTTTTCTTTTCAAAACTTAAGTCAAGTTCAGAAGCTGATATGAATCAGTTCTGAACTGTTATCAGGAGTTATGCAGCGGATTCAATAATGAAAAGAGAAGAGTAAAGAGAGAGACACAGCAAATTATACAGGTTCCTTCTCAATGTGAGAAGTAGTCCTGTCCCCTTGTATCCAACAAGAGAGTTTCACTATAATCTGAAGATTACACAATGCTCAACCACTAAGGAAGAGACTTCCAGTTGCTCAATCACAAAGAAAGAGGCTTCTATGCTCAACCACCAAGGAAGAGGCTTCCAATGCTCAAGTCACTAAGACAAGAGACTTCCCAATGCTCAAGTCACTAAGACAAGAGACTTCTGACTCAGACCACAAAGGAATGAGGTTACAATTGCTTAGTATACAGACTAAGACTTGAGGGACCAAACTGGTTTACAAGTAAAGGAGTTTGGGATGAACACTTGATCAAATATCAGAGGTGTTCTCTTAATACAACACAGGTTAAGACTCTTAACCTTAGGAAATTCTAAGTTACAAAGACTATGAGAATTTCTAAGAGTTTTGAACTTTGACAGTTTTTACACAGAAAACAGAGCAAGGTTTCAGCAATACGTTTCAAAGAGTCTTTTTCTGATTTCTTCTTCAAATCTTCCTCCTTTTATAGATGAAAATAGAGCTGTTGAAGATTTGCTGGATTTCAGGAATTTAGCCGTTGCAATTGGACTAGGTTACTGCAATTGTGTGCTGCACTTTATCTGTCAGAACAGGGCAGGTGCCATTTTTGAATTGGCCCACCTTAAAAACTGGAGAATGTTTGGGTCAGGGAGACAACTGTTCCATTGAGTTGTTCTGACACATCCAGGCATTAAATGCGCACAGTACTGGTCAAAATCCATGCCATATCAGCTTCAGAAGCTGCTTAGTGAACAGTGATCAGAAGCTGCTTCAGTTGTACGGATCAGAAGCTGGCTTCAGGAGTTGACTGTTGCGTTGACTTCATCAGAGGCACCCAGACTTCAGAAGCTGCACTTCAGGAGCACCACTTCAGGAGTACTTCAGAGGCTTCATTTCAGGAGCACTTCTTCAGAACCTCTTCAGAAGCTCTTACTTCAGGAGCACTTCTTCAGAAGCATTTCTACAGGACCAGTTTTCTTCTAGCCTTGCAACCTTGCTTCATGGCTTTCCTTCTTGCTCTTTAGCTTGTTCTTCATAACCATTATCAATCAATACTTATTAAGCATGTGATTCTGAAACACTTGAACAAAGCATTAGCAAATAACCAATTTTCTCTTTAATACTTTGTTATCATCAAAACCATAAAGAGAGATATGTTTACACATAAATGTTTCAACAATCTCCCCCTTATTTGTAAGAGACTTGTTAAACACATTTTGTTCCAACAAAACAGAGCACGAATATCAGTCTTTTGTTTCAAGAGTCTTAGCAATTTTCTTCTTCAAATCTTCACCCTTTTATAGAGGAAAAGATAGCTGTTGAGAATTGCCAGAAAATCCAGCAAAGAGCCGTTGCAATTGGAAGCTAGGTCCAGCTGAAATTGTGTGTTTAAACTGCGCAGAAACAGAGCACGCATTTTTCAAATGTTTTCCTTAAAAGCTGGGGAATGTTTTGGCCAAGGAGACAACTGTTCCATTGGAGTTGTTTTGACATTGCAGGCATTAAATGCTGAGAATGACAGTTGCTTTTCCTTCCACGTCAGACTTCAGAAGCTTCTCAGACACTGTTCATCAGAAGCAGTTCTTCAGACTCAGGTCTTCAGACGCACCCTTCAGAAGCACTGTTCATCAGACGCTCCCTTCAGACGTTGACTTTTGTTGACCTTCAGACTCAGCCTTCAGACGTTGACTTCTGTTGACCTTCAGAGTCAGCCTTCAGACGTTGACCTTCAGACTCAGCCTTCAGAAGCACCCTTCAAACTCTGCCTTCAGAAGCACCCTTCAGACGCAGTCTTCAGACTCAGTCTTCAGAAGCTGCTTCAGACCCAGTTTTGCTTCAGACTTGCAACAAAGGCTTCAATGCTTTTCTTCTTGCTCTTAGCTTGTTCTTCCATAACCAATATTAATTACCATACATTAAGAACATGGTTCTGCACACTTAGAACAAAGCATTAGCAATACCAATTTTCTTTTTAACACTTTGTTATCATCAAAACCCAAAAAAGAGTTGTTCATACACATTTTGTTCCAACAATCTCCCCCTTTTTGATGATGACAAACATAAGTATTAATAGAAAATTGTTGTTAATTTAATTAACAAGTTGACTACAGGGTGTGAGGTTTGCAAGCTTTCCCTGAGTCTAATCTAGGTTAATTAAATTCAGTTTAGATCAAAAAGATGAAAATTTCAGAGTTGTTGTTAAGTTTAATTAACAAGCTGACTTCAGGATGAGGTTTGCAAGCTCCCCCTTAGTCTGATAATCCTCAAGGTTAGGTTTGCAAGCTCCCCTTGATTCTTATCCAAGTTAATTAAATTTAACTTAAAACAATAATGTGAAATTTTCACTTAGAATTATAAATAACAAGCTGACTTCAGGTTATGAGGTTTGCAAGCTCTCCCCCTAAGCCTGATAATCCACATGATGAGTTTTGTAAGCTCCCTGAGTCTTATCCAAGTTATTTAAATTCATTTTAACTCACTAAGAGTAATGTATATCTCACAACAATTAATTCAGAAGCTTAAGAGAATAAAAACAGTTCTCATAAGTTAATTTTAATCAGAAATTAACTTATGTTCTGAGCTCAGGCCTTAATACCTTTTACTCCCTCTCATAAGTTAATTAACTAACAGAATTTAACTTATATTTTGAGCTCAGGAGCCTTAATACTTGTGTCCTTTTTCTCCCCCTTTTGTCATCAACAAAAAGAAAATTTTCAAAATTTTTAAAGAGAGTTTGAAAACATGTGAGATAATCTTGCAATCATATAAGTAATCAAGCAGCAAGGATATACACCAGAGCAAACTTGATTATACATGTGTATATGACATTGCATTTTAAAAACATAGAATGATGTTCAGAAGAAAGAAACTAGTTCAGAGCATTTTGATCAGAGCATTCTGTTCAGACATAATTGTTCAGTATAATCTGTTCAGTATCACTGAATTATTTAAAAAAATTGTTCAGATCATATACCAACTGAAAGTTTTAGCACAACTGAACTCTTTTCAGAAAACTGAAAAGATATAGCATTTAGCTCAGTGCTTCTGAACCTTTCCAGACATAAATGTTCAGGGTTTTTAAATATGTTTTGAAAAAATGAACATGTCTGATACCAAAATGAGACTTTCAGACAGAACTGTTCAGAGTTTTTAAATTGTTTTACAAAATTGAACATGTCTGATGTCAATTTGAGCAAATTATGATGAAAAACATGTGTCTGTGTTTTAAAACATTTCAGAACTGAAAACAGAAAAACACATTTGCATATTGATGACTTTGGGAGGGACAAAGTATAACTTTCAAAGCTTAATTCATCATTGCCCATAGTTATAACTTACCAGATTCTGACCAAAAGTTTGATAACTATCAGATTCAAAAGTCAGAAAATCCAGGTTCTGAACCTCAGACTCTGAAGTTTTTCAGATGCTTAACTTTCTTCAGACTCTCAAAATGAGTGATTGATAAGTCTTAGCTTCTGATAAACTCAGGATCTCAGTTTTCATTCAGATTCAAGCATATTTTCAAGAGATGAAATGCATGTTCAGATTCTTTTTAATAAAGTTAAATCTGTCTTCTGTGAGGGGTTTTGTAAATATGTCAGCCCATTGATGATCAGTATCAATGAATTGAATATCCAAAACTTCCTTCTGAACATAATCTCTTATAAAATGATGTTTAATTTCTATATGCTTGGCTCTAGAATGCAGAATTGGATTTTTAGACAGACATATTGCAGCAGTATTATCCCAATAAATAGGAATGCTATCTGCATGAATCTGATAGTCTTCCAACTGATGTTTCATCCAGAGCAGTTGTGTGCTACAACTTGCAGCTGAGATGTATTCTGCTTCTGCTGTTGACAAAGCAATAGTTGCTTGTCTTTTGCTGGCCCAGGAAATCAGATTCTCACCAAGAAACTGACAGTTTCCACTGGTGGATTTTCTTTCAATCCTGTCCCCAGCATAGTCAGCATCACAGAATCCAACTAGCTTATAATCCAAGGATTTCTTATACAGCAGTCCCAGCTTAGTTGTTCCTTTCAGATACCTAAAGATTCTCTTGACAGCAGTCATATGAGATTCTCTAGTGTTGAGTATTTTGGTGTTGGCTGCATATTTTGGCAAATCCAATGTGTTGAATAGAAGCATCTTAATGTGTAGAACAAATCTTCAGTTGCAAGTTTTTCATTTTGAAGTCATTCAGAAGCTGAAATAACCTTCAGAAGCTGAAAGTTACTTCAGAAGCTGAAATGTGCTTCTGAAGCATCAGACGCACTGTAGCAGAGTTGACTTTTGTTGACTTCTTCAGAAGCTGCATTTTTACAAGTTATTTTGGCGCGAATCTTGGCGAGATTTATCAAGGATTTATCTTCGCATATTGCTTCTAGATTGCTGGTTGATTTGGAGAAGATTTAATGAAGATTTGGTTTGTTTTTATGAAAACACGTATTTTCCTGATGGTATCTTTCAAAGATACATTGAAGATTTATATGTTTCCTTTCCAAGCCTTGCATAATTCAGAAACATATCTGTTTTGGAAGATTTAATTCAGATTAATGTTATTTGCTGAAGGCTATATAAGGAGTGTTTTGCTGCTATTCAAGAGACACGAAATTAGAGAGTTTTATATTCAGAAATTGAGTCTTAGTGTGTAAGCTTTTTAGCTTTGTCTGTGCACTACTCTGTTTGAGTTGGTTTAGGTATTTTTGAGTTGTAATTCATTCAAAGCTTTTAAGCAAGAATGAAGTTTTTGTTTTGAAGTGTGTTCTTCAAAAACTGGGTTGTTTTGTTTCAGAACTGGGTTTAGTTCAAGGGTTGTTCAAGTGGCTGGGTTGCAGTTGCTTGAATAGGAAGTTAGTGGATTCTAATACTCATGCGTGGGTAGAAGTCTGACTAGGTGGAGATTGATTGCTTGGGATAGGAACTGGGAGTCAGTGTCTGAGTCTTAAGGATTAATTCCAATAGTGGATTTCCTTCCTGGATTGGTATCCCCCAGAGTAGGAGGTGTTTACTCTGAACTGGGTTAACAAACCTGTGTGTTCTGTTTATTTCTGCACTTTTAATTTCTACTGCATAACTGTTTTTAATTGTGCTAAGTATTTGTTTAGAACCTGTTGGTTCAGAACCAGTTTTATAAGAACCAGTTTACTCTTTGTTATTGCCTGGCCAGAATTTCAATTGGCATCAGAGCAGGCACCCTGCCTGTGTTTTGGGTGAGATCCAGAGTTATTAATGTCTGGCTTTATGGAGAGAGAAGGAGGCCCTGTCAACAGACCACCCCTACTTGATGGCACCAATTATGAGTACTGGAAATCCAGGATGTGTGCATTCCTGAAATCCATTGACAGCAGAACTTGGAAAGTTGTGATTAAAGGCTGGGATCATCCTGTGGTTTTGGACAAAGATGGTAACAAAACTGAGATTCTGAAGCCTGAAGAGGAGTGGACCAAAGCTGAAGATGATCTGTCACATGGAAACTCAAAGGCCTTGAATGCAATTTTCAATGGTGTTGACATGAACATGTTCAGACTCATCAAGCAATGTACTGTGGCAAAAGATGCTTGGGAAATTCTGAAAACTACTAATGAAGGAACCTCTAAGGTTAAGCTATCTAGACTTCTGTTGCTCACAACAAAATTTGAAAACTTGAAGATGTTGGAGGATGAAACTGTTCAGGAGTTTTACATGAATGTGCTGGACATGGCAAATTCCTTTGATTTTCTTGGGGAAAAGATGACAGATGAGAAGTTAGTCAGAAAAATCCTCAGGTCCCTGCCTAGAAGATTTGATATGAAGGTTACAGCCATAGAAGAAGCTCATGACAGCACCACCATGAAGGTTGAGGAGCTGATTGGGTCCTTGCTCAATTTTGAGACTGCTTTCTGCAAACAGCCTGATAAGAAAGCGAAAGGAATATCTTTTGCTGTTAATTCTGAAGCTGATCTTTCTGCAAACAGCTTGATGAAGATGAAGATGATCTATCTGAAGCACTTGTGTTAGTAGGAAAATAGTTCAAAAAGATTCTAAAACAGGTGGACAAGAAATCCAAATACAAAGGTCAGAATCTCAGACTCAACAATAATAAGCAACAATCTGAAGAGAATAGCAAACAAGCAAGAGGTGTGCAGTGCTATGAGTGTGAAGGCTATGGACATATCAAAACTGAATGTCCTGATTTTATCAAGAAGCAGAAGAAAAGCCTTGTTGTATCTTGGTCTGATGAGGATAGCTTAGAAGGAGAGGTTGAGAGTAAGTCAGCCAAACATGTTGCTGCTCTTATGGTTTCAGAAGCTTGCTCAAGGTCTGTGCCTGCAGCCTATTCAGAGTCTGAAACATCATCAGAAGCTGAAACTTCATCAGAATCTGAAGCCTGTGATGAAGAATTGATTTTTGAGGAACCAGCTGTTTCTTATGAAGAATTGTATCTCAGAAATCAAGAATTGATCAAGTTATTAGAGACTGAGAAGGAAACTGTGTGTCAGCTGCAGTCTGAAAGATGTGCTCATATAGGACAGATTGCTGATCTTAATGATGAAGTAACACATTTGAATTCTCAACTTGATCAGATGAAGAAGCAAGTTAGGATGATTAACTCTGGTACTGATAAGTTGGAGGAGATTCTGGATGCTCAGAAACAAGGGAAACATAAGGGCTTAGGATTTGTGGATGAGAGTCTGAACCTCAAGAGGAAAAATCCTGTTAAACAATTTGTATACCTGCTTCTGAATCTTATGATTCTATGATTGGGACATCAAAGATGAGACCTCAGATGCACTCTCAGAAGAAAGCTCAGAAGCAAGCTCAAATGCAACCTCAGAAGCAAATTCAGATGAGACCTCAGAAGCAAATTCAGATGCTGCCTCAGAAGCAACCCCAGAAATTTTTCAGAAACAAAAGAAGAAATCATACTTGGGTTTGTCATCACTGTGGAAAGAAGGGGCATATCAAACCATTTTGTTTCAAACTGTATGGTTATCCTGAGCACTTTAATCACAGAAGAGTGCAACCAGCTGCAACCAGGAACAATGTTCAGAAGGTCTGGAAGCCTAAAGCTCAGAATGTTGGTCTAATGGCTAATACTACTCAGAAAGCTTCATCTAAGAAAAAATGGTACTTTGACAGTGGCTGCTCTAGACACATGACTGGGGTTAGTAAATTCCTGGAAAATATAAGACCTTACACCAAGAAAATGTATGTGACTTTTGGTGGTGGAGCAAAAGGAGAAATTCTGGGAATTGGTGACTTGACCTGTGATTGTTTACCAAAATTGAAGGATTTGTACTTAGTTAAAGGGCTAACTTCAAACCTGATCAGTATCAGTCAATTGTGTGATCAAGACCTGAAAGTAAATTTCAATAAGAAAGAATGTTTGGTGACTGATCAAGAGGGTAATGTTCAGATGAGGGGTTGCAGATCAGAATATAATTGTTATCTGTGGAAATCTGAGGAAGAGGACAAGATCTGTCAAATGCTTGGTCATTTACACATGAAAGTTTTGAAGAATATCAAGTCTGTGCAACCCAAAGTCAAGGTTGATGAACCAGGAGTAGCAAAGAAACTGGATGATAGTGAATCTGAGGAATTTGCTGCTATCAGACTCTCTGTGCAGAAGAGAATTGATAGACTTCAGAAGAAGATTGATGAGAGGAATAAGTCTGGTTTGAATTCTTCAAATGTTTGCCTGTACAAGGACTTATAGCAATTACAGCAAGCTGGATGTGAGGAAGAAAGAGTACCTGCCAGTTTTGCTAAGGCTAAGAGTGTTCCTGAACATATGTCTAAATCTGAAAATGGGATTATTTTTGCAGATTTTTGTGCAGTTGCCTATTTGATTTCTGTCTCCTATGTGAAATCAGTGCTTTGTCATAATTTTGTGGCTAAAAAGGGGGAGAAAAACTTATGTTTAAGATCAGACATGAGCTGTTTAGAGTGTGTGCTGTCAGATTGTAGTGTGGTTCAGAAGTTGCATGTTTTGCTCAGAATTCATAACCAATGCAACATGAGATGTGTTGGTGATATTGAGGGGGAGTGTGTGTCTCAGGGGGAGTACAAGGGTATTATATTCCTGAGTGTTTGTGATCCTGAAGTGTTTCAAGCTTTCCAGAATTTTTCAGAAGTTACTTGTTTTACAAGTTACTGCAGTTCAGAATTAAGAGGGAGTTTTTATGGTGTAATGTTGAATGCTGAGTTGCAGGGGGAGTGTTTTGAAGCTTCAGGAGTGTTTGTGATGATCAGAAGTTGGTCAGTAACTGTGTTTTGTGTGCTTCAAGTTGTTCAGAAGCTGCAGTGTGTGTTTCAGTGTTCAGAAACTGAAACTGGTTGGTTTATAATGTGAACATAGCTTGAATCTGCTGCTAATTTGTGTGCTATGTTATATTATTGTGAAGTTCTTCATTGTTAAGATTGGTTATGGGAGAATTGAAGAACTTGTCATGTGTGAACATTGGTTTTAGCAAAAAATTTGCCAAAGGGGGAGATTGTTGAGTATTTTGGTGTTGGCTGCATATTTTGGCAAATCCAATGTGTTGAATAGAAGCATCTTAATGTGTAGAACAAATCTTCAGTTGCAAGTTTTTCATTTTGAAGTCATTCAGAAGCTGAAATCACCTTCAGAAGCTGAAAGTTACTTCAGAAACTGAAATGTGCTTCTGAAGCATCAAACGCACTGTAGCAGAGTTGACTTTTATTGACTTCTTCAGAAGCTGCATTTTTACAAGTTATTTTGGCGCGAATCTTGGCGAGATTTATCAAGGATTTATCTTCGCATATTGCTTCTAGATTGCTGGTTGATTTGGAGAAGATTTAATGAAGATTTGGTTTGTTTTTATGAAAACACGTATTTTCCTGATGGTATCTTTCAAAGATACATTGAAGATTTATATGTTTCCTTTTCAAGCCTTGCATAATTCAGAAACATATCTGTTTTAGAAGATTTAATTCAGATTAATGTTATTTGCTGAAGGCTATATAAGGAGTGCTTTGCTGCTATTCAAGAGACACGAAATTAGAGAGTTTTATATTCAGAAACTGAGTCTTAGTGTGTAAGCTTTTTAGCTTTGTCTGTGCACCACTCTGTATGAGTTGGTTTAGGTATTTTTGAGTTGTAATTCATTCAAAGCTTTTAAGCAAGAATGAAGGTTTTGTTTTGAAGTGTGTTCTTCAAAAACTGGGTTGTTTTGTTTCAGAACTGGGTTTAGTTCAAGGGTTGTTCAAGTGGCTGGGTTGCAGTTGCTTGAATAGGAAGTTAGTGGATTCTAATACTCATGCGTGGGTAGAAGTCTGACTAGGTGGAGATTGATTGCTTGGGATAGGAACTGGGAGTCAGTGTCTGAGTCTTAAGGATTAATTCCAATAGTGGATTTCCTTCCTGGATTGGTATCCCCCAGAGTAGGAGGTGTTTACTCCGAACTGGGTTAACAAACCTGTGTGTTCTGTTTATTTCTGCACTTTTAATTTCAGCTGCATAACTGTTTTAAATTGTGCTAAGTATTTGTTCAGAACCTGTTGGTTCAGAACCAGTTTTATAAGAACCAGTTTACTCTTTGTTATTGCCTGGCCAGAATTTCATCTAGGATCTGACTGGAATCTAGCACACAGACATACACTAAACAAAATATCTAGCCTAGAAGCAGTTAAGTATAACAGAGAACCTATCATACCTCTATATAGCTTCTAATCTACTTTTGAGCCATTGTCCTCTTTGCTTAAGGTGCAGGTTGGATGCATTGGTGTTGTCATCAGCTTACAATCATCAAGCTAGAACTTCTTCAGAAGCTCCTTTGTGTATTTGGACTGATGAACATACACACCATCTTTGCATTGGTTGATTTGATTTCCAAGAAAGAATTTCAATTCTCCCATCATGCTCATTTCAAATTCATCCTGCATTAGCTTTGAAAATTCTTTGCAAAGAGAGGCATTAGTATAACCAAATATGATATCATCAACATATATTTGTATAATTAAGATGTCTTTCTTAAGAGTTTTTCTAAAGAGTGTATTGTCAACTTGACCTCTTACAAAATCATTTTTAAGTAAGAAATTACTTAGTCTTTCATACCAAGCTCTAGGAGCTTGTTTCAGACCATATAGAGACTTCTTAAGTTTAAAAACAAAATCTGGATTTTTAACATCTTCAAAACCAGGAGGCTGTTTGACATAAACTTCTTCAGAAATAACACCATTTAAGAAAGCACTCTTAACATCCATTTGGTATAAGATGATATCATGATTAACTGCATAGGAAAGAAGTAACCTGATTGCTTCCAGTCTTGCAACTAGAGCAAATGTCTCAGTGTAGTCTATTCCTTCTTGCTGACTGTAGCCTTGAGCAAACAGTCTTGCCTTGTTTCTGATCACTTCTCCTTGTTCATTAAGCTTGTTTCTCAGCACCCATTTTGTTCCAATGATGTTCTTGTTTTCTGGTTTTGCAACTAGATCCCAGACATCATTCCTTTGAAACTGGTTCAGTTCTTCTTGCATAGCTACAATCCAACCATCATCTGCAAGTGCTTCATCAGCTGTTGTGGGTTCAATCATTGATAGCAGTCCAATCATAGACTCATTCTGACAAAATGCTGATCTTGTTTTCCTTGGACTGTTCTTGTTCCCAATAATCAGCTCCTCAGGATGTGAAGACTTGTACTTAAATGAGGTTCTGGGTGGATTAGCTTCTGAAGAATCACCAGGGGCTTGTTCAGAACCATGCTGATCTTGATTATCTTCAGGAGGAGTGTCAGCATCTGATAGTTTTTTAGTTTCTTCAGGATTTTCAGCTTCTGAAATTTCTTCAGACTCTGAACTCTGTTCAGGTTCTGAAGGTTCTTCTGAGAGTTTGAAATCTGCAAAACTCTCAACCAGATCTGGTGTTTCATTACCAGGCTTCTTATCATCAAATCTTATGTGTATTGATTCTTCAACAACATGCGTTTCAGAATTATACACCCTGTATGCTTTAGATCTCTTTGAGTATCCTAAAAAGATACCCTTTTGAGCCTTAGCATCAAATTTCTTTAAGTAGATCTTATTGTTCAGAATGTAACAAGTACAACCAAACTGATGAAAATAAGAAATACTTGGTTTTCTTCCTTTAAAAATTTCATATGCTGTTTTATTCAGAATAGGTCTGATATAGATCCTGTTCTGAATATAACATGCTGTGTTAACAGCTTCTGCCCAAAAGTACTTTGCAATTTTGGATTCATGGATCATGGTTCTGGCCATTCCTTGCAAAGATCTGTTCTTTCTCTCTACAACCCCATTTTGTTGTGGAGTTCTAGGAGATGAGAAATCATGGAGAATTCCATGATCTTCACAAAAATTTTCAAAAGGTTCATTTTCAAATTCACCACCATGATCACTTCAGACTTTTAAAATTTTCAAGTCAGTTTCATTTTGTACTTGTTTGCAGAATTTATTAAACACGTCATATGTTTCATTAAGGAATTTAACCCAAGTCCACCTACTATAATCATCAACAATTACAAGCTCATACTTCTTCCCATTGATTGAAGCTGTTCCAACAGGACCAAACAAATCAATGTGAAGCAGTTCTAAAGGTCTTGAGGTGGAAACAATGTTTTTGGATTTAAAAGATGTTTTAGAAAATTTTCCTATTTGGCATGCTCCACACAGAGCATCTGAGTGATAGTTAATGTTTGGTAGGCCTCTGACCAGTTGCAACTTGCTAAGCTTAGAGATGAGTCTCCAGTTAGCATGTCCCAACCTTTTGTGCCATACCCATTTTTCATCACTCACAGACAGAAGGCAAACTACCTTCTGCTCAACCAGTTCTGAGAAATTGATTTTATAAACATTGTTTTTCCTATTTCCTTTGAACACAACAGATTTGTCTTTGTTGTTGATTACAGTACATGTGTTCTTATTAAATAGGACTTCATAATTACTGTCACATAATTGACTTATGCTAAGTAAATTATGTCTAAGTCCATCTACCAACCAAACATCATCAATGGACAGGGAAGAATTACCTATCTTACCAGTACCAATGATCCTTCCTTTCTGATTTCCTCCAATCCCCACAGTTCCTCCCTCTTTCATGCTCAGGGTTTGGAACATAGACTTGTCTCTTGTCATGTGACGCGAGCAGCCACTGTCCAGGTACCAAGATTTTTCCTTTTCTTTGGATGACAAGCATATCTGTAACAGAAATTATCTCACACTTAGGTACCCAGATTTTCATGGGTCCTTTATGGTTAGTTCTAAAAGGTTTAGTCTTTTGTTGCACCTTATGTCTGGAGTTATAACACTCAGACTTGTTCAGACACTTTGGATATGAATCCTTGAATCTTGAAGAAGTCTTAGTTTTAGAAACTAAGTTCTTCAGAACCTGAGTTCTCAATGGTTTTGACTCAGATTTCTTCAGAACCTGAGACTTGAAAGTCTTTGGTTCTGAGTTGTTTAGAGTTTGAACCATTGAACACTTTGGTTCTGATTTCTTCAGAACTCTAGTTTTGTTAACTCCTGACACAAGGCAAACTTCAGTTTGACCTTTCTTAAAACAATCAGAAACAGATGACAGTTTGACTTTCTTTTGCTTGCTTTGCCTGACATTCTGAGATTGAAAATGTTTTGTAGAGACTAGTTTAGTAGTTTTTGAAGTTTTCATCAACCCAGTCTTAGTAAAATTTGAGTTTGAATTCTTCAAACTCTGAGACTTACTAGTTTCAGGTTCTGAATTCTTCAGACTCTGAACATTTTCAGGTTTAGAGTCTGATTTTCTCATACTCTTAGGCTTAGGACCTTTTGGTTGAGACTTTGGCAAGGTTTTAACATCTGCCATCATCTTTCCCTTAGGCTCAAAAGCTTTAGAGTCTGAGCAGTTCAGAACTTCAGACTCTGCAGTCTCAGTTTCTGCTAATTTCAGTTTCTCAGAACTGTTAGAAGCAGGCACAAAGCACACCTCAGTGCCTTTCAAAATATTTTCAGAACAAGATGATATTTTTGATTCATTTGAAGGATTGAATGAATCATTTTTAAAACCAATACCTTCACCATTGTTTCTGTAAATATTATAAATCATAGAAGCAACCTTACTTCTATTGATTCTTGTTAAAATAAAGTCCTGAAGAGCAATTTCATGTTCATTTGGAATTTCTTCAGGTTTCTTATGGACCACATCTCTGAGTTCTCTAACTTCTTCATCAAACTCAATGATTTGATTCTGAAGTTTGAGATTTTCCTCATTCAGCGAGTTATGTTTATTTTTCAAAGATTTTAGTTCACCTAACTTGCTTTTGAGATGGTTCATAAGATCTTTAACAGTTTCAATCAGTTCAGATCTTGTAAGTTCAGAGTATACCTCATCTTCATCATCAGAGTCTGAACATGATTCTGCATCAGAGAAAGCTGTTGCCATTAAAGCCAGGTTTGCTTCCTCTTCATCATCAGACTCAGAATCCTTGTCAAGATCATCCCATGTTGCCATGAGACTCTTCTTAAGTTTGTTTTTGAAGTTGCTAGACTTAGAGCTGGTCTTCTTTGATTTTTCTTTTGACTTGTCCTTCTGAAGTTCAGGACACTCAGCAATAAAATGACCAGGTTTCTTGCAGTTGTAGCATTCCTTTTGACTTGTCCTTCTGAAGCTCTTCAATATTTGAATCTTCTTCAGAATTTCCCTCAGGAAATTCTTCTTCAGATTCAATAGCTTTTAGAGCTTTAACAGACTTTCTTTTGGATTTCAGTGCTATTGATTTAGGCTCTCTAACAGAATCATCTTCATTAAGTCCCAGTTCATGCACTTTGAGGGAGCTTATAAGATCTTCAATACTTAGAGTATTTAGATCCTTAGCTTCCTCAATAGCAGTTACTTTGGGTCTCCATTTAGATGGCAGACTTCTTAGGATTTTGTTCACATGATCAGCAGTGGTATAACTCTTCTTCAGAATCTGAAGCCCAGAAACCAGAGTCTGAAATCTTGAGAACATAGTCTCAATATTTTCATCCTCTTTCATTCTGAACAGTTCATATTGCTGAACAAGAATATTAGCCTTTGCTTCTCTAACTCTTTTGTTACCTTCATAGTTAGAGCAGAGGGATTTGAAAATGGCTTTGGCTGTAGATTTGTCACTCAGCTTCTTGTACTCAGTGTGAGGTAGAGAATCTACAATGATTCCTCTCACATTATGATGCTTTCTGTATATCTTCCTTTCAGCATCACTCAGCCCTCTTCTGTTGACAGCTACACCTTCTTCATCAACTAGAATAGTGATTCCATCTTCTATAATATCCCATAATGAATCATCAATACCAATGATGTGGCTGTACATCTTACTCTTCCACCATGAGAACTTTTCTGGGTCACCAGTAAACATTGGGGGTTTATTGTGTGACCTAGATTTTCTTTCCTCAGTAACATAGTCATATGAAAAAGAAGTACCAGTACCTCTTTGATTTCTGGGAGAGGGTGGAGGTGAACTACTTGATGACATGTTTTTCTCAAGATCTCACTGACTCACTGTTAAGTGATTGAATATCAGAACCGGAGCTCTGATACCGAAGGTGAGAAAAAACACACAAGAAGGGGGGGTTGAATTGTGTGGGTAGTTTTTCCTTTTCTCAAAAACTTATGTTTAAGTTCAGAATCAAGTTCTGAAACTTTTTCAGAGATTGTTTGCAGCGGATTAAAAGTAAAAGAGAAAGGGAAAGAGAGACACAAATGTTTTTATACTAGTTCCTTCCACAAGTTGGAAGTAGTCTAGTCCCCCTATCACTTACAGGAGATTTAACTATAATCAAAATGATTACAATTGCTCAAAACACAAAGTTAAGAGACTTCAATGCTCAAACACCTAGTAAGAGACTTCTAATGCTCAAGACACTAAGTCAAGAGACTTCCAATGCTCAGAACACAAAGTAATGAGACTTCTCTGCTCAAAGCACAAAGCTAAGAGACTTCTAATTGCTCAGAACACAAAGTAATAAGACTTCTGGATGCTTAGCACGCAGGCTGAGACTTTGGTTCAAACTGAATTACAAAGAAATTAAGTTTGAGTTGAACACTTGATCAAATATCAGAGGTGTTCACTTAATACAACTCAGGTATAAGACTCTAACCTTAAGAAATTCTAAGATGTAAACTTTGTAAGAATTTCTAAGAAATTTGATCAGACACGTAAAATTGACAGCAAAACAGAGCACGAATATCAGTCTTTTGTTTCAAGAGTCTTATCAATTTTCTTCTTCATATCTTCACCCTTTTATAGAGGAAAAGATAGCTGTTGAGAATTGCCAGAAAATCCAGCAAAGAGCCGTTGCAATTGGAAGCTAGGTCCAGCTGAAATTGTGTGCTTAAACTGCGCAGAAACAGAGCACACATTTTTCAAATGTTTTCCTTAAAAGCTGGGGAATGTTTTGGCCAAGGAGACAACTGTTCCATTGGAGTTGTTCTGACATTGCAGGCATTAAATGTTGAGAATGACAATTGCTTTTCCTTCCACGTTAGACTTCAGAAGCTTCTCAGACACTGTTCATCAGAAGCAGGTCTTCAGACTCAGGTCTTCAAACGCACCCTTCAGAAGCACTGTTCATCAGACGCTCCCTTCAGACGTTGACTTTTGTTGACCTTCAGACTCAGCCTTGACTTCTGTTGACCTTCAGACTCAGCCTTCAGACGTTGACCAACGTTGACCTTCAGACTAAGCCTTCAGAAGTACCCTTCAGACTCTGCCTTCAGAAGCACCCTTCAGACGCAGTCTTCAGACTCAATCTTTAGAAGCTGCTTCAGACCCAGTTTTGCTTCAGACTTGCAACAAAGGCTTCAATGCTTTTCTTCTTGCTCTTAGCTTGTTCTTCCATAACCAATATTAATTACCATACCTTAAGAACATGGTTCTGCACACTTAGAACAAAGCATTAGCAATACTAATTTTCTTTTTAACACTTTGTTATCATCAAAACCCAAAAGAGAGTTGTTCATACACATTTTGTTCCAACATAAATACCCTTCAAACCTTCACTATTTCTCACACCATCATCTCACACTCTCTCCTCCTCTTCCTTCTACAACAATGTGTTTTCATCGTTGGCCTTTGATAAAAAAAAAAGGCTACTTTGGAAATTCAGGGATTGTATGAACGGTCAATGGAGATGGTGACACGCTGCAAAGAAGCGCAGTCTGTCTGGATGTGAGGTTGGTTTGTTTGGGTGCAAAGAAGCACGCTGCAAACCTTAACCCAACTCCCTCCCTCCATCATCTTTTTCTCCTTACCGCTCCCCTCCTGCTTCCCCCTCCATCAGCTTGCACCACTAGTTTAGCGTTAGGTTTTTAATAGATTAGCACTAGGTTTGAATATTTTATGTAATAAGCTTAAAAAGTTTTAAGCTTAAACTTTATTTTATTGTAAATGTATTGATATGTTAATAAAATTCGGATTATATAATCCGAACCAAGGGTATTTTTAGAAGAAAAAAAAATACCCTTTGTAATTCAGTTTGAACCAAAGTCTCAGCCTGCGTGCTAAGCATCCAGAAGTCTCATTACTTTGTGTTCTGAGCAATTAGAAGTCTCTTAGCTTTGTGCTTTGAGCAGAGAAGTCTCATTACTTTGTGTTCTGAGCATTGGAAGTCTCTTGACTTAGTGTCTTGAGCATTAGAAGTCTCTTACTAGGTGTTCACTTAATACAACTCAGGTATAAGACTCTAACCTTAAGAAATTCTAAGATGTAAACTTTGTAAGAATTTCTAAGAAATTTGAACAGACACGTAAAATTGACAGCAAAACAGAGCACGAATTTCAGTCTTTTGTTTCAAGAGTCTTATCAATTTTCTTCTTCAAATCTTCACCTTTTTATAGAGGAAAAGATAGCTGTTGAGAATTGCCAGAAAATCCAGCAAAGAGCCGTTGCAATTGGAAGCTAGGTCCAGCTGAAATTGTGTGGTTAAACTGCGCAGAAACAGAGCACGCATTTTTCAAATGTTTTTCTTAAAAGCTGGGGAATGTTTTGGCCAAGGAGACAACTGTTCCATTGGAGTTGTTCTGACATTGCAGGCATTAAATGTTGAGAATGACAGTTGCTTTTCCTTCCACATCAGACTTCAGAAGCTTCTCAGACATTGTTCATCAGAAGCAGGTCTTCAGACTCAGGTCTTCAGACACACCCTTCAGAAGCACTGTTCATCAGACGCTCCCTTCAGACGTTGACTTTTGTTGACCTTCAGACTCAGCCTTCAGACGTTGACTTCTGTTGACCTTCAGACTCAGCCTTCAGACGTTGACCAACGTTGACCTTCAGACTCAGCCTTCAAAAGCACCCTTCAGACTCTGCCTTCAGAAGCACCCTTCAGACGCAGTTTTCAGACTCAGTCTTCAGAAGCTGCTTCAGACCCAGTTTTGCTTCAGACTTGCAACAAAGGCTTCAATGCTTTTCTTCTTGCTCTTCGCTTGTTCTTCCATAACCAATATTAATTACCATACATTAAGAACATGGTTCCGCACACTTAGAACAAAGCATTAGCAATACCAATTTTCTTTTTAACACTTTGTTATCATCAAAACCCAAAAGAGAGTTGTTCATACACATTTTGTTCCAACATAAATACCCTTCAAACCTTCATCATTTCTCACACCATCATCTCACACTCTCTCCTCCTCTTCCTTCTACAACAATGTGTTTTCATCGTTGGCCTTTGATAAAAAAAAAAGGCTACTTTGGAAATTCAGGGATTGTATGAACGGTCAATGGAGATGGTGACACGCTGCAAAGAAGCGCAGTCTGTCTGGATGTGAGGTTGGTTTGTTTGGGTGCAAAGAAGCACGCTGCAAACCTTAACCCAACTCCCTCCCTCCATCATCTTTTTCTCCTTACCGCTCCCCTCCTGCTTCCCCCTCCATCAGCTTGCACCACTAGTTTAGCGTTAGGTTTTTAATAGATTAGCACTAGGTTTGAATATTTTATGTAATAAGCTTAAAAAGTTTTAAGCTTAAACTTTATTTTATTGTAAATGTATTGATATATTAATAAAATTCGGATTATATAATCCGAACCAAGGGTATTTTTAGAAGAAAAAAAAATAAGGTGCGTGAGAAACTGATAGGGTAAGAAAAGTAATAGCCTGGTTTTTTAGTCAATTTGCTGGGCTTATTATGTTAATGCTTAATAATGTTAATATGCTTTGGGTCTGGGCTTATATTAGTTTTTATGAAAATAAATATCAGTAGGAATTGTCATGTTATTAGCAACCTTTTTTTGAATATGTATCAGTAGGTCTGGGCTTATATAAGTATCTCAGCTATATTTAATTTAATTTGTCAAAATTCCTATGTTGTTTCAGTCACAGTTATGAACTTCTGTACGTACCAAAAAATTTATTTGATGAATCTAGAGAGAGGTATAGGGGTAAAATAGAAATTGATACGAACTTGATTCAGATAAATTTATTCTAGCATGCTAAGTGAGTTGTTTGCTTAATAGAAAGGCTTAATTGCTATTTTGGTCCCATAACTAATTTTTGAATTGTTTTGGTCCTTTAAATATGTTTTTGTTACACAGTTTAGTCCCTTCCGTCAAGAGGCTAACCCCAAATGTCTTAGGTGGACCAACATTATAGGTGGTCCACCAAAGACCTCATTAATTTTTTTAACTATAACTGTTGGATCTTTTTATCACAAAGAAAACTATTAGATTTTGTGAGTCTATTGTATCTTACAGTATGCCATCTACAACTAATTATTTTTTTCTATTTCTTCATCTTCTTCTCTCCTCACATTATTTTCCCCCTTTTCTTCATCTTCTTCCCTCATCTCTTCATCATCTTCAACAATAATTTCCTCAATCTTCATCAAAATAACCAAGAAAAACCCAGAAAATCAAAATAAATTAGGTTAAATAAAGATGATTTTTTTTCGTTAAAATCATATTGGTTTTTCTGTAATTCGATAAAGATGATTTTTTTTCGTTTTGCTGTTGAAAAGTTGCAAGGAATCAACTCAAATGAATATTCTAGAAGAATCAATTTGGGGAAGTAATAGAGTTGGAGAGAGATTTGGATGTTGATCTGGATCTTATTTAATAAAGTTGAAAAAGAAGCAGAACCCGTTTGGAATTGGATTTGTTCTTGCTTATGAACAAACACGTTGGGAATTAGTGTTGTTGTGTTGCATATGTTTGGAATTGGAAATGGGAGAAGAGAAGGAAGATAACATGTCTATGTTTCCACCATCTCAATCCTTTTCTTTTTTTAATTTTAGTTCTTCTGCCATTTTGGGTTGTGTTTGATGCCTTTTCTTTTTCAATGAAGGAAGAAATTGATGAATTGCCATGTTTCCATTCCAGATTTTTTTTAGTGATTGGATTAAATTAATTTTAGATTTTAGTGATTTGGTTTATGGAGATTGAGAATTTGTGTTGTTTGAAATGAAAATGATGTTTTTTGAGTGAAAAAAAAAATTGATTATTGATTGAGTTATGCCATTAATTTTTTGGTGGGTTTTTGTGTTGACGAAGGTATGAAGAAATTGATATTGTGTTCTTTATATTTTTCAGTAAGGAGATGAAAGATTGTGATGAAGAAGATGAAGCAAAATGAGTTAATGTTTTTGAATTAAACTAATAGAAAGGACTAAAACGTGTAACGGAGAAAATCTTATGGGACCAAAACAATTCAAAAATTAGTTATGGGACCAAAGCGATACCTCAAAAATAGTTAAGGGACCAAAATAGCAATTTAGTCTAATAGAAATCACGTAACTACTGCTACCAAATTGTCCTACAATAGGAGTCTATCAGAGTACTTTAAGAGACTCAAAAACATTCTAGAATGGCCACATGATCAGATGTGAACGGTAGGCTAACAACTAACAATAAACACAGTCACCAAAGTTATGAAGTTAAATTCTGCATGCATGCTATAGTGCAAATTGACTATATTGTTGATTGGAGGTCAAGTTCACATTGTCAATCTTGAAGAATTAAACATACAGAGAGTAGATAGACAATTTACAATTATCTCTTGGCTAGATTTAAACATGTTTTTAGTGTTCTTGTTGCATGCTTTTGGTGATTGTTTAGCATGTTTTTCTAGTAATTTCAGATTAAGATACCCTCGTCATTTGCTTCTATCTCCATGTTCCCTTGATGTGATGTTGAATATGAATTTCCATTTTGATTAGTGAAGGGAACTTTAGGTTGAATTTTTTTGTTAATTCGGTAACTAAACTTTCAGGCATTGCAGAGGGGAATGGACAGGGATTGAGTTACACACATGTCACCAAACTGAATCGCTTCCCATCAAGTGAGTTTATGACATTTATTCTCCTTTTGATCAATTTTTGAATGATTTTGATGCTTTAGAGTCATACATGTTTCTGAAAATGATTCTCAACAGAATACATGTTTTTAATTCAACTAGACAGAATACATGTTTCTTTGTGTTTGCTATATATAGATGGACGAAGAAGAGCCACCACTACCACCCCCGCCACCGAAGCCACATGGAAGATAACCTAAAATCACAATCCATCACTCATCCTTTGTTCTGATGCCACAGACTCAGCGTCCTGATGGACAACCACACGTAGATCTGCCTTATGGACAACCGCATGTAGATCCGTCGGATGATCCTAATCTTTCGGACTTCGATTATACACTTGAGGGCCTGCATGATCCTAAATGTGCAGATTTTGGTTGATCGACATGACTGATATGTCATTGGCACCTTTGCTAATGTGTAAGTGTTTATAATGTTGGTCCTAATGTGTTGGTAATGCTGATCCGCAAGATTTTGGTTGTTCCTAATGTGTTCTAATGTTGATCGACAATTATGTTTATTTTTTTCATGTAGGTTTTTGCCTAATAGGCTGATTACTGAGGCAATCACAACAGTGATTCAAGCCAGATATCAGAAACCATGACTAACATGGGTGCAATAAAGTCTGAAGGCAAGAACATGGTTAATCAAGTCAAGTTAAGGGATAAATTTTGGAATTTGTTCAAAGTAAGTTAAAAATTAATATATTTAAGTAAATATATTTTATAGTTAATATATTTACTAATATTTTTATACATTGTTATTTTTGTAGAGAAATGTACTTGGAAGAAAGATGAGGATAGTGTAATTAGTAAAACTTTTGACAGTACATGATCCAAGCGCCTCTCAAGCATGCTTTATGAGCCGTGCAAGAAATGTGGTCCGAACATGAAAAATTATCCAAATTGGATTGGCGAAGGCATGTGGCCTGAGTTGTGTAAGAAGTGGGATTTACCGTAATACGAAAATAGGTGTAAGAAAGATAAAGATAACAAAGGCTCAGAGAAGGCAACTATCAGCACACACTCAGGGGGGGTCTGTAAATGCCGGTACATGTATCTTCAGATACAAAACACAACATGGACGACTTCCAACAATATTGGAGACATTTGATTATTTTTATTTTCGAAATGGAGAGCCTCTTAATTCAAGATCAAAAAACATAAATGTATGTATAATATTAATATTTATATTTCTATTAAATATATCAATTAAGTAAGTCTCAATAACTCTATTTGGGTTGTTGGTGTTTTCACTGTTGCGTAATTATGGCTTTTGTTTTAGAGTAGTTCGGATGTTGAAGTTTTTCAAAGGCAGCAGGATAGCCTTCTCCCTTCTGAGCGAGCTGATCCTATCACTGTTGATCAAGTTTTAAATGACAAATATATAGAGATTGATGGTGGGAAGAACAAGGGTTATATTGTTGGTGCTGGTAGTAACTCTTCACTATATCAGATGGGTCCATATGGCTCATTTATAGATACTAGTCGCGACTCTTCTAGGAGCACATGTCGGTCATCTCGTAGATAGGACGATCCCATTTATACTGAGGTTGAGCAATTGAGGGCTGAGAATGCATGACTGAGAGCACAACGAGAAGAACTTCTAAGACCACAACAAGAAATGGAGAGATCAATGGAGAGCCGAGTAGTTGAGTTGGTGCAAAGAACCATGCAAGAACAACAACGGCGATCTCGTGGGGTTACATCGCAACATGGTTCATATGATCATGAGATAACACCGCAATATGATGATTTGGGGGTATGCTCTTATAACCGATTCATTTTTTTAGTTTTATTACTTCTTTTTTTGTTACGTTTTTTTACCGATTTTGTACTTATATTTCTATATATAAATATGAATTCAATATTTCATTTGAATTCTTTTATTTTCAAAATAATCATTTTCCTTTCCTATTATCACAACAGACGTCGACAATTACGTACATAATGCCGCAACCAAACACACCCCCTCGCCTCCAACTCCAATATTTGCATAGTGATCATGATGAGCATCATAGACCTCATACTCCTGTAGGTGATCGCTAAATTTCTTCATTGACAAGACCTGTTTTCAATGTTGCTGATTTCAACATACCTGTTTTAATAATTATATGGATCATGCTTCGCAAGAAACCCCCTAAAATATGTGGAAAGGAGGAAATAGATAATCAAGAAGGAGATCAGGATCAAATGTTCCCAGATATTATGATAATTAGTTTGGAGTATTGTCTTTGTGATGTGGTGGCCTTAGGCACTAGGCGTTGGCTTTCCATGTTCGGTATCCTGTTTGATTAGTTTTTCTTTTTGCTACTGTTAGAGCTTTTAGCTTTAGCTTCCTATGTTATTCAGCTTTTTGGTCTCGACAGTGGGGAATTAGGGAGCACCCAAGGACTGTTTGTGTGTGCTTAGACGGTTTTTAGTTTACTATAATGAGATGGAATGGGTTCAAGGTGTTATGTCTTTTTCGGCACCTTTGTATTTCTTTTCTTTGCGAGAGTTGGTAGCTCTTATACCTTCCTCTACTAATAAAATTTTGCTGATCCAAAAAAATTTAAATTTTATTTCTTTAATTTATTTCTGACTAATTAATTTTTTTAGTTTACAGACTTAGGGGGAGCTTGCAAACCTCAGACCCTGAGACCGTCAAACTCAGGGGGAGCTTACAAACCTCAGACCCTGAAGTCTGCCTGTTAATTAGATTAACAACAATTGTTTCAAATACTTGTGTTTGTCATCATCAAAAAGGGGGGGGGGATTGTTGGAACAAGAAGGATCTTGTACAATTCCTCTAAGATTTTGATTATAACAAAGTGATTGTACCTGATCATAAATAGACTACCGGTGCAGTTTGAATGTGGTGGTTGTAAGTTATTTGTTGTTGACTGGAACGGGGGGGGGGGGGGGGTGTACCTGCAGACACTCCGATGCTCATGTTAGTATTGAGTATAAGTGGGGGATTAGGGAGTAAGAAGAGTCTATCCTTGGGGATTGCAGAGAGTCTCCTTTATATAGAGTTGGGTGTTACAGGGCCGTTGTCTAGGACACATGTGGCTCGACGGTTACAGATTTGGGGGAATCGTAACCGCCGAGCAAGTTTCGCGAGAGTCATGATAGAGACGTTACTGAACTTTTAAACGAGTCTCTGTTTGCTCCGAGCACCCCCCCCCCCCTCGCGGGGAGGGGGTGTGTTGCGAGTATTTTTCCAGATGTTGGATGTAGGAGTTTTTGGTATTGGGCCTGAGTAAATGGGCATGATTATGATTGGTCGATCCAGAACACAAAGTATTGAAGAACAATTGAAATACTAACATATGTTCTAGTGTGCCGAATCAAAGATAGAATCTATCATTAAAGGATGAACATATGAAGAGCATCAGAAGGACTAAGAGAAGCTCAGAAGACTATGGTAGAAGATCTCAAGAAAGGTCAACCAGAAGTCAACGTCCTAAGAAGAAGGATACCACACAGAAGCTGGAGAGTTACTTCAACAGATTATGCGAAGGTCATCAGACTCAGAAGCAGACTACAGACTTGGATGACCCCTTAGATTTGAGAAAATCCTGAGGGACCCAAAATCCACGTAGGTTTTGTCTTCTTCTGTGAATTGTCCCTATCAAGGATCTGATAAGTATAGTTATTTTGTCTTCTTCTGTCTACGTGCATAAACAGACAAAGGACCTCAAGAACAAAAAGAATGCAACGGATAATTCTTCTTTTAGCAAAGGAAATTCAAAAGACTATTCAATAGAATTATCCATATCAAGCACAGGGCCAATGTTCTTGATTGAAGCTTCTCAATGACTCTATTTGCGCTGACACTCTTCTCCAACGTCTCTTAAATCCCTGCCTATAAAAGGAACTGAAGACCATGAAGAAGATTAACAAGACTCTGCTATTTTACTATGCCATTACTCTGTCAAATCTAATAGCGCAAAACACTTATGATTTTTGTATCAAAGTTTATATCTTAGAAATCCTAGAGTTGTGAAGAGTCTGTTCATTTGTTCATTATACACTACCATTGTTATATCAAGTGTAAGAACAAATTAGAAGTCTCTCGCTTGTGAAGCTTGAACGTATAAGTCTCCTGGTGAAACCTTGAGCATTTAGAAGTCCTAATCTGTTATGATTGAGCATGAGAAGTCTCTTGCATGCGTGCTTGAGCATTTGTATGTCTTTAAGTGGTGTCCTAGAGCAAGGAAATCTTAAGTAGTTGTGCTGAAGCAAATGAAGTCTTTAGGAAGTGTCCTAGATCAAGGAAGTCTTGAGCAGGTGTGCTTGAGCAAAGGAAGTCTGTTGGAAGGGTCCTAGAGCGATTTATAGTGAAATCCCTTGGAAGTGCAAGGGAACTGGACTACTCCTGTGTTGTGGGAGGAACCAGTATAAAATTGCTTTGTGTCTCCCTTCTCTCTCTGCCTTTATCTTTGTGATTTTGTACTTAATCTGCTCCACTCAGACTCGGTATCAGAATCTGCATACCTTAGATTCTGATCAGCTTTTAAACACACAGAAAAAGAAACAGAAAAAGCCAACACAATTCAACCCCCCTTCTGTTTTTCTCACCTTTAGTTGGTATTAGAGCACGGTCTGTGCTCTGTCACTTAACCGTGCCACAGAAAAAGATCCAGAGATAAAAATTTGTCTTCCATTATTGAGACTTCCACTCCTGATGTCGACAACACCTCCACCACTGGTAAAAACAATTATTCTGTCAAACCTCCATCTTTCAATGGAGATGCTACACAATTTTCATCGTGGAAGAGCAAAATGTACAATTATATTATAGGTGTTGATGATGAACTCTAGGATATTATTGAAGATGGAATCAACTTTGAGGTTGATATAGAAGGCATATTGGCAGATTGAAGGAGTCTGACAGCCACTCAGAAGAATATGTACAAGAAGAACCACAGGGTTCGTGGAATACTGGTGGATTCTCTGCCTCACACTGAATACATGAAGATAATAGACAGGTCTACAACAAATTCCATCTTTGAATCACTCTGTTCTACCTATGAAGGAAATCAACAGGTCGAAGAGGCTAAGGCAAACCAATTGGTTCACCAATATTAACTCTTCAGAATGAAGGAGGACGAAGATATTGAAACTATGTATTCAAGGTATCAAACTCTTATGTTTGGTCTTCAAGTTCTGAAGAAGATTTATGGTGTACCTGATCATGTCAAGAAGATTCTCAAGAGTCTCCCTGCCAGGTTCAGACCAAAGGTCACTGCCATACAGGAGGCAAATGATCTGGACAAGCTGAGTCTAGAGAATCTAATAAGCTCTCTCAAGAGTCACAAGATTGAGCTTAATGGTGATGAACCAGTTCAGAAGTCCAAGTCCATTGCCTTGACCTCTAAAGAAAAATCTGCCAAATCTCTTCAACCTGCTAAACCTGAAGAAGAAAATCCAGATGATGAATCTCTTGATGATGCAGATCTTGAGGAATGGCATATTTGACAAAGAGGTTCCAGTATTTGACCAGGAAAAGAAGGTTTCTCGGGAGAAGTAGAAATTCCAAGAGTTCAGGATTTCACAACAAAAGGGAAGACCAGGATGGCTGCTACAACTGCAAGAAGACTGGACATTTCATTGTTGAATGTCCAGAGTTACAGAAGAACAAGCCAGGATAAGGAAGATCTAAGAAAGATATCTCAAGGAAGGAAAACTACATGAGAAAATTGAAGGAAAACCTCATGGCAACTTGGAATGAGTTTGACGAAAAGGCAGAAGCTGACAAAGATGAAGAAGAATATAATATGAGTTTGGGAGTTCCACCAGTTTCAGATGCTGAATCTGATTCAGAACCTGAGGGTGTTTTCAAGGATTTTTTTGAACTAACTAAGAGTGAGTTAATCGGTACTATCAAAGATATGTGCAGCAAAGTCAGAAGGACATCAAGGGATTATACAAAGCTAAAGAACAACCATAATCTGTTGAAAGCTAGATTTAAGGATATGGAAGAAAAGTATGGACAACTTTTGGTTGTAAACAACATTCTTGAAAATGAAATCAAGGCTCCGGAAGAAATGTTAAGAATCATGTCATCAGATCTGTAACCAAAGATGATATGGCCTCTCAAGTGCTTCTGATCAATTCTGTCAAAGGCATTAGACTGGATCATACAATTTGTACATAGAACAAGAAGTATGAAGAAGAAGTAGGAACTCCAGAAGCACAGAGACTGAGAAGTACAAAATTGAATAATTATGAGTCACAAATTCTGATCAAGCTAGAATCTGAGACTGAAAGAGCAAGAGTTCTGAAAAATGTACAACTAAAGACTCAGAAGCCATCAAGTTACAAAGCAGAAGGACAAGTGAGACCAGAGGAGGACAACTACTGTAAATTAATTTATGTTCCGCTTCATGTAAATAATTATGTCTGTATTTTTTGATAGATGTCAACATAACAAGCTTAGCATAACCTGTTTATGTGAAAGCAATTATGCGTTTGTGTGAGTAAGTGAGAATCTATTTAGTCATCACTTTGTCAAGTTATTAAGGTTCTTAAGTCTAAGAGAGGAACATTTTTTTTAAAATCTGGCTAACTAAAGAATATATCAATCCCTGTGAGCAAGTAATGCGTGATAATTCTGGATCAAAAATTACAACATGATAACTATAAAATAACTTTTATAGCCTAGCAAGTTGAACTAGTCAAAGGACTGCCAAAATTACAACAATACTTAGAAACTCCTCATGTGGGTATATCAGAAAAAGAACTTTGAGACAATCTTTTCTAACAGCAATGTTCTCTCTTCAGACTTTAAGAGCCCCCTCATCTGAATGTACTCATACCAGTTAATACTAAACAAGAGAACGTATGAAAGTATGAATTTGATATATCTGATAACTAAGACGAAGACTTAGCTAACTTCTCAGAACTTAAACAGTTTAAAGAAGTTAACCAAGCCTGTCTCATGCTCATAAATCTAGTTATACCAGTTATAATCTAAACATCTATATCTATCTGAAGCAATTGATGTCATAATTCAATCAGTATACTCTTATATGAATATTTTGAAAAAAAATCAAGGCATACATGGTATATATAATTCTGAAACCATCTCAGTTGAAGAATATATATACACACACTGTATCTGCTAACAAAAGGCTTGATGAAAAGTGTCAAAGCTAGTTGAAAAAAAATGTGCAGAAACATTGTTGGGATCAAATGGATGATTAGAAGAAGATCATAAGGAGTAGGATGCTCAGAGTAAATGCAAAGGTATGACAAGCTTCTGTTATTCAAATGACTTAAGATATGATGAAGCTCAGAATCTGATAGGACACATAAGCCATTCCAGTCAGAATCTCCTATGAGCAAGTCTGTTGGAAATAAAATATCTGTTTAGATTAGAACCTCTGACATTTCAGACTCAAATAAAATAATCTCTGACGAGTCACATACGTGGAAAGGTCCTTTGTGTACTTTATTGACATCTGGCCCACTTACGTGACGTTAAAAAGGGAAGTTTTGTCAAACGTGTATCTTAACTGCTGGATAATAACTGTTAGGCAATGATGGTTTGCTTTGAATATTGTAACCTCACGCCCCTCTTGTCATTAAATCTTTTGTTAGTCATTGGTGTATGTTTATGTTTTCAAAACATTTGAAGATGAAAAGTTTCATAAAAATCACTTACCAAAATCACACACATTCACTTTCACCTCCCACGCGTTCGTTTTCAATCCTTCTCAGAAAAACAATCCTTTTTCACAAACAAACCCTTAGAACACCTCAAACTCCATAATCATGTCTTCAGCAACGTCAACATCTAAGCAAGGTTCAACAACTCTTAAGAAAAGGACGTCGAAGATTCAGATAAATGAACTCAAACTTGTAAAGGAGCATGTTGTGGATTTTGAGTCATTTACAAGGAATGGGCATGACATGAAGGCAAAATTTGAAGAACTAGGATAGATAGGGCTCTTTGATGTTTTGAATGGACCCTGTTACTCAACACTTCTCAAGGATTTCTGGGTCAGGGCAGAAATTATTAAACCAGCTGAAGAAGGAAAAGAAATGGAGATTAAATCATCTATAATGGGGATTGAGATTACCATCACTCAATCCACCATAGCCAAGCTACTAGGGCTATAGAACACTAGGTTCTTTATAACTGAATCAGATGACATTTCTTCAAAGTTTGGGGAAGATATCA
Organism: Medicago ruthenica; assembly: GCA_018208015.1. Classification (NCBI taxonomy): domain Eukaryota; kingdom Viridiplantae; phylum Streptophyta; class Magnoliopsida; order Fabales; family Fabaceae; genus Medicago; species Medicago ruthenica. Next base: position 52,471,604 of record CM031371.1, on the reverse strand, counting down.
AGAAGACCCTCTACAAGGTTGTACAAGAAGAAGAAAAGGTTGTAGAGGAAGACAAAGAAGATGGCAAGGAAAATAAGGAGAGCAAGAATGAAAGAGCCACCAACATGCATGATAAAGAAAGTATCATGTTTAAATTTCTCATTCAATGTGTTCTTCCTAGGGCATGAGGTACAAACCAACCCAGTTTGATTCAAGAGGAGATGCTTCTGCAACTGAACAAGAATGAAAGGTTAAACCTGGTTGGATACATATTTCATCATTTATGTACATCTATTGACAACTCCTGGAGGAAGAAAACAAATACCATTCCTTATCCAAAACTCCTTTCAGAGTTGTTTCATCAGAGCAGAATAGTTCAGAAGCTACAAAGTCTGGGTTATATCGACCTTGGGATAGAAATGACTCAAGTTATGACAGCATAACTTCTCGGAAATATGAGAATCATTGATCCAAAATTGATGGTGAAATCAGCTGGATTTGCCATCAGAGGTAAATGCAGACCTTTCATTCCAGACTTCCCTTCAGTCATCAAGGATTTGAACTCAGAAGAGTTGGAAGACATGGTATCACATGCCAAGAAAGATCTGAAAGCACAAATCAATCTTGATATTCCTGATGCTTCAGAAGCTGTTGAAGGAGAGAAAAATAAGAGAAAAGCCTCTGACAAAGCCACATCATCATCACCCGCCAAGAAGAAGAAGAAAACAATAACTCAGAAGGAGGAGAAGGTATTGTCTAAGCAAGAAAAGGCAAAGGAAAGTGATAATACTTCTACTACCATTGTTATATCAAATGTAAGAACAAATTAGAAGTCTCTCTCTCTCTCTTGTGAAGCTTGAGCGTATAAGTCTCCTGGTGAAACCTTGAGCATTTAAAAGTCTCAATCTGTTGTGATTGAGCAAGGGAAGTTTCTTGCCTGCGTGCTTGAGCATTTGTAGGTCTTTAGGTAGTGTCTTAGAGCAAGGAAGTCTTAAGCAGTTATGCTTAAGCAAATGAAGTCTTTAGGTAGTGTCTTATAGCAAGGAAGTCTTGAGCAGGTGTGCTTGAGCAAAGGAAGTCTCTTGGAAGGGTCCTTGAGCAATTTGTAATCCAGAGTGATTATAGTGAAATCCCTTGGAAGTGTAAGGGGACTGGACTACTCCTGTGTTGTGGGAGGAACCAGTATAAAATTGTTTTGTGTCTGCCTTCTCTCTCTGCCTTTATCTTTGTGTTTCTGTACTTAATCCGGTGAACTCAGACTCTGTATCAGAATTTGCATACCTCAGATTCTGATAAGCTTTTTAACACACAAAAAAAGAAACAGAAAAAGCCAACACAATTCAACCCCCCCCCCCCCCTCCTTCTTGTGTTTTTCTCACCTTCACTCAAAACAAAATTGGTTGGAAGCACTCCTCTACGCCTTAAATAGTCCTTTGTAGGAATTCTTTTGTTAATTGTTCTCCATGCAAAAAGTGACACCTTGAGTGATACTAATTTACTCCAAATTACCTTTGAATGAATGCCATTATGAAGTTCATCAGTAGTTGTAAGAATATGATAGACACTCTTTACCGAGTGCCCTTCTACATGATCATGTTTCCAAATCCATTTGTCATTTATGTTATCCTACAAAAAAAATATTATCAAACAGTCTAACACAATCTACCAATTGTTCCTCTTCCACCTCCAACCCATCCCTTTAACGTCCCAACCCACCCTACACATATCGGCTACATAAACATTAGGATCTACACTCAACTCAAACAAACGCCAAAACCTAGACCGCAACATTCAACCATCTAACCATGGGTCACTCCAAAAAGAAGTATTTTCACCATTACCAGTTTTATGACCCACCCCATTCGAAAACCAACCATTGCCATTACTATCATCACCTTCAAGAATATCACATAAGTCTTTCCACCACACAGAAGACAACATACCCCCTCTTTTAATACGCCCTTCCTCAGTCCCGTATTTAGCTGCTAACACCTTAAACCATAAACTCATATTATCAACATACATACGCCAACACTAGCAAGCCTTATGTCTTAATTTTTCTCATTCTAAAATAAGAGATATCGATATGTCTCAAAATTAAATTCCAACTGTTCCGAATTAAATTTGAAAACATATGCACATTTCAACAAGGGTTAAATATGTTTTTAGTCCCTATAAAATTACGAGTTTTCAAGTTTAGTCCCTATAAAATTTTAATGGTAATTTTAGTCCTCTATAATATTGTAGTTTGTAATAATAGCCTCGATTTTGAAAAATCTTTACAAAAAATAAACATTTTTAGTCCTCTAAAATAGTCCCTATAAAATTCAAATAGGGACTAAAAGTGTATAAAAAATTGTAGGGACTAAACTTTAAAGTTTCTAATTTTGTAGGAACTAAAAACATATTTAACCCTTTCAACAATTAACCCTACGACTTGACGAATTAACAAACACATAGGCTATACTTAGAGCCGATAGAGTAAAAAATAACTAACGTTCACATTGATAAAGTGCTTCTGGTTAGATTTATGGCAAAATAGCCTAAGTAGACAATAAACCTAATACTCAATCAATTTAACAAATACAATCCAATATCATAACAAATACCATCAAGCGATTTCAAGTCAACAACAACCCAGTTCATACAAAATGTATACGCTGCACTAAACTAAAACAATAACGATACTACCTCCGTTCCTGTTCTGGAGCGAGCAAATGCACCAGGCCCATTTACTTAGGCCCAATACAAACTGATCCAAATCCAACTTCTGGAAAATTACTCGCAACACACCTCCTCCCGGCAAGGAGGGTGCTCGGAGCAAACAGAGACTTATTCAAACGTTCAGCAACATCTCTATTCATGTCTCCCGCAAAACTCACTCGGCGGTTACGATTCCTTTGAACTCGTACTGTCGAGCCACACGTGTGCCAGACAACGGCCCTGCAACACCCACCTCTATATAAAGGGGACTCTCAGCAGTCCCCAAGGTTAGACTCTTCTCATTCTCTAATCCCCCCTCTTCAAACTCAATACTAACTTGAGCGTCGGAGTGTCTACAGGTACACACCCCCCAGCCGTTCCAGTCAACAGCATACATTAATCATCTTCCTACTCAAAACTGCACCGGTAGTCCATTTCTGATCAGGTAAGATCAGTGGCGCCGTCTGTGGGAAATAGAAGCTCCCCCGTTTTTTAACTAACAAAAAACCAAAGCCTTCATCAAATATATACACATATATACCATGACTACCAACGGTGCTAGCTCACAGGTACCGAGTGAAATCCACCGCGTCTACCGCAATAGCCACACCTCCACACGGTCCCCTGTAGACAACCCTAGGGAAGAGGCTCTCCACCAGATCCCTCAGGCAGTCATACCACTACAGGAGCAACCTCTTTACGGTCCTCATCAACCTAATGAAGAGACAAACAACTCGTCCCCCGTGGACGCCTTGCTGTCAAACATTCTCCGCACGGTACAACGTCAAATGTTGATTATCGAGGAGCAAAATCAGCGCTTGAAGGACATCGAGAAAGAGCGTCCCAAATGACAACATCTATCGCCCAAAAGACCTCCATCTTCACCACGTAGAAGAAGGGGAGGGAGCCCGCGTCCTTCCAGATCTAGGTCGCCCAGACATTCTGTCAGTCGAAGATCTCCAGTCAGGAGGTCACCCATCAGGAGATCCTCCAGACGATCTCTTGAAAGAAGGACTCTGTTGAGGCGAAGCAGACACTCGCTTTCCACATCAGCGTCTGATGATGAACGCCCCGCATACAGACCTTTCACAAGGCGTATTCGCGAGGTGCGCATCCCTCAAGGGCTAGAGAAGCCCCCGCAAATGGACTCGTAGGACTGGACAACCGACCCCGACGAGCATATAGAGAACATTGAGGTCGTCCTCGCCTACATAGAGGTGCAGGGGCTGTCAAATGCAAGCTCTTCGTCACCACCTTAAGGCGGTTAGCGATGACGTGGTACAAAGGTCTCCGAAGGAACTCTATCGATTCCTGGAACAACCTATGCCACGAATTTACTGCGCACTTTACTGCTTCAAGGACCCAACCAAAAATTGTGGTGTCCCTTGAAACCATTGTGCAAGGAAAGAATGAACCCCTCCGAGACTACATCGAGAGGTTCAATAAGGAGGTTGTACAGGTCAAAGGTGTTGACGAGACACTGAAGAAGTACCTTATTTCAAAGGGACTTCGCCACGACACCGACATGAAGAAGGCAGTGCAGCTAGATCGCCCAAGGACTCTAAACGAGTTTCTAGCGATCGCAAAGACTTACATCAGGTACGAAGAAGAGCTGTACGTTGACAACCTGAATAAGTCCAGGAAGGAGGAACATGATGTTGAACCCTCCAAAAAGCCCTTCCAAGAGAAAAAGAGGGAAGGCAAACAAGCTGCTCGAGAAGGCAAACAACTTGCTCGTGAGGGTAAAGGACCCATCGGTCGCTTTGCTGAATATGCTCCCCTGGCAGCGTCGAGGGAGAAGATCCTCACAGAGATCGCAGCAGCCGATCTGAAGGAGGCGGGAATCAAATACCCCAAACCTCTGACCCAAGAAAAGAATGGAGCCGACAAGACCAAATTTTGTCAGTTCCACAAGTGCCACGGGCACCTCACTGACGATTGTATCCATCTCAAGGATGTAATCAAAATCCTCATACAATGAGGTCGGTTGAAGCAGTTCACCAAGGCTACTTCACCCAAAAGAAAGACCGTCGACCAGATTGCTGATGGCAACAATCAAGATATTGTTGTTGCCATGTCTGTCGAAACGTTGGACAGTTTCCCAGAGCATGTCGAAGCAACTCCTTCCTCGTGCACCTGGGAACAATTCCCTTCCGTCAACATGATTATTGGTAGAGCGATGAACCTCTCCATGGGAAACATGAAGAGGAAATTTGAAGAACTCATGAATGTCAACCGGCTGGTCTTCCCCAACATACCATCTAGGGGCGACCACTCTTGTCGTTCCATGACCATGAGCTGCCCTGCGGAGCTCCAAACTCAGTCATACCCCTACTAGTCCACGCGTACATGGCCAACTTCGATGTCCGATGAGTCCTGATTGACACAGGGGCGTCGTGCGACATCTTGTACATCGAGCTGTTCAAAACTCTCCAGCTGACGGAGAAAAACCTCTCTCCTTACGTTGGATCCGAGCTATATGGATTCAACGGATCATCAACCAAGCCCTGGGGTTACGTAGAGATGCTCGTAACCTTCGGGAAGGAGGAGGTCAGGAAAACAATCAAGATCTCATTCTTGGTGATCAACTGCCTTTCCCTCTATAACTGCATTATAGGGAGAACGAGATTAGCAGGATTGGGAGCAGTATGTTCAACCGCTCATCTGAAGTTGAAATATCATGCAAAGTACAACATCGTCGCCACCCTGCACGGAGACATCGAAGCTTCCAGAAGATGTTTTCTCCAGGCTAACAAGAACCAGAGCTCAGTTTCCTCGTCAAAGCAATCTTCTAAGGATAATGAGAAAATTTCTGCGAGCACCCTGGACACTAACGTGGTCGAGCTCGACTCCAGGTTCAACAAATCTACCTCAAAGAACATAAGAAGGAGAAGAAAGACCCACTTAGCACCGAAATCTTAAGGCCAGTTCTTGACGGTGATTTCGAGATGATTCCTTTTGGAGATGATCCTTCAAGGAACTTCAAAATTGGAAAGGATCTTCCAGACCTCGTGCAAGCCCAACTGATCGCTTGCTTGAGAGAGAATGCTGATATGTTCACTTGGAGTCGCATGTCATCATCTGACAGTTAGTCCTAGTGCTAGCGTTGTAGCTCAGCGACGTAGGAAGCAGTCTCCTGAAAAATCAGAGGCTGCTGAAAAAGCTGTAAAAGACCTCCTAGAGGCAAACTTTATTTATGAGGCCAAGTACACAACTTGGCTGTCCAATGTTGTACTTGTCAAAAAATCTAATGGAAAATGGCGTATGTGTGTTGACTATACCGATCTTAAAGATGCACATCCTCTTCCTAACATGGATAAATTAGTTGATAATTCATCTGCTATTATTTACTATCCTTCATGGACGCCTATTCTGGGTACAATAAGATACCCATGGCTGATGAAGATAAAAAGAAAACTGCCTTCATGACCGAATCAGGAAACTATTACTACAACGTAATGCCTTTCGGTCTTAGAAACACAGGGGCCACATATCAACGAATGATGAACAAAGTATATGACAAGAATTCTGTCGGAGACATTCTTGAAGTATATATGGATGATATGATCGTAAAATCCGAACAAGAGATTAATCATACCGCCCACCTAAAAAGGGTTTTCGAATAAACTCGAAAGTACAACATGAGACTCAATCCTGAGAAGTGCACATTTGGGGTACAAGCGGGCAAATTCCTCGGTTTCAATCTTAAAGAACGAGGCATCGAGGCTAACCCCGACAAATGTCGAGCATTCACAGAATATCCGACTCCAACGTCAAAAAAGTGCATTCAAACTCTTAACGGGATGCTAACAACGCTCTCACGATTCGTTGCAAAATTCGCGCAACACACTCTCCCTTTCTTCAAATTGCTAAGGATAGAGAGTACGTTCGAATGGAGCGATGAATGTGAAGCCGCTGTGACCCATCTTATGCTCGCCTTATCTCAACCTCTCGTCTTGTCGTGACCAAATCAAGACAAAACTTTCTATCTGTACCTTTCTGTTTCATCTGATGTCGTCAGTGCGGTACTATTCAGAGAAACTCTACAGGGGCAAAGACCCACATATTTCACTAGCAAAGCCTTACAAGTGCCGGAAACAAGGTATCAAAGATTAGAGAAAGTCGCTCTCGCATTGGTCGTATCAGCCAGAAGGCTCAGGCAGTATTTCCTAGCACACACCATCATTGTTCGGATAGATCTGCCCATCCGACAAATACTTGAACGTGCCGACGTCGCAGGAAGGATGATGAAATGGTCGCTCGAATTATCTGAGTTCGACATTCATTACGAATCCCAGAAAGCACTCAAGGCCCAAGTATTTACCGATTTCGTAGTCGAAATGACCTTTCCCTCCGAGGAAGTGAAAGAGGACATCTGGACCATCTACGTTGATGGATCGTCCAATTCAAAGCACAGTGGAGCAGGAGTAATCATCGAAAACAAAGAAGGAATCGTAATCGAGGTATCGTTGGGGCTATCCTTCGCGATGACCAACAACACCGCAGAATACGAAGCTTTCTTAGCCGGCTTACGAATAGCCAAAGACATGGGAGCCAGAGTAGTCAAAATATGCACTGATTCCCAACTAGTCGCATCTCAGGTCACTGGTGAATACCAAGTGAGAGAAGAACATCTGCAAGAATACATTCAGTTGGTCCAAGCTAAACTGAAAGAGCTCGAATCTATCGAAGTGGTACATGTTCCTCGCGAACACAACGCCCGAGCAAACATTCTTCCAAAACTCGCAGGTACGCGAACCACTAACTGAAACAAAACGGTAATCCAAGAAGTCCTTACAGAACCAAGTGTCAAAAGGCACAAAGCTCGATTACTCAAAATCAACGAGATCTCTGAAATACAGGACTGGTGGGGACCCCTCATTTGCTACATCACCAGCGGGGAGCTCCCTCAAGATCCTTCGGAAAGAACTAAACTCAAACGGAGAGCCTGCTCATTTTCACTAATAGAGGGAAGTACAAACGAGGTTTCATCACCCCACTAATCAAGTGCCTCGCCCCTATCGAAGCCCAGGAGGCCCTCGTTGAAACACATGAGGGTATCTGCGGGCAGGACCTCGGAGCCAAAGCACTCGCTAAAAAGGTACTAGGAGCAGGTTTCTTCTGGCCCACTATGCTCAAGGACACTAAAGAATACATAGCCATATGTGACAAGTGCCAGCGACACGGGGATATGCATATCTCCCCTCCCGCCAAACTCACTTCGCTAGCGTCACCTTGGCCCTTTGCATGGTGGGGAATCGACCTATTGGGAACCTTTCCTAAATGGATCGAAGCTGAGCCCCTCGCCAAAATCACAGCGAGAAACATACTTCGATTCTTCAAAAGGAATGTCCTAGCAAGATTCGGAGTACCGACCCTCGTGATTTCCGATAACGGGACTCAGTTCACGGACCGCAGGTTTCAAGAATCCCTAGAAAAATTGAATATCAAACACAGTTTCACTTCCTTTAAACATCCCCAAACAAACGGGCAAGCGAAATCAGCGAACAGAGTCATTCTCCGAAGAATTCGCCGAAGGCTAGATGAAGCTAAATGTAATTGGGTAGAGGAACTTCATACAGTTATATGGGCCTATCGAACGACCCCCCACTCAACAACCGATGAATCACCTTTCCGTCTCACATATGGAACGGAAGCAATTATTCCCATTGAGAAGAACTTAATTGGCGATCTTGCGCCAACACGAACTTCCGAGCCAAAGCCAAGAACCTACGAGAAGAACTCGAATTCGTCGACAAAATCAGAAGTGAAGCAGCTGTAAAAGAGGCAGTGCTAAAACAAAAAATAGCCTCCCACCACAACAAAAGAGTCATCAATCGCGAATTCAATGTTGGTGACCTCGTCCTCCGAACAAACCAAATGGATTCAGACGAAGGGAAATTCGCTGCCAACTAGGAGGGCCCTTACCGAATCCACATGAAAACGGGGATGGGGGCCTACGGCCTCAAAGACCTTGTAAAGGGTCTAATCCCTAGGACTTGGAACATAGAAAAATTGAAAAGGTATTACAGTTAAGCAATGAAACTACAAACCGCTCTACTGTACATACAACTGCAAAGTTCAAACTAACGAACTAAACGTTCTCATAAACGAACAATTACAACGGAGGATGAAAGCCGTGCCGCTCCAATCCAAAAGCTTAAAAGGATTAGTGAAACCTATACACAATGGATTCACTAAGTCCTTGGTATGCTCCCTCACAGCTGCGACATCATCGCTCGACATGTTAGGCAGAACCCCAGCTCGCGATGGGAGATTCACTCCTCGGGGCATTGAACTTAAATTAATTTTTTCGTTCATCTACCGTTACTCTTTCGAACCCTAAATTCGAACACACGTTCAGATAAACATCTCTTGAACGTGAATCTTTCTAACATATTGTTTACGCTGAAGTTTGGTAAACAACCGCTAGTCTGGGTTAATTGCTTGCGAGACCAACTAGTGAATCTCAGGAGCATGGTACTTTGTTTGAATTCTTTAAGTTGTTTGAATGTTCATTACGCATAAACATTTATTGTTGTTTTGGGAAAATTAAATATACCAGTCACTTGGATTACAAGCAACAAAGAAAATAAATTTTTAATGAACAAACGCTTTGTTTCGATCGAAACAGGTAAATGACGAGAATTTAAATGAAAGGCAGTACACTTTGCATGAAATTTAAAGTGCTTGAAAGATAAATTTACATGAAAAGTAAATTGCATAGAATTGTAAAATGTGCTTTACAGAAAAGAATGGTTCACAGATTCATACTTGGATCCCATTTCACTCGTTTCTCTCGATAACATGGATACTTTGAGTTTTACAAGGATTTTCGTATAAATGAATTGCGACCTTTGTTTCTGACTAAAAAACTACTATATATAGACTTTCGAAAATAAACTGTCCTAACGGTCGAACACTACCCTACTGCCAAATGTCCTGCCACGTACACCCTGCATGCACCTAACTGCTCCTTAGAACGGTTGTCTGTATCACTCGAAGTCGAACTGAATTTGTGAAGTTTGTCAGAATTATGCTAAGTCCAGAAATCTGTTGCTTCAATTCGATCATACGCTAGGTCGATTTGCCCAATGGTTCGAAGCCCTCTTTCTTGCCTTAGCCTTGTGTTTGTAAATATTCTCTTGAACCTGTGAATGTTTCCATTAGAATCTTCTTACTCTTCGATTCGATAGAATCTGACAAGATTCTCTTCAGCATTTATTGCGTATTTAGAGCATGTTTTTAGCTTATCAAAAATATGGGCTAACTAACACGTATACCCCGCATAAAGGTCGAAACTATCACGCTTGGATTCCCCAGTACAAAACACACAAGTATATGTTGTTCATATGATCGGAGCGAACACTTGGGGGAGGAAAGGCAACATCTCTAAAAGTTTCAACTTGAAGGAACGGGCAAGTCGTTCAATATTCGTCGTTCCCAACCCTCGCATTCGGTCTAATCGCTACTTTGCAAGAAACCAACGGCTACGAGGGGGCGGGCCCTATGCTCGGCTTGCTTAATCTACTTTTGATTCAAAAATGCTTGGTTATTATGAGCATGCATCTAAGTCAAAGTATTCCTCATCTACGAGGATATTCATCGTAAAAGCCTCACTTAACGAGCACTCCGATCACACATTATCTTAGAAAATTAAAACATACTTTTTCGCAAGGTATAAATTAAAGCAGAGAGCAAGAATTGAAAACGAAATATATTGTACAAAAGGGTGCTAACCACGAAGGGCGCACATTGTCATGGCACAAGGCCGGTTACATACCAACACCAAAATTGTTCAAATATTACACGGTCATTTAGACCCGGGCTTACTCAACATGCCCATCATCTTCTTCAGGGAGAGGGGACTTAAGAGTGCCATCTTCAACATACTTCAAAAAATGAATCCCTTCGGTTGAGAGCTCAACCCTAGGGTTCACAGCTTTCACCTGCTGCACGGCATTATCAAAAGCATGGCTGGCCGCTCCAACGAGACCCTGTTCCAGCTCATCGATCCTCGCCACCAAGCCAGCACAGTTCAAGCAAGCAGTATCCTTGGCTTCGTCGACAACAGGATTGTATAGCGGCCAGGAGCCCCTTCTTGTCCTCGTCCCACTTGCGGCGAGCTTCCCTCAACTCCTCCAGCTCAAGAAGGTCACTCTCCGTTTTCTTCTCTAGGGAGGCTATCCTGTTGTCATTCTCCTTAATCACCTTAGCGAAATCAGCACCTTAGCCGCCAAATCATCCTTCTCCTTAACCAGCATATCAACCCGAACCACATCCTCTGTTGAAGAGTTATTCAGAGCCACGACTATCTCCAAAGCCTTCATCGCAGAGATGACCCCTTCGGTCATAGCTTTGCTTCGGCCAGCAACGTCTAGGTCCTGAATAACCTTCAGCTCCGGGTCACTCAAGCAAAGGGAAGAATGTGAATCGTAACGGTCTAGATCAGACCATACGTTCGGCAGCTGGAGCAAGTCCTCGCCTTCGGGCTGAGCAAAAGAAGAGGTGGCGGGCACAGACTGCCCCTTTCCAGCATAAACCACCCTCTTCCTCTTGAAGGATTCATCAACCTCCTCCACCGGGTCATCTTCCAGCACTTGCACAGGCGCATGAGAGGTGGAGCCTCCCGCAGCCCCGACGATCAGATGGTTCACGTTGTGGACGTCTTTCCATCGCACGACCCCACGGTTGGTCACCTTCTTGCTCGAACACAGGATCAGCTCATTCATCGAAGACATGTTCCCTACGAACAAAAATAACGAAAAGAAAGTCAGTATCAGACTTAGAAAACATCAATGCAAAACTACAAATGTAAATCCTACAAATTCTACCGAGTAACTCAGTCGGGTTTTCAGAAAGCACAAGATTGTGCGTGTTTATGTAGCGAAACTTCGTCACCTCTAGTCCTACAGAATCAATCAGAGGTGTACCAGCCTCTTTCAGCACCTTTGCAGGCACAAAAGAATTTACGTAAGCCCACAACTTATCGTAACTCTCTTTTTCCACCGCATTGAGCCCAACATACCCAGGGACAAAAGCATCGGGCTTATACCCGAAGTGGTCCTTACACCAGTAAAAGGAAAATTGGGGAACCCTGTAGCGATCCTCCCCTCTGTCCTCGCAGGCTCTCTTCACCATTTTCAAGACGTTTCTCAAGGCGACGTCCATCTTTGGTAGCACAGAAAGAATCGGTCCTTGAAACTCTTCACCTTGCCTACGAAGATAGAGAAGAGCTTCCTTTTCTGACGAAAGGAGACCCAAGCGTGTCCCCTGCCCTTCTCAGTCCCCCGCTGGACAGTGAAGAAGGTAACAAATAAGTTTACGGTCGGAGCGACCTCCAGATGCTGGCACACCAATTCAAACGCCCTCATGAAAGGATAACAATTGGGATGAAGCTGTGAGGGCGACAACTCCGTCCACCTAAAGATCGATCACTGAAAGGACGAGAAAGGGAGTCTAAACCCCATGTCCTTGAATATGACCTCGTACATAGGGAGCCTGTTCCCCGTGTAGTGCGAACATATCCTATCGGACATGCTCGGGAGGCATATTTCTCAATCCTCTTTGCGCCCAATATCATTGAACGGTCTCTCGGCCGTACCATCCGGCGTAAATGTTGACACCGCACTTAATGGTTCGTCCCCTATCCAGGACGGGTCATATTCCTCCGCCTCGTTCCTATTGGGGTTTCCTACCGTGTCTAAACCAGAAAATAGGAGGAAGGAAAAAAAGATGAATTTCGCATCAAATCCACCCTTCCTCCACATCCATTCCGATCATGGCGAGGAAGGGCTCATCGTCTTCCCGAACGGAAAGATCGAAAAAGTTTTCAAAATAACTACTTGGAGGGAAAACCAAAAGACAAAGTAAAAAAACCTTCGCATACGGCGGAGTTACGCCACTCATGCTGGCGACAGGTTAAACCTCTAACAGGTTAAAAACCTGCCACCGGTGGCCCACAAACAAACGAAGTGAATTCTAAATCCTAAAATGTTCATCTATGGCAGAAACCTCCACCATTTACGGCGGAATCCACCGACTCCCTACCGGAAAACGGCTAGCATACTTAATCGACAAACAGAAGGGCTAAAACAGAAGAATAGAAAAGCGAAATAAGGAACTCATTGTACCTTGTTAAACAGAGACGATTGCACTGAGTAAACGATGAAGGGATGATCAAGAACACGCCGGAACTTCACTGGAAAATCTTCAAGAACTTCTGAAGGATCAAAGCTTGCAAGGCGAAAATGGCAAAAGTGTTTTTCCAAAAACACTTTGAGGCTATTTATACCTCCTTCGCAACCTTTCAGAACACAGCGAGTCTGATCCAGTGCAGCCCTTCACGTGTGACCCAGTTCAAGGAAGCGAAGCAATAGTTTAGATCATATCTCATCAAGCATCCAACGCTTCCAATCACACTCGTATGAGTTCCAAGGTTTAAGCAACAGTGATGATGGAGCCTCGAGAACAGTTACCAAGACACGTCCAAAGGTCTATGTAATCGAGTGTGTTACTAGCCTTTACACGTGGCAGCCAAAGCCCAAACGTTATGTCCCCTCACTCACGTCCTCGAGACGTAGGCATTAAATGCAGATGGATAGACGACCAACTATGGGACGAGGGAATCTTGTAACCTCACCAACGCAGTGATCGAGGGGCGGACTAATGAACAAGTACGGTTTCCTCCAACCTAACAAGCTCAGTCCAACCATGATAGAGCGAGCTTCTCAACGATCCCAACGAGCAAAAATCTTTGAACAAGATTCAATTGATCGTTCTTGATCTTCCTCAATTTCAAGATTCAATTGATCATTCTTGATCTTCCTCAATTTCAAGATTCAATTGATCATTCTTGATCTTTCTCAATTTCAAGATTCAATTGATCATTCTTGATCTTCCTCGATTTCAAGATTCAATTGATCTTTCTTAATCTTCCTCAATCTGAACTCCTCAAATGACCATGGAAATATGTTTGTTATATCCTTGGTAAGAAGAAGCCTCACATTCTCTTTGAACAACATTGTTCCAATACGGATCAGTCTGCTCCTCTACGAGCATTTTGTCCCTCATGCGAACTAGTTCCTTGCGAATATTTCTTCTTCAAACAACAGAGGTCCTCACCTCCAAAAAACTCCTCTCGAACAAGGCATTTGCACTTTCAAAGTCATCACTCTTTGTCAAGAGCAACAACTTGGGGGGCTTCTGTTCTGGAGCGAGCAAATGCACTAGGCCCATTTACGTAGGCCCAATACAAACTGACCCAGATCCAACTTCTAGAAAATTACTCGCAACACACCTCCTCCCCGCGAGGAGGGTGCTCGGAGTAAACAGAGACTTATTCAAACGTTCAATAACGTCTCTATTCATGTCTCCCGCGAAACTCGCTCGATGGTTACGATTCCTTTGAACTCGTAACCGTCGAGCCACACGCGTGCCAGACAACGACCCTGCAACACCCACCTCTATATAAAGGGGACTCTCAACAGTCCCCAAGGTTAGACTTTTCTCATTCTCTAATCCCCTCTCTTCAAACTCAATACTGGCTTGAGCGTCGGAGTGTCTGCAGGTACCCCCCCTGCCCTGTTCCAGTCAGCAACATACATTAATCATCTTCCTACTCAAAACTGCACCGGTAGTCCATTTCTGATCAGGTAAGATCAGTTCCTTTTGAATTGTCACTTTTTTGACATTTTACACAAATCAAGATAATCAATAAATATTATTACTTTTGATACAATAATTTATAATTTTACTAAAATAGCTTTATTCATTTAATATTTCATTTCATATATTTCTCTTTTCCGCAATAAGAGTGATATTGGTAAAATAACATTTAATATTACATTGAATTTTGAAAGCGACAATTAAATAAGAACAAAATTTTTCTATTTTGATATTACCCTTTGCAAATTGTGTGATCCGATGTTTCAATGAATGGACAAAAAAGTGTGGGATTGTGGAGTGTGACAAACAGTGTGTTCGTGTGTCATAATAGTGAAATCAAATGTCAACTTGTGATCCATCAATCCAATCCTGTCCGTCCATCAGAAAACTATATTAGGAGACAATGACGTATTAGTATTATGTAATGGCCAGCTAGATGGGTCCCACATCCCTATTCCTTTCTTCAATTAATTCCTCCAGACAATAGCCTTGGGTCCTGAGTTCACGAAATCCAGTATTAATCCAGGGCCAGACAATAGCCTCTTACGTTCAAAATCAATCAACCAATGATTTTACTCTATAAATTACCAAGTCATCATCCTGTAACGTCTATGAGTAGGGCATAGGCCATACTATGCTATGCTATGGTGTGAGTATGTCAGCCTGCAGCACCTGATCAGCTTGCTTCATCGACACAGTGGGGGGCCCTAACTCCATCCACCCCACTCGTGCACGTTATTGAATTAATTCTTCTCATCTCTCGATTGAATTTATTTTGCCAAAAGAGTCATTAAGCCAAACGAAAATAATCAACATACTAAGTTACTAACAAGGGTTAGACGAGCGTGGACCTTGAGAATATAATACTATGTCAAAGTTCAATAGAACTCGACAACAAGACACTCAATTCAAGCTTTCTCTGTTTATAACGGCGTTAACTTTGGGTGGGTTTTAACATGGAAAAGGTGGGTTGTTTCCCATTATGAGAAAGTTAATATTAGCCATTAGATTAAGTAAATAACACACTTTTATTATATATATACACTCTTGATACTAGATTTTTTTGTCACCATCCTCCACCTCCATTTCTCTCCTTCAATATTATATCCAATCTTTCAACTTAAAGTATAAAAACTCAACATTTCCAAAAATTAAAACTTATACATTTTTCCTCGCCTGTAATCCAGATCTCAAAAAATAAAATATGTCTAGAAAATCAAGTGTGATAATTTATTGCGTTGAACTAGCCTAAGAGCTCCATTTTTTTTTTGAACAAGCTAAAATGAGATATATTACCACAAAAGAGAGTGTCACCTCCCTAGCACAAGATGTGCCAACAGGAGGAGACCCAAATTACAAGAGAGTTATCAAACGAAACCAAAAAAGATAGATTACATCAGCCAATCCCCAAACAATCAAAAGGATGCTGCCACCACAAATGAAAACCATAAGGAAAACAAACATTTTTGGCTTTGAGCCACCCTAAAGAAATAATTTTAATCTTCTCCAGGAGCTGCGGAAGAGATGTAGCATTATGAGCGAATAGCCTACAATTTCGTTCATTCCATAAAATCCAGACCGTGCATAGCCATATAAGATGTAAGAAGCCACGCCTAGGTTTGTATCCTCCTGAAGAGTAAATAAACTGAGTAAAATGAGCCGACACATGTTGAGGATCCACTGAATACACACCAAGCCAAGTCTTAACCAGCTGCCAAAGAGAACCAAAAATGGGGCAATGGATAATCTGATGAGATGATGTTTCTGTGTAACCACAGCCTGACACACACAAGAGAGAGTTAGTAGGAATAATGCCACGGCGCACCAAATTGTCCATAGTTGGCCATCTGTTGCGAAGCAAACGCCACACACAAATGGAAACCTTCAAAGGAACACATTTATGCCAAACAGCCGTTGTAACCACATCGTCTCTGTGCTCCTCCTGTCGCGTGAGCATTTGATACACGCCGTGCACCGTGTACCCATCACCCACAGAGGGGCGCCACTGCGCTGCCAAATGTCAGGCTGTAAATCCTGCAAAACAACATTAGAAAGCAGAGACAAACATTCCCCCAATAACTCCTCCTCCCACGCAAACAGACTACGGCGCCACTCCCAAGCTCCCCCACCAGCCCCCCAACCTAAAGAATGCATATCACCAACCGACAAGTCCTGATGCATAGATAAGGCAAATAACCTTCCAAACTTCTCCTTCAGCGAGACCGTTCCCACCCAAACATCCGACCAAAAATAAGTATTAGAACCATCCCCAATTTTCTTCTGGACGCTCTCTTCAAACCACTTTCCACCTACCACCCCAATACCTTCACGAATTTTCACTATTTCCTTCCACCACGCCGAACCCTGCCGCCCCCCTTCTAAAAGCCGCCCCCTCTCCTCACCATACCGCGAGGCCAAGACTCGAAACCACAACCCCTCTCTATCAACCAAACTCCTCCAACACCACTTACCTAAGAGCGCTACATTAAATTCATCCAACCGCCGAACCCCCAAACCACCGTTCTCCTTTGTGGAGCAAATAGACCTCCAATCAACCCAGGCAATTTTCCTATTATCCTCACACCCTCCCCAAAAAAATTTAAGAAGAATAGATTCAATGGAAGAGATTATACCTGAGGGAGCTCTGAAAAATGAAAGGGCATAGACAGGCAGTGAAGACAGGACGGACTTAAGAAGAATCAAACGGCCTCCAAAAGACAAGTGTCTACTCTTCCACTTGGGCAGTCTGGATTTAATGCGAGCAATAACTGGATCCCAAAAAACCAAACGTCTAGCATCCCCACCAATAGGGAGACCCAGATACAAAAAGGGAACTCTCCCAATTTTACAAGATAAAACCGAGGCTGCCTCTAATAACCAAGACTCCTCAATATTGATACCAACCAATAAACTCTTATGATAGTTCACCTTCAGGCCAGACATAGCTTCAAAAAGAGCCAGAACAGCTCGCAAGGCTCTGACATTCGACCAACTCTTGACACCCAAAAGGAGAGTGTCATCAGCAAATTGGAGATGAGAAAGAACCGTAGGATGATGCATCCCAATAGAGTACCCAGTAAACAAATTAGAATCAACAGCAGCAGACATCATAACATTCAGCCCCTCAGCTGCTAGGAGAAAGAGAAAAGGGGAGAGGGGATCGCCTTGACGCAACCCTCTCTGCATAGCAAACTCATCTGTAGGACTCCCGTTAACAAGAACAGAAGCAGTGGCCGATGTGACACATTCCTTCATCCATTTTCTCCACAGAGTTGGGAAAGCCATCCTCCCCATAACATCATCTAAATAACGCCAATCCACCGAATCATAGGCTTTCTCAAAATCAACCTTAAATAACATAAGCTCTTTTTTCAACTTGCGCGCTTCATCTACTACCTCATTAGCGATAAGAATTCCGTCAAGAATCTGCCTACCCTTCACGAACGCAGTCTGTGTTTCAGAGACAACAGTACCCATAACTTTCCTTAAACGATTCGCCAACACCTTTGCCAAAATTTTGTACAAACACCCCACAAGAGCTATGGGTCGAAAATCATTCAATCGCTGAGGGCTATCAATTTTGGGAATAAGAGCTATGAAGGTGCTATTAATACCTTTGGTGATACGACCATTACGATGAAAATCAGAGATGAACCTCATAACATCAGACTGCAACTCAGGCCAAAAATCTTTGATGAAACCAAGATGAACACCATCCGGGCCAGGACTCTTAAAACTGTCACAGTCCCAAACGGCAGCCTTCACCTCATCCACAGAAAAAGGTAAGATTAAAAGAGTGCCATCAGAAGAAGACAACCTACGGAAATGTAAATCATTCACAGACGGTCTAGTAACATCCAAAGCCTGAAAGTGGTTCCGAAAATGAGAAAAAACTGCCTCCCGAACACTAGAAACTCCCGTCACCAAGGTGCCATCAACTAAAATGGAGGAAATCAAATTTCTGCGTCGCCTTCCAGACATTAAAGCATGAAAGTATTTTGAATTTGCATCTCCCTCCCGAATCCAAAGCATCCGGGATTGCTGCCAAGAAATGCTAGCATCAATCCTGGATAATGAATGAAGATCGGTTGACAAAGTTCGCAGAGCTTCTACCTCCTCATCAAGAAGTTCCTCCAATTCGCCCTTAGACTCTAGGGTAGCAATATTATTTTTCAACGAATTTATTCGGCCCGGAATATTATGAGAATGAGTGAGATGCCACTCTCTTAACGCCTTTTTTATCATCTTCAATTTTTCCTTTAAAACAAAACCACCCCAACCTTCTACCTGACAAGCTTGCAATTTAGTACGCACAAAGTCATGATATCCAGGGATCTCCGACCAACATTTCAACATACGCACCAGTCGCGGCCCCCATTTTCCTCATCAATGGACAACACCACAGGGCAATGATCAGACAACCCCCGCAAAGAGGCAACTTGCAAACAATTCGGCCATGTGCTACACCAATCTTCTGACAACAAGAAGCGATCGAGACGACTCATAGAATTCCCGTCCCCCTTATACCAAGTAAAATTGCGGCCATGAAGAGGGAGGTCAACCAAAACATTGTCATCGATAAAAGTATTAAAGGGTTCACAATCAAGAGAACAAACGGCAGCCCCCTTCGACCTTATTTCCTCCAAATTACGGACCGCATTAAAATCACCACACAAACATATATTTTTGCCCACCAGCCGATGGAGGTAAGCAGATAAAGAATTCCATAAGACCATCTTGGCTCCATTATCACAAGGGGCATAAACATTTAAAAGATAAAATTCCTCGGAAGACTGAAGGAAACAACCATGAATAATTAAGACGTGATCCAGAGAAAACGACGACCAAACCTCGACAACTGAAGGGTCCCACAAAGTTAACAAACCACCAGACGCCCCCACAGACGGACTAAAGGAGTAAGAGGACGTCAAATTTCCCCAAAGAGCTGCACATAAGGGATCACTAATAATCGCCAATTTCGTCTCCTGAAGACAAACAATAGACGGACCCTTCTCCAAAATTAATTTACGAATTTCAGGCCGCTTCTCAAAGCCACCCAAGCCCCTCACATTCCAAGAGATAATCTTCATCCTAACCTCCAACCCCCCTACTCTCCACCACCCCACACTTCCTTACAACGCCCCCCTCACCACTCCATCCTCCCTCTCCCTTTCTTTTTTATTTTTTCTCGACAAAACACCAAAACTGTTCGACTTATCACCATACATATTGACTCCTAAAACCTTCCCAATCCCACAAATATCCTCCTGCACCACCTCCTCATTGTCGTGCAACACCACCCAATTTTTCCAATCATTATTAACAGTAGGAGAAGAAGTAACAGATACCTGGGACTCCTTACTAATAGTATCAACTACAGAAATAGATTCATGCCGTCTGATTCGCTTGTGGACCTTCTTCTTCAATACTCGAAGCACTTGCTTTCTATCATTTTCAGGAAGACGAGCAATTTTCTTCAAATTACGAGCTGAATGTTTAAGAGCACCCCTTGATTTTCTTTTGTTTTGCTGAAATCCTGTCGCCGCAGTTTTGGATGGACTCTCGCCACCACAAACCTTGTGAGTTGCTTGTTTCTTATTTGCCGTAAATACCACACCCGCGTCTCCATGAACATGATCTTGTAACCATTCTAAACTCCACGGCCAGAAATAACTGAACGCGACACAATCGGGGGGCAAGAATTTTGACGTTTTCGACCAACTCCAAGATTCCTAATACCGCCCTCTCCTTGGTTGCCCATCACTGAGGCTGCTCCCTCCGAGACCTTAGAAACACACGGCCCCCTCTCCTCTGGGACATGCACTGAAGGTTGCGGAACATCCTTCCTTTCCTCCACCCAATCATCAGCCAAAGAATTCACCAAATTAACTAATTGCTTTCGAGTCTCAGGAACCGCATTCTCAAAATTATTATCAGGAATGGACTCTGTAGAAACTACATCATCCTCCAACAGACAAGCATCCTCCCCAATAGCAAAACCCCACTCCTCAATAATTTTTAATTCCACGACTACGCCGTCAATAATAATGGACTCAGATACATTAAGAATGTCCAAGGAAGATGTTGCAACAAGAACCCGGGCATAATCAAACCGGTTTTTAGCAATAGTACAATTATCTACCCGAAGAAATCTACCGCAATCAAACACACACAACTTAAAAAAAGCTTCATTCCACGCATGAATAGGAACACCATAAATACGGACCCAAGCACCTCTTTCATACTTAATAACATCTTTGCTCCACCGAACCGGATTTGTAAAAAATAAATTAAAAAACTCCCTTGCTTCAGAAAAAATTGGCATAACATCAGATGCGGATAAACAACGAATAAACACCTTATCTGCCCCCAATGGGATAATGTCAAGTTCCTCAAAACCGGCATCCGCTATGCGTGTTTGCACAACCGGAACAGCTTCACCATTCAAAACTGTGGCAACCACCCCACCACGAGCCCAAGATAAATCCTCCGTAGATGATCTAAAGGTACGAATAAGCTTGCGTGCAACGTGAGCATGTTGTTGCTTGCTAACTACATTGAGTACTCGGGGAGCATTCGTCGTGTACTGAGTGACCATTGGCACGGCCGTATGAGTACCATCCTCCAACCGTATCTCTTCCCCACCCGAAGCACACACCTCCTCACCCTCACTCACACCACCAATCACCTTGACCGTCCCTACCCCATCCATCTCCCTCCCCTCGTCACAACCTCCTTCACCAACAACCATATTTCCCACATTCTCGCTTTTTTCTCCCTCGCACTCCTCCCCATCCCTACCTTGCATATTTTCTCCCTCACCACATTCGCTACCCTTCTTCCAAACCCCCCAGCCGTTACCCCCTACTCCCTCACCCTCAGCAGCCACCCTCACTCCCGGAGGCACAACAGCTGCTGCGAAACGATCAAAACGTGCCACTTTCGCCCAAACTCGCACATGACCAAAAGACACATTCCGCAAAGCTTTTAACAGCTTATCAACGTCCCAGACATTTGCATATCGAACAAAGCCAAAGACCTTACCTTGCTTATTCCTTCTCCTTGACAAGAATAAGAGCTCCAAAATACCACAAACCTCAAAACTTTTCTTTATATAAAAATAAGGAATTAACTCCGGCACATTAGTGAAATAAAAAGTGACAAACCGTCGAAAATCCGAACCCAATTGACCTTGAGATCCTACTGCTGATTGCTGCCTAGTATGCTGAACATAAGTACCTGAATCATGCGTGCCAGCTGCAACATTCCCCATGCGGCGGCTGCAATTGCTATACTTAGAAACAGAATGATGAACACGTGTGGAATACCTGCCAGCACCTGTAGGAGACCGCTTGTGCATTCCTAGAAACCCAATTGATTTTGAATCCCCAAGCCGCGTTGTTGCATGATCACGAGACCTAACCCTAGCCTGGCCACGAAAAGAATTCCCAAACCTGGATTGATATCGCTGCCTGTCCTCGAAACCACCATGCCGCAAGAATTCCCGCTGTCCGTCCCGTCCTCGAAAAACCTGTCCAGACGCTTTCCTCTTTCGCACTCTCACCTCAGTCCAATCATCCCCATAACCCCCCTTATCTGGCACCCTGCTTGGACCCCTTCCCCCCCTTGATGACCTCACCTCCGGCGAAAAGGAATGCCGGCGCGATTGCCCTAGTCGCCTAGAGCCACCGCCCATCTCTCTCTCTCTCCCTCTCATGTTTTCAATTTTTTTTTTAGAGCTCCATTTTTTTTAATCTAGAAAATGAAAAATGATCAAAGAGAAAAATACTGATAAGTTTTCAATCAAGAAACAACAACAGCAACAACATTCATCATCAGATAAAGCATATTCCTCAATTAGGAAGAAAAAAATTAAAGAAGATCGTTTATCTTTCTTTTTGTTTTTGTAAAAAGTGAAATAATATTTTAATACATTAAGTTATACACCCTATGTTCACAGTTTGTTAGTCTGAAAAATTCGTTGTTAAACTATCCAAATCCAAAATTTTGTATCTTAATTCCAGCTTCAATCGCATTGGCATTATTCACACTTCAAATTTTCTCATCATCAAAACCGTGTGTTCCATATCTTAATTGTAATCAAAATAGTAGCATGAACATTATGGTTTTTTTTTGGGAATTATTTTAGTTGATTTTTTCACAACTTCCTTTTATTGTTGGTTCTATTGTTGTGGTGATTTTCCAGATCTGTACATTTTCTTGTTGTTGTAGTTTTCTAGATCTGAACTTTTAGTAAGAAAAATTGGTGAAGAATCATTTGAAGAACACATGAATATGAGTAATTAATTTTTAATTAAAAAATGTTATATTAAGTTGTTTTTTGGAACATGAAGATGATGAAGGTTCCTTTGAAGAACACGTGAAGATTCCTTTGTCAATTTAATATCTTAATAATCTGGGTTTTTTTGGGACAAATCATAATCTGGGTTTCAATGAATGAGTTTCAATTGAAAAAGGCAGCTTCTTTACGAAAAAGATTTGAGATGAAAAAAATACATGTGGGTTTGCTTTGAAAGAAGAAAAAAAATACAGATGTCACGGTGAGTGGTCAAAACACAGTGGTGGGAGTAAAGGAAGATGAGGAAGCAATGTTTTCCTGTGAATGACAAGGAGTGGAGATCAATTTTTTATTTTATTTTAAGGAAATTAAATTAACAATAAAAAGCATAGACAAGGGAAGGAGAGTTGAAACGATGGTTTTGATGGTGTTGCTGCCTTGCTGGTGGTGGGTTGTTGGTATGAAGGAGAGAGATGGTGATAGAAGATAGTGACAAAAAAATCTAGTGTTGAGAGTGTATAATAAGACTGTGTTCTTTACTTGATCTAATGGCTAAAATTTACTTTCCTATAATGGAAACAACTCTCATTTCCCATATTAAACTCCACATTAACTTTAGGTGGAGTTTAGCATGGGAAAGGAAAACTGTTTCCCATCGTGAGAAAGTTTTCTTTGATCGTTAGATTAAAGAGGAGTATTTCTTTAATCTTTAACATTGATCTTCAACCTTCATTGTCTTCAAGATATATCTTTCCTGCAATTACCTCTTTCCTCTGTTGTAGCATCTAAAAATGGGTGACGAAAGAAAAAAATACACAGTCATCAATTCCCTTTCCTGCTTCATGCTTTCCTGCAATTACCCATATCATGCCTCATGTTTTCTCTCTCCATGGTCTCCGAACTGTCTCTTTTTAGCTTCCTCGTTCTTTCCGGTCGCCACTTTCAGCCACCTTGAACATGCTCAAGAAAAACAAACATCATATTTGTGTTCTTCATCGTGAGATCTTTCTATTGTTCTACTTCTTCTTGCATTCTGGGCACCTTCGCCGAAGAGCCACCACACACCACCGCGGGCTAGTTTTCCGGTCACCACTTCCGGCCACCTTGAACATGCTTAAGTGAACATGCTTAAGAAAAGCATATATCAGATTTGTATTCTTCATCGTTAGATCTTTCTATTGTTGTACTTCTTATTGCATTCTGGGCACCTTCACCGGAGAGCCACCACACACCACCGCTGGCTAGTTTCCGGTCATCACTTCCGGTTCGAATTAAAAGCAAAATTGAAGGACAGAAGGGACAATTGATTTGATTGCTGGTGGTGGTGGGTTAGGCATCAAATGTGTCAAAAAATGCAGAAACAATTAAATGCCTCAAAGAGTAATAAAAACGTTTAAAAACATTAAATGTGTCAAAAAATGCAGAAACAATCAAATGCCTCAAAAAATAATAAAAACGTTTAAAAACATTAAAATTAGTTGATGCATTATACGGTGGGATTAAAATTGAGACGGTGGTATCCTTTTTAATTCTTCTGGGAAAAAAAATGGGACAATAGGTTTGATGTTGGTGGTGGTGTGGCATGAACGAGAAAGAATCGTGTTGGGAGATGGTGTGGAAGAATAATATGGTGTTGAGGAACTATGATAAATGAGTGTTCTTTATTTGATCTAGTGGTTAAAATTAACTTTCCCGGTGGGAAACTCTTACCATTTCCCATGCTAAATGCCACCTTAACTTTGTAAGGAGTGATGAGAAGGAAGCATGTTTTGAGTAAGGTTGCACATATTGGGCTTTGTCTGTTTCTCATGCCGAGAAAAAAGAATTTTTCAACCGAAGGTGGGGTGCCACCCATCCTCTCAAGGAAGGAAAACCAATGCACTACTAGCACAAATAGTTGAGTAAGGCTAAACACTATAAGCCATGTCGTTTTGGCTTGTAGGAATATTTTCGCATATAAATGTTCATTATTGTATAATTTTTTAAACACAAAATCAATCAAACACAAGTTACCTACACTATTTTATCATTTACCATTCTATATTTATCTTTATTTACATGCATTTCTTAGTCTTGTAGCAACCAACCCAAAACAAGTGTAATTAACACTTTACTAGAGCAGTTAAGGAACCCACAACTAAGGAACATAATTTCACCCTTAATGTTAATCGCTAGAAGAAAGAGAATCACAATTGAGGACTATCGGACGATATCTCGACTAAATCTTTAGTTTAATATCAAATTTGGTGTGCTCAGTGGCACAATACGTCCTTTATTACTGAAAAATCCACTTCTCCAGGTCAAGATTAAACTTGGCATGTGCACTTGAGATCCGGAAAGAGCCTTGGCAGTATAGATCAGCCGTCACCATTAACAACAAGAAGGTCAGACCAACAAAGACTGAAAACGCCATCACAAATGTCAGGAATATCAACATTTGTGTCTCTTCCTACTATTTATGAGGCACTACCACTTGATCCACCTTAGGTTCCAGTAGTAATGACAATGTTTTTTATTAGACAACATATTGACATTGCTCTTGTGGTTCCTGCCTAGTGTTTTAGCCACAGTTAACCCTAGGGGTATTTTGTGTTATAAACAAGTAGGTTTAGGGGATAATATTGCTAATATCTTTTGATGATAATAAGATTATTATTGAAGGAACAATTTGTCTATTAACTGTGTATGGGAGCATGTAGGTTATACAAGACAAATAAAAGAATAAAGTTAATCCTCTAGTCTTAATGAAATGGTTGAACGTCTAAACAAAGATGATGTACAAGTATCCTTGAGGACATGATAAGGTTTCATCAAGCACAAGATAAATTGATCAAGCTTTTACCTAGCATGTAAATCCTTTGGTCAACATATTGTCAACAGACGCATCATTTGTGCAAGAAGTCCAAGCCAACGTCTAGAAATGATGATCATCTACAAGGTCAGCTGCATTTGTGTCACATTCAACTATCTGACCAAGAAATCATTTGGGTGATTGGTACATTTAAATATCAAGATGATCATATAGATAAGGTTCTAAAGATCATGCGCGTAGGTCTGTTTTGATTTAGAAGCTATTAAGATCTTTAAGTACAAAAAAGTGATTCTCTCAGAGCTCTTTAATAGATTAATCCCTTCAAAGACAAATAGATACACTTGATACTTGTACTTTCGATTACATATCCTTTTAACAACTATATCTCTTGTTGTATTCTCCAATGGTAGGATTCTCAAACTTATATAAAGAGAAACTACTCATGTTGAGAGAATTGTTGTTGTTATTGTTTGATACAAAGTCATTGTAGGATGATAACTCTTCGTGAGAGGATATTACTTAAAAATCCTATATTAATTCAAGAGTACTTCAGACATGATTGATTTACAATTTATCTACATATCTCTCACTTGAGAGGATATTCTACTAAGTTCCTAAATCATTATTCTTGGCTTTTATTTCATTTCATTTTCAAATAATAACAAATCCTTTTTATTTTAATTGTGGTGTTTTGAACAGTCACACTGGTTGTTGGTCTTCACATGGAAGGATATGTTATTTTGAGGCACGAACGATGATTGCAGCAACAATCAGATACAATGTGATAGGATAATCATGGTTGGACAACCGGATAAGTGATGAGGTCATCATAGTTGTGCCACTGAGTAAGTGATGTAAGTAGCATGGTTACTGACTGGATAGTGATGGAGGTAATGGACTTACTAAGATTAATGCTTTGTAAAATCATGGGGTGGATACCTTGAGTACTGTAATCAAAGATTATAGTGAAAGAAGTCCATATCGACTGCGATTGAAAATCCGCTCTAGATTGGATGGATTGGACTAGCTATCATCCTGTTTTGTCAAGTCCTTTATGGTTTAACTTCATCTTGTCTCTTTAGATTTAGAAAGAAGTTAATCTTGTGATAAAGAACAAATGTGTTTCAACCTTTGGAGAACAAGCTACCATAAAGGAAATAGTTAAATAAGAAAAAGCACTACAAGAATGCAACAGATTTGCATGTGTCAAATGCCCACACAAAGGCACAAAAAGCTCGCACAAAGGCATATTTGCAACGAAAATAAATCCCATGGAAAAATCGCCCTCATAAAGGTTCACGCTGGGATTTAGGCCGACGCAAATCCCATGGAGACATACCAGCGGTCATCAATATATTAACCTTTAACCGCGAATGTGTGGGGGCTGTTGGAACAAAATGTGTTTAACAATTCTCTCATAAAATAAGGGGGAGATTGTTGAAACATTTATGTGTAAACATATCTCACTTTATGGTTTTGATGATAACAAAGTATTAAAGAGAAAGTTGGTTATTTGCTAATGCTTTGTTCAAGTGTTTCAGAACCACATGCTTAATTAGTGTTGATTGATAATGGTTATGAAGAACAAGCTAAAGAGCAAGAAGGAAAGCCAAGAAGCAAGGTTGCTAGGCTAAGAAGAAACTGGTCCTGAAGAAGTGCTCCTGAAGTGAAGCCTCTGAAGTGGTCCTGAAGTGCAGCTTCTGAAGACTGGGTGCTTTTGATGAAGTCAACGAAAAGTCAGCATCTGAAGACCAGCTTCTGAACCGTACAACTGAAGCAGCTTCTGATCACTGTTCACTCAGAAGCTTCTGAAGCTGATGTGGCATGGATTTTAACCCAGTACTGTGCGCATTTAATGCCTGGAGATGTCAGAACAACTCAATGGAACAGTTGTCTCCCTGACCCAAACATTCTCCAGTTTTTAAGGTGGGCCAATTCAAAAATGGCACCTGCCCTGTTCTGACAGAAAAAGTGCAGCACACATTTGCAGCAACCTAGTCCAATTGCAACGGCTAATTTCCTGATTTCCAGCAAATCTCCAACAGCTCTATTTTTATAAAAGGAGGGAGATTTGAAGAAGAAAAATGTTGAAGACTCTTGAAACGCATTGCTGAAACTTTGCCCTGTTTTCTGTGTAAAAACTGTCATAGTTCAAATCTCTTAGAAATTCTTCAGTCTTTGTAACTTAGAATTTCTGAAGGTTAAGAGTCTTAACCTGTGTTGTATTTAGAGAACACCTCTGATATTTGATCAAGTGTTCATCCCAAACTCCTTTACTTGTAAACCAGTTTGGTCCCTCAAAGTCTTAGTCTGAATACTAAGCAATTGTAACCTCATTCCTTTGTGGTCTGAGTCAGAAGCCTCTTGTCTTTGTGACTTGAGCATTGGGAAGTCTCTTGTCTTAGTGACTTGAGCAGTGGAAGCCTCTTCCTTGGTGGTTGAGCATAGAAGTCTCTTTCTTTGTGATTGAGCAACTGGAAGTCTCTTCCTTAGTGGTTGAGCACATTGTGTAATCTTCAGATTATAGTGAACTCTCTTGTTGGATACAAGGGGACAGGACTACTTCTCACATTGAGAAGAAACCTGTATAATTTCTGTGTGTCTCTCTTTCCCTTACTCCTTAACTTGTTTTAATCCGCTGCATTTAACTTCTGATATTTGTTCAGAACTGAACATATCAGCTTCTGAACTGAACCTTAAGTTTTGATAAGAAAAAGAACAAGTTTTTAGAGTCACACAATTCAACCCCCCCCCTTCTTGTGTGTTTGTTTTTCTCACCTTCAGTTGGTATCAGAGCTCCGGTTCTGATATTAACACTTAACAGTGTGTCAGTAGAATCCTGAGAAAAACATGGCCTCAACTAGTGGTTCACCTCCACCATCTCCCAGAAATCAAAGAAATGTCCAATATGACTATAGTACTGAAGAAAAGAAGTCTAGGTCACACAATAAACCTCCTATGTTTACTGGTGACCCAGAAAAATTCTCTTGGTGGAAGAGCAAAATGTACAGTCACATTATTGGGATTGATGACACTCTATGGGATATTATTGAAGATGGAATCTCAATACCTGTAGATGAAGAAGGTGTTGCTGTCAACAGAAGATCTCTGAGTGATGCTGAAAGAAAAATCTATAGGAAGCATCATCATGTCAGAGGTATCATTGTGGACTCACTGCCTCACACTGAGTATCAGAAGCTGAGTGACAAGTCCACTGCAAAGGCAATATTCACATCCCTCTGCTCTAACTATGAAGGTAATCAGAAAGTTAGAGAAGCTAAGGCAAACATACTTGTTCAGCAATATGAACTGTTCAGAATGAAAGAGGATGAAAATATTGAGACTATGTTCTCAAGATTTCAGACTCTGGTTTCTGGACTTCAGATTCTGAAGAAGAGTTATACCACAGCTGACCATGTGAATAAAATCCTTAGAAGTCTGCCATCCAAATGGAGACCTAAAGTGACTGCCATTGAGGAAGCTAAGGATCTAAATACTTTAAGTATTGAAGATCTTATAAGCTCTCTCAAGGTGCATGAACTGGGACTCAATGAGGATAAGTCTGTTAGAGAGCCAAAAACATTAGCTCTGAAGTCTAAAAGAAAACCTGCTAAAGCTTTGAAAGCTATTGAATCTGAAGAAGAGTTTCCTGAGGGAAATTCTGATGAAGATTCAGATGCTGATGAGCTTGCAATGATTTCTAAAAGACTTCAGTATCTGATGAATAGAAAGAAAAAGTTCTCTAACAGAAGCAGCAACTTCAGAGGATCTGGTTCTGGTTCAAAGAGGGATATCCAGAAAGAAAGCTGCTACAACTGCAAAAAGCCTGGACACTTCATTGCTGATTGTCCTGATCTTCAGAAGGAGAAATCCAAGGAAAAAGCAAAGAAGTCCAGCTCAAAGTCCAGCAATTTCAGAAATAAGCTTAAGAAGAGTCTCATGGCTACATGGGATGATCTGGATAATGAGTCAGAATCTGATGAAGAAGAAGCCAACCTGGCCCTGATGGCAATTGCATCTTCTGATGCAGAATCATGTTCAGATTCTGATGAAGAAGATGAGGTATACTCTGAACTCTCTAGATCTGACTTAATTGAAACAGTTAATGATCTTATGAGTCATCTTAAAAGCAAGTTAAAAGAAATTAAGTCTTTGAAAAATCAAACAAACTTGCTATCTGAGGAAAACCTTAAACTTCAGAATCAAATTTTTGAATATGATGAGGAAGTTGAGGAACTCAGAAAAGAGGCTCATAAGAAATCTGAAGAGGTTCCTAATGAACAGGAAATAGCTCTTCAGGATTTCATGTTAACTGGATTCAATAGAACTAAAATTGCCTCCATGATGTATAATATGATCAGAAACAAAGGTGAAGGCATTGGCTATGATTTATTCAAACCTTCTAATGATTTAAACTCACCTTCATGTTCTGAAAATATTTTAAAAGGCAATGGTATTTGCTTTGTGCCTGCTTCTGATAACTCTGAAAAATTGAAAGTATCAGAATCTGAGACTAAGTCAGAAGTTCTGAACAACTCAGACTCTGAAGCTTCTGAACCTAAGGAAAAGATGAAGGCAACTGTTAAAATCTTGCCTAAATCTAAGCCAAAAGGTCCTAAGCCTAAGAGTAAGAGGAAATCAGACTCTGAACTTAAACCTGTTCAGAATCTGAAGTGTTCAGAACCTGGAACTAGCAAGTCTCAGAATCTGAATAAATCTGATTCAATTTTTTCTAAGACTGGGTTTATTAAAACTTCAAAATCTGTTAAACCAGTCAATGTAAAACATTTTCAATCTCAGAATGATAGGCAAAGCAAGCCAAAGCAAACCAATCAGTTTTCTGCTTCAAACTGTTTTAAGAAAGGCAAAACTGAAGCTTGCCTTGTGCCTGAAGTAAACAAAGTCAGAATTCTGAAGAGATCAGAATCAAAGTACTCAAAAGGTCAGACTCTGAACAAATCAGAACCAAAGACCTCCAAGTCTCAGGTTCTGAAGAAGTCTGAGTCCAAACCTTTGAGAACTCAGGTTCTGAAGCACTCAGGTTCTGAAACTCAGACTTATTCTAAATACAAGGATTCATATCCAAAGTATCAGAACAAGTTTGAATACCATAACTTCAGACACAAGAAGCCAAAACCTTTCAAGACTAACCCCAAAGGACCCATGAAAATCTGGGTACCTAAGTCTGAAATTATTTCTATTGCAGATATGCTTGTCATCCAAAGAAAAGGAAAGGTCCTGGTACCCTGGACAGTGGATGCTCGCATCATATGACAGGGGACAAGTCTATGTTCCAAACCCTAACTCTGAAAGAGGGAGGAACTGTGGGATTTGGAGGAAGTCAGAAAGGAAAGATCATTGGTACTGGTAAGATAGGTAATTCTTCCCTGTACATTGATAATGTTTGGCTGGTAGATGGACTTAGACATAACTTACTTAGCATAAGTCAATTATGTGATAGTAATTATGAAGTCCTGTTTAATAAGAACACCTGCACTGTAATCAGTAGCAAAGACAAGTCTGTAGTGTTCAGAGGCAGCAGGAAAAACAATGTTTACAAAATTAATTTTTCTGAATTGGTTCAGCAGAAGGTAGTTTGCCTTCTGTCTGTGAGTGATGAGAAATGGGTGTGGCACAAAAGGCTGGGACATGCTAACTGGAGACTCATCTCCAAGCTTAGCAAGTTACAGCTGGTCAGAGGCTTGCCCCAAATTGATTATCACTCAGATGCACTGTGCAGTGCATGCCAAATTGGAAAGTTTTCTAAAACTTCTTTTAAACCAAAGAACATTGTTTCCACCTCTAAACCTCTAGAACTCCTTCACATTGATTTGTTTGGTCCTGTTGGAACAGCTTCAATCAATGGGAAGAAGTATGGACTTGTTATTGTTGATGATTATAGTAGGTGGACTTGGGTTAAATTCCTCAGAACCAAAAATGAAACATATGATGTGTTCTTCAAATTCTGCAAACATGTACAAACTGAAACTGATTTAAAAATTTTGAAAATCAGAAGTGATCATGGTGGTGAATTTGAAAATGAACCTTTTGAAAACTTTTGTGAAGACCATGGAATTTTCCATGAGTTCTCATCTCCTAGAACTCCACAACAAAATGGAGTTGTAGAGAGAAAGAACAGGTCTTTACAAGAGATGGCCAGAACCATGATCCATGAATCAAAAATTGCTAAGTACTTTTGGGCAGAAGCTGTAAACACAGCATGTTATATTCAGAACAGGATCTATATCAGACCAATTCTGAATAAAACTTCATATGAATTATTTAAAGGAAGAAAACCAAGTATTTCTTATTTTCATCAGTTTGGTTGTACATGTTACATACTGAACAATAAGGTCTACCTAAAGAAATTTGATGCCAAGGCTCAAAAGGGTACCTTCTTAGGATACTCAGAGAGATCTAAGGCATACAGAGTGTATAATTCTGAAACACATGTTGTGGAAGAAGCTATACACATTAGGTTTGATGATAAGAAGCCTGGTAGTGAAATACCAGAGCTGGTTGAGAGTTTTGCAGATGTCAGAATCTCAGAAGAGCCTTCAGAAGCTGAACCCAGTTCAGGTTCTGATGAAGGTTCAGAAGCTGAAGACAATGAAGACTCTGAGAAACTCTCCAGCAATGACACTACTCCTAATGCTAATCAAGACCAGCATGGCTCTGAACAAATCCCTGATGGCCCTTCAGAAGCTAATCCACCCAGAACCTCATTCAAGTACAAGTCTTCACATCCTGAGGAGTTAATCATTGGAAACAAGAACAGTCCATGGAAGACAAGATCAGCATTCACTCATAATGAGTCCATGCTTGGCCTGCTATCCATGATTGAACCCACAACTGCTGATGAAGCACTTGCTTGTGATGGTTGGATTGTAGCAATGCAAGAAGAGCTGAACCAGTTCCAAAGGAATGATGTATGGGATCTTGTGGCAAGACCTGATCAGAAGAACATCATTGGAACAAAATGGGTGTTCAGGAACAAGCTCAATGAACAAGGAGAAGTGATCAGAAACAAGGCTAGATTAGTAGCTCAAGGGTACAGCCAGCAAGAAGGAATAGACTACACTGAGACATTTGCTCCAGTAGCAAGACTGGAAGCAATCAGGTTACTTCTTTCTTATGCTATTAATCATGATATCATCTTGTATCAAATGGATGTTAAGAGTGCTTTCTTAAATGGTGTGATTTCTGAAGAAGTGTATGTCAAACAACCTCCTGGTTTTGAAGATGTAAAATATCCAAACCATGTTTTTAAACTTAAGAAGTCTTTGTATGGTCTGAAACAAGCTCCCAGAGCTTGGTATGAAAGGCTAAGCAACTTCTTAATTAAAAATAATTTTGTAAGAGGTCAAGTTGATAATACACTTTTCAGAAAAACTGTTAAGAAAGAAATCTTAATTGTGCAAATCTATGTTGATGATATCATATTTGGTTCTACTAATGCCTCCCTTTGCAAGGAATTTTCTAAGTTAATGCAGGATGAATTTGAAATGAGCATGATGGGTGAGCTGAAATTCTTCTTGGGAATTCAAATCAACCAATGCAAAGAAGGTGTTTATGTCCATCAGTCCAAATACACCAAGGAGCTTCTGAAGAAGTTCCAGTTGGATGATTGCAAGCTGATGACAACACCAATGCATCCTACCTGCACATTAAGCAAAGCGGACAATGGCACTAAGGTAGATCAGAAGCTGTACAGAGGTATGATAGGTTCTCTCCTATACTTAACTGCTTCTTGGCCAGATATTTTATTTAGTGTATGTCTGTGTGCTAGATTCCAATCAGATCCTAGAGAATCTCATATGACTGTTGTCAAGAGAATCTTCAGGTATCTGAAAGGAACAACTAATTTGGGACTTCTGTATAAGAAATCTCTAAATTATAAGCTAGTTGGATTCTGTGATGCTGACTATGCTGGGGACAGGATTGAAAGAAAATCCACCAGTGGAAACTGTCAGTTTCTTGGTGAGAATCTGATATCCTGGGCCAGCAAGAGACAAGCAACCATTGCTTTGTCAACAGCAGAAGCCGAATACATCTCAGCTGCAAGTTGTAGTACACAACTGCTCTGGATGAAACATCAATTAGAGGATTATCAGATTCATGCAGATAATATCCCAATTTATTGTGATAATACTGCTGCTATATGTCTGTCTAAAAATCCAATTCTGCATTCTAGAGCCAAGCACATAGAAATAAAACATCATTTTATAAGAGATTATGTTCAGAAGGGTGTTTTGGATATTCAATTCATTGATACTGATCATCAATGGGCTGATATATTCACAAAACCCCTAACAGAAGAAAGATTCAATTTTATTAAAAAGAATCTGAACATGCATTTCATCTCTTAAAAATGTGCTTGAATCTGAATGAATTCCTTGATTCTAAGTTTATCATAGGCTAAGACTTATCAAACACTCATCTTCTGAGAGTTTGAATAAAGTTAAGCCTGAAAAACTTCAGAGTCTGAAGGATCAGAACCTGGATTTTCTGCCTTCTGAATCTGATAAAAATCTAATGGTGGTCAGAATCTGATAAGTATAGCTATGGGCAATGATGATTAAAGCTTTGAAAGTTTATACTCTACTCCTCCCAAAGTCATCAAGTAAAAATGTGTTTTTATGCTCTAATACTCATTGTTAAAATTGCTTGACAAACAATTTTCAGTTGGTGTCAATTGTTTTCAAAATGTTTAACACAGACACATTTTAAAAGCTCTAAGTGTTTCAGATATGTTCAGTTTCAAGATCTTTTTTTCATCTTGATATCAGTCTTTAGAAATGTTTTTATTTGGTATCAGACTCTGAATTAAAACTTTTTAATT
This sequence comes from Medicago ruthenica, assembly GCA_018208015.1. Lineage (NCBI taxonomy): Eukaryota > Viridiplantae > Streptophyta > Magnoliopsida > Fabales > Fabaceae > Medicago > Medicago ruthenica. Next base: position 52,437,302 of record CM031371.1, on the reverse strand, counting down.
GGTATCAGACTCTGAGATAAATCCTCAATTGGTATCAGATTCTGATATGTTTCTTTAAAGCAAACTCAGAATTGCTCTGATACTGAACTCTTCTTGAAAAGTTTTTGCCCTGATACTGAACACAACTGGTTGTTTTGCTCTGATGCTGAACCAGTTTGTACTGAATAAAGTAATGTCTGGACACAGAATGACCTGATCAGAAGCTCCAAACTTTTTCTGCTTCTGAACAGCATTCTATTTTTATTGCAAGTCATATACTCATTGTAAATCAAGTAGGCTCTGATGATTATCCTTGCTACTTGGTTATCCATATGATTGCACAAATATCTCACAATCTTGGTTAGTTCAACCCCTCCCAAATTCTGAATCCTTTTGAAATTTTTTTTTTCAAACTTGATGTCAGAACTACTTTCAAACTCTTTCAAAAAGGGGAAACTGAACTGCTTTGATACCTGCTTTCAAACTCTTTTCAAATCCATTTCTGCTCTGATACGGATATTTTCAAACTCTTTTGACAAAGGGGGAGAAATTTTTTTCTGTCTTAAGGGGAGAAAGTAGTACTTTTTGTTGATGACAAAAGGGGGAGAAAAGTAAAACAAGTATTAAAGCACCTGAGCTCAAATAAGTTAAAAATTGTCAGAAGCTAAGCCTATTAAAGCTCTGATACAATTGTTAGGATTAAGTTCTGATACAATTGTTAAGCTAGCTCTGATACTGATCAGTTAAGCTAAGTCAAGCTCTGATATATTTCTGACTAGCTCTGATACATTTCTGACTATATTTAACTTATGAGAACTGCTTATTAATTCTTAGCCTTTGAAGTAAAATTCCAGCTCTGATATATTCTGTGAGATATATATAACTCTCAGTGAGTAAATAGAATTTAAAATAACTTGGATAAGACTCAGGGAGCCTACAAAACTCATCCTGTGGATTATCAGACTTAGGGGGAGAGCTTACAAACCTCAGAACCTGAAGTCAACAAGTCATTTTGAATTCTGAGTGTAAATTTCACCATATTGGTTTAAGTTAAGGCTAATTAACATGGATAAGAATCAAGGGGAGCTTACAAACCTAACCTTGAGGATTGTCAGACCTAGGGGGAGCTTACAAACCTCTCCTGAAGTCAGATTGTTAATTACACTTAACAACAATTCTGAAATTTTCACATTAGTGTTTTTAACTGAACTTAATTGACTTGGATCAGACTCAGGGGGAGCTTTCAAACCTCACACCCTGCAGTTAACTTGTTAATTAAGTCAACAACAATTTTATGTTTTAATACTTATGTTTGTCATCATCAAAAAGGGGGAGATTGTTGGAACAAAATGTGTTTAACAAGTCTCTCATAAAATAAGGGGGAGATTGTTGAAACATTTATGTGTAAACATATCTCACTTTATGGTTTTGATGATTACAAAGTATTAAAGAGAAAGTTGGTTATTTGCTAATGCTTTGTTCAAGTGTTTCAGAACCACATGCTTAATTAGTGTTGATTGATAATGGTTATGAAGAACAAGCTAAAGAGCAAGAAGGAAAGCCAAGAAGCAAGGTTGCTAGGCTAAGAAGAAACTGGTCCTGAAGAAGTGCTCCTGAAGTGAAGCCTCTGAAGTGGTCCTGAAGTGCAGCTTCTGAAGACTGGGTGCTTCTGATGAAGTCAACGAAAAGTCAGCATCTGAAGACTAGCTTCTGAACCGTACAACTGAAGCAGCTTCTGATCACTGTTCACTCAGAAGCTTCTGAAGCTGATGTGGCATGGATTTTAACCCAGTACTGTGCGCATTTAATTCCTGGAGATGTCAGAACAACTCAATGGAACAGTTGTCTCCCTGACCCAAACATTCTCCAGTTTTTAAGGTGGGCCAATTCAAAAATGGCACCTGCCCTGTTCTGACAGAAAAAGTGCAGCACACATTTGCAGCAACCTAGTCCAATTGCAACGGCTAATTTCCTGATTTCCAGCAAATCTCCAACAGCTCTATTTTTATAAAAGGAGGGAGATTTGAAGAAGAAAAATGTTGAAGACTCTTGAAACGCATTGCTGAAACTTTGCCCTGTTTTCTGTGTAAAAACTGTCATAGTTCAAATCTCTTAGAAATTCTTCAGTCTTTGTAACTTAGAATTTCTGAAGGTTAAGAGTCTTAACTTGTGTTGTATTTAGAGAACACCTCTGATATTTGATCAAGTGTTCATCCCAAACTCCTTTACTTGTAAACCAGTTTGGTCCCTCAAAGTCTTAGTCTGAATACTAAGCAATTGTAACCTCATTCCTTTGTGGTCTGAGTCAGAAGCCTCTTGTCTTTGTGACTTGAGCATTGGGAAGTCTCTTGTCTTAGTGACTTGAGCAGTGGAAGCCTCTTCCTTGGTGGTTGAGCATAGAAGTCTCTTTCTTTGTGATTGAGCAACTGGAAGTCTCTTCCTTAGTGGTTGAGCACATTGTGTAATCTTCAGATTATAGTGAACTCTCTTGTTGGATACAAGGGGACAGGACTACTTCTCACATTGAGAAGGAACCTGTATAATTTCTGTGTGTCTCTCTTTCCCTTACTCCTTAACTTGTTTTAATCCGCTGCATTTAACTTCTGATATTTGTTCAGAACTGATCATATCAGCTTCTGAACTGAACCTTAAGTTTTGATAAGAAAAAGAACAAGTTTTTAGAGTCACACAATTCAACCCCCCCCCCCCCCCCCCCCTTCTTGTGTGTTTGTTTTTCTCACCTTCAGGGGCTGCCAAAGAACCATCTTAATGATAGGAAGAGATTTAAAGGCGGGAGTAACATTTAAATCTGCAAAAATAATGGCGCAAAAGCTGTCAGGCTAAACATGTGCCATGCAGATATATGCGCTAAGTGAGATTTAACCTTTACAATTGCAAAGTTAACAAAGATATTAGGAATATTAAATTTAACAACATTTCTACCAATCCAAATAGTATGCATAACATGAAGAACCCATACTAGAAGAATATTCACAACCGGAGAAAGAGTTGTAACGGAGCAATAGGAAAATAGAAGTCAAGTTGAATCTGAAATTTCAATTCAATCAACAACCAAATTGATTTAGCAAAAGGTATTGTTTTTGGATTTCCAAACTGTTGTATTTGGATTCCCAAATTTTATTTTGATAGAGAATATCTACCGAAATTATTACTAGGTTGAGTCACGACCATGTCGCTCTCTTTAAGACGTTTCATGGCATTGCCCAAAATTGTACAAGACAGACAATCAACCACGTCGCCTCCAGGATAAAACAAGCTCAGCTACAACTGTGTGGTTAACTACTGCACTGTAGAAAACCGTTCGAGAATTACACCTCCAAGATGGTACAAATACCATTATTTTAATAGTAAAACCACTTTAATATGATATTGTGACCACTCTATTATGGTGCTGATATCACTCAAATATGGTGTTACAACCATTCTAACTTTAAACTTCTCCAATGATGGTACTACAACCACTCAAATATGGTTTTACCACCATTATAACCTTTAGCTTCTTCAAGGGAAGAAAATATCGAAAAAGGGACTATACTCTTAAGATCATTCTTAATTCCGAAGGGACGTTATTCCTGAAAAGGGATTTTGATCTTAAAAATACTCTTTATTCCAAGGGACATATATTATCGAAGGGATTATGCTCTTAAGACCATTCTTTATTCCGAATGGACATTATAACCGAAAAGGGACTATGGTCTAAAGAACACTCTTAATTTTGAAGGGACAAAAAAAGGAGATGAGGAGAATAATAGCTCGTTAACACAAGCTGGAGGAAGAATAGAAAGAGCTCTCAACAACTCAACATAACTCTTTGGTGTGTTTTTTGAACTGAGTAGAGTTGTCTATTTATATAGAGACTTTGTAACGAATTTAGCTATAATTGTGGTAGCAGTTGGATAAGATCTAAAGGAAACTTAGTCACTAATCAGTTCAACAAATTTTGTGGATAAGATCAAAAGGAAACAAACCCACAAAAGTGGAGGAAACAAACTCATTGGATATGAATAAGGAAAGATAGGAAACTTAGTTGAATTCTTATTCTTATCACAACCAACATAAGCTAAATTTATGGGAAGTGATGTCCATGAATAAAAATAATAATTACTATTATTTTTATCATTAACAAGTATTAAAAAATTAAATACCGCAATTTAAACACTACTAATGTGTGTGTTCTATTTTATATGGGACCCCCACTCTCTATTTTTTTCAATTCACATCACACTAGCTCAAAGTCTTATTACTTGGTGTTTAATCTTCCAATTTCCTTCCAACTTCACACCAATGTTCCAACAATCCCTCACTAAAATTTAAAAAATAGTTTCAATAATAACGTCAAACGTTTCTATAAGGTTGCTGACAAACAAAGGTGTCGTCTACAACTTGAACCTTTGCATAGCGGATACCATTTTGATTTAACAAGAGTTGTTCTTAGCATTGAACTCTATCTCAGACATAGAACCCACTCACAGACCTTTTCCTAAGGTGTATTCTAAAATCTCGTGCGTTGATGCCTTGTACGTCTATCCCAGTTTTAAGGAAGGCTCTAGGTATTCTGCCCCGAATTCCGTAGGAACCGGCCTCAGTTCCACATTTGTATAGGTGAGTCTATCAAGAGTACTCTTGTAGCTATGTACTCCACTCAACATAGAGTATAAATCTCATTAAGAGTTTCTATTATCTCATTCTTCTGTCACTGCAGGAATCATGCTTTCTTAGTTTTATCATAGCATGTTCTATCACTCGTGACTTGTTATTACCCATTGAACCTATTTCTTGGGATCTTTAGTCATGTAGGTTGGGTTACCATCACTCGTGATCTTTCGGCATTAGTCTCATCCTATTGGATGTGTTTAGGACTTTCTTAGTTATTCCTTTCGTCAAAGGATCAACTAATTCTTCATCAGTACGTACATTATCTAGTTTAACCGTTTCTTTTGAGAGTAGCTAGCTCTCTAATTCTTTATGTGTTCTTGCCTTAATTATCGTTTCTTACCATTGTAGTAACGATTCTCAATTTTGCAATAGCCGCGGTACTATCACAATGAATTAACATAGCTGGCAACGGTTTTTTCCACAAGGGGGATTTCAACTAGGAATCATCCTAATCAACTTGCTTCTTCACTAGTTTTCTCTAGTGTTCTCATCTCAGATTCATTCCATAGTGGACTGAGTCAATATTATATGTTTCAACAGACAACTCCTTGATGCTCAATGTGTAGCCAGTGGTCGCTTAAGACTCATCTGAAGGATATTTTATTTTGTATCTTGTACCATTCAAGTACAATAGGATACTTCTCATAATGTAATCCTAGACTCATAGTCTTATTAAGGCACATTATGACTCTTTAAATAACATGTCAATGCTTCTCACTTAGTCTACTAGTTAACTTGAACAAGAGTCCCACGACGTGGGGAATGTCGGGTCTAATACATTCAATGGCAAACCATATGACTGCCAACGATGCTCACATATTCTATTTGTCTAACTCCATCTCAAGTGTTCTTGAAGATTTTTACACATGGATAATAAGGTATGCTTACAAGTTTACAGTCAAATAATTACACTTCTTAAGATCTTCTCAACATTTTGAGTTTGATAAAAAAAATTCTCTTTTTGATCTAGTAATCTTGAAACCAAGAACTACATCAGTTTCTCCTGGGTCTTTCATATCAATGTTGTTGCTCAACAAAGATTTCACATAATTTACAGCATGAATCTTTGAATCAAATATGAGCAAGTCATCTACATAAAGACATATGATCGTGCAAATGTTATTTTCATATTTGTTGTAAATACATTTGTCACTTACATTCACTTTATACTCATTCAATAACATTAGAATGTCAAATTTTTAATGTCATTCCTTAGGAGTTTATTTTAGACCAAACAAGGATTTATCTAACTGTCTGACCTTGTTTTCTTGTCCATGAATCACAAAACCTTATGGTTGTTCCATATAGATTTCTTCTTTTAGTTCACCATTTAAAGAGGCAGCTTTCATATCCATTTGGAGTACTATCGAGTTATGAACAACGGCTAAAGGGACTATTATTCTAATGGATTCGATTCTAGAGGCTGGTGAATGAGTGTCGAAGAAATCTATATTTTCCTCTTTGTCTAAAACCTTTGACTACAAGGTGAGTCTTGTATTCATCAAACGAACCATCATGTTTTAGTTCCTTTTCCAAAATCCAAATACAACCAACTGGTTTGGAATTAGGAGGCAAGTCAACTAAGTGTCATGTTTAGTTAGACTCTAGAGAATCTATTTCATCGTTTATTGCTTCTTTTCAAAAATTTAATGGATCTTCTTCCAATGTATAAACCATATAAACAGGTTCATACTCTTTAGCAATTCTTGCTTTCTTACCTCTTTGAGGTTCTATAACATCTCATACGATGTTTTCATAACTATTTCTGATTACTGGAATGTGATCAGATATTTTGCCCCCACTAATGTCTTATTCCCACCACTAACGCCCCCATTATTCTTTATTTAAATGGGTATTTATTTACATAGAAATCGGCATCGTTTGATTCTATGATCACTTTAGCATTTATGTCATAAAACTTATATGCTTCACTATTTATAGCATACCCAATGAATACACATTCATAGGTTCTACTAGTGAGTTCAAATCTCTTGGGGTCTAGAATCCAAATATAGTCCAGACAATCCCAAGCTTGAAAATAAGACAAGTTGGGGTTGTTTTTTCTTCAAAACTTCATATGTAGAAATTTTGATCTTAGACTTGGGTACTCTATTCAACATAAATTTAAATTTTTGTTATAAAATTTGAACATATCAAGTGTATCAATTTTATTTTTCAAAATTTACAGTCATTAATAAATATGGTAAAATATCTTTTTATCATTTTTAGTTTATGTGTCATCAAGTTCGCAGATATCATAATTTATTAAGTTTAGAGGTTCAAATTCTCTAAACACTGATTTATATTAACTTTTGGTTCATTTATCTTGACTGTAAAAAATAAAATTTTCTAGTCATATAACTTTGGAATTAAGTCCAAGTTACTCGAGTTTAAAATTAAACGTTTGTTCACATGATAAATTTTGACATGTCAAATATTAAAATAACACAACTTATAAAATAGAAGGAGAATTTAATTTTGAGCATACCATCAAAGGCGCAATCTTTTCTCCATAAGAATGCATGGTGCACAAGTCTCTTTTTAAGTCTGAGTAAACTCAGTCTTATTCAGTAAAAATCTAAAATGCAGATTCTTTCTTATTTTTTATTTCTTTTTATCATGCATCACGTCCTAGAGAATAATTTTCTTTTCATACGTGAATTGCAATTCGAATGTCTCTAGTGCTAACAACTTCAGCAGTAGCATAAGTTTTGAACATAGCATAATCATAGCAAACATGGCGCATAGCACTAATGTTTATACACCATTCACTTAATTCACCAACTAGATTGTTTTAACTAGTCGTATCAGTGAATTTCTCTTTAGTTAGGTTAGGCAGCGGAGTAACAATTTACTTGTTCATATACTTGCAGGACATATGACCTGATTTCTCACAATTGTATTAAATAAATTGTGACCCAGTGTCATTTCTTGATGGTGGCTGCTGATTTTCATTTAAGACCATTTTGGGGTTCTTATTCTGTTGGCAGTTATAGTTACTTATTCACAGTACGGTTTTGATTTTTGAAAATAAATTTCAAACAGATTCAAAGTCTCACATGTGAATTTCTTAGTGTTGCTATTATAACAATAAACACTGCATAGTGTTCAATATATAATGTATTTCTATAGCCTTTTTATCCTTCTTGTATTTAGGGACAATAAATTCGAGTCAGTAATAACTTCAGTAGACATAGCAGAAGGAAACGTCTTAAAATTATTGTTTTTGGATTCCCGAATTGTTGTATTTTGATTCCCAAATTCTATTTTGATAGAGAATATCTACCGAAGTTGTTACTAGGTTGAGTCACGGTCATGTCGCTCTCTTTAAGACGTTTCGTGGCACTGTCCAAAATTGTGCAAGACAAACTATCAACCACGCCGCCGCCTGCAGGATAAAACAAGCTCATCTACAACTGTGCGGTTAAGCACTGTAGAAAACCGTTCGAGAATTACACCTCCAATATGGTACAAAGACCATTCTTTTAATACTGAAACCACTTTAATATGGTACTGTGACCACTCTATTTTGGTGATGATATCACTCAAATATGGTGTTACAACCATTCTAACTTTAAACTTCTCCAATTATGATACTACAACCACTCAAATATGGTTTTACCACCATTCTAACATTTAGCTTCTTCAAGGGACTCTTAAGATCATTCTTAATTCTGAAGGGACGTTATTCCTGAAAAGAGACTTTGATCTTAAAAATACTCTTTATTCCAAGGGACATATATTATCGAAGGGACTATGCTCTTAAGACCATTCTTTATTCCGAAGGTATTATAACTGAAAAGGGAATATGGTCTTAAGACCACTCTTAATTCCAAAGGGACAGAAAACGAAGATGAGGAGAAGAATAACTCGTTAACACAAGCTGGAGGGAGAAGAGAGAAAAAGTTCTCGACAACTCAACTGAACTCTTTGGTGTGTTTTTTTGAACTGAGTAGAGTCCTCTATTTATATAGAGACTTTGTAACGAATTTAGCTACAATTGTGGCAGCAGTTACACTAGTGGATAAGATCAAAAGCAAACTTAGCCACAAATCAGTTCAACAAATTTTGTGGATAAGATCAAAAGGAAACAAACCCAAAAAGTGGAGGAAACCAACTCATTGGATATGAATGAAGGAAAGATAGGAAACTCAGTTGAATTTTTATTCTTATCACAACCAACATAAGCTAAATTTGTGGGAAGTGAGCTGAATTTTTATCCTTGAAATGCTACTTTGTTAAAAGAACCTGAACTCATTGCCTCTGGTTGTTGCGGCCAAAGAGATACATTACGAGGATAAGAACTCAAGATTAAGAGGAAGTTAATCAATCAAATGGAAAAGGGAAATTCCCCAAATCCTACAATGGTAAGACTCTTCGCTTGACAAGTGGATTATTTGCATTCTCTAAGTAGGAAATGAGCTCTTAAGCATCTAAGGACCAATATTCAAGTAAATTATTTACGTTGACTCTCAATCTCGCAAAATTAGAGGAGAAAGATCTCATTCACCTTCTCAGAGTTAAAATGAAGATATAACCTTCTCCTAGATAATCTTGCCTTATTTCAGAAGAGAGAAATGGAGGATTACAAATCAGAAGACATTGGTGATTCAATCTTCTATTTCACATCCTTCATTACGAGAACAAAGTTCATACAATAGGAACATGGATATCCATGATCTCTTATATGTATTCTTAAAGTTCTCTGAACAATGAGTCTAATTTTATTAGAAAAACCCTATACAACCCTTACGTTTTTTTTACCTTTCACCAATGTATTTTGGTTTATCCCTTTTGTAAGAAATAGTTCAATGTAATAGAAATTACACTTTTTTTTTAATGGAAGAAATTACACTTGTAATGAAATTATCATTATAATATGAATTTTAAATTGAATATGATTTTTTGTTTTCGTGTGTTGTTATTTAAATTGAATATGATTTTTAAATTGAATACATATTGAAGTTCCAAGGACGGATTGAAGGGAAGAAACAAGGAAGCATCTCATGTGTCAGCTTGCACAAATTTCACTAAATCACGACCGGTGAGATATTTCAGTCCATTGTCTACTATTTTCTTTCTGGTGAAGTGTATCCATCCATGTATTTATTTCTTGATCTTACATTCATTATCTACTAGCTTATTGGTTATACATGCATGCACACATTAAGGCAATTTTATTGGTATCGAGAGCCTTTTCTTGCCACCCTTTCTGTATATAATTATCTTTTGCTAAACCACTTTGACTTTTCACACATATCCCTTTCCTTTCGATTACAAACTACATTACAAGTCAAATAGACCAAAATTTTTAATTCTACTTATCCTTTATGGAGCTAGATAGAAGCATTAAAGTACATATCATGGGCGATTGTAAGTTTGAGATTGCTTCTGAAAGTAGCAAAATTATAAGTCGGGATGGGGTACCAGAGAACTAAGAGACACTTATCTAAATAAGTCTCTTCAACTACAAAAAAAAATGAATAAAAATATGAAGGGAAAGAGCCATCATCTCTATAACTATGGTGTATTCATGAATTATATTGAATTAAAAAGTTTGCTTAGTACCCAATTTGAATGACATGATTTCTTGGTAATTGTCGATCTTTCGAATAGAAGGATAAGTAGTGGATATCCAATTCCAATTTTAACATACTTTCAAAATTTTATCAACCTCTAACCTAAGACAAGTTATAACCTGTAAAGTCCTCCAAAAGTGTGTGTTTTGTATCGACTTTGATTCACAGTTTAGAATGTCTTCAAGTTGTATGGTTAATTGGCATGTGCATGTCGATGGAGTGATTAACCTTATTCAATGATTGAGTTGATCAGTTTGGTTGAGAAAAAATGTTGTGTTTTAGCTAGCTAGTATCGCTATAATGATTTCTTTGGACTATTGGATTTAAGTCTAGAGATTTGAGACTGCTTTGAGAAGTAAAATGCAACAAAAATCGATGGCTCTGTTACCGGATGAGGCAAAGGCTTTTGGTATTTTTATCATTCAAGGAGGTTTGTTATTGTACTGCTGAGTTTTATTTACAAGTATGTTACTCAATGACAAGCAACAATTCAAGTGCGGGGATGTGATGACAATACGTCATATCATGTTTTTAGTATCTATTAGGAGTCATTTTAGCATGTTTCTATATGTTTTAGTTAAGTTTTGTGATAAATCAAAACAAGGATAATTGAAGAAGTAAAAGTGCACTCAAGACCTTGGAACCATGACAAATCATCCAAAGTATACAACTATGTTGGTTGTATTATAGTTTTTACAGGATTTATCAAGTGATCTCTTAGGGTATAATCACTATGAATGTTTCGGTGAAGAGAAATAAGACAAAGAATGAAGAAAAGCATAGGAACCAACTACTGCATCATGTATGATGTGTGCTAGGAGCTGCGCGTCGCTCAACTTTGGAGAAATTAGAAGTGTTCAACCACTGTGTCATGCGTGATGTGCACAAGGGTTTGTGCGTCGCGCATATCGGTTTTCTGAAACTATGGGAAACACACATCTATAAATAGCTCTACCTTTTATTCCCAAAAACAAAATTTTACGATCTTGAAGCTAGAGAACGCGATTCTTGAAGGCTAGGAGCAGCCGAAAACATCTCGGAGGGGTGGAATCATCATACGGTGATCCTATATTCATGTATTACTTTTTCTTTATGTTTATGCTTAGTGATCCTATGTAGAGGGCCTTCTATGTAGTTACTTGAACCATATAATCCGTTGAGTATCTTTGAACACATAGTTGATTGGTTTTATTCAGTTAAAATTTTCTCTTGAGGATTTTTATGCTTTTACAAATGTTCATAAATCGATCTAGGTTTTGATTGTCTATTAACCATAGCTTTTAGAACTCAACCTAATAGTAATTGTTCAATCTGTAATAGCTTTAGACATATTATATTATCGCCTTTGTGGCAATAGTTTTGATATGCAATCAAACCTTCAATGTTTACGAACTCACATAAGACATTGGGGGGGGGGGGGTTTTGATCAGTGAAAATGGTTATGGTCCAAGACATTGGTCATAACTATTTTGTTAGAACTTCGTAAAACTAAGCAGGCAATTGTAGGCTCTCGACACGGTTATCAAGTAGCAAAAGAGACGGGAATCCAACATGATATAATCGCTCTTTTTATCATTTTTTATCTTGTTAAGTGTGAACCTAATGTTTCCACGTGCAAACCCTAATTTACACATCCTAATTATAATTGTTGTTGTTAAGTTGAAATTTCACTATCCCTGTAGAGACGAACTTATAAATATTATTACGCGATGACAATTTAATACATATGCTAAATCGACCATCAATAATCCAATCATTGGACAACTACTAAAAAATTATTCTCATGCTTTTTTTACTACAATATGCATAAAACATTAGTGTGAATTTGCCACAAATGTGATACCTTTACTAAATCAATTATTCATGATCAACTTTTAACTTATATGAAGTTAGACGTATAAACTTACTTTACTAATCAATAATTAATGTTAGCCTCAACTTCTTTACTAACCACTTGACACTTTTACAATCTTGGAAAGTGTCTACCATACAAGCTATTATAGCTTATAACTAATAAGGGAATGTTTGCATAATCACAACTTGACAAAAACCTAAGTCTAGGGTTCAAAAAATTTAATACTAAGTACAAAGGCTGCTACAGCCACCTGCTAGAGATATGGCCGTAACAGTTGAAGAGGAGGGAATTCTTCATCGGTACATAAACCAGAGGTGACTACGACCACCCGTATTGGGCCACTACGGCCGTAGCACTTCAAAAATTCACTAGAAGTTCAATTTTTTATCTTATCTTTTTTTTTCCTTCCATCAAATGACTAGGGTTCCATTCTCCTTAATAATTCACCACTAACAATCACTATTAACAACTTATCTCTTAATTCCAAACTCTACTCTTTTAGATTGAAAAAGTAAAATCAATGTAAGTGATTCTACTTCAAAACCTAATCCTAATTATGATTCAAGCTTATTAAGAACTCACGGCCCTTGATAGAAGAAGTTGTGAAATGAATTAGGAAAAAATTTGAAGATGATGATGATACACTACTTCGAGCTTCTACCACAAAATAGCTTGATCTTGATAATTTCTTCTTCAATTTTCTTAAGCTGGAATTCTGAATATGATGGATTGCATATGGAACTGTATGGTGGTTTGGTGGAGAATTGATGAAGTTTTATGAAGGTGAGAGAAGAGATAGTGAGGCTCGGGTAGAGAGAGAGGAAGAGAAGGGAAAATAATTCGATTTTAGGGTACATCAAGAAATTTTGTTGGAACACTAACTTCAGTAAATCCAAAAAGAGAAGAAAAAATGGTTATGAACCGAAACTGCAATCACTGTGGGTTCCTTCAGGGTCTACGTGTCAAGCAGAGGGTTATGTTAGGTTTGAAGCAGGAATTCTCATTTTTAAAGGGTTTCTGATCTGGTTATCGAGTTTATTCAACGAATGTAATCTATATTATATATAAAGAAAATAATATTTTTTGGTTTTATCGAGCTAACTTTTTTTTCTTTCAAAATTATCCTCAATTTTTAGTGTAAATAACACATATAACAAATAGATAAGAGTAAATTCAAATATTAACACAAAATGTAACAAATTGTATATGTCTGATTTTTTCCTTATCATTTAAAAAAGATAATGGATGGGAGTGAATTCAAATATTAAAAAAATGTAACAAACACAATTTTTTTTATGTTACTATAAATATAATCAAAAAGAAAATGATCGTTATTTTATTTTTATTTTATATACAGACAAACTAAAATATGCCGAGTTGATAAATAATTTCGTTATATGTTTTGACAATAATTTATAGATAAATCGATGTACGAATAATTTCCATTAATATTTAAAAATTTTAAAATTGTAATCAAAATAATACAAACAAACATAATAAAATACACACACGTTAGGGCGGTAAAACTGTTCCCGTCTTTTCGCTAGTGTATATAAAGACTTTTTCGATACGGCGAATCTATTTAAGATCACAGTGGCGGTAATTCTCTAGTGAGACTACATAGAGACTATAAAAAGGACTCGATGGAAGAATCGGTGGAAACTAGTGAAATATGTGTGTGTTGTCTTCATTGTAGCGCGAAGCCATCTTTATATATGGCTGCCTAGTTGTAACTGTTTTCATTAAATTCAATGGGGAAAACATAAGTTCGCTAAAGATCACATCAAGGGTCCAGATTGACGGAGCCGGGTTCATGTATAGTCGAGCGTAGAGATGTCAAATGAACCCAAGCACAATGGACACCCGCAAAAAATACACACGATGGACGGGTAAATACCCACGTTGTTGGGTTTTGGCTCGGACTTGGGTAATTACCCGCAGATTTGAACGGTTATGGACGCGGGTATGGGCACTCTAGTGCCCAGCCTGCCCCACACCCCGCACACTATATTACTATAATTATAATTTTATAATACTAAAATTAGTTAATTAATTTTAAATCTTTGATATTTATTGATATATGCACTTGTTTTTATACTTTTGATGTTTTTTTTTGGTTAAGTACTATGTTGTGTAATATTTTATAAGTTGATTTAAAAGATTTTAGATCATATTTTAATTACGTTGTGATATTTTTTGTTATTTACCTTCTTTTTGTTGTTAAAGTGCGGGTAATGGGCCCAAGTACGAGCGGTTAGGTGCCCATATGGTTCGGGGAAGGGCACCTAATTTATTGTCCGTGAGGGTATGAGCTCATACGGAGATTGTTTATAAACACAGATATAGAGATGAGCACTATAATACCCTTCCCAAAGGGTATCTATTGTCATCCCTAGTCGAGCGCATCGGAAATCCTCTTTTCATCCTCAAGTAGTAAAAATTATGGGTTATGGGCCCTTCATGTGTTGGGCCGACAATATGGGCTGATGCCTAGTCTGAAAAATTTTCAATTAAAAACTATAACATTTTTTTATTTTAAGCGTTATTTCATTGAGACTTTTGCTAAATGATATTAAATTATCTATTGCAATTTTTTATGGTATTAAACAATAACTAATTTAGTTATCGAATAAGAAATTATTTGTATGGAAATACATTTTTTAACAAGGCAAAATGGGATATATATTAACAATCAAAAAGTAGACCCTCCAGTATAAGATGTATCAGAAGGACTACAAAAGTTTACAAAATTACAAGTCAATCAAAGGCGGCATCAACCAATGCACAAACAAGCTAAAGGGTCATGCCACCACAAATGATAGCCAAAAGGAAAGGCAGCATACTTAGCCTTCAGCCACCAAAAAGAAATCAATTGAACTTTATCTAACAATTGCATGATTGACCCTTCTTTTAATTTAAATAGCCTATTATTTTTTTCTGTTAACAAGACTCACACGGATGCAAGCCAAAGTAACTGTAAAAAATTTCGGCGAGCACGAGAACCTCCTGCGGAGTGAGAAAACTGAATAAAATGATCCAAAACATTATTAGGATCCACCAAGTCGAAACCA
Source organism: Medicago ruthenica (assembly GCA_018208015.1). NCBI lineage: Eukaryota > Viridiplantae > Streptophyta > Magnoliopsida > Fabales > Fabaceae > Medicago > Medicago ruthenica. The sequence continues at coordinate 52,422,141 of CM031371.1, read as the reverse complement.
ATCCACCTTCGCACATGCATCCAAAGAGAGCTGAAAAATTGCAATGAAGGAACAAATGCTTAGCAGACTCAATTTGACCGCAACCACTAACACAAAAATGATCATATGGTGAAATAATGCCGCGTCTAACCAAGTTACCCTTAGTTGGTAAACGGTTACGCAAGAGGCGCCAAGCACAAATAGACACCTTCAACGGAACCTGTTTGTGCCAAACGTTGTTCAAGATCGTATCCAAGTGCTGATCCTCCTGATGAGTGAGCAACTGGTAGGCACCACGAACAGTGTAACAATCTCCTTGATTGGAAAGCCACATCCATTCTCATCCGGACTATTAACCTATAAAAAGACATCAAGTAACATAGTCCTACACTCATCTACCAACTCATCCCATGCAAACAACCGCCTCCGCCATTTCTAAGATCCACCACCTTCCCCCATCCTAAAGAAAACATCTCTGCCACCGGCTTCGTCTTATAATCTGAAATGGTAAAGACAACCAAATCTACACACAAAGGCACATCCACAACCCACCGATCCGTCCAAAAAAGAGGATCAACACCATTACCCACCTTCTTCTTCACATTCTCCGCAAACCACCTATCCCTCTCTCCCCCCATACCATCACAGATGCACCCTACCTCTCTCCACCAGGAAGAACAGACACGCCCTCCCTGCTGTAGCCCCCCCCCCCCCCCCCCCCCCCCCCCCCCCCAATACCTGGCCCCCAACACCTTAAACCACAACCCTGCATTATCAACTAACACCCTCCAACACCATTTGCCTAACAAAACAATATGAAAATACATTGATTTTGTAGTAGAAATCCACTCTATTTTTATTTTTGAATAAAAATAAAACTCTCTTGTCTCTATAAGCAAAATTCAGTTGATAAAAACAATATATTCTAAGATGTAGGGGTTTATGTTTAAAATTCAGACACTTCACTATTCATAGCAGCTATTTGACAAAAAATAAAATAAAATCCTCTTTGTACCAAAAAAAGAAAATAAAAAACAACCTAATATATAATATATCTAAAATAAACGAGAAATATATGGGGAGCAAATGGTTTGAAGGGTTGTGGCGAATGATTACAAAAAAGTCAAAAAGGCAGCATCCAAGGCACTATACACGCGTCAGCAACGCAAACCGGCTGTCTTCCATTCGTTTTATTATTATTTTTTGGTCTTGTTAACGAGTGCTCCCGAACACTCTTTAGGCATTATAAATTAAGTAATTATTTTTTAAAAATGTCTAAGTTTTCAATTTTTGATGCATTAATTATACAAATTTTCATAAAAAATTACTATTTAAAATCCTTAACTAATACATCAGAGGCACTAGTTAACATTTTTCATCTTTTGCCTAAGTTTAGAGCTTTCAATAGCACAAGCATAAGCATATTTAATACTTCATCGGTTTTAAAGTAAATGTCAGTTAAAGCGACAATTTTTAGCTGCAGCAAGTTTCTATAACATGTCAAAAATTGTATATATTAAAGTAATTAAAAGTAGTAAGTTTTAAGGGACAATTTTCAATACAAATTTAATATTTTAAATTTTTTAACATGTGTAATATTGTGCCTGATAGAAAAACTTATATAATAGTAAAAAATAATTATTGTGGAGAAAATCTAGAATCCAATTAATTGGTAGACAAGGGTAAAATAAACAAAATGTATCCTTAAACTATTAAATTGACATGTATTTTGAAACAAAAAATTTCTCTAAAATGGACATGTATTTTCAAACGGAGGGAGTAATACAACATGTGAGTTAGTCAATGGATCTGCATAGGAGGAATTTTAAGAATATTCTAAAACTGAAGATGAAAATACAAAGTGCACGTTCTCATTAGAATATATCCATAATGCATCATAAGTTCCTCTACTTTTATAGACCTTATTTGTGGATATGATGACCTTTCTTTGATCACAAAAACCCATTAAGTTAAGATCTATAATCTTTCATTAATTGTCGGGTGTGAGTACAGTCGCGCGTGGATCTGGCTGTAACTCGTCTCTATTGGGCGTGTGAAGTTGAGATGCTCTTCATATCATGGTTGTCTAACTCACGAGTAGACTCGATTCGTACGAAAGTATGAGTCTAGAAGGCAAAAACGAGTGAAATCGCGCATAGAATCATTTTTGTGATATACTTAAGTATACTTGTGTAGACTCGTACAAATTCACGAGTCTATGAGTTTTTTTTTGGAAAAAAAACAAAAAGCTCAAACTAAACAAAATTTGAGAGGAAAAAAAAGCCTATAATCATTTTTCTTTTTTGCTCTCATTCTCAATTTAGAAACAAAACTCTCACGGAAGTTAGAAGAATCCATGTCACGCTCCCCTTTGTCGACAATATTTTCTTCTCCTTCATCGACAGTGTTCTCTTGTTGTTTATCGAAATATTGTGAAAACTGATGATGATGTGCAAAGTAGTGGTGGAGACAATGTTGAAATTTTAATTTTTATGTTAATTGGTGTTCTATTGTAAATATATGTGTCATTTATGTGCCGCTTACATTTTTTTAAAATCAATTTTAATTTTTTATAGACTCATACGAGTCTATGGCTCGTGTTTACGAGTCGAGTCTACAAATCCTTTTTAAGTCTATGTAAACTCGCGAGTATGACAACCTTGCTTCATATACTTTGGTTGTTTGTAAAATACATATGGAGTCAGAACACACATGCTTACATAAGTGGGTTGCCAGAAATCCGTGAAACGCTTGGAAGAGGAGACCCCAACAAACTCAAGTCCACAACCTAGTAGAGGGTGAGCTTGATGCGGTTAAGTAGAGCTAGGCATGACTTGAGTCAAGTTAGTATTAATTAAGGTAGGACCTGCCTGTGCAAGGTGAACTCACATGAGTTGAAACAACCAAACTAATTTTGAGGCAAGGTTTGGATGCACGAGGTGAGATGACATGACTTAAATGGTCATACATGACTTAAATGGTAGGACCTTGTTAGACGAGGTGAGCTAACATGACTTAAACAACCAAGCTAGTGTTAACGTAAGACCTTATTGGACGAGGTGAACTGACACAACTTCACATAGGACCTTGGTGGACGAGGTGAGTTCGTAATGACTTGAAAAGTCATACCAGTGCAGAGTAAGGTATGGCTAGTCAGTCAAGTTAGGATATTAAGAGCAACATGGTATGGCTGTCTTACCATTCCAATAATTTAAGACTCATTTTATTTTAGATAAGTTGTAGTTTTATTTATTTATCAATTTTTTGATAAAATTTGTTTATCAACTTATCATTAATTAGTTATATTAACCAAATATTTGCATGAATAATTTTTTTAATTTAAAAAACTAAATAATTTGCATTAACTTTATATGAGATTAATTTCTACGTATAGTGTTAAAATACCAAACAACTTCAATTAATACAACATTTTGAAAACAATTATTTAATTTTTTGAGTTTAATATTTTTTACTATAAAATAATTAGTTAATTGTTTAAGGAAAAAATATTTAGGTAGTTACTCCACCTCTTCCCCGTATAAATCATACGCTTCCCCTATATGATTTAGAAAAGGAAGAGGTGGAGGAATTACATTCTTCATCAGAGTCAATTTGTTTTCTCTATCAAAATTAAATACTAGTACACAATGGCAACAATCAAGATTGAATTGGTTGAAAGAGGGAGACACCAACTCCAAATTTTTCAAGGTATTATGTCTACTAGGCGACGCTCTAATATTATTATTTCAATTTTTGCTAATGGGTCGCAAGTGAAAGGTGTGAATGGTGTTAGGCTGCGGGTTTGAATCATTTTTCCACCCATTTTCAAGCATGTACCAGGTTCGATCTGGAGTGGGAAATCTAAATTTAAATTTTTGACTTCGGTGCAAAGCAGTGATTTAATTAAACCATTTAATATAGTTGTCGAAAGGCATTAACAACGCCTTTATTGCTCTTTTTCCAAAAAATGAGAGCCCTCAACGCCTTGCATTTTTTCGACCAATATCATTGGTGGAGAGTTTGTATAAAGTGTTGTCTAAGGTGTTACCAAATAGATTGAAAAATGTCATGGGAATGTAATTGCAGAATCTAAGTCAGCTTTTATTCAAGGTAGGTAGATACTGGATGAGATTCTTATTGCAAATGAATTGGTGGATGATACTAGGCAGTTAAAAATTGAGTTGTTATTGTTTAAAGTTGATTTTGAAAAGGTCTACGATTCAATAGACTTGAGGTATCTTGAAGCAGTGATGATTAAAATGAATTTTCCAACTTTGTGGTGAAAATGGATTATGGAATGTATGAGTACAACTTTAGTGTCAATTCTTGACAATGGGAGCCCAATCAAAGAGTACAAATTTGGCATAAGATTAATACAAGGGGGTTTTCCCGTTTTATCTTTTTAATAGCCGCTGAAGGTCTTAATGTTATGATGCAAGGGAATGTATAGGCTGGTCTTTTCACGGGTTATTTAGTTGGCCGCTCAGATACAATATTGATTTCTCACCTTCAATTTGCAGACGATACTTTGTTGGTGGGTGTCAAAAGTTGGGCGAATGTTAGGAACCTATAAGCAACACTTATTTTATTTGAGACGATTCCGGTTCTAAAGGTTAATTTTCATTAGAGTATGTTGGTTGGTGTCAATGCGGTTGATTCTTTGTTAATAAAGGCCCTTTGGCGTTGAATTGTAAAATGGGTCATCTACCTTTCCTTTATTTGGGGCTCTCTATTGGCGATGATTCCCGCAAGTTGAATTTTTGGATCCCTTGATAGTTCAAATATAAAAAAATATTGTCGGATTGGAAGAATATAAATCTTTCTTTGGGTGACCGTTTGGTTCTTCTGAAGTATGCCATGTCCTCTCTATCGGTCTATTTTCTTGTCTTTTTCTAGGCTCCTGCAGATATCATTTCCTTTATTAAATCTTTATTTAATTGTTTTTTTTATGTGAGAATCTTAGGAAAATATCTTAGATAGATTGGAATACTATTTGCTTAAAAAAGGAGAATGGTGGGATATGGGTCGGGCGTTTAAGGGAGATTAATCTGGCTTTGTTAGGTAAGTGGTGGAGGCTGAAGGAGGAGCGTGGATGATTATGGTACAAAGTGCTTTCGGCTGGGTATGACGACGAGGGGGTAGCATTCTTGAGGGCGATAGAGGGGCATCAGTTTGGTAGAATAATTTGTATAGCATAAGAAATGGTGTTGGAGCGGGAGGTGATTTATGGATTGATGTTAATGTTTGGCGCGAGGTGGGAGATGGTCTCACGACATTGTTTTAGTGGGGTCCTTGGTTGACTGGAGGAGCTTTAAAGGATGGGTTTAGTCGGCTTTTTTTATCTTGCGGACAACAAGAGGGCTACAGTGGGTGAGATGAAGGGGTTAGATTAGGGTGAGAGGCTTGGAAATGGCAGAGAAGGTTGTTGGCTTGGGAGGAGGAACAAGTGGGGAGTGCAGTGTTTTGCTAAATTCAGTTGTTTTGCAGTATGATGTGAATGACAGGTGGCATTGAAAATTGCATTTTTAAAAAAAGTACAATGTAAGTAGTGCTTATGATTATTTGATTACCGCGGACGACAACATTCAAGTTTACAACAACGATATTATTTGACATAAAGAGGTTGATGACAGTCTTTCATATCATATTTTTAAAGTCTTTTTAATTAAGTTTTAATTCTATTTCTATTAGTTTAGTATTTAACTAAGAGTCATTTCAAATAAATTGTCATTTTCTTATTTATTGAGTCAAGTAGTGTATTTTAAATTCCTTTCAGTTGTATTTTTACCTATTAATACTATGGATCAATGACTACATGAGATAACAAAGGTGTGACATACTTTGAAGTGCTGAACAGTGAAGTTAAAATGACAAAATCATGGCTTAGTTATTATAATAGGCCACACGTGCAGCATGTGCTTGGTGAATTTGGAAAAGAAAAACAAATGGGCCTTTGACCCAAGCTGGTATTGGTGACCCGAGAGAAAAGAAACGGAAAGGAAGGTCACGCTACTATAAAGAAAAGCCGCACAGTAACCAAAGGATGATGACATTTTTTGGGAACGTTTTGGAGAAAAAAGCCAGGATCACATTTTGGAGAATAGGACGGAAGGCGCAACAACAACATCAAGGGAATGAACCTTTGAGTGAAGCATTCACCATCCGGTTTAGTTTTTTCTTCTATGTTGTTTATTCCTTTCGTAATGAGTAGCTAAGTCTCTTTTGATTAAACCATTAGATGAATCTATTGTAAGATGTATTCATATGATTTGTCATGAACTCTCTTTGACATCAATGAAATCTTAGTTTGATTATGCATGACTACTAGCTCTAACTTCTTGATTATATGAATTGATATTAGAATTTAATTGACTACTAGCCATAGCTGTTAAATCTGACCTTATAATTCTGTTTGACTTAACATATTAAGCTAGAGATAGAAAATTGTTGAGTTATGACATAGGAATTAACGGACTAAAAAATACTTCCAACAGTTATGAATCGACGTAAGAGATTAAGAGGTTATAATTTAGGAAAGAGTGTTGACTCAAGAGATTGATCACACCATTGTGTTAATTCGTCGTAAAACTAGGAGAACATTAAGAGATAAGAGGTACAAATTATTTTACAGTGAGCAATAGAGGATTCGAAGGGCTTGATCACTTTTTAAACCTGAATTTTCAACCAACTTTAATCGCACTTTTCTTACTTTTATGCAACCACCCCAACTGTCTCCGACAACTCCCAATTTTAATACATCCTTTACATTAATGAAATTGCTAAGTAGAAATTAATAACAGTCCTCATGGATACGAATTTAATATTATTACTTCGATAGTTTTGGTACACTTGTCAAATATTTATCAGAGGTCCCTTTGAAAGTGAATCTTTTTTGCGTTATTGCTTCTCCGTAAAAGAATTCCTACGACAAACAATTTAATCAAAAGGGGGTCTTGGTAGCTTATGCACAGATTTGCGTGGGTGGTTGTGGGAATATGGAGGATATGAACCATTTTTTTCAATTGTGATTTTTTTGGCAAAATTTGGCATGTTATTTCTAATTAGTTATGAATTATGAGTTGAGGTATGCTCCATTTAAGTAATGCTTCATTTAGTCCATTTAAGCTTTGGATGGAAGACATGTGGCAAGATTAAATTTAAGGGTTGAGATTTATTTAATAAAAATTAAAAACAAAGCACTACCCTCAGCTTCTTTGTCTTCTCCTGTATCTTGTTTTTCTCTCCCATCTCTTATCACCGGAAGCCTCCACCCACCACCACCCACAGCCTCCCATCGCCTCCCCTTTTAATCACGCTCAATTAATCATTTATGTAATCACCTCCCCTCTTAATAATTTCACGCAGTTAATCATCTCTTCCATATCTCGTCTTTAACACATCAATTTTTGTAATTAGTGATGAATATTCCCTGAAAGTTTTAATCTGTGTGAAGTTAATCATTTTGTGAGATCTAATCTAATTCTGATTTGTGTTTGGTTGTACTTTGATTTTCTAGATTTTGATGGTTCAGCTTATGACGACGGCGGAGAAACAATGATGGGAGGAAAAGGGGAAACAGTAGCGATGGTGGCGGTGGGGTGGATGTTGTCGGTGAGAAGAGGGGAGAGGAAGAGTGGTGGTTGTGGGAGAAGAAGGGAGCATGAGAAGAAGTGTTCTTATTTTTTACTAAACAAATCCCAACCCTTAAATTTAATCTTGTCACATGTCTCCAAAGCCTAAATGGACTAAATGGATCATTACATAAATGGAGCATACCAAAACTTATGAATTATAACGGTCAATCCAGTGTTTTTTTCAGATCATTTTATTTAGTTTGGCGCATTGCGAGGCAATTCAAACACAAATTGATCAATTATGTACTTGATCTGAATGTCAATGTGTGGTTTATTTGGCGGGAAAGAAATGCCTGACTTTTCCAACAAAGGGGGATACTTTCGACCAGCTACTTGAGAAAATTAAGATGCCGTGTTTCTGGTGGTTGAAGGTGAATCACCTTAATTTTGCTTTTCACTATCATTTGTGGGGGCTTAATCCGCTTTTGTGCTTGGGAGATGCTTTGTAACGACCTCTTTTGGCCGTCAGCTCTTTTGTTTCTTTGGTTCTTCTGATGTAACGTATACTTTTTGTTTTAAAATTAACGTATACTTTTTTTTTTTTGAAGGAGATACATATTTCCCTCTGATGTAACCCTCTATCTCCTTAAAAAAAACTTATACCCGCTATCATTACGGAGGGAAATATGTATCTAGTAGGTTAATTTTTTTTTTTATGAATGGTTATTTAATTTATATAAGCATAATAAAGATTCCTTTTAAAATAAAATAAGTATAAAAAAGTATTGAAATTTTACAAAAAAAAAAAGTAAATATTGATATTTTGATAAAAAAAATGTAAAAATGATAATTGTATTCAACTATGAAATATTTAAAAAATATTTTCAAAAAATTACTTCGTTCAGTTACATAATTTTTTTTATTCATTTAACATATTTTAAGAATTTTATAAGTATGTATTTTCAAACTAGGATTTACTAAAATTTAGGAGGTATGGCTTGTCAGTCAAGTTAAGATATTAAGAGCTACATGGTACTCCAATAATTTAAGACTCGTTTTATTTTAGATAAGTTGTAGTTTTATTTATTTATCAATTTTTTTGACAGAATTTGTTTATCAAATTATCATTAATTAGTTATATTAACTTAAATATTTGCACGAATAGTATTTTTAAATTTAAAAAACTAAATAATTTGCATTAACTTTATATGAGATTAATTTCTAGGTATAGTGTTAAAATACCAAACGACTTGAATTAATACAACATTTTGAAAACAATTATTTAATTTCTTTGGTTTAATATTTTTGACTAAAAAATAATTAGTTAATTTTTTAAGGAAAAAATATTTAGGTAATTACTCCACCTCTTCCTCGTCTAAATCATACGCTTCCCCTATATGATTTAGAAAAGGAAGAGGTGAAAGAATTACATTATTTATAACAGTCAATTTGTTTTCTCTATCAAAATTAAATACTACTACACAGCAACAATCAAGATTGAATTGGTTGAAAGAGGGAGACACCAACTCCAAATTTTTCATGGTATTGTGTCCACTAGGCGACACTCTAATGCTATTATTTCAATTTTTGCTAATGGGTCGCAAGTGAAAGGTGTGAATGGTGTTAGGGCTGTAGGTTTGAATCATTTTTCCACCCACTTTCAGGCATGTACCAGTGTTCGATCAGGAGTGGAAAATCTAAATTTGAATTTTTGACTTCGGTGTAAAGTAGTGATTTAATTAAACCATTTAATATTGATAAGGTGAAACAGGCGGTGTGGGAATTTGATAGTTTTAAGAATCTATGTAACACACATACTAATTTTATCTAGAATATTAGCATGTGCATTAAACTGATACTGGATACATCAAATTTTTCAATAATAATAATATACAACTCAGCTGAATGAATACAAATTTGCTCATTTATACAACCAATCAAGTACCACTAAAATACACTTATACAAAGTCTTATAACTCCTGAGCTGGTACATGACGAGCAACTGCACTCCATCCAGCGTCCTCCTGAAAAACATCTTCATGAACCTCTTGCTAACCTGTAAACCAGCACCAGAAGGAGTGGGATGAGACATAATGTCTCAGTGAGCTCCACCCAACCTACTATTGGCAACCACGGGGAACCTAGGGTCGTCGTGCCTACTTTTGGCAATCTTGGGGATACCTATGATCGCCAAGCTTTAACCTTACCCATAAAGGGTTACCTGCCTGTTCCTGCTAAACTGTGTAGTCATAAAAACTAAACTACATCCTGCTAAACTAGTGATCAAGGGGAGACCTAAGATCACTGCCTGATAACTGGAGACTACTTCGTCATATTCTCATACTTAGTGATCTGGGGACATCCTATGATCACTTTCTGATAACTATTATCTGATGACTATATTGTCATAAACTTATGTAACAAATACATATACATATTCATCTTACTTATAACATAAAGTTAGAAGTTAGCGTTGAACAAACATTATTATCTGAGTTCATTTTACGGAATGCCCCCGAGTGGAGTAACCCCGAAGCACATTCCCCTGATAACCGGTGAAAATTCCTATCTGAGGCTAATCACCGGACTCCTCTTATCATTGTGTGGACAACTCTCTCGAAGAAGTCCCATCCGGCCTGATCCGGAGTCTGCTGAACACAACTTAACTTGCATGTAGACAACCCTCTCGGAAAAGTCTCATCCGACCTGATCCGGAGTCTGCTGAACATGCTTAAACTTTAACATACGTGTGGATAGCCCTTTCGGAGAAATCCCATCTGGCCTGATCCGGAGTCTGATGAACACGTTAACATAATCTTATAATATAATATAATTCTTAACTTACATGTGTATATCTGATACATCATTCTGAACATATGCATATCTGATGCATTCATCACGTAATTAATCATGTGATACTTAACCTATAGTATAAGGTTCTAAGCTTATCGTTCTCATAAGCCACCTAATCATTATTGGGTATCTGAACCCCCTTAAGCCTATCTGAGGCCTTGAACATGAAATATTCCTTGTACATTGTACACTTAATTGAGTACATCATCTTATTATCCTATCAAATGATCTAGACATATCATTATCATATGTCATACTTATGGGATTACTACCCCATCTGTAATAACTTCCTGTTTCTCGTACCTGAGAACATGTGGATAAATTACCCAACACTCTGTATGATACATATCTTTATCCTATATTAATCCTTGAAAGTCTATGAGTATCTTCACCCCAAAGCATATCAAAGATCATTGGCAAGGTACAGCTGTTTATAATAAAAAGTCATTCTGGGCAGGTTCACTTTGCGACCCTGAGCGTCGCTCTGCGATCCCTGCGTCTGAACCTTCAGACTCTGAAGTCTGCTTCTGAAGGTTCAGAGTCTGAAGCTTTCGCAGAGCGTCCAAAACTTCACTCTGCGACTCAACTTTTGATCACTTCGCAAAGCAGAGTCTGGGCGATGGCTAGGCAGTAGCAAAACCCTGCTACTTCGCAGAGTAAACTCTTGGTCGCTCTGCGACCATAACAGAACATAGAATTTTCAGAAAAACATGTTTTAATCTTGAAAACCTTGGTACCCAACTGTCCAATGATCTTTGAAAACATGTCAGGGACTCATTTGAACTATAAAAACTTACTATGAACCAGGATTAAGCAAGGATCAAGCATATGTATCAAAAAGGGGAAAACTATCCTTTTTCCTAAATCTTATTGTTGAGTATTTTGAAGTTGGCTGCATGTTTTGGCAAATGCAATGTGTTCAAGCAAAGCGTCTCCATGTGTATATCAAGTCTTCAGTTGCAAGAAATCGGTTTTGAAGTGTTTCAGAAGCTGAAAAAGCCTTCAGAAGCTGAAAAATTCCTTCAGACGCACTGTAGCTCTTCAGACGCAGAAATTCCTTCAGACTCAGGAACAGTGCATCAGACGCATTATTCACCAGTTGAATTTTGTTGACTTCTTCAGAAGTTGCACTTTCAAGTGTTAATTCTGTGCGAATCTTTGCGAGATTTATCAAGGTTTTATTATGGATTAATGCTTCTAGAATGCTGATTGAATTGTGGAAGATCTTATGAAGATTTGGCTTCTCATATTTTCTGATGCAATCTTATGAAGATACAATGCTGATTTATTTGTTTCCTTTCTAAGCCTTGCATAATTCAGAAGCATATCAATTCAGAAGATTGAAGTCAGATTAATGCTGCTTGACTGAAGCTTATTTAAGGAGTGCTTGTGATGCTGTTAGTGAGATACGAAGTATAAAGTTTTTATCAGAGATTTGAGTCTTAGTGTTTTTAAGCTTTTGCTTTATTTGTGCACCACTCAACTGAGTTGGTTTAGGTCTATTTGAGTTGTAATTCACTCTAAGCCTGTAGGTACGAGTGTTATCTTTGTTTTTGAAGGTGTCTTCATAAAACTGGGTAGTTTGTTTGAATTGATTTGTAACTGGGTTTAGTTACTTGGATAGGAAGTTAGTGGTGTCTAATACTCAACGTGTTGGGTAGAAATCAGACTATGAGGAGGTTAATTGCTTAGGCTGGTAACAGGGGTGACTGTGTCTTGAGTCTTAAGGATTAATTCCTATAGTGGATTTCCTTCCTGGATTGGTATCCCCCAGAGTAGGTGGTGTTTACACTGAACTGGGTTAACAAACTCATCTGTGCCATTTTACTTTCTGCACTTTAATTTCTGCTTCTGAACTGGTTTTTGTTTGTGCCCTGTTTTAATAATCACGTGCTCTGTTTATTGTCCTGATCAGTACCAAGCCAGAAATTTCAATTGGCATCAGAGCAGGCACCCTGCCTGTGATTGGGTGAGCTCCAGGGAAGTGTTTTCTAGCAAGCATGGACAGAGAGGGAGGTTATGTCAACAGACCACCATTGTTGGATGACACGAATTATGAGTACTGGAAGTCCAGGATGTGTGCTTTCCTAAAATCCATTGACAGCAGAACTTGGAAAGTTGTGCTCAAAGGTTGGGATCATCCAGTTGTTCTAGACAAAGATGGGAACAAAACTGAGATTCTAAAACCAGAAGAAGAGTGGACTAAAGCTGAAGATGATCTGTCTCTTGGGAACTCTAAAGCTTTGAATGCAATATTCAATGGTGTTGATGTGAACATGTTCAGATTAATTAAACAGTGTACTGTTGCAAAGGATGCTTGGGAAATTCTAAAGACTACTCATGAAGGAACCTCAAAGGTGAAGATGTCCAGACTCCAGCTTCTGACCACCAAATTTGAAAACTTGAAGATGAAAATATTCAAGAGTTTTATATGGATGTCTTGGATATGGCTAATTATTTTGAATCTCTTGGGGAGAAAATGTCTGATGAGAAGATAGTGAGAAAGATACTCAGGTCACTCCCTAGAAGATTTGACATGAAGGTGACAACAATTGAGGAAGCTCATGATATTTCTACTATGAAGGTTGAGGAGCTTATTGGTTCTTTGTTGAATTATGAAACTGCTTTCTGCAAACAGCCTGAGAAGAAAGGAAAAGAAATTGCTTTTGCAGTCAATTCAGAAGCTAATGATCAACAACAATAAGCAACAAACTGAAGAAAATAGCAAACAAGCAAGAGGTGTGCAGTGCTTTGAGTGTGAAGGCTATGGACATATCAAATCAGAATGTCCCACTTTTCTCAAGAAGCAGAAGAAAAGCCTAGCTGTTTCTTGGTCAGATGAAGACTCAGAAGGAGAGGTTGAGAGTAAGTCAGCTAAACATGTTGCTGCTTTTATGGTTTCAGAAGCTCTTTCAAAATCTGAAACATTTTTAAAGTCTGAGACATTATCAGAGTCTGAAACATCATCAGAGTCTGAAGCTTCATCAGAGTCTGAAATCAGTGATGAAGAATTGGTTTTTGAGGAACCTGCTGTGTCTTATGAAGAATTGTATCTCAGAAATCAAGAACTGTGCAAGTTATTAGAGAATAAGAAGGATACTGTATGTCAGCTGCAGTCTGAAAGGTGTGTTCATTTAGGACAGATTTCTGATCTTAATGATGAAGTAACTCAATTGAATTCCCAACTTGATCAAATGAAGAAGCAAGTTAGGATGATGAACTCTGCTACTGATGTGTTGGAGGAGATTTTGGATGCTCAGAAACAAGGAAAACATAAGGGCTTAAGATTTGTGGATGAGAGTCTGAACCTCAAGCAGAAAAATCCTGTTAAAAAGTTTGTTCCTGCTACTGAAACCTGTGATCCTATGGTTGGAACATCTAAGATGCAACCTCATAAGCAAGCAAAGATGCAACCTCAGAAGCAAGCTAAAATGCAACCTCAGAAGCAAGTTCAGATGCTACCTCAGAAGCAACCTCAGATGCTACCTCAGAAGCAACCCCATAAATTTTACAGAAACAAAAGAAGAAACCATACTTGGGTTTGTCATCATTGTGGAAAGAAGGGTCATATCAAACCATTTTGTTTCAAACTATATGGTTATCCTGAACACTTTAAATACAGAAGAGTTGAAACTGCTGCAAAAAGAGTCAGTGTTCAGAAGGTGAGGAAACCAAAATGTCAAGAACCTTTTGGTCTAATGGCTTATACTTCTCAGAAAGCATCATCTAAGAAAAACTGGTACTTTGACAGTGGCTGCTCTAGACATATGACTGGAATTAGTAAGCTTCTGAAATATATAAGACCTTACATCAAAGAATATGTGACTTTTGGTGGTGGAGCAAAAGGGGAGATTTTGGGAATTGGTGACTTGATCTATGATGGTTTACCAAAATTGAATAATGTGCTATTGGTGAAAGGATTGACATCTAATCTGATCAGTATCAGTCAATTGTGTGATCAAGACTTGGAGGTGAAATTCAATAAGAAAGAATGTTTGGTAATTGGTCAAGAAGGAAAGGTTCTGATGAGAGGCTGCAGATCAGAAGATAATTGCTACTTATGGGTACCTGAGGAAGTAGGCAGACTGTGTCATCAGATGCTTGAGCATTTAAACTTGAAGGGTTTGAAGAATGTCAAGACTGTGCAACCCAATGTCAAGGTTAATGAACAAAGTGTAGCAAAGAGACTTGATTCTAGTGAAGCTGAGGAATATGCTAACATCAGACTTTCTGTGCAGAAGAGAATTGATAAACTTCAGAAGAAGATTGCTAAGTGGAATGTTTTTGATTGTGATTCTTCAAATGTTTGTCAGCATAAGGACTTATAGCAATTACATCAAACTGGATGTGAGGAAGATAGAGTACCTGCCAGATTTGCTAGTGCTGAGTGTGATCCTGAACCTGTGTCTGAGTCTGAGACTGAATTTAATGGAATTTTAGTTTTTGATCCCTATGTGAAGTATGAAGTTTGTCATAATTTTGTGGCTAAAAAGGGGGAGAAAAACCTGTGTTGGTATTCAGAATGTATTCAGAAATGTTTGTTCAGAACTCAGATGTTTCAGAAGCTGACTAGTTTTGTTCAGAAGCTGAATAGTTTTGTTCAGAACTACAACAAGAGCTGTTTAGAATCTGAAGAAGTGTTGTTCAGGAATTGTTTTGAATTCAGAAGTTCAGATTTAATCTTGTTCAGAGTTCATGTGGTTCAGAAGTTAAGCATTTTGCTCAGAATTATGTTTGATTGGTTTGATCAGAAGCTGACAGAATTTCTCATAATTCAGATGCATTTACATCAAGAATTGTCAAGATATGATTAAGGGGGAGTATGTGTCTCAGGGGGAGTGTCTGAGTGTTTGTTTTTCAGTGTTCCTGAAGTGTTTACTGAAGTTTTTAGTTCAGAAGTCCTTGTTTCAGAAGTTACTTGTCTCAGAAGTTACTGCATTTCAGAATTAAAGGGGAGTAATGTTGAATGTTGAGTTGCAGGGGGAGAGTTGTGAACTGAAACTGGTGTGTTTGTGAAGCTTCAGGAGTGTTTGTGATGATCAGAAACTATTAGGAGTTGATCAGTAGCTGCTTTATGTGTACTTCAGAAGCTGAGAATGTCAGAAGCTGATATGAACTGAAGTTGTTTTGTTTGATCATGTTAAAATCCGCTGCTTATCTCTATGTTATGATTAATTTTGTGGAGTTCTTCTTTGCTGAGATTGTCTATGTTGTTTTGAAGAACTTATTCTTAGTGAAACATTGATTTTAGCCAAAAATTTGCCAAAGGGGGAGATTGTTGAGTATTTTGAAGTTGGCTGCATGTTTTGGCAAATGCAATGTGTTCAAGCAAAGCGTCTCCATGTGTATATCAAGTGTTCAGTTGCAAGAAATCGGTTTTGAAGTGTATTAGAAGCTGAAAAAGCCTTCAGAAGCTGAAAAATTCCTTCAGACGCAGAAATTCCTTCAGACTCAAGAACAGTGCTTCAGACGCACTATTCACCAGTTGACTTTTGTTGACTTCTTCAGAAGCTGCGCTTTCAAGTGTTAATTCTGTGCGAATCTTTGCGAGATTTATCAAGGAATTATTATGGATTAATGCTTCTAGAATGCTGATTGAATTGTGGAAGATCTTATGAAGATTTGGCTTCTCATATTTTCTGATGCAATCTTATGAAGATACAATGCTGATTTATTTGTTTCCTTTCTAAGCCTTACATAATTCAGAAGCATATCAATTTAGAAGATTGAAGTCAGATTAATGCTGCTTGACTGAAGCTTATTTAAGGAGTGCTTGTGCTGCTGTTAGTGAGATACGAAGTATAGAGTTTTTATCAGAGATTTGAGTCTTAGTGTTTTTAAGGTTTTGTTTTATTTGTGCACCACTCAATTGAGTTGGTTTAGGTCTATTTGAGTTGTAATTCACTCTAAGCCTGTAGGTACGAGTGCTGTCTTTGTTTTTGAAGGTGTCTTCATAAAACTGGGTAGTTTGTTTGAATTGATTTGTAACTGGGTTTAGTTACTTGGATAGGAAGTTAGTGGTGTCTAATACTCAACATGTTGGGTAGAAATCAGACTAGGAGGAGGTTAATTGCTTAGGCTGGGAACAGGGGTGACTGTGTCTTGAGTCTTAAGGATTAATTCCTATAGTGGATTTCCTTCCTGGATTGGTATACCCAGAGTAGGTGGTGTTTACACCGAACTGGGTTAACAAACTCATCTGTGCCATTTTACTTTCTGCACTTTAATTTCTGCTTCTGAACTGGTTTTTGTTTGTGCCCTGTTTTAATAATCACGTGCCCTGTTTATTGTCCAGATCAGTACCAAGCCAGAAATTTCAATTGGCATCATAGCAGGCACCCTGCCTGTGATTGGGTGAGCTCCAGGGAAGTGTTTTCTGGCAAGCATGGACAGAGAGGGAGGTTATGTCAACAGACCACCATTGTTGGATGACACGAATTATAAGTACTGGAAGTCCAGGATGTGAGCTTTCCTAAAATCCATTGACAGCGGAACTTGGAAAGTTGTGCTCAAAGGTTGGGATCATCCAGTTGTTCTAGACAAAGATGGGAACAAAACTGAGATTCTAAAACCAGAAGAAGAGTGGACTAAAGCTGAAGATGATCTGTCTCTTGGGAACTCTAAAGCTTTGAATGCAATATTCAATGGTGTTGATGTGAACATGTTCAAATTAATTAAACAGTGTACTGTTGCAAAGGATACTTGGGAAATTCTGAAGACTACACATGAAGGAACCTCAAAGGTGAAGATGTCCAGACTCCAGCTTCTAACCACCAAATTTGAAAACTTGAAGATGATGGAAGATGAAAATATTCAAGAGTTTTATATGGATGTCTTGGATATGGCTAATTCTTTTGAATCTCTTGAGGAGAAAATGTCTGATGAGAAGATAGTGAGAAAGATACTCAGATCACTCCCTAGAAGATTTGACATGAAGGTGACAGCAATTGAGGAAGCCAAGATATTTCTACTATGAAGGTTGAGGAGCTTATTGGTTCTTTGTTGAATTATGAAACTGCTTTCTGCAAACAGCCTGAGAAGAAAGGAAAAGGAATTGCTTTTGCAGTCAACTCAAAAGCTAATGATCAACAAGAGCTTAATGAGGATGATGATGACTTATCAGAAGCACTTGTATTGGTGGGGAAACAGTTCAACAAAATTCTGAAACAAGTTGATAGGAAATCCAAAGGTCAGAATCTCAGACTCAACAACAATAAGCAACAAATTGAAGAAAATAGCAAACAAGCAAGAGGTGTGCAGTGCTTTGAGTGTGAAGGCTATGGACCTATCAAATCAGAATGTCCCACTTTTCTCAAGAAGCAGAAGAAAAGCCTAGCTGTTTCTTGGTCAGATGAAGACTCAGAAGGAGAGGTTGAGAGTAATTCAGCTAAACATGTTGCTGCTTTTATGCTTTCAGAAGCTCTGTCAAAATCTGAAACATTTTTAAAGTCTGAGACATTATCAGAGTCTGAAACATCATCAGAGTCTGAAGCTTCATCAGAGTCTGAAATCAGTGATGAAGAATTGGTTTTTGAGGAACCTGCTGTGTCTTATGAAGAATTGTATCTCAGAAATCAAGAATTGTACAAGTTATTAGAGAATCAGAAGGATATTGTATGTCAGCTGCAATCTGAAAGGTGTGTTCATTTAGGACAGATTTCTGATCTTAATGATGAAGTAACTCAATTGAATTCCCAACTTGATCAAATGAAGAAGCAAGTTAGGATGATGAACTCTGCTACTGATGTGTTGGAGGAGATTTTTGATGCTCAGAAACAAGGAAAACATAAGGGCTTAGGATTTGTGGATGAGAGTCTGAACCTCAAGCAGAAAAATCTCGTTAAAAAGTTTGTTCCTGCTACTGAAATCTGTGATCCTATGGTTGGAACATCTAAGATGCAACCTCATAAGCAAGCTAAGATGCAACCTCAGAAGCAAGCTAAAATGCAACCTCAGAAGCAAGTTCAGATGCTACCTCAGAAGCAACCTCAGATGCTACCTCAGAAGCAACCCCATAAATTTTACAGAAACAAAAGAAGAAACCATACTTGGGTTTGTCATCATTGTGGAAAGAAAGGTCATATCAAACCATTTTGTTTCAAACTATATGGTTATCCTGAACACTTTAAATACAGAAGAGTTGAAACTGCTGTAAAAAGAGTCAATGTTCAGAAGGTGTGGAAACCAAAATGTCAAGAACATGTTGGTCTAATGGCTCATACTTCTCAGAAAGCATCATCTAAGAAAAACTGGTACTTTGACAGTGGCTGCTCTAGACATATGACTGGAATTAGTAAGTTTCTGAAAAATATAAGACCTTACGTCAAAGAATACGTGACTTTTGGTGGTGGAGCAAAAGGGGAGATTCTGGGAATTGGTGACTTGATCTATGATGGTTTACCAAAATTGAATAATGTGCTATTGGTGAAAGGATTGACATCTAATCTGATCAGTATCAGTCAATTGTGTGATCAAGACTTGGAGGTGAAATTCAATAAGAAAGAATGTTTGGTAACTGGTCAAGAAGGAAAGGTTCTGATGAGAGGCTGCAGATCAGAAGATAATTGCTACTTATGGGTACCTGAGGAAGTAGGCAGACTGTGTCATCAGATGCTTGAGCATTTAAACTTGAAGGGTTTGAAGAATGTCAAGACTGTGCAACCCAATGTCAAGGTTAATGAACAAAGTGTAGCAAAGAGACTTGATTCTAGTGAAGCTGAGGAATATGCTAACATCAGACTTTCTGTGCAGAAGAGAATTGATAAACTTCAGAAGAAGATTGCTAAGTGGAATGTTTCTGATTGTGATTCTTCAAATGTTTGTCAGCATAAGGACTTATAGCAATTACAACAAACTGGATGTGAGGAAGATAGAGTACCTGCCAGATTTGCTAGTGCTGAGTGTGATGCTGAACCTGTGTCTGAGTCTGAGACTGAATTTAATGGAATTTTAGTTTTTGATCCCTATGTGAAGTATGAAGTTTGTCATAATTTTGTGGCTAAAAAGGGGGAGAAAAAACTGTGTTGGTATTCAGAATGTATTCAGAAATATTTGTTCAGAACTCAGATGTTTCAGAAGCTGACTAGTTTTGTTCAGAAGCTGACTAGTTGTGTTCAGAACTACAACAAGAGCTGTTCAGAATCTGAAGAAGTGTGTGTTCAGGAATTGTTTTGAATTCAGAAGTTCAGACTTAATCTTGTTCAGAGTTCATGTGGTTCAGAAGTTAAGCATTTTGCTCATAATTATGTTTGATTGGTTTGATCAGAAGCTGACAGAATTACTCAGAATTCAGATGCATTTACATCAAGAACTGCCAAGTTATGATTAAGGGGGAGTATGTGTCTCACAGGGAGTGTCTGAGTGTTTGTTTTTCAGTGTTCCTGAAGTGTTTCCTGAAGTTTTTAGTTCAGAAATCCTTGTTTCAGAAGTTACTTGTCTCAGAAGTTACTGCATTTCAGAATTAAGGGGGAGTAATGTTGAATGCTGAGTTGCAGGGGGAGAGTTGTGAACTGAAACTGGTGTGTTTGTGAAGCTTCAGGAGTGTTCGTGATGATCAGAAACTATCAGGAGTTGATCAGTAGCTGCTTTATGTGTACTTCAGAAGCTGAGAATGTCAGAAGCTGATATGAACTGAATTTGTTTTGTTTGATCATGTAAAATCCGCTGCTTATCTCTATGTTATGATTAATTTTGTGGAGTTCTTCTTTGCTGAGATTGTCTATGTTGTTTTGAAGAACTTGTTCTTAGTGAAACATTGATTTTAGCCAAAAATTTGCCAAAGGGGGAGATTATTGAGTATTTTGAAGTTGGCTGCATGTTTTGACAAATGCAATGTGTTCAAGCAAAGCGTCTCCATGTGTATATCAAGTCTTCAGTTGCAAGAAATCGGTTTTGAAGTGTTTCAGAAGCTGAAAAAGCCTTCAGAAGCTGAAAAATTCTTTCAGACGCACTGTAGCTCTTCAGACGCAGAAATTCCTTCAGACTCAGGAACAGTGCATGAGACGCACTATTCACCAGTTGACTTTTGTTGACTTCTTCAGAAGCTGCGCTTTCAAGTGTTAATTCTGTGCGAATCTTTGTGAGATTTATCAAGGTTTTATTATGGATTAATGCTTCTAGAATGCTGATTGAATTGTGGAAGATCTTATGAAGATTTGGCTTCTCATATTTTCTGATGCAATCTTATGAAGACACAATGCTGATTTATTTGTTTCCTTTCTAAGCCTTGCATAATTCAGAAGCATATCAATTCAAAAGATTGAAGTCAGATTAATGCTGCTTGACTGAAGCTTATTTAAGGATTGCTTGTGCTGCTGTTAGTGAGATACGAAGTATAGAGTTTTTATCAGAGATTTGAGTCTTAGTGTTTTTAAGCTTTTGCTTTATTTGTGCATCACTCAACTGAGTTGGTTTAGGTCTATTTGAGTTGTAATTCACTCTAAGCCTGTAGGTACGAGTGCTGTCTTTGTTTTTGAAGGTGTCTTCATAAAATTGGGTAGTTTGTTTGAATTGATTTGTAACTGGGTTTAGTTACTTGGATAGGAAGTTAGTGGTGTCTAATACTCAACGTGTTGAGTAGAAATTAGACTATGAGGAGGTTAATTGCTTAGGCTGGGAACAGGGGTGACTGTGTCTTGAGTCTTAAGGATTAATTCCTATAGTGGATTTCCTTCCTGGATTGGTATCCCCCAGAGTAGGTGGTGTTTACACCGAACTGGGTTAACAAACTCATCTGTGCCATTTTACTTTCTGCACTTTAATTTCTGCTTCTGAACTGGTTTTTGTTTTTGCCCTGTTTTAATAATCACGTGCCCTGTTTATTGTCCTGATCAGTACCAAGCCAGAAATTTCACTTAGGAATTAAACTGTAATTCTCACATAACATGTCCCAAAAGGGATTAGCTGTACTAAGGAACTCACCATGTAGTTGCTGGTCTTGCCAAGCTTCCTTCTACCAAAACCCTAGTCTTGGAACTTTTCCTCTTAACTTGGTCCTTCCTTGGTTCCTTTTGCTTCAATCTTTCCCAAAAGCTTGCTTGAGATACAAGAGATTGAATATGGCAAGCCTGGTGGATTAAGTGCTGCTGCTGAAGACAGCCGAAATCCTAGAGAGAGAGGGAGAGAAAAATCTGATTTTAGTGAGAGAAGGAAATGATAAATATGAAGAATATTCAAGTTTATCCCTTTAAAAAACCCTTCCACTCAAAATTACCATCTTGTCCCTACTCACTCGTAATTCCTCTGTTACTGATAAAAGTTCTGTTTAAGCGGGATATTACACTCTACCTCCCTTAAAGAAATTTTGTCCTCGAAATTTAAAATTCTCCTGAGATCCTGAAAGGATAGATCCTTTCTACCTCTTTCTCTACTAGCCAATTCACCAATTCAACTTAATTATTGGGATTCCATAGCTACTCTGGGGATCTGACACGTAAATTATTCATGCACCCTAATTAACCCTGACTGGTTAAAACTGTTCCACAACCATTGTTTCCATCTCTGTAAATTAAAAACGTGCGACAATCTCTTTCCTAACCGAAAGGTCTGATGCAAATTACAAAATTCTTACTTGGTGGGATGTGTGGTTGTCTGAACCAACATATCGATCTTACTTGACTATGTCTCCTGTTCGACATACTTCTTGCAAATCCAATTTTATAATTATTAAATCTTGGATCCCCTTACTGAATTCTATAAGTTTTCCTTCATTGACCGCTCAATCTTATCCTGAAGACGCCGGGTCAATCTTATCTCCCTCAAATATTCCAACTTTCGAGAGATCTATTACATTACAATCGTACCATTCTTTATATAGAATTATCCTTGCACTGAAAAGCATCTGGTATTGAGTATTCTCAAACGGAAGTAAAGTCTACTGCAACTACTTCCACTATCCAAACACGCGGAGGCTTCACTTATGGTACCTGCTCCTTTCTTTCTGACATCCTAGTGTAATACTTATCATCACCATAAACATTACTTCCATTCCCACTGCAGGAATCCTTAAGAACTCGAGAAATCTTATAAGCTATTCGTGCTCTGCTTTAACTAGTCAACGATAACACATATCCAAAAGTCTTAGGAACTTTCTTCCTTACTAGGATTCTGACAATCTTGCATCATTCAAGATATTCCTTAATCATAGCGTTAATGTTTTCTATACCGATAAATTCAAAACTTATGGGAGTTTAGTCCAAGTGATGAGTGGTATAAGCCGTCTCACATAACATTATATAACAATTAGAGGCTGTGGAGAAGGCCATGGGTGCATCGCGGGGGCCGCCAGGTAAGCCAAATCCCGGATGTTACAATCTAGGGCCGGATGAAATTAATATTGGCTTATTCTTAAGGATTTATGGGGAGAGGGGGTTTAAAGGATAGGTTTTTGCGTTTCATATCAGAATTTCATCGTAATGGGAAGTTGTCGAAAGGCATTAACAACGCCTTTATTTCTCTTATTCCAAAAATTGAGAGCCCTCGACGCCTTGTAGATTTTCAACCAATATCATTGGTGGGGAGTTTGTATAAAGTGTGGGCTAAGGTGTTAGCAAATAGATATAAAATGTCATGGGAAGCGTAACTGCGGAATCTCAATCAGCTTTTATTTAGGGTACGTAGGCAGATTCTGGATGAGATTCTTATAATTGCAAACGAATTGGTGGATGATACTAGGCGGTTAAAAAATAAGTTTTTATTGTTTAAAGTTGATTATAAAAAAGCGTAACTGTTTAAAGTTGATTATGATTCAATAGACTAAATGTATCTTGAAGCAAAGATGATTAAAATGAATTTTCCAACTTTGTGGCGAAAATGGATTATGGAATGTGTGAGTACAACTTCAACGTCAATTATTGTGAATGGGAACCCATTATGGAGTTTAAATTCAAAAGAAGATTAAGACAAGGTGGTCCTTTTTCTCCTTTTCTCTTTTTAGTAGCCGCTGAAGGTCTTAATTTTATGATGCAAGGGACTATATATGTTAGTCTTTTCACGGGTTATTCAGTTGGGCGCTCAGATATCTTATTGATTTCCCACTTACAATTCGCAGACGACACTTTGTTTGTTGGTGACAAAAGTTGGGCGAATGTTAGGAACCTGAAAGTGGCACTTATTTTATTTGAGGCGATTCTGGGTCTAAAGGTTAATTTTCATAAGAGTATGTTAGTTGGTGTCAAAGCGGTTGATTCTTGGTTAATAGAGGCCACATTGGTGTTGAATTATAAAATGGGTCATTTACCTTTCCTTTATTTGGGGTTCCCTATTGGCGGTGAAATCAACAAATTGAATTTTTTACATCCCTTGATAGTTAGAATAAAAAAATATATTGTCGGATTGGAAGAGTAGATATCTTTCTTTGGGAGGCCGTTTGGTTCTTCTGAAGTATGCAATCTCCTCTCTTTTGGTCTATTTTCTTGTCTTCTTCAAGGCTTTTGCAAGTATCATTTCCTCTATTGAATCTTTATTAATTGTTTTTTTATGTGAGAATCTTAGGAAAATATCTTGGATAGATTGGATACTGTTTGCTTAAAAAAAAGAGAATGGTAGGTTAAGGGTCAGACGTTTAAGGGAGTTTAATCTGGCTTTGTTAGGTAAGTGGTGGTGGTGATGGAGGGTAAAAGAGGAGCTTGGATCTTTATGGTATAAAGTGCTTTCGGCTAGGTATGGTGAGGAGGGGGTAGCATTCTTGAGGGCGAGAGAGGGACATCAGTTTGGTGGAATAATTTGTATATCATAAGAAATGGTGTTGGAGCAGGAGGTGATTGATGGATTGATGTTAATGTTTGGCGCGAGGTGGGAGATGGTCTCACAACATTGTTTTATTGGGATCCTTGGTTGACTAGACAAGTTTTAAAGGATAGGTTTAGTCGGCTTTTTGATCTTGCAGACAACAAGAGGGCTACAATGGCTGAGATGAAGGGGTTTGGTTGGGGTGAGAGGCTTGGAAATGGCAGAGAAAGTTGTTGGCTTGGGAGGAGGAACAAGTCGCGAGTGTAGTGTTTTGTTAAATTCAATTGTTTTGCAGTATGATGTGAATGACAGATGGCATTTGAAATTGTATTTTTTTTTTAAAAAGTACAATGTTAGTAATGCTTAGGATTATTTGATTACGGCAGAGGAAAACATTCAAGTTGACAACAACAATATTATTTGGCATAAAGAGGTCCCTTTGTGGTGGCTTAATCCGTTTTTTGCTTTTCACTATCATATGTGGTGGCTTAATCCGCTTTTTGCTTGAGAGGTGCTTTGTAACGGACTTCTTTTGGTTGTCAGCTCTTTTGTTTCTTTGGTTCTTTTGATGTATGATAAGTGCCTAAAAGTTGTTATATTTTGGTACAATTTAGGGCACTTATGATTACTTGTTTTACAAGTTACCTTAGGATTAGAGCATATTTGTGTTAGAAATGCAATAATTGTGATCCTAAGCCTTACCCCATGTGATTATGCAGGAAATACATGCTTGAACCTGATTGATGCAAAAGAATAAATCTTTTCTTGATGCCATCGCTACAAGCGCAGAAGCCATCGCTAGTAGCGAGGATAGGCAGGGATTTTCAGTGTTTCATCGCTTGAAGCGCAGCTTCCATCGCTAGAAGCGAGCTTAGGCAGGGATTTACAAGGGTTCATCGCTTGAAGCGATGAACTGGACGCTTGAAGCGAGCCTAGGCAGGGAATTTCAATGATCCATCGCTTGTAGCGACAGACCTTGTCGCTACAGCGACCAGAGGGGCGGTTTAATGCTGATGATGACGTGGAGAGCATCCATTGGCCAGTTGACTTCCTCGCTACAAGCGACAGGCTGGTCGCTTGTAGCGAGCGTGCATTTTCTCAGCATATTTAAGTATTTTGAAGCTCATTTTTTGATATAGATAGTTTTTTCTGAGATTTTATATTTTCCAGAGCTAAAAATACTTGTTATCTAAGAGAGAGAATAGGCATAGAGGGAGAAAAACTTCAAATAGCAATTTGATTTGGATTGAAGAAGACATTAAGAAGCTTTGAGACATCAAGCTCTCATATATCTTCATCTTCCTTTCTTATTTTGCAATAGTTGTCATGACAATGATCAACTAATCTCCTTTGTTGGGATTAATAGGTAATCAATCATTCCATGTTGTAAACTTTTGGTTATTAAATATATGATTCTAGCATTTTTATATACCATTGAATTTATTCTTGCTTTTCAATCTTATGTTTGATTTAAATGTTGTTAAAAAAGACTTTTGAATCTAGGTTTAGAATGTTATTCTATCAAGATAAGAAATTCTAGAAATGGGATTTGGTTTTGATAATTACATTATAGTATTGGATCATAAAGCTTTTGAATCGTTTAATAGATTGAGAAATCATCGATTAAACGATACAATCGATCTCACGATGTCATTTGGGAAATCAATGTCGTTGTTGAGCAATACGTAATAATGTCATATATAAGAAAAAGCTAGAATCCGTATTTATGATCAATCGAATATAAACGATGTTTGATTGATGAAAGTTAATCCTAACACCTTCTATGTCCTATTACTCTACTATTTATTTATTATGTTTTTAAAATGATGAGTAGTGTAGTATAAAACAAAAGGTTAAACCCTAACTTAAGACGATAATCGACGTTGAACGGTTTATGATATCACATTAATCCCTATGGAACGATATAAAAACGATACTTGCATCTGTGCAGTTAACAAATGGCGCCGTTGCCGGGGATTAAAGTTATGATATTATAATCATTGCAACTTTAATTATGGTTTTAAGCAATTTTGCACAAAATTCTTTTATGTATATAACTAATATTTCTTATCCATCTTGTTTGCTAATTCTTTGTGGTCAGATTGTTGATATCGTATATGCGAGGTCAAGTTTCGGAGGACCAACTTCTTTTTGATTCCGAGATTGAGAGAACAGCTCGTAGAAACAATAGCAAGAATCGGAGAAAGAAGCAACAAGCAAAGAAAAGGCAACAGGAGGAAAGTTCTGTTTCTAGTCATTCATCTAGTCCAAGCCAAGAGTTACAAATGGCTGCATCAGGAGATGGTTCATCAGGTTCAGGCGGTCGTGGGATGCCATGTAATAATAGTCCACGCCGTTTCGCGCAATTGGGGAAAATGCCGCGGACTATCAAGCAAACGGAGATGAAGACGGGGATCTTACAAATCTTATATGCTAATCCCTTCTCAGGATTAGACCATGAAGACCCGTTCCAACATCTCACAAAATTTTACGAGATTGCGGGAACCCTTGGTGAGACGGAGAATAACGAGGAGGCTATGTGGATGAGGATGTTTCCTCATTCATTGATTGGCAAAGCTAAGGAGTGGTATTTGGACCAGCCACCGACGGTAATGACGAATTGGAACATGCTTGAGGAGAAATACCTTGAGAGGTTCTTCCCTCAGAATCGTTTCATGGAGGCGAAGACAACTATTGTTGTGTTCTCACAAGGTACAAGTGAGACGTTATGTGAAGCGTGGGAGCGTTTCAAGTCAATGCTCAGAAGATGTCCTAATCATGGATTTGATGAGTTAACACAAATTCATCTATTCCGGAACGGGATGCAACAACAATCCAAGCTATTGCTTGACGCTGCTGCTGGTGGTTCTTTGATGGCCAAGAGCGCCGAGGATGCTGTTGCTATTATAGAGAGAATGGCGTTGAATGATCACCAAGCTCATCATAACCGAAGCCAAAGCCAAAGGAAGGCGGGAATCCTAGATTTGGGGACAAATGATGCTATCCTTGCACAGAACAAATTGCTCACGCAACAAGTGGAAGAGTTGACAAAGAAAATGGCCAACCTTCCTCAACAAATGAAGGACATCCAGAACGAACAAAGAAGACAACACCAAGTCGCATATTGCGAGCTTTGTTCGGGAGACCACCCAACCGGATTTTGTCCGCCACCTACAGAAGAGGTAAGCTATGTTGGTAATCAACCAAGGCCTCAACAGTTTCCTAACCAATTCCAAAGCCATCCAAACAACTTCCCAAGAGGGAATAATCCGAATTATGGCCAAGGTTGGAGGTCAGAAGCTGGGCAATATAACCGACAACCTTACCAAAATTATAACCAATATCAACCTCCACAACAAAACCGCAACCAATCCACCGATGAAACCCTCAATCAATTCATGCAGATGTCAATGGCCAACCAAAAGAACACTGATGCGTCCATCAAAAATCTGGAGACGCAAGTGGGCCAGTTGGCACAACAACTTTCTCAGGCTACTCAACAAGGCGGAACCTTTACCGCCAACACACAAACCAACCCAAAGGATCATGCATCATCATCGAAATGACAATTAAGTCATTTTGATGAAGAAGTCCTTGCATACGAAAATTGCAAGGCAATTGCTACAAGGAGCGGGAAGGTCATTGGTAAAGGTATAGGGGACAATCTTGAAGTAGAGAGAAGGGTTGTTGAGAATGAGGTGAAGGAGAAGGATGATGATGAAGGACGTGAGGAAGAAACGGGAGATGTACATATAGAGGAAGAAGTTGAAAAAAATAATAAGGATGTAGTTGAAAATGAGAACATAGTGTGGAAGAAGGATGTGGTGAAGGAGAAGGGCAAGAAGCAAGAAGTAGTGAAGAATGCACCGACACCGCACCTACCTTACCCAACTACACCAGCCAAAAAAGAGAAAGAGAGGCAATTTGCTAGGTTCCTTGAAGTATTCAAAAGGTTACAAATCAACATACCGTTCTCGGAAGCCCTAGAGCAAATGCCGACGTATGCCAAGTTTATGAAAGAAATTCTCTCCAAGAAGAGGAGGTTTAATGAAGAAGAAACAATTCAGCTTGACGCGAATTGTAGTGAAATCATCCAGAATACATTGTCAAGAAAGAAGAGAGATCCGGGCAAAGTTACACTGCTCGTGTCCATTGGCAATGTTGATGTCGGCAAGGCACTCATTGATTTGGGTTCAAGTATCAACCTAATCCCATTATCCGTTGTCAAAAGGATTGGTGATATAGTTGTGAAAAGAACCAACTTAACCTTGCAATTGGCCGACAAATCCTACACTCGTCCATTGGGAATTGCTGAAGACGTGTTGGTGAAAGTCGACAAGTTCTTGTTCCCCGTCGACTTTGTAGTGATGGACATTCCGGAGGATGATGATGTGCCGCTACTTCTTGGGAGAACTTTCATGCAAACGGCACGGATGATGATTGATCTTGACGGAGGCTTAATGAAAGTCCGTGTGGACGATGAAGAAGTCAATTTCAACATCCATGAAGCAATGAAGTTTCCTAGTGATAAAGCTGCGTGTTTCAAGATGGATGCAACGGAAGAATTGATAGTTGATACGAGAAACCAGTTGCATGACTTGACACATCTTGAAAGAGTATTGACAAACGCACTAAGTATCCTAGGAGAAGAAGATGAGCAGGAGCTTGAAGAGTGTTTGAAGGAGCTCGATTCGTTGAAGGAAATTCCTCCTCACAAAGCCAAAATCGAGGAATTGACGAATGAAGCTAAAGTAGAAGAAGTGAAGCCGGAGATGAAGATCTTGCCCTCACATTTGAAGTATGTGTTTCTTGATCAAGAGGGTACCAAACCGGTAATCATTAGTAGCTCCTTGTTAAACCACGAAGAAACAAAATTGGTCGAAGTTTTGAAGTCCAACAAGGAAGCAATAGGTTGGACACTATCCGACTTAAAAGGGATAAGTCCTTCCTATTGCATGCATAAGATCATGATGGAAGAGGATTATAAGCCGGTAGCACAACCTCAAAGACGGCTAAACCCAAACATGAAGGAAGTAGTCCGGAAAGAAGTAGTTAAGCTACTTGAAGCCGGCATGATATATCCGATCTCGGATAGCACTTGGGTTAGTCCGGTTCAAGTTGTCCCTAAGTAGGGAGGTATGACGGTTATCAAGAATGAGAAGAATGAGCTCATACCGACAAGAACCGTAACCGGTTGGAGGATGTGTATCGATTACCGGAGGCTTAATAAAGCAACTAGAAAGGATCATTTTCCTCTACCATTTATGGATCAAATGCTAGAGAGGCTGTCAGGACAAGCTTTTTACTGTTTCCTTGACGGGTATTCGGGTTACAATCAAATTTCGGTGAATCCAGACGATCACGAGAAGACTGCATTCACATGTCCTTTTGGGGTATTTGCATATCGACGCATGCCGTTCGGTTTATGTAACGCTCCAGCAACATTTCAACGATGCATGCAAGCCATCTTTGCAGACTTAATAGAGAAAAGCATTGAAGTGTTTATGGACGACTTCTCAGTTTTCGGGTCATCATACGATTTGTGCTTGAAGAATCTGGACACGTTACTGAAACGGTGCAAGGAAACCAACTTGGTGCTCAATTGGGAGAAGTGTCACTTCATGGTAACCGAGGGTATAGTCCTTGGTCACAAGATCTCCTCCAAGGGTATTGAAGTTGATAAAGCTAAGATCGACGTGATAGGAAAACTTCCACCACCAGTCAATGTCAAAGGAATCCGAAGTTTCCTAGGCCATGCCGGGTTCTATCGGAGATTCATCAAAGACTTCTCAAAAATTGCCAAGCCATTGAGCAACTTGCTCAACAAAGATAAGTCTTTTGATTTTGATATTAATTGTTTAAATGCTTTTAATAGTTTAAAGGATAGCTTAACATCCGCACCCATAAATCACCGCACCAAACTGGACATACGATTTTGAACTTATGTGCGATGCAAGTGATTATGCGGTAGGCGCGGTGTTAGGTCAACGCAAAAACAAAATTTTTCATGCTATACACTATGCAAGTAAAGTTTTAAATGACGCACAAGTCAATTATGCTACCACTGAAAAAGAATTACTTGCCATAGTGTTCGCATTAGAAAAATTTCGTTCGTATCTCATTGGTTCAAAAATTGTTATCTGGACTGACCATGCAGCTATCAAGTACTTAATTACCAAACCCGACTCAAAGCCGAGACTCATCCGTTGGATGTTGTTACTCCAAGAGTTTGATTTGGAGATTAAGGACAAGAAGGGGACTGAGAACCTAGTAGCTGATCATCTGTCAAGATTGGTGAACAATGAGATAACGAAGAATGAGAGGGACATCCTTGAAGAGTTCCCGGATGAGAAGTTGCTTATGGTGCAAGAAAGACCATGGTTCGCTGACATGGCCAATTACAAAGCAACGGGGTTCATACCGGAGGATTACACATGGCAAATGAAGAAGAGGTTGTTGAGAGACGCCACTCAATTCATTTGGGATGACCCGTACGTCTTCAAGATTGGAGCAGACCACTTGTTAAGAAGATGTGTTGCAAGAGAAGAAGCCAAGGACATCATGTGGCACTGTCACAACTCGCCATATGGTGGTCATTACAGTGGAGAAAGAACTGGAGCAAAAGTTCTTCAAGCTGGCTTTTATTGGCCCACCTTGTTCAAAGACTCATATGAACATGTGAAAGAATGCGAGAGTTGCCAGAAAACCGGAGGGATTTCAAAGAGGAATGAAATGCCTCTACAAAGTATCCTTGAAGTCGAAGTCTTCGACTGTTGGGGTATTGACTTTGTAGGGCCATTTCCATCCTCTATGAACAATGAGTATATTCTGGTGGCTGTTGACTATGTGTCAAAGTGGGTAGAAGCAATAGCATCTCAGAAAGCCGATAGCAAGACGGTGGTCAAGTTTCTGAAAAGAAACATCTTTTCCCGATTTGGAACTCCAAGAGTGCTAATAAGTGATGGAGGTTCTCACTTCTGCAATCAACAGTTAGCAAAAGCACTTGAGCACTATGGAGTAAAGCACAAGGTAGCCTCACCATACCATCCACAGACCAACGGTCAAGCCGAGGTATCCAACCGTGAAATCAAACGGATACTTGAGAAGACCGTGTCATCTTCAAGGAAGGATTGGGCAATGAAACTGGACGAAGCGTTGTGGGCCTATAGGACCGCATACAAAGCTCCTACGGGTTTCACACCATTCCAGTTGGTGTATGGGAAAGCATGCCACTTGCCGGTCGAGTTGGAGCACAAAGCGTTTTGGGCGCTCAAGTTTTTGAACTTTGATCAAGAGCAAGCTGGGGAGAAGAGAAAGCTTCAGATGCATGAGTTAGAAGAAATGCGTGACCAAGCCTATCAGTCAAGCAAGCTTTATAAGGAAAAGGTTAAACGGTATCATGACAAGAAGATCATGAAGAGGGAATTCAGGCCTGGTCAGATGGTGTTGCTGTTCAATGCAAGGCTACGACTATTTCCGGGTAAATTGAAGTCCAAATGGTCCGGTCCGTTCATGATCAAGGAAGTAAAACCTTATGGAGCTGTGGAACTAGAGGATCCTATCACTAAGTCAACATGGACAGTGAATGGACAGAGGCTTAAACCATATTTTGGAGGTGAAGTTGTTCGGCACACGACGACGATTTCACTCATCGATTCTTATGCATAAGCGAATCAGGCGTCGATCTAATGACGTTAAACAAGAGCTTGTTGGGAGGCACCCCAATTTTGTAAGTATGTTGCGTTTTTAGTGTTATTTTAGTTCTGTACAGTTATTTATGCATGTAGGGATAGTGGCAAGAACTCAAAATTTTATTTTTGTTTCCTGTCATGGTCGCTACAGCGACCAATTCATCGCTGTAGCGATGGAATTTACACTACGTCGCTGTAGCGACGCACTTGTCGCTTGTAGCGATGGATTTTTCACTTGCGCTTGTAGCGCCACATCACGCTTGTAGCGATGGGCTTTTTGCCTGTCGCTGTAGCGACAGGTCACGCGCTTGTAGCGACCGTATCAGAAAACAGTTTTATGTTTTCCAGGCCACTACTGACTCTTCAGTTACCTCCCAACCACTTTCTTTAATACACTAGCCGTTTATTATTATTATTTTCGCATCTTATTCCATCTGTAACATACTCCATTCCATTTCATTTCTGCATTTGTCATCTTACAACTCTGCACAATTCTGCAAAATCCACTCTTTACCTGTGTTTAATCTTGCTCAATCTTCACTCAGGTATGTTTTTCGGCCATTTCTGTTACTGTTTATAGGCTTTTTACTTGTTAAAAGTGCCTGCATGCTGATTTGATTATTTAGGGTTTTAGGGTTTTAACAATTTTGAAACTTAATCTTATGCCCTGTTGTTTACCCATGATTAGATATGGTTTAAGCTGTATTAAATGACCTAGAATCACTAGGAAAACTCCCCTTTCATCCTCTTGTTCATAGGATTCGTATTTTGGAAAAAAAACCTATGTAAAAATTCAAAATAATTTAGGTTTTTGAGGATTTAGGAAGTTTAGGTGATTGTTATTCATTTATTTTAGCTTTAATCTTAATTTCGCATGCTACAAGTAGGTTCAAATCCAGAAAAACATGAAATTTTGAAAAGGGTCTTCCTCGCTACAGTGCGCTTGTAGTGCAGGAAACAGGCATTTTCTGGGTTCGCTCGCTACAAGCGACCAAGCTGTCGCTGTAGCGACGAAACCCAGAATTTGTTTTATTTTTATTTTGATTGAAACCTGACTTGTATCCTACTTAATTTTTGTCTGTTTTAATCATTTTGTAGGAATGGCACCCAAATCCTCGTCCAAAAGACAAAGGAACGTTGAAAGCTCGTCATCACGACCAAGAGCCAACATTCAACCACACGACACGAGCCGTTTCTTAAGCTTCAGAAATCAAGAAAGGTACGAGGAGCTAAAAACAAGACGAATCTGGTCTGAGAAGCAGTTCTAGATATCAGAAGAGGGAGAGTACGGAGGCATAGCAGCCATGATCAACGAAAGGAAATGGGGGATTTATGCACGCCACCCAGGAGGATTAATTATGACACCGTGCGCGAATTCTACGCGAATGCGATCCCAGCTGACCCATCTGACGAGTTTACATGGACTACTTACGTGCGAGGGCGCACTATTACCTTTGATCGCATGTCCATCAATGCGTATTTGGGCAGACCTCTGGAGCTAGTTGAAGAGGATAATCCACTAGCACCTACTGCGCTATGTGACTTTTGTGAGCATCAGAGGAGCGGCAATTGGGATCATGAGATGATTGCACGAGACATCTTCCAGGAGGGGAAGAGCTATGATTTGAGTAGGGCTTCGGGTAAGCCTTTCCGAGCCTTCAGGGAGGATATGACCACTCCGGCTCAGGTAGTTCTTACCCTTATCTTGTATAACATCCGGCCTAAATCTCATACCTTTTCTACCACCCTAGACGTTACACCTCTTGATCATTATATCCTGACTCAACGTCAGGTTGACGTTGCTAGGCTGATAGCTAATGAGATGAGGATAGTAGCTGAGAGCGGCATTTTACCCCCGGGCAAACCCAAATGCCCACTGACCTTTCCCGGATTGATTATGGGACTCTGTAGACGGGCTAGGGTACACATGCCAAACCAGGTAGATGAAGAAATTAAGAACCCTATTGATGACAGGTACATCAATAGGTACTGCTCTACCCCCACACCTGTTGCCCCACCTCTTACCTCAGCTGGACCATCCACATCAGCCGGTCCTTCTCATGTACCACCACCACCACCTCAGCATACTAGCCACCCTAGCCACCCGACCATTCCACCACTGGATTTCTCGAGTTGGGACTCTTCTATGGTGAGCTCTTTTCTGTTGGCGCAGAATGCGTCAAATCACCGGGCCTTAACGACTATTCAGAGTCATCTGCATGACAGTGGTCAAAGCCCTTGGACGCCTGCTTTCTTCTCTGAGCACATAGCTTGGCCTGGGGACAGGCCTTTCTTTCCAGGAGGGGCAGCTGCAGCGGATGCTGGTGATCAGGATGCCGGTGATGATGGTGACGACGACGCTGATGTTGATGATGATCTGGGTGATGACTCCTCAGCAGCTACAAATAGCATTGACCGCATGGCAGCAGACCTGATAGACTCTGAGGACATGGATTCAGATTCAGACTGATGATGCAGAGCTGCAGATTTTGTTTTGTCTTCTCTTTCGTTTTATTTATTCAGCTTTGTACTTTTATAACAATTTTTATTTATGCTTTGTACTTTGTTTTATTTATGTTTTGTGTATCATGGATGATGTACCTTTTTACTATTATGTTATTTATTTTGGGTATTACATGTTAGTATAGTTTATATTTTATTTATGCTTTAGTATTTATTTATGGTAAAATTTTTTGAAATTATCCCAACAATGTTGAAAGAGAGATGAAAGATTCAAAGTCAGTGCTTGAGCTTAGAATCAATTGAGTGATAATGATAGAATGAGTGTTAAAGCGCGCAGCTAAGGTACTCGTTTTCTTGTTTTTCTAGGTATATTTTTGAATGTGAATAAGTTCTTTACACACACAAGTTAATTTATTCAGTTTCAAGCAAGCATTTGTTTAGTTTTGAACCAATATAGAACTAGCCAAAATGTGAGGTATCCTCAACCATTGTATATATATGCAGGAGACCAATATCATGTTTAACTCAGTTATTTTATGTTAAATCTTTTGTTGTTTTAAATTGTGTAAGAGCATTGAAAGGATCAAGGCAATTTTTTGAAATTGAGTGAAATACTTGACCAAATGAACCTACCCAGTGAGATGTGTGAGTATCTGTTAACCCATCTGAGCCTATTTGAATCAGAATTGTTAACTGTGGACTGTCAATTTTAATAAGCTCATCTGCTTATTTAAATTGCCGGAGTTTGTAAAAAAATTCAGTTCATAGTTAACTCTTTATTGAATTCTGATAGTTGTTTTCTTATGAACCCTTATCCATCGTTTTTATTGACCTTTGCCATAATGATAAAGGAACATTCGATTAGGGTATCATTGAAATAAGTTGGGGAGAAAG
Source organism: Medicago ruthenica (assembly GCA_018208015.1). Lineage (NCBI taxonomy): Eukaryota > Viridiplantae > Streptophyta > Magnoliopsida > Fabales > Fabaceae > Medicago > Medicago ruthenica. The sequence continues at coordinate 52,386,959 of CM031371.1, read as the reverse complement.
GAAGGTTATGTTTATGTCAATGTATTGGTGAAAGTGATAATTGATCTTGACAACAAGAAAAAGAAAAGAAAAAGAAAAGAAAAAGAAAAGAAAAGAAAAAAAAGAAAGAAAAGCAAACCAAGAAAAAGAAAAGAGAATAATGAAAAGGTTTGCAAAAATTCAAAGAAAAAGTTGTCAAAGATCAATCAAGAATAGAAAAGTATGAAATTCACCAAGTGTTGTATTGGAAAAAGAAGGAAGTGTAATTAGATTGAATGTTCCTTTTGCTTGGCCATTTGAATTCAAATATCCCACATATGACAATTCTTTTGTAACCTAGCCCAATTACAACCCTTAAAGACCTTTTGATCAATGCCTTTTATGCTTTTGGAAATGATAATTAGATGGACACATAATTTAATTGGAATGTTATCATGTTTGTTGGATGAGTGTTCATACCCTCACATGAGATTTCAAATTGTTCATATACTTTATATAGAAGTGTGTTAGGTTTGGTTCAAATTTAAACATGTTGCTTGTTTAGGATTGTATGATTTGATTCCTTGTGTTTAGAACTAGTTCACATTTATAGTATGTATCTTGTTTAATGAGAAACTGAACTTTAGCTTGCGCAATCACATTTGAATCACTCATTTGATGTTTATTTCTTCGCACTTTTGAATCCTTTGCTAATTGCTCAATACTGTGGTTTAAAAGCTATGAAAATTTCCTTTTGAGTCTTTGGTTTGAGGACAAACCAAAATGTAAGTTGGGGAGAGTTTGATAAGTGCCTAAAAGTTGTTATATTTTGGTACAATTTAGGGCACTTATGATTACTTGTTTTACAAGTTACCTTAGGATTAGAGCATATGTGTGTTAGAAATGCAATAATTGTGATCCTAAGCCTTACCCCATGTGATTATGCAGGAAATACATGCTTGAACCTGATTGATGCAAAAGAATGAAGCTTTTCTTGATGCCATCGCTACAAGCGCAGAAGCCATCGCTAGTAGCGAGGATAGGCAGGGATTTCCAGTGTTTCATCGCTTGAAGCGCAGCTTCCATCGCTAGAAGCGAGCTTAGGCAGGGATTTACAAGGGTTCATCGCTTGAAGCGATGAACTGGACGCTTGAAGCGAGCCTAGGCAGGGAATTTCAATGATCCATCGCTTGTAGCGACAGACCTTGTCGCTACAGCGACCAGAGGGGCGGTTTAATGCTGATGATGACGTGGAGAGCATCCATTGGCCAGTTGACTTCCTCGCTACAAGCGACAGGCTGGTCGCTTGTAGCGAGCGTGCATTTTCTCAGCATATTTAAGTATTTTGAAGCTCATTTTTTGATATAGATAGTTTTTTCTGAGATTTTATATTTTCCAGAGCTAAAAATACTTGTTATCTAAGAGAGAGAATAGGCATAGAGGGAGAAAAACTTCAAATAGCAATTTGATTTGGATTGAAGAAGACATTAAGAAGCTTTGAGACATCAAGCTCTCATATATCTTCATCTTCCTTTCTTATTTTGCAATAGTTGTCATGACAATGATCAACTAATCTCCTTTGTTGGGATTAATAGGTAATCAATCATTCCATGTTGTAAACTTTTGGTTATTAAATATATGATTCTAGCATTTTTATATACCATTGAATTTATTCTTGCTTTTCAATCTTATGTTTGATTTAAATGTTGTTAAAAAAGACTTTTGAATCTAGGTTTAGAATGTTATTCTATCAAGATAAGAAATTCTAGAAATGGGATTTGGTTTTGATAATTACATTATAGTATTGGATCATAAAGCTTTTGAATCGTTTAATAGATTGAGAAATCATCGATTAAACGATACAATCGATCTCACGATGTCATTTGGGAAATCAATGTCGTTGTTGAGCAATACGTAATAATGTCATATATAAGAAAAAGCTAGAATCCGTATTTATGATCAATCGAATATAAACGATGTTTGATTGATGAAAGTTAATCCTAACACCTTCTATGTCCTATTACTCTACTATTTATTTATTATGTTTTTAAAATGATGAGTAGTGTAGTATAAAACAAAAGGTTAAACCCTAACTTAAGACGATAATCGACGTTGAACGGTTTATGATATCACATTAATCCCTGTGGAACGATATAAAAACGATACTTGCATCTGTGCAGTTAACAATGTAACAAATACATTTTCTTTTGCCTTTCTGAATACTTCTTGTGCTAGGAAGGCAGTGTGTTTGGTTAATATAATTCATTTGAGTTTCTTAAAAAAAAAACTTGGAAATAATGAAATTGACATATTAACTTACACCATTTATCTCATTAAAAAAAAACTTATACCTTCTATCATTATCGAGGGAAATATGTATCTAGTTGGTTATTTTTTTTTCACCAATGGTTATTTAATTTATATCACTACAAGAAATATGTCTATTTCCCAAGGATTTTTGACAGGGACATGAACCCTTGGCAAATTTCACACGGCCTAAGCCAAGGAAAACCCCTGGCAAAATGACATAGGTGAAGTACAGGCCCACTCACCATTTGACAGGAGGGAGCCCCTCGCAAATGTACATATGGCCCTGGCTATTCTTTTGACCGGGAAAATTTAATTCAAATAAGCTGACACAATCAGCTTTTGCTTGAATAAAACAGACTCTTTTTGCTGTGCTGCAGGCTGAAAAGACAATGGACTGCCCGCGCTGCCATGCCAGGGGTTTAACCCCACGGAAATTGCATGAAAGCCGTGTGTTTTGACTTTTCAGACCTATCCTGCCACCTAGCTGGGCCACTTTTCAGACCTATCCTGACACCTAGCCCGCGCTGCCATGCCAGGGGTTTAACCCCACGGAAACTGCATGAAAGCTGTGTGTTTTGGGCCACTTTTCAGACATATCCTGCGACCTAGCTGGGCTAGGATTTGACTTGCATTTGCGAGGGGTTGGCCCTCGTTTTTGCCCTGTCATCCTTTCCCCTATATAACCAATTTCGGTTCCCTCACTTGCAGTGTTATAACTTAGAAAATTTGCTGAAAAAATTGTTGTGTTACTGCTTCTTCCTTTCCTCTATACACTCTACACTTCTTCAACATTTATAAACTTCTATAATTGGTAAAAAAAATTCACTTATTATATTTTTGTGTTTTCATTTTTTACTATTTATTAACATGTATATTTTTCATGCATTAGTGATCAAGTTTAATTGCCTCCTCCTGTGGTGCCTTGCTCTCTGGATTTCTTCTTCTCATAAATTCAACAAGTACGTATTTTTTTTCTACTTCTAAATACAAGTTATAATTTTCGAATTTATTATTAGTTTGAAATATATGATGTTTGTTTTTTTGGATATATATGATGTTATAATTTTTGCATGATCTGTTTTATTGTGGAAATATATTTCGATTTTTTTTTGTTAATAATACTGTTTAGATAATTAATTAGAAAAAATTTAAGGATGAAAAACATTTTTAAACTGTTATTTTTAAATTTGTATAATAAACTGTTAAACTTTTTTTTTTTTTACATTTTTTTATAATAAAACTGTTATTTTTAAACTGTTTAATGTTTGAAAAACATTTTTTTTCTTTATTTTATTCGAAATTTAAATAAATAAATGTGATATAGAATGGTATATATGTTGATGATGATGTTGGATGTTATTTACATGATATTTAAAATTATTTATGGATTATATGAATGTTGTTGAATATTCAAATTATTTATGTAATATATATGCATTTTTTTTTTACAAAATAGAATATATGCATGTTGTTGAATATATGTTTTTTAGGTAGATTTGTTGATTATGTATATATTTATAGTTATACTAGAATGCCAAAAAAAAATATAGCATATTTTTAATTATTATGGAAAACTGTTTATGTACTAAAACTTTTTTTTAAAAAACTGTTTTTTTTAATTTAGGGAAAACTGTTTTTTAAATTTGTGTAGTAAAAAATTTGATATTTTTTAAAAGTTAAACAATATGTTACATTAAATCTGTTTTTAGGGAAAATTGTTTGTTAAATTAAATTGAAAACTGTTTTTATGTGGAAACTGTATGTTACATTAAATCTAATTATAAAAAAAATAAATTATATTTGCGCGTAAAATTATTTTTGCGCGTAAAAATAAAAAACTGTTTTTAAATTTGTGCGTAAAATTGTTATTTACGCGTAAAATTATATTTTTGCGTGTAAAAATGTTATTTGTTTTTTTGCGCGTATAATTAATTATATGTTTGCGCGTAAAATTGTTATATACGCGTAAAATTGTTATTTGTTGTTTGCGCGTAAATTTTTTTGTTTGCACATAAAATCATTATTTGCGCGTAAAATTGTTTTTTATTGTTTGCGCGTAAAATTATGTTTGCTCGTAACATTAGTCTTCTCGATTGAGTAACCCATTTTTTGACGTGGAATATGTCAATGAAGTTGGTGAAGGTGTAGAAGATGGAGTATTATCAATATTTTCGTAGTTGGATGTATGATAGAACGTTTCCAGGATAAACAGGACTAAAACCGCATTTTGTGCAAGGAGTTGAAGGATTTATTTCATGGGCATGGGCACAAGAAATTTGTACAACAGAGGGAGGAATTAGATGTCCGTGTCTGAAATGTAAGTGTAGATATATAATTACCGACCCTGGACATGTGAACCAACACTTAAAGAGAGTTGGTTTTATGCCTGATTATTGGATTTGGATTTATAACGGCGAAAAGTTTCAAAATTTTGGGGTAGAGGTCAATGCACAAGCTTCTACTAGCCATGGTGGAACAAATGTGGAATATAATGAAGAAGAAGGCAACAGAGAACAATTCAACATGATGGATGATATGGTTGCAGATGCTTTAGGGGTTGAATTGTCTTACGGTGATGATGTTGAAGATGATCAAGAGGAACAACTCCCGAATGAGAAGGCGCAGAGATTTTACCAATTGTTGAGTGAATGTAATACACCATTGTATGAAGGGTCTTCACACTCTAAGTTATCTATGTGTGTGTGGCTTTTAGCTCATAAGTCGAATTATGGTAGTCCTAATGCTGGTGTGGATGATGTTACGAAGATGTTGAAGGCCGCGACTCCGTTTAAAGATAATCTGCCAGCTAGTTATTATGATGCCCATAGGTTGGTGATGAAGTTGGGATTAGCAGTTAAAAAGATTGATTGTTGCAGAGGCGCTCTCCCGTGGTTGCTCAGTTGATGAGGCGTTGTCACTTCGCACTTGGACTAAAGTTGCCGGTGACAAGTCAAAGGGCAGGTTATATGGTGCCGGCAACTTAGCAGGCAACTACCGCATGGGCATTGCTGCAACTCTTAAGTTTACCCTGAATGCTGGAGAAGGGTCTTCGAGGCAACCCGAGCTCACTCCTGAAATGAGGGAAATGATACAGAAGTTGACTCAGGAGCAGCTTGCGGTTCAAATGGCAAGCCAAGAGCAGCTTGTGCAGCAACTGCTTCAAAAACAACAAGATTACTTTCAGGAGCAGTTGTCACAATTTAGGCAAGCTCAAGGCTGGCCTACAGGAGAGCAGCAGGGTACAAGGACCTCCCAGCGTAATGCCCAAAATGTGAGAGCGCCGATCATTGATGATAATGATGACCCGTATGAGGTGTTTGGTGAAGACGAGGAGGATGTCGAGACCGATGAGGAGGATTGATGATGGTGATGCATGTTACTGATTTAATTATTATGTTTTCGATATGGTTGTACTATTTGGGAGGCTTTCTACGCTTCCCGGCACAATTTTTATTTGCTTCTTTTATGATACTTTGGTTTGTAATATTATTAATTACAATTTTAATTTCACGCCTATTACATTTAATATTTTAGTGTCACGCTTTTATTAATTAAAATGATTTTTAAAACAATTAATTATATTTCAAAAACAATTTTAAAAAAAAAATATTTTTTTTATTATTTTAAATAATTTTTAAAACAATTAATTATATTTTAAAAACAATTTTGAAAAAATAAAACGATTTTTTTTTATTATTTTATATAATTTTTGTTAATTAAAATGATTTTTAAAACAATTAATTATATTTCAAAAACAATTTTGAAAAAAAAAACGATTTTTTTTATTATTTTAAATAATTTTTTTTAATTAAAATGATTTTTATTACAATAAATTATTTATTAAAATCTTTTTTTTTTAAAAAAATATATACCGTTTCACAGGGGTTTACCCCTGGCAAAACCTCTGGTACTGTATGATTTGACTTGTGTCAGTACAGCAGTGCGTCAGAGAAAGCAGTGCAGATGCGTCAGTTAGAAGACAGGGGTTAAGACAGGGATTTTGACAGGGATTTTGCCAGGGTCAGCCCCTCGTTATTTTGCCAGGGGTGAAACCCCTGGCAAATTCATTTGTGATGGGCGTTTTTCCCATGGATTCAGCCCCTGGCAAAATCCCTGGCAAACGTCCATTTGCCAAGGCTTTTGGTTTTTTTCCCAGGGAATCCGCCCCTGGCAAACGACATTGTTTCTTGTAGTGTATAAGCATAACAAAGATTCTTGTAAAAAAATAAGTATACAAAAATATTGAAATTAAAAAAAAAGTAAATATTGATATTTTGATAAAAAAAATGTAAAAATGATAATTATATTCAACTGTGAAATATTAAAAAAATATTTTTCAAAAAATTACTTTTTTAGGCAAAATAGAAATTATATTAAATAAAAAGAAAGAGATACAAAGACTGGGGACATTAGACCTGACCCAAGAATAACCCAAACGAAAATACATCGTGATAAATCGGTACAAGTTGATCAACTCTAATCTATCATGACAAAAATTCAATAATCACATGCGCAACCCAGCGAACCTGCATACGAGCACGAAACTAGGTTACAAAAAAGAGTGAAAGGTGAACATCTGCACAAAACAGATAGAGTATAAGTATGGCGAATGGATCGACCGCCCACACGATATCAAAATCCAAGTGCCAACAGCTCCCTGATCAACAACAAGCATAAAAAGCTCTTTGGAGCAATACCATAGTGAAAGTTGACATGACCCATCGAAACCTGCAGATCTCAACAAATCTGGAATATCAGAGAATCAAAAAAATTACTTCGTTCAATTACATAATTTTTTTATTCATTTAATATATTTTAAGAATTTTATAAGTATGTATTTATGCAAAAAGTTTTTTTTTACAAACGAATAATTAATTAAATTTCACCATATAATATTTATAGTTTATAAAGAAAAATTTTCCTCAAAAAAAAGTTTATAAAGAAAAATGATAAGATTTTTGTCTAAAAAATAACAAGAAGATCTAAATTTAAATTATGAAATATAACCATCTCTCTAGTCCATAAGACAAATGACCATAACAAAAATTTATCAATTAATATTTTTTAAGTAGTCTAACATATTTTGGTTAAAAAAAAGCAGTTTAACCTATCAGTCATTGTAGCAAAAAAAAATCCATTCATTTTTGGGGTTGTTTTCAAGATACAAAATTATATTTGCTACTCATAAAAACTTAAATATTTGTTGTTGTATTAATAGATTTAAAAAGTAGGTAAAGTGCCTCTTTTGATCCTTTAAGTTTGAAAAAAAATACCGGAGTAGTCATTTAAGTTTATTAAGTTTCAAATAAGTCATTTAAATTTTTTTTTGGAAGGAAAATATGTAATATCCCGCCTAAGACTCAAATATTTATTAATATTGAGACGATGTATCAGAAATGTGTTAAGCAAAGGACAATTTGGTAAATCGTCAATTAATGGGTTTATTTGTATGGTAAGTGTAATATCCCGCTTACGAGTATCAGTTATCAGTGGTAGAGACTTGTTATGCAAGCGATGGCAATATGGTAATTACTTGGCTCAAGAAGATTATTTAAATTAGAGGGGGGAAAGATATTTTCCCATTTCATTTTCCTTCTTCTTCTACTCTTCTCTCACGCCCCCCATCTCCTCTCTTGATCCTCACACAATTCTCAACCAATCAACATGCAAAAGTGGGATTATGGCCCTTAGAGCAAGCTAATCAACTCTCAAGCACAAATTCTTCCTTTCCTTTGTCTTCTTGGCCGAACTCTCCCTCTTTACCCTAACCCTAACTTCTTTAAATGTCATCAATTCAAGCTTATATGCTAAGATTTCACCTCCCATCATCAAATTGGTCTATTGGGAAGCTTTATTTTGGAGTGGGTACAAGAACTTGAGTTGGAGTAAGAGATTTAGCTTGGAATTGGGAAAATCTTGAAGTCTCACCATTTCATCAATTCCTCATGCCTTTCCAGCAATTGAGGTGAGCTCCCTAGGGTTTTATAACCCATTTGAGAGTTGTTTACTCTTAGAGTAATTTTTATTAAGTGCCCTAGATTATATTAATTGTTAATCCCTTGTTCCAGCCATGTTTAAATGATTTATAAGCTTAAGAAAATCCTTTTTATGCCATTTGGGAAGCTTGGGTGTGTTGGGATGGGTTGGAATGATGAAAAATATCAATTTTGAGATTTCTGAACCTGTCATGGTCGCTACAGCGAGCTGGAGCTCGCTACAGCGACCAGGCAGAATTTTATTCTGCCTACTGTCGCTACAAGCGCAGGCTTGTCGCTTCAAGCGCAGGCTTGTCGCTACAAGCGCGGAGGCCCAGACAGCACTTGACAGCTTTGCTGTTTTGGGTGTTCTGGGGCGCGTAGGCATGGTTTTTCGCATCCGTTTTCTCCGTAAACATTTTAGAAACATTTACCATCATTCTAACACATTCAAGAGGCTCCCAAAAGGATGAATATGTATGGAACAAGGATTGAACATTGATTTAGAATAGTTCAGAATTAAAGGGCAAAGCTTAGACGAATGCAGGAACTTCATTACAATGTTTAAGTAAGTTAGGGACGTAGTTTCCCCACTTTAGATAATGACATATGAGAACGATATGTCAAGAACCTTGATAGGTTAATGAGAATGATACCAAGTTTCAAGTTTAGAACCTTATATAGGTTAAGAGTTCAGAATTAGTAAGATTAGAGTGTGGCCTTCGATGTTCACGCCAGTGGGACACGAATGGTTCATGCAAAGTTAAGACTAAGATTATTATTATTAAGTAGTGACTTTCATTGTTCACGCCAGTGGGACATGAAAGGTTCATGCATCAGTTTAAATAATATTAATTCGCGTCTTCCGTCGTTCACGCCAGTGGGACACGGGAGGTATACGCGTCAGTTAAGATTATTATCAAGTCGTGTCTTCTGCTGTTCACGCCAGTGGGACACAGGAGGTTCACGCCAGTGGGACGTGTTATTCCGCAAGGATGACCGCACGACGACAAGAGGAGTCCGGTGTTAGCCTGATATGATAGGAATTTTCACCGGTTATCAGGGGAATGTGCTTCGGGGTTACTCCACCCGGGGGCATTCCGTAAAATGAACCCAGATAATATTGTTTGTTCAACGCTAACAGCTAACATAAAGACATGTAACAGTTAATATTTATTCATGTTATCAGATAGAGAATAGTTATCAGACAAGTATCAGATATCAGATATCAGGTATCAGTTATCAGGCAGTGATCCTAGGTTTCCCCTCGATCACCCATTTATCAGGTTATAGTCTAGAACTCATGGATATTCAGTATCAGACTCAGACAGTGATCCTAGGTTTCCCCTTGATCACTAGAAAGTAGTCCAGTTTATGACTACACAGTTTAGCAGGAACATTCAGGTAACCCTCTACGGGTAAGGTTAAGACTTGGCGATCATAGGCATCCCCAAGATTGCCGAGGTAGGCACGGCGACCCTAGGTTCCCTGTGGTTGCCAACAGTAGGTAGGGTAGGAGCTCACTGAGACGTAATGTCTCATCCCTATCCTTCTGGTGCAGGTTTTCAGGTAGCCACGTGGTTCTCAGATGAAGATTTTTCATGAAGATGCTGGATGGAGTGCAGTTGCTCGTCAAGGACACGCTCAGGAGGCTGACAGATGGTATATATGTATATAGAAGTGTATGTTATGATATTTGGATAATTGTATAACGAGCAAATTTGTACTCATTCAGTTGTATGTATTATTGTATTTATTATTGAAAATTTTAATGTACCCAGTATCAGATTAATACACATACTAAATATTCTAGATAATTTAGTGTGGGTGTTACAATTGGTATCAGAGCAGGTCGATTCAGACCGTGCCTTGGGTCATTAAAAATTCAATGAAAGTAAGTGGGACCATTGGGTTCCGGATGTTGTTCTAAATGTCACATCTAGTTGAGCCTGATCAACTCAATCTAGTATATGACAGTTAGGATAAATGTCCGAGAGCTGAATGTGACCAAGGAGGAATGAAGTGTGTGAAGGGTGAAGATTAAGGTGATAGAATTTTAAGACGGAATTGGCGAAGAAGTATTCATGCCAAATGGTGGCCATCAAACTGTAAAGTAACGAAGCCTGATAGTGGCAAGGTCTCAGAGACATAAGGGATATTTATCTATAAGGTGACGTACCTCAACCCAGTTGGACACATCGTTGGACGATACCTCATCTGCGGAAGACATACGGATTAAGGAATTATGGAATACTCTAAGGAATGACGTGGAACCTTAACGGGAACCGCAGTTCGAGAAGTTAAAGTGAAGTGTGGATTAAGTATCAATTCTGAGTACAGAGTTAAGGAATTGTGGTACCAAACCTAGAGACTCAAAGTGAGGAATTATCGGTCGGTTTTTGAGACCTCTAGACTTCCAGCAAAGATAGAGTGCTGAGAACCAAACTCCAATCGGATGAGATTCTAATGTCCAGACAGTTAAGAGAAAATTATGGATTGAGCGAAGTATTTGGACGAATGAAACTAACCACTCAAGTGTGGTCATTGAGTGTGAATTACCAGTAAGATTAACCCCGGCAGATCAGCCGCATCTCCCGAACCATAAATGCTAGATTTGAGAATTAAGAAAAGAAGTTGGTATGCAACCTAAGAACTAAGATGGATGAATAAGTGTCGATAATAAGACCCGTTGCATATCGAGGCGTGAATCAGATATTCATATGTGTTCTATTAGTAAGAAGAGTGGAAATAAGCTAAGCTTAACTGAAATTTTATTCAACGAAAGGTGTATATTAAATGGTCAGTCATCGGGATTTAGTGAACTGATGGACGAATAAAGTTGAATTTCCTTGATTGGAGGAAGAAGGCAAGTTCAAGATGACACAAGATTATAGTAGACCAGTTTTGAAGGATAATCGGAAATTTTAGCCGAGAAATTATATTGAGACTGTATTATACGAAAGGTTAAGATTGTGGTTAATGCTAGTGAGTTTTAAGTTTTCAACTGATGAGTTTTCTTCCACAGTTATTCTAGAAGCTTAAAGAGGTCACCTCGTGTTGATAAGTTCCGAGGGCGGTAATAAGGTATAGATTTCGGATTGTTCAACTATATGCAGAATTATTCAAGTGCTAAGATCAAGATTTGAATTGTGAATGCAATAACGAGTTGTTGAATGAAACAAAAGGTAATGATGAGGTTTTGAAGCTCAAGATCAGTTAACTGGAGGGATTCGAAGGTAACCTAAGAGGTATGGTAAAACCATAGAGACCATAATTGTCTCGGAAGAATTATGGGTATGAAATCCTTATGGATAGAGATAGAACGATTAGTAATGGGACTCAAACCCTCAGTAGATTCAGTATATGTAAAAGATGTGAACCTCCAGAAACCATGAGTCGTTTTAGAAGTTGACACAAGTGTTTGTGTGTGTGAATTTAAGTTGTCTCCAGCAAGCTTTCAGTCGGGTTGCGCAATGTTTTAATGATTATACATAAAGAGCTGGCCAAGAGATGGTTACGGAATTCAGGATATGGAAAGTAAAGTTAGAACCAAAGTATAAACTGTTTGACAGGAACATTGTTGAACTCTTGACAGTTGTTGGAAACCGTTTACAGGTTCTGGCGTTTTATCGTGAGAGTAAGTGAGTATATGGTTTATGTCCGAAAGGAAGTACAGTGTCAGGTGACGATCAATCAGTAAGTTAAACAGGTAGTTCAAGCCACAAGAGAATCAACGAACGTAAGATGAATCTGCTGTGATAGCTACAAGTTGTTAAGGAACAAGTCCGCCAGAGAATTTAATAATAGTGTATTACTCCTACTCCAAAGTGTTTTGTTAGACCAGAGTTGCGCAGCGGAAAAGTAATTCCAGGATGAGTTAACAAACAAATTCTAAACTGAAGTTTAGAGAACAAGGATGCTTGTGTAGTCCTGGTCAGGTGAACCACAGAATATCAGTGAGCAGTGACGACTCGAACTTGTTATAAGTTCTAGAAGGAAATTTTAAAAGTAAAGCCGAGGGATATTTCAAACCTCGAGACTCGAGAGAAATGGAAAATCGAAGCAGTTTAAGATTCTGTGATAAGAATAAGAATGATATGTTTCTAGCACAATAAGTCTAGAGTAAGGAAAGTCACCACTAATGCGGTACTTGAAGAGTAAGTTTAGTCAAAAAGGGTTAAGTATAAGGCAACGTCAGTAAAAGTTGCACTTGCAAGACGTAAATTTTTGAAATTGAAGCATTGATCAGAAACAACAATGCAGTGACATATGAGTTTAATTTACCTCATACCTACAATCTGTCAACATGTCACTTGTATCAGGTTATGTTTAGTATTGTATATATATTTATCAGGCAGTGCTTAAACTACTCAGATAGTAGTGTGGCAGTTTTCAGTGTTGTGACATGTTTTGGCAATAGTGGTACGTAGACATGAACGTTTAAGTAGCAAGGATATGACCAGAACAGATTTATTGATATCAAACATATCTTAGCCGAAGTGTTCAAAAATGAGAAATGAGTTCACTATATCGATAAGTGTAATCATGATCTATGTTATGTGATAATGTATGTTCAAGAAATAAAAATGAGTAGCATTGGCGGGGCAAACCTGGCAAGCCAGTCGAAAGGCAAATCCCGAATGTTACAAATGAGTTAAGAGTAAGAAAAGATTCCCAATTGATGAGGTAGTGTCTCAAATATAATAAGATCAAGAATGATGTCCCGTCAGTCGGACAAAGATGAGATGATGTATTGTGTACCCATCAGTAGTGTACACGTGCTCGCTTATGTATGTAAATTATATGCTATGAAATGTACTAGGTGGCGTTATGTGAGATGATTACTATTCACCACTCAGGCTAAACTTCTATGAGTTTGGATTTACCAATATAGAAAATATTTATGCTACGGCCAGAATTCGAGAAAAGTAGTGACAAGAAAGATAGGAGATTAGTAAACTCCAAGTAAAGAAGAATGATTTTTAAGTTATTAAGATAAGTGGTGTCGTCGTATGAGACGAAAGATATAAATAATAATTCATGGGAAATAAATGTAGTGCAAGAAATCCACTGAAGAGTGGGAATATTTGAGGATAACGAGAACGATCTAATGTCGTCGAAGTAAGATTACATGGACTATGAAGGTATTTATAAGAATTAGAACAAGTGTCAGAGCTGGACAACTCCAGATTGGATTTGCAAAAGTGTATGAACCAGGAACATAGTCAAGCGAGTTGGATATGATGGTTCAGATAACCTCACATCCTACTACGTAAGAGTTATGCAATTCATCGCGAGCATTTCAGTTAAAGGAAAAGTTGTCGAGTATATAAACAATGGATTCCGATAAGCAAGACGAACTGGAGTTTTGGCCAGGGGAGAAAGTACTATGAGAGATTCACTCATATATGATAGAGGACTCTAAATTTCGAGGACGAAATTTCTTTAAGGGGGGTAGATTGTAATATCCCGCCTAAGACTCAAATATTTATTAATATTGAGACGATGTATCAGAAATGTGTTAAGCAAAGGACAATTTGGTAAATCGTCAATTAATGGGTTTATTTGTATGGTAAGTGTAATATCCCGCTTACGAGTATCAGTTATCAGTGGTAGAGACTTGTTATGCAAGCGATGGCAATATGGTAATTACTTGGCTCAAGAAGATTATTTAAATTAGAGGGGGGAAAGATATTTTCCCATTTCATTTTCCTTCTTCTTCTACTCTTCTCTCACGCCCCCCATCTCCTCTCTTGATCCTCACACAATTCTCAACCAATCAACATGCAAAAGTGGGATTATGGCCCTTAGAGCAAGCTAATCAACTCTCAAGCACAAATTCTTCCTTTCCTTTGTCTTCTTGGCCGAACTCTCCCTCTTTACCCTAACCCTAACTTCTTTAAATGTCATCAATTCAAGCTTATATGCTAAGATTTCACCTCCCATCATCAAATTGGTCTATTGGGAAGCTTTATTTTGGAGTGGGTACAAGAACTTGAGTTGGAGTAAGAGATTTAGCTTGGAATTGGGAAAATCTTGAAGTCTCACCATTTCATCAATTCCTCATGCCTTTCCAGCAATTGAGGTGAGCTCCCTAGGGTTTTATAACCCATTTGAGAGTTGTTTACTCTTAGAGTAATTTTTATTAAGTGCCCTAGATTATATTAATTGTTAATCCCTTGTTCCAGCCATGTTTAAATGATTTATAAGCTTAAGAAAATCCTTTTTATGCCATTTGGGAAGCTTGGGTGTGTTGGGATGGGTTGGAATGATGAAAAATATCAATTTTGAGATTTCTGAACCTGTCATGGTCGCTACAGCGAGCTGGAGCTCGCTACAGCGACCAGGCAGAATTTTATTCTGCCTACTGTCGCTACAAGCGCAGGCTTGTCGCTTCAAGCGCAGGCTTGTCGCTACAAGCGCAGGCTTGTCGCTACAAGCGCGGAGGCCCAGACAGCACTTGACAGCTTTGCTGTTTTGGGTGTTCTGGGGCGCGTAGGCATGGTTTTTCGCATCCGTTTTCTCCGTAAACATTTTAGAAACATTTACCATCATTCTAACACATTCAAGAGGCTCCCAAAAGGATGAATATGTATGGAACAAGGATTGAACATTGATTTAGAATAGTTCAGAATTAAAGGGCAAAGCTTAGACGAATGCAGGAACTTCATTACAATGTTTAAGTAAGTTAGGGACGTAGTTTCCCCACTTTAGATAATGACATATGAGAACGATATGTCAAGAACCTTGATAGGTTAATGAGAATGATACCAAGTTTCAAGTTTAGAACCTTATATAGGTTAAGAGTTCAGAATTAGTAAGATTAGAGTGTGGCCTTCGATGTTCACGCCAGTGGGACACGAATGGTTCATGCAAAGTTAAGACTAAGATTATTATTATTAAGTAGTGACTTTCATTGTTCACGCCAGTGGGACATGAAAGGTTCATGCATCAATTTAAATAATATTAATTCGCGTCTTCCGTCGTTCACGCCAGTGGGACACGGGAGGTATACGCGTCAGTTAAGATTATTATCAAGTCGTGTCTTCTGCTGTTCACGCCAGTGGGACACAGGAGGTTCACGCCAGTGGGACGTGTTATTCCGCAAGGATGACCGCACGACGACAAGAGGAGTCCGGTGTTAGCCTGATATGATAGGAATTTTCACCGGTTATCAGGGGAATGTGCTTCGGGGTTACTCCACCCGGGGGCATTCCGTAAAATGAACCCAGATAATATTGTTTGTTCAACGCTAACAGCTAACATAAAGACATGTAACAGTTAATATTTATTCATGTTATCAGACAGAGAATAGTTATCAGACAAGTATCAGATATCAGATATCAGGTATCAGTTATCAGGCAGTGATCCTAGGTTTCCCCTCGATCACCCATTTATCAGGTTATAGTCTAGAACTCATGGATATTCAGTATCAGACTCAGACAGTGATCCTAGGTTTCCCCTTGATCACTAGAAAGTAGTCCAGTTTATGACTACACAGTTTAGCAGGAACAGTCAGGTAACCATCTACGGGTAAGGTTAAGACTTGGCGATCATAGGTATCCCCAAGATTGCCGAGGTAGGCACGGCGACCCTAGGTTCCCTGTGGTTGCCAACAGTAGGTAGGGTAGGAGCTCACTGAGACGTAATGTCTCATCCCTATCCTTCTGGTGCAGGTTTTCAGGTAGCCACGTGGTTCTCAGATGAAGATTTTTCATGAAGATGCTGGATGGAGTGCAGTTGCTCGTCAAGGACACGCTCAGGAGGCTGACAGATGGTATATATGTATATAGAAGTGTATGTTATGATATTTGGATAATTGTATAACGAGCAAATTTGTACTCATTCAGTTGTATGTATTATTGTATTTATTATTGAAAATTTTAATGTACCCAGTATCAGATTAATACACATACTAAATATTCTAGATAATTTAGTGTGGGTGTTACAAAATAAGTCCTTTAAATGTTTTTAAGCTTCCAATATGTCTTTTAAGTTTATTTTAAATTTTTAATAAGTCCTTAAAAAGGTAATAAAAACCTATTTAAAACTTAAAAAACTAAACTGATATTTTTGTCAAATTTAAAGAGGATGAAATTGGCCTAAAAAGTGAATAGAAAGTGATATTATTTGAAGGATAATTAAATTGCATATGTGATTTCAAATCAATTAAGTCAATGTCCCCAAAAGTGTATCATAGTGATAAAGATTGAGATCCTCAAAGAGTATTAACAAGGACGCAGAGATATTCCCTAAAAATATAAGAGGACGCAGAGATAGATCTAGAAACTTATTATACGAGAGGTGCCAAATTATATTAAACATAATTATAGGATTGTTACTTAATTTTTTTTCATAGGAAAGTTCCTTAAAAAAAGTTATAGGAATGTTTTTAGTTGTTGTTTTTAATAATATTTTCCGTATGTAGTATAATAATATTGACTGTTTAAAATAAATAATAATATGCTTACATAGTACTAATATATATATACACGACACACACTCAAAGTTGTGAGAGTACTAAACAAAGTCTGACTCAATTGAGAGATAATTGAGTCCTTGAAATACATGATCATAGAATTCATCTCTAATTGATTGTGTATGGATGGACAATTAACTAAAGAGCTCAACTCTTTAATTGAATTTTCAGATCTCAAAAATTGATCTCTAATTTCCTACTAAATGATATATATATACACTCTTCAACAACTAGAAGTTGTGTGAGAAAGGTATAATTAAGGGTCATTGCCTGTCTACTTTTACATCCGTCTCAGAGATGTTCAAAGTCCGACCCTTTAACAAATTAACTAATAACATTTGTTTACTATAATCCTTAAAAAAAACATTTGTTTATAATAAATAAATAAATAAGAAGATGAATGAACCCTTAGGGCTTTTGGCCCTTTTTGGTGCCTCCTCAAAAGTCACTCACTCACTCACTCCCTCTCCAAAAGCACTACTCTAAAGTCCAACCCCACCGTACGGAACAAAGACAGAGAAGGAAGCAGCATATTAATGTTCTAAAAGCCAAATAGAGAGACTAATGTACTCTCACAAACACTAATACACATACACATATATTCTTACTCTAATACAATATAGTATAAACAGACAGAGAGAGAAAGAGAGTTTCATACTCTCTCTCTCTCACTCACTTCATACAGTCTCATTCTCTCATCACACACTTGTGTATACACAAACATGGGACCATACCATTGTCCTTAGCTTCAAATTTGAGCCTTTTTCCTGCACGACAGGATCCGACTCTGCCGCTGCTTTCTTCACTCTCTCCCTCACTTATTACTTCTTCTTCTCCCTTTCTTATTTTCTATCTCATCTCTCAAACTATATACCCTAGCTAGCCTCTCATATATACATGAAAAAATGGAAGACCACCATAACAATCATGGTCATCACCATCACCATCATCAACAACAACAACAACAATATGATCTAAGACAGCTAGTGAATGGAACAAGGTCAACCCATTTCCCATCTATACCGACGGCGGCTACGGATGAGTTTTTCTCCGGTCACCGGAATCTGACAGCTTTGTTAACTACAACTCATCCACAGACACATCAAAACCAACAACAACAACAACAACAACAACAGTATGAGATGATGATGTTAGGGCGTGGAGTAGTTCTTGAAGATTTCAATAGTATCACTACTCATGTACCACCACCACCTTCAACAACAATAACAACAACCACCACTGCTAGTGCTAGTGTTTCAACTCCTGAGACCACAGGATATATGGGTGGAGATGCATCCACTGGAAGATGGCCAAGACAAGAAACTCTTACTCTTCTTGAAATCAGATCTCGTCTTGACCCTAAATTTAAAGAAGCTAATCAAAAGGGTCCTTTATGGGACGAAGTCTCTAGGTACAACAAAATTTTAATAATTTTTTTTTTCTTTCCTAATTATTTACTTCAAATAATTATTTCTTCCCCCATATCTTCTTCATACTCAACAGTACTGTAGCTAGATTGCTTCTTTTTTCTATTATTAATTTTATTTATTTATATTTTGAAGATGTTAATCATTTCAAAATGATAGTCTTTGTATTTTTATTTTTATTTGATTCTTAGAAACTAAAAAAAAAAAAAATCTGACGACAAAATGCTACTTTTCTAGATTGTATAGCTCCTTTGGGATTTACTAAATTCTGGGATGACATGACTGCACTTGGAGTTAATTTGGTTGCTGGGGATTCGGGAAAGAAACTAATATATATGATGAATGTGCAATTTTGTTAAGCTTAAAATGAGTATAGGTGATTACAAATTAATTAGTTAATTAATTGTTTATAATAATCTTCTAATTTTTGTTTATAATATTTTGATATGTACTTGGTTAGAGAAGCATTTAAGTTTAGATACCAAGTTTAGTAAGATTCTACCGCTGTCTCGTTTTTCCACTTTGAAACTTTGTACCCCTCTTTTAAGTGCAAAATTTGTTTCCCTTTATTAAATTTCATCTTTTCATCATCATCAATTCATCATGTACATTTTCTTTATTAGAAAATTAATTTGATAAACAATTCATTGACCATTCCAATGCCTGCCTTGCTTACAAATCTGTATGAAATGACATCAAGCTGAGGCAAGCTAGCTAGCTAGCTCTTGCTTCAAAAACTACTCTCTCTCTATTGCAATTGACTTGTCCTATGCTTAGTTATGTTTGCTGTAACTAGGTAACAAGAACAACAAAAACGTCAGTGCATGGCATTGCATAAAATTATTAATTTTCATACCTCATCGTCACATCACATGATTAGACTTCTTTAGGAATTAAACTCTCTCTTCACACACTTCTAACCTCTAGCTAGGGTTCTATACATTCTATTTCTATTTTCTCCACTACAATGATATATGTCATCATTAATTCTATTTCAATTTTGTGCTATATTTAATAAAAAAATTAGTTACACTACTTAATTAGTTGTCCTCATTGTTGATGGTATACATCCTTATGTAGATGCAATATATATGTTCTCACTAATTAGTTGTTTTTCTTTTCATTAATTGTATACCTTTATATCTTATCATTGTTTGAAATAGTGGTTGTTTAGTAAAACGAAGAGTGGAGGGAAAATTATATTAAGTTCTCATTATTAATATAATTTTCATTTTACTTTACTTTTTCTCTAATAAACGATTTCTATTAAAGAAAGTAATATGTTAGTTGTTTAATAATTAATATTTCTTTGATACCATTTTGGTTAGGATAATGTCTGAAGAACATGGATATCAAAGGAGTGGAAAAAAGTGCAGAGAAAAATTTGAGAACCTGTACAAATATTACAAGAAGACAAAAGAAGGCAAAGCAGGAAGGCATGATGGTAAGCATTACAGGTTCTTTCGTCAACTTGAAGCTTTATATGGTGAAAACAGTAACCAAACTTCTCTACCAGAAACCAATTTTGTCAACAACAATAATTTCCATTTCCAACAAACAAGTAATAGCCAAAACCCTCACAATGATCATAGCCTCAGTCTCACTACTAACTCAACTGACTTTGAAATCGATACGTCGTCATCTGATGATGGCAATGATGTGAAGGGAAAGAGGAAGAGTAGTGGAAGAAGAAGTTGGAAACTAAAGATAAAAGATTTCATTGATGCACAAATGAAGAAGCTTGTGGAGAAGCAAGAGGAGTGGTTGAGTAAGCTTGTGAAGACACTTGAGGACAAGGAAAAGGAGAGGGCGTTAAGAGAAGAAGAGTGGAGGAAACAAGAGGCAAAAAGGGTAGAAAAAGAACAAAAGTTTTGGAGTAATGAGAGAGCATGGATTGAAGCAAGGGATGCTGCTTTAATGGAAGCTTTGAAGAATTTAGGAGGTAGAGAAATGATTAAGGTTGAAGAAGCTCATGATCATAAGGGTGTAAATGTAATAACTGGAGCAGAGATTCAAAATCAAAATGAAGATGGGAGTGAAATCTTGAATAGTACTGTGAGAGGTTCTGATAATTGTCCAAGGGATGATTCTATAGAAGGAAACAGGAAGAGAAAGGAGAGTTTTTACTTCAACAATAATGAACAATGTTCTATGTACAATCAAGGAAGTGGTTATTGTGATGTTAATAATCAAAGAGAGGAGATTGTGAAACTACAAAGGAATGATCATGGTTCTTCACCTTCTGATTCTAATGTTGGAAATGTTGCTAATGGTGATACTTGCTTTCCTTTCATGATTAGTGAGGGTGGAAATTTGTGGGAGAATTTTGGCTTGAAGATCAATAAAGTAAACCAAAACCATTAACTGATGAGGGTTTATGTATAGAGATCGATGATTGTTAAGTGATCGATCTAAATGCATATCTGGGTTGACGGTGAGTTCGGCAGAATCACAATGAGCCACCCTGATTTTGTTAAAAACTGTTACACTTTAAAGTTTTTACAAAATCACGGTGTGATTGTAATTTTGTCAAACTCACTCCATGATTCCAAACATGTATTAGATGTGTTTAAGGGAATTCTAGTAGAAATAATGTGTTCAAGTGTAGTGATGGAGATAAAGTGGAAAAGTTCACTTGCTTATTGGAATATGACAAAAGATCAGGTGAGTTTCTTTACTTTTATGCATGAAGATGGAATTGAAATTGTATTATTGCTATGTATGTTTGTCCCTTCAGTTATTATGTTTACATCAGTTGGTTACTGTTTTCCTCCTTTCCCCTCATGCTTCTTTAGTGTGCTGTTTGGGTAAACATGTACTGTGCATGCAGGTTTTTGGTTTCTGTGTACTGATCATATGGTATAAGAAGCAAATTCTTTTCCTTTGTTTATTAGCATGTGCATATGTTTCAAATTGCACCACGAAATCATGTTAACACTGAATTTGTTAATACTTTAAAGTGTAATTTTTGTTAAAACTATGATGACGTGCACTGATTTCACAAAGTTTACTCTAAACATACACTAAGTAGTTTTTTTTTTGTTGAGTAAAATACACTAAATCGTTTTGTGAAGCATGGGATTGATGTGTTCATATTTATTATGTATATAGTGTAGCATCGTTTGATCACCCCAAATGGGTCATAATTGAGAGGAATTACATTAAAGATTAAATTGAGAATGGCTTTAGAGTCTTCACTATATTTATTAATTTTGCCTTTGAGTCTTCGTATAAACATTGGTTCTATTCTGAACATAGGGCTACCATATATTATGTATCAAATCCAAAGATCGATTTAACCATTTTTTTTAAAATTTTAATAATATATCATATATGTCTTTCATTTTGTTATTATTATAAAATTCACTTTATAACTTAGACTGTTAAGAGTATGTTTGGCAAAAATAGCGGATAACTGATAAACTAGCTGATAGTTTATAGCTTATCACTGATGGCTGATGGCTGATAGCTCATAGCTGATGACTTATGGCTGATAAGCTAATTGAAGTGTTTGGTAAAATTAGCGGTTCAACTAGCTGATAGATGTAAAATGACATAAAAGAACATTTTTATATCATTCAATTTTTTATGAAGACAAGAACAACATACATTAATAATAATAATAATAATAATAATAATAATAATAATAATAATAATAATAATAATAATAATAATATCATTGTCATTTAAGTACGAATTAAGATAATTTTAACTACAATTATATTAATCCAAAATAATAATAAAAATAAGTCTATCGTCTAATATTCCATAATAAAGCAGCAATATTGTTACAAATTTTATTTGTCTTTGTTGATCTCCCTGATCTCCCCTCTGGTCTTTCACTACATTGATTACCATCGACAATATCCGGAAGTTCATCATGAGGAATGTAATTTGGATGTTGCTCAAGAACGATAAATATTGCGTCATCTTCTGAGTTGAGCGAATATAATTATGCAACGCAAATGCAGCTATTATAACATCAATTTGGGTCTTAACACTAAATTGCGACATTCTATTAAGTATCTTCCATCTTTTCTTCAACACTCCAAATGATCTTTTTATACAACTTCTAAGAGATGAATGTGCACGGTTAAAGGCTTCATGAGCATTAGTTGGGGGCTCATGTTCAAATTGAGACTAATGATACCTTATTTTCGGATAAGGCACCATATATCCTTCCTTATCAGGATATCCTTTATCAACCAAATAATATCTACCTGTGCAAAAGAAAAAATAATAATTATAAAACAAACTTCATCAAAAAAGTGGTTTTTAAAGGAAGAAATTGTAGAAATACATATAAATAATAATACCATCTGGTGGCTTATTACCATAGAGGGAGCAACAAACTCTTCCCCAGTTGCATAATTGTCATCAAACAATTGATTCTAATATTCCTCAATCGACTGATCTATTGACTTATAAAGATATTTTTTAGCCACAGGGTTCTCCTACAAACAAAGAAAAGTTAACCATTAATTAACTTTGAAATCTTATATTAAATTATTTTATTGTAAATTAACTAAAAGTATTTATTAAATAAACTAACCTTAATTTTTCTATCCCACCACTCATCTGAACACCTAAGCTTTCCTGTAACAGGATCCCATCCTAGGCCAGTTTCACCCAACTTCAGAAACCTCCAAATTCACCACTCTTTTTTCATTGTATCAAACTTATTCTTTAAAGTTTTTGTGTTGCATTTTCGGTTGATGGCAGCTTCAAAATCTTGGTTAATCTCCTTCCATTTAAATGACCCACGCCCATTTTTTCTAATGAACTGGATACAAAGCTCACAAAATTTCTTTTCATACTCAGGATCATCTGACCATTTAAAATTGATTCCTTCCATTTTATCTTTTCTTGAGGCCATCTTATAAATTTTACAATATAAAAT
Organism: Medicago ruthenica; assembly: GCA_018208015.1. Lineage (NCBI taxonomy): Eukaryota > Viridiplantae > Streptophyta > Magnoliopsida > Fabales > Fabaceae > Medicago > Medicago ruthenica. The sequence continues at coordinate 52,363,910 of CM031371.1, read as the reverse complement.
AATAAGGATTAGCACTTTTGAATTATAGACATTAAAAAGAACACATGGTAAAAATACACTAAAAATGACACATTGAAAATTGAAAGTTATTTTTATAACACAAAGCTCAAAAATGTCTTAAAACAACCTACAGAGCTCAATGACCAATTAACTACCTATATATATAACCTACACAGCTCAAAAATACTTGCATATTCAATCCATTCTTTGCACATATATTAGACATTAAAGCACAAATACATATATAATCCAGGCACAAAATATGTATAATATTGGACATCAAAGAACAAATATTCTAATATATTCATCAGTAATAATAAAAAAATAAATTGGGGTTTAAGGTTTTTCAATCTATTTATGAATCAAACAACTCTTTTAAACAACAATACAGAGACTGAAGAAAATAGGGCAAAAATCGCAAACCTAGATGAAGAAAGGAGAAGAAACAATGGAGGAATGATGGAGAAGGAGAATGACGATACAGAGAGAAAGAAGAAGCAGTAGAACCCATTTTTAATTCTCTTTGCATGATCATTGGTATTCCCTGTATTTAATACATTTAATTTTTATTTTAAATTATAATAAAACATAAGGGGTAAAACTGGTATTTAAATAAAATAGTAAGGGTAAAAGAGGAAGAAAAAACAATAAGCTATAAGCTCAAACGCTACTTGAAATAACGTCTGAAAAATAAGCTATAAGCTCATGAAATAAGCTATAAGCTCCTGACGAAAATATTGTTACCAAACAGGTCTTTTTTTGCCTGACAAGCTTATAAGCTATAAGTTATAAGACATAAGCTTGTTTTTGTGCCTTGCCAAACGGACTCTAAAGGTCCACAATCAGAATATTTTTAGAGGTTCATATTAGATGCATATAATCTTGAGACTTATTTACTTTGTAAAAATGTATTTTATTTTCATGCCTTAAAATTTGCACGGTGTCTAATATCGACCCGGTCTAAAAGTGGATCTTACCATTTTTAGTAAATTTAAATAAAATTTTATATATGTTCTCCATTTTTTATTAATATAAAATTCATCTTTTAGCAAAAATGGTAAGAATCCACCTTTAGACCATATTTTAAAGGTCCATATTAGACCGACCCTAAAATTTGTTAGTCTATTTGTTAACAATGATAGTCTTTTAAAGTGAGTCATTGTGATAAAAAAAAAAAAAAAAAAGATAAAATGTTATGTATATATGATGAATTTCCGGAAATAATGAAAATAGTTATTATGACATTTATTATTTTAAAAAATGTAAGATAGATGTTGATTTTAAGAATTTCATTTTTTTTAACAAGTAAAACTATATCTCAAATTTTAAAAAAAATTGAAATATGCTTTTTTATTGCTTCACTTTTTCCTTTGTTTTACTTAACTTCACTTCAAATACATAAGAATTCAACAATTTCATTAAGCCATGCGAAGGAACTTTTTGGTAGCCATTCAACTAGGTTTATGCTGTAATTTGAAAATTTTCGCATGCACCCTTGCAGGCAGAAACTTCATAAGGAGCTTGACCAAAATAATAAACTTCTTAAAGGAGTAAAAATTAAATTTTTTTTTTAAGATAATAACGAGCAAGGGTTTGACTCATATATCAAACAAATACTGAGTTATCACTTGTGTTGATATGAGAAATTTGAAGAATGCAAGACAGTTGTAAGGAAGAGGTGTAAATATAATGATTTGCTTCCATAAGTACAACTGCGAGGAACTGAGATTTTACACACGCCCACACGAACATTTGTGTGTAACATGGTCCATCTTCGTTCAGGATACAGTGTACTGGATTATTATTATCTTTATAGATATTATAGTGTACTGGATTTGATAAGTGTTTAAATAAATGACTATATACTGTTACCAGGTTTTGTGCACGATCAATCAATATCGATACAGCAATGCATTGCAGCACATGTACCCAAAAAAGCCATACATTAGACAGTTATATATGTGTATATTATGTGGTCCATGCTAGTTTGACTATTATCTATATCTGCCAGCTTTTGCAGCCGTATATATACATGTTTAGGGTTAACTAATAAGGAAGTATTTTTCTTGTCAAAAAAAATAATAATAAGAAGAATGAAGGAAGCATTTTTTTTTATGGACTCAAATAGTTTGTTAGTTTGTGTTTATATTAATAGAGAAAGAGTTTAAATTCTAAACATTCTTCTCCAACTCATTAAAGTGTCTCGGTTCAAACCCTTGTGATATACAAGATATGAGGGACATGAAGCAAGGATTTAAATTGCATTTGCGATTGCAATCAGTGATGTGCCGCAATTTAAAATTGAAGAAAATTACATATATAAACTTTTGAATTCTATTGCAGTGGAAGGAAGAAAGTGCTCGAACTATTTGCTTATAAAAAAAGGATTTGTCTACTATTAACCTCCCAAATATAGGATCTAAAGGTAAATCTACCATTGTTTTAGAAAGGAAAAAAAAGTGTATTCAATTATAATAAAAAGGAAAAACCCATAAAAATGGTATCTAAGGGTTAACTATTTTAAGAGATTCATATTACAAACTCAAAAGAAACTATATTTTTTTTATATAGAAGAAGGAAATACTCCCTCCGTCCCAAAATATAAGCAAAATTTGGTCAACAAAAATTAATGTATTTGGTTCAAAATTTGTACCAAATACATCAACTTATATTGACTCATTTTTGCTTATATTTTGGGACGGAGTAGTATTAGAAGAACTAAGAAATAAGTCTATGAATGTTTGCATCCCATTGCATCAAAATTTAATTTAAGACTAAGAAAGGGAGAAGGAGAATCACAATAGTCCAATCAAAATATCTATGGTGACCCAAGTTTACTAAAAGATTCGTATAATTATTGGCTTCTCTATAAATATGAGATATTTGCAAAGTCCAATTTTTAAAGGTAGAGAGAATGAAAGATATCCTCCAAGTTAGGTTGGAGAGCAACAATGTATGTCGACCCTTTTTTTCCTAGACTAACAACAACTGATGAGTCTACATTAACAAGAAGAGAATGGATCAATAAACTAATAACGAGCTTCAAGCTAAGGTTGGACCCCAAAGATCAACAGTGATGACACTAGAGATTCATAAATTGCATCAAAATCCTTTAAGGAAACACCATGTGGAGTCTCTAATTAACCCACTGCATGCAATCGATTTAACAGAGGCTTGGTGAAAAATTATCATGAGGAGGTTGTCAATCAACATGCAATTCTTTCATTGGACCTCCAAAGTAAGAATTGGAGTTAATTGTACGAGTTTTATTAATAACATGTACAAAACTATATCCACTAAACTGTGGAGATTTGCACAAAGATCTAATTTGCCATCAAAAGTATGCAGATTACGATTTTTCCAAAATGTTCAAACCATTACCACAAAAAAGTTGGCCAATGCAGATTTTGAGTGGAGTCCTTATGATTTTCAATCAATAAAAAAATGTATGTTAGAGAGTTTATATTTAGCATTTTTCTTAAATAATATAAGTTTTTTTTATTTTTATGATGAGTCTAGTAACCCTTGTATTTAATCTTAAATTGTGGGTAAAATACTATTTATACTTATTTCCACTATTATAGTTCAATTTGCAGCAAAAGAATGAAATTAAAGTCTTTCAAATTGTAGAGAATCGATTTCTTCAAAATAAAATTGTAGAGAATCAAATATTTTAGTCTTCAAATAGTAAATTTTATATGTATAGAGATCAAAACTAATCATTTCTTTAAATAATTTCAACTATCTATTTACCATTGTGACAACTCAAAATTAATGAGAGGACCCTATTTTAATTCCAAAAAGGGACTTCTGCCTCCTTATATGTCCTGAGTAAGGCAATTAATATGGGAATCCATCATTTAATCATGAAAGTGAAATTCTCCCCCCAAGTGCCTAACCGACCCCCACCATAAAAAATCAATGATGTCTGAGAAAAGCTATTTTTCTTTTCCTAATCACATGATTTGTTTCAAATTTGGAAAGTCGAAAAGTGATTCTAAAATAATAGAATTGATTTTAGAAAAATGTTTACGAATTTTCTTCGGTCCTTTTTAAGATAATAGAATTTATTTTTTTAAAGAAATAATTTTTAAATTTGAAATCTTTAAAGATTGTCTTGGTGGCACTCATTAAAATGATATTAAAGAGAATTGATTTTGCTCGTAAAATTGATTTACTGGAAGTTATAGTTTATAGTTTTTGACTTTTACAAATTCATTTTAACTTTAAATTTATTGTTAAAACCACTATTACATAAATACATCGAAATAGAAATCAATTTACATTCAACCGATTTTTATCCAGAATCAATTTTACATAATAAATTTATCTAAAATTAATTATTATCATCACGCAGAACCAAACATACACAGGAATAAAAGAAAGAAATAGTTATAGGAGGACAAAAAGGACCTCTTGTATCTGCAGACTAATCCTTTCTTGTAAAATAAGGCTAGCTAGCAGGTGTGTTGGTACTTACTGGCACCATTACTATCACTACCACTACCACACAAACATATACACATGCCATTACATGTATATATCTTACCCTCCTGGACAGGCAGTGTCTGTAGTACCTGGGAAAGAGTAAAGAAGCTTCCTGCAAAATTACTGATATTTCACCTTACTAGCTCACAAGGGGAGACATCTTGCCTGTCATTTTCGTCACACCTCACAGTATCTTTTCTTCCCACACCTTTTCCCTATCTCCAATTGCTCTTTCTTGCTTCTTTCAATGCTTTATAAACAGTTCACTTTGGTTTATTGGTTTTAGTTTTGTGATTTTTTATTGGTTTTAGTTTTTGTGTTTTTTTATTGGTTTCAAGACTTCTTTTTTTTATAAAATTAATAGTGTGTCTTTTTCCTAAATTAAGTGAGTCATTTGCTCATTTCACACGTATTATGAAAAATGTATAAGTGAATAAGAGAGAAAAATGATTTTTAAGTGTTCTTGTCAAGTATCGATGCATTCTCCAATATCATAAATGCAAAGTAAAATATATTTTAATTAAGAACGATGAAAGTAATATTAATTAGAGTTATAATTAAAAATAATAATTAATATTGTACCGAAAAGCGAAATGAATCGGATATTTTGAGACAATATTTTTTACAAAAGGATCACTTATTATAAGAAGAGATAGTATTTAGTTGAAAATCAAGTAATACAAAAATAGTTCAATAAAAAAATTGTAAAAAAATACGTTTAGGAAAAATTAGTAAAAAATATATAATGAAAGAAAAAATATATAATGAAAGAAAAGATATATCATATTAACTTACAACACAATCCAATCCTCTTTTCTTAGTTTCTTTGTTTCTTGGTGATCCCTTTTTTCTTAGTTTCTAATATATATCATATTCTAAAAAAAGAAAATCAAATTCAGCTAAAAAATCTCATTGTTGACACTTCAACAGGAATTTGAGGCTTCCTCCCGAATTCTAAATATGTTATGAAGCAATCAAAGGAGGCCAAAGTCACGTTTACACTGATGGAAAGCAAACCACATTCACAATGTCAATATATAATGAAAGAAAAGATACACCACACTAGGCTGTTCAGAGGACATTTTTTCTTTGGTTACTCTTCATAAAGGACATTTAAACGTAATTTTTTGATAGAGAATGTAAATTATTTATAACATGGATCGATCATTATTTTATACATGGATCAATGATTATGTTCGGTTAAGAATGGACAAGATATAATGGACAAGTTAATAATAAAAATGGACAACATTTCCCTCAAAAATAAAATAAAATTGGACAACATATAATATTTTATTAAGACTTATTAAAAATGGTAAGAGTCCACCTTTGAATAATAAAAGTTGTCCGAAGCGATTTTAAGTTTTTGATTTTAAAAGTAAATTTTTTTCTTAAAATATATTTGATTAAGAGATTGAATATTTTTCTTCAGTAATAATATAAAAATCGTTTTCACTTAAATTTCGAAATTTTGGAAAATTAATTTTATACTTCATATTTGTTTTAGGAAAATGCTAACTAGTACCTCCAGGGGCTCTAGTTAAGAAAACAAGAATAGTAAGAATGTTTTAGAATTTTTGTATTCAATTATTAAAAAATGTAAAAAATATTGTCTTAAATGCAAAATTTACCTTTTTTTGTTTTCTTAATTAGTGTTCGAATGTAAAAAATGTTGCAAAACTTACCTTTTTTGTTTTCTTCACTAATGCTCTGGAGACAATAGTTAGCATGATCTTTTTTTTAACATTAATGCATCATTGCTAGTTGTTTGTTGATTACCACCCAGCCAATACTATGACCATCGTCGATTGTTACTCCAACCATCGTCGGTCACCACTCTAGAGATGTGATCCCTGATATATTTTCTACCTTAATTCCTAAGAAGTAACTGATGACAATAGGTCATATGTTATTTTGTTAGTTGTTTTTATGCATTTTTAGTAAAATTCAAATAAATTTGAATGGTTTTGAAGATGAAAAAGACAGAAAATGAGGAGGCAAGCAAAGCAAAAATTATGTCACGATTCTGTACATCGGGCACGATTTTACTGCCATTTTTGAATGTTTAAACTCGACAAATATCTTGTCATGATCTCCTAAAATCGGGACACGATTTGAGGAGCGCCAAGCCTGGAATTTGAATTTTTGAAAGGATCGGGACACAATTTGTACGGTTACTAGATGAAGATCTACAAAAGCCGAGCGTGTTTCAGTGCCAAGGGTTCGAAATTTTGGAGAAGAAAACACATTTTTGAAGTTGAAGAACTGAAGATCAGGTGGGAGACCATCAAAACTCATAGTCAGTCATTTAATTAATGTAATGAATCCTATTCTCGTATTAGTTGTTTATGTTTTAGCCATGGTTAACTAATTCCTCTCACTACTAGAAAAATCAGTTTTAGTGAGGGTATAAATCCCTCACTAAACTGTTATAATTCCCTCACTAACAAATTTAGTGACGGATTTTGTGACGACCAGTAATCCGTTCCGAATTTTGGCCTTGCTAAATATTAGTGAGGGATTTTGGATTCCGTCACTAATTGATACGGAAAAAATCCGTCACTAATAATGTAAATCCGTCACTAACTATGAGGCAAAAATGTCCTAAAAATCGGACAATTCCCTCACTAATTAGTGAGGGATTTGTGTTCCCTCTCTAATAGCGAGGGACCATTTCTTCCTTATTCACCAATATTTCCGTCACTATAAATAGATTAAATAAATCAGTAACAACAACAAAAACAAACATGAATAGAACTTCCAATGTTGCAGGACTAAATGGTAATACATATCCATTTTGAACCACTGAGGAAATAAGTTAGCTTAATTCAAAATTTCTTCAATTTCATCACCAAATGAATCTAACAATAACTAAGTAGCTTATTAAAAGCTTATTATAGCTTATTAGCATATTATACCTTATTATAAATCTAACAAACACTTAACTAGAGTCAACAAGGGATGTAAAGGGAAGGATAAAGAGTGAACCTGAAGCTGATCTTTGTGACGGTGGTGAAGCTGAGAATCTGAGTTGAGTTTGGCTAAGAAGCTGAGAATGGAGCTTGGTGGTGGATTGAATCTCTGAATCTAAGCATCTAATCTCAGAATCGAATATGAGAAGTGAAGCTCGGTGGTGCCAAACGGTGGTGAAGCTGAGAATCGAATTTGATTGACGGTGGTGAACTCGGTGGTAAATCTCAGATGTGAAGCTCTCAATGTGAATCGAATCCGGCCCGGCCTCGAGGAATCAAGAGATCTTTGCCGGTTCTGACTTGGATCTCGGGTGACGGAAAAAGGCGCCCAGAAGTGACGAGCAGTCGCGGTCCATGGCTCTAGGCGATAGGCTAGCAGTAAGCTTGGCTACAGCGAAGCGCTTACCAAGCGTGAAGGAGAAGTGAAGATTTGAGGGAGAAGTGCAGATTTGAAACGGGATGTGAAGGAATGGCTTAATTTTGGGGGAAAATTTAATTTTAGGGTTTGTAAAAAAATGAGGGGGAATGTTTTAGTATAAGAGGAGGGAAAGCCAAAATTGGGGGAATTGTTTGTGAGGGATTAATTTCCTCACTAACCATGTAGTTGACATTAGTGAGGGTTTTAGTGAGGGAAAAATTGGTGAGGGATCACTTCCGTGTCTAACTCTGCAACAAAAGTTTAACTCATCAATTTTGTGAGGGATTTAGTGACGGAATTTTTGTGAGGGAATATTTGTGAGGGATAATTAATCTTTTCCGTCACTAATGTTTGTCCACTCGATTTTTGTGGTGAATATGAAAATCCGTCTCTAAAACCGTCACAATTAGTGAGGGATTTTTTTCCCTCCCTAAAATCCGTCTCTAATTTGCGTTTTTCTAGTAGTGTCTGTGATTAGGTTCTAGATGACTATGTTATAACTTTTGACCATGTAATATGTAACTATATTTTTTTATAATTGCAAATCTAGCTTATTCAGTATAATTTTTGCTTAATGTTTTTATGTTCTGATCAAATATAAATTGAACTCAGGGATCATATGACTTCTAACACCAGCTTTATAACTTAAGATTTAATTATAATGTTCATTTTAACGGACAATCTTGAGATAGAAAGTTGTTAAGTTGTGATTTCTAAAAACGTTCTTTCAAACCTTTGAGAAGTATGGGTTCACCTAAGGGATTATGAAATTACAATTTGAAAAGAGGGCTCTGAGTCAAGAGATTAACCTGAGCTATTTTGTTAATTGTCATAAACTAAAAGAACAATTCTATGGTTTAGATTCAGATTACCAATTAGTGATGAACAAACGATTCGAAAAGTTTGATCCTTTCTCTTAAATTTCTTACATGAAATCATCATCTCGTTCAATTATTTATTCTAAATTGCAACCAAAACCAATTGCCTAAGGCACCCACCCCCTATTTAAATACATCCTTAAGATTAATGAAATTGCTAAGTAGAGATTAGAATAATCCATGTGTATACCAATTTAATTATTACTTTGATATAAATTAGTACACTTGCTAAAATTGCATCATTAACCAAATCTTTTCGGTTGCTTTAAGCTGAAACAACATGAAACATTTAAATAAAAATGTGAACAAGATGGACAGAGCTCAATATTAGGATAATATCACCAACGTAGACAATAGATATAAACCTGGTGTTGCTCAAAAGAGAGGGATCACACTTGTTGACTTTGAAACCAAACTAAAGAAGTGTGTGTGTGAGAGAGTGAGAGAGAGATAGGGAGGGAGAGAAAGATGCATTCAAATCATTTCCTAGATGCTCCTTTGAGGCTATAAAGGGCCTTACGTAGACTGCAAACCAGAGAGGGCTCAATTATTTCAAGATCTTGAGGTAAACTTCTTCATCTAGCAAGTCATTGCGAAATGTTTTATTTACATCAAGTTGTTTCAAGGGCCATCTATAGGAGACATCAAGATTAAGAATAAGTCTAATTGTAATAGGCTTGACCAATGGAGAGAAAGTTTCATTAAAACAAAAGCCGTAAAGTTGATGAAACCATTTTGCTGCCAAATGGGGTTTGGACTTGTTACATATACCATTTTAATTTTTCTTTACCCTGATCACCAACTTAAAACTAATATATTTTGGTAAATGTACCAAGGTCCAGGTGTTTTTTTTTTGCAAGGCATCCAACTTTATTGCAAGGAACCATGCCATTGGAGTTTAAGAATAATTTTATTTAAACTCACTGGTTTAGAGTAGGTGAGAAGTAAAGTAGGATGATCTCTAGGAAGGACAATGCCATATTTGGCACGAGTTTTCATAAGATGAGAAAGAGTTGGCTTGGTTAGTAAATGTAAAGCTAAGGGATGGATACATTGAATATTTCTAATTGGTTGGTTTAAATGTGAAACATGAGGATTCAAAAGTGGAATTATTAGTAAATGTGTTGGTCTCTCACCGTAGCCTTCACCCGTAATTAGGGGCTGACAAGTTTTATGAAGAATTAGGGGTTGCTGAGTGTTGTGCATAATTAGGAGTTACCGAGGTGGCATAATGAATATGGTAGGGATAAAAATACATGGAAATTATTGGGGCAGAGTGAGATGAAGTGTTATGATCAACATTATAACACCAAGATGAGGTAAGGTGAAATTAACTGAAATTGATGTAGTTTCAGTAGATAATGTTGAAAACTAGGTAGTGCAAGGGAATTTAGACAACTTTTGAAATAAAGAGACAACGAGAAGGGGATAGGCATTTGTATCCTTAATGAATAGTGGACCATTAAAAGGTAATTTTCGATTTTCAATTATGAAAAGGTAATGTTCGTTTCATTTCATCTTAGTTTTCTTTTATAATAACTATAGTGGTCCATAAATTATCCCTAAAAAAATCTATAGCCGGTCCATAAATCTTAACTCAACTGGTAATATTGTTTAAATTGATACTCCCTCCATAACTTTTTATAAGCAAATTTGACCAATTCACATTTTTTAAATAATGTGGTTTGTGTTATTTAATTTAAGTTAAATAACATATTTTGCCCTCATTAATTGTGGTGTACAGTAGTATATTTTCAAGGTGTTGTTGTTAATCGTGTGTGCATTTAAAAAATTAAAATAAGGGTATTTCATGTATATTATCCTTAAATATGACAAAAAAAGTCAATTTTGCTTATAATTAGTTACAACTGAAATGGTTGAATTTTGTTTATATTTTGTTATGGAGGGAGTAGGTCGGACCCGTGACCGAGATTTGAATACCGACTCCTCCCTTCATAAATGTGGGTTCTTCAGTGAATATTATCATTTCGTCTATTTAAAAAAAATATTACTTCATTCGTCCCTTTTTATAGGAGTAGTTTATAAAAATCACGTGTATTAAGAAAAGTTGTTGGAGTAATAAAGTTGTCACAAATGTGTGTGACTATTACTAGATTACCCTTAATTAAATATATATTTATGTTAATTGTTCATATACCAAGACAAATTTGTAGTATTAATAAGGGGTATATTTGGAAAAAGAGTAATCAATGTATCTAAGAATTTGTATATGATCTTATATTTATGGATAAAACTTTTTTGTAAACTCCTCCTATAAATAGGAACGGAGTGAGTATACTAAAGTGATCATTGAATTTAGTTCTATGTCGTTATTAAAGTCCTATTTTTTTGGTATCTCATTTATTCCACGGGATGTAATCTTATTCAAATAACTTTTTTTGGACATTAAATGTAAAAAAAAAATATATGTAGATATTTGTCTCAGTTTTCTTACTCGGATTCAAGCATTGAGTCGCCGGTGAATCAAGTTCTTTCTATTTGACCAAAGCTTCATTGGTTCATGTCATTAAATTTAGGGTATTATCAACGACCGTTTTCGAGACACTTTTTATGGATTATTAAAAAAGTCAAATACTTTAATTTTCAATACATTAAATACACAAATTTTCATAAAAAAATATAAATTTGAAATCTTAAATAGTGTTCTAGAGACACTTGTTAACATTTCCTTTAAATTTATTCTAAAAAGATAGAATTGATAACATTAATTTTTATGAAATGACTAGTATTGTTTTTTTGTGCAAACTTATTTCACTGAAAAAAAAATTATGTTCATCCACCACAGTTCAAAGCATGACCTGCAAGTAACAATTTACACTATATAATCAGGGATTTGTCGATTTGTCTGCCTCTAAAATACAGACATAGAATAATACGTAGTACTCCTACATTGACAAATATATACACAACAAATAGTGAAGTTAACAAAATTTTAATCATTGATTATCCGATCAACAGTTATACCTTTAAATTTTATCCTATTTGCTTTCTTATTCCCTCACTTTATAAAAATGAAATTTCTATCATCTGTATCATACCAAACGTATTTAATTTGTTTAGTGCACAACTATCACCATCTCACTTGTGTATTTGTGTGCATAACTATATACAACTTTGCAGGGTTTTGGTGACTTGACAATGTGTTTCCTATACAATTAGCATCACTCCATGTCCCCCAGCTTCGTATAAGATTCATCTCAAATGCAGCTGATAACAGTAAACAGCGTGTATTTTAATTGGATAAAAGTTATTTGAACAATTTGAATACAGTTTTGTTAACCAACATATATCTATTGATTTTTATCTCTTACTTTTTTTATCTTCTACAACATTCGAAATTCAAATACAGTAAAAAATTAAGAATGTTATATTTGAGATCAAAATTTTGATTGCCAATAGTCAGTTCTATGTTTTTATTATCAGCAGCGCTATTAGAACACACAACCGACTATAATTAGGTACACCTGCTCCCGTTCACCAGGAGGATTTTTGTTACACCAACTTTGAGGTTTGGTGTCACAAGGGGAGTCCGGAGGACTACCTACGTTAGGTAACAGCAACCACGTGACAGATACACCACACTTTTATCTAAAACCTTAAGATTTTGGGTTTATGGGTCATCTCGCTTATAAAATGTTCAACCTCCACTTTTCTAACTTATGTGAGACTTCTAACTCACACTTACACGGGGACGGATGCATGTATATGCATGCGTGGGCTTGTGCTTGTACAAAGTATTTAGAATATTTTTTTTAAGTAGTATAATATAGTAATAGTTGACATTTAAACATTTTGATCAAATGACCCACACCTTAAACACAATATTTTTCTCTTGGCTCACACCTATATCACACAAGACACAACAATACAACTTTGTTTCCAAATAGATATATTTAATACTTCAAATTAATATATATGGTGCCCCCACTTATCAAAATTCCTGAATTCGTCACTTCACTTGCACGAAAGAGTCATTAACAGATTGCATAACGATAAAAATGTACAATATTAACCATTTTTTAACATGAATTTTGTTAACCATTTTGACTAATTCACTAACTATAAAAATGTAAAGTATTAACCACTTATTTTATATAAGGAAAATGCTAATTAGTGTCCTGGAGGCACTCTTTAAGAGTTTAAAATAGTAAGATTTTATAAAAATGTGTGTATTCAAGACTTTAACAATGAAGAGAATATTAGTATTTGAATACTTTAAAGGACTACAAATGCTATTATGTTAAAGGACTACAACCAACCTAAGACGTTAAGAAGTACTATTGAATACTTTAAAATGTGTGTATTGAAATACTAACATATTAAAATGTTTGACTTTTTAAATAAATGCATTAGAATAACTTCTTTATTTAGAATCCTTAAAGAGAGCATTTAGGACACTCGTTAACAAAACATTTACATAAATACATGCACTTCAGCCATTTCTTTTGAAACCATGTAAAATAATTGATTAATGACTTGCATTTTGTGATCAATGAAATAGTCAAAGTGATTAATGAAATTAATGTTAAAAAAGTGGTTAACAATATACTCCCTCCGTTTCAAAATACATGTCCATTTTAGAGAAATTACAGTAACCAATGACAAGTTAGTTTGACACAAAAGTTTCTATTATACCCTTCTCTTTGATTTTCTCCATTTTACATATATTTATCTCATCTCATAATTACTCCTAATACCAATACCAAAATTAATTAAACAAGTTCTTGGGAGAGTGCATGAGTAAATCCACTTATAATTTGGTCAACATTTATTAGTAGAAAATAATTATTGTGGAGAAAATCTAGAATCCAATTAATTGGTAGGCAAGGGTAAAATAGACAAAATGTATCATTAAACTATCAAATGGACATGTATTTTGAAACAAAAAATTTCTCCAAAATGGCCATGTATTTTGAAATGGAGGGAGTACTATATTTTTATTGTTAACGAAGTTGTAAAATTGATTAATGACACGGTTTAAATTTGGTGTTATAGAAATTGATTAAACCCTTAGCTCAATTAAGTGAGCTATCCATCTCCCTATTCCAATAGCATTTTTGTTTTATTATATAAAAAATGGCTAAATTTTGGTTCAGCAAGTTTCAAGAAAATAAACACTAGTCTGTCTAACTATTTACAATTCAATGTTAGAAAATCAACAAGTTCTGCATTTCATCCTTGACGCGAAATGGATTCCCATGGTTTTTGGTTACTAATTTTAAAATGTGCGACCATGCTATACAAAGACACAGAATCATAAGAAAAAACTGTTAAAATCACGAATGATCAATACCAAAGTACTAATATATCAAATACTCACAAAAATACATACATTTACACATAAAAATTGGGTGCCAATTGTTATCCAATAAATCACATGCTGTTAATGTATATCGACTTAATTAACAAACTAATCCTGTGACTACAGAATGAACACTTATTGCACATCTATTTTTAATAAGCCATTAGATTCGCATCAATTATTCGAATTCAACGGCTTAAAATGAGCTTTCAAAATGTATGCAGACACAAAAATCTGCTTTAGAATCCAATATGCATTGCATTTACATAAGAAAAAACAGAACACTTTCAGTACATGGAATGATGGAAAAACAAGTGGAGAAAAGGCCTAAAGAAAGCTGAATTCAAATGGGAAAAGTTACATAAAAATGCTTCTTACACACCACTTTCTGCTTTACACTTTTTTTGTTACACACACTTTTGGTATTAAGAAGCATATTTCTCTTGTTTTATTACACAATGAAAAAGTAGTGTGAAAAATGTGTGATGGAAAAAGTGTACACATAACATAACCATGTTGAAAAATAAATGCCAATCAAGCCAGTTCAGCTTGAAGCCATTATTCATACTTTACCACAACCAACCTAAACAAAAACAAAGACTATTGTAACCCTACAAAATAGCACCATAACCATGATGCATACAACTCCAAAACAAGTTCAATCAGAGCCTCACAACCCTCTTAACATATTAGTATTTGTAATCCTTAACATGAAGTGACTCTGAAGCACCATCACCAAGGTTAGCATTACCTTGATAAGTTCCTAGAGTTGCTTCTGAATTTGCTTTACACCTAACAAGCAATGCAGCTTGAGCTTTAGGAATGTTTTCATCTTTTCCACCCCATGCCTTAAGAGTACTCTGCTGAAGTGCCCTTCCATAAGAGAATGTAAGAGTCCAAGGCTTCTTTCCCTTAAGTCTGTTCATTGCATTAAGGTTAACAGTTGCTTCCTCTTCACTTTGTCCACCAGACAAGAAAACTATAGCAGGAACCGCGGCAGGAACGGTTCGCAACAAAGCTCGGACGGTGTGTTGGGCTATAACCTCAGGAGCAACTTTAGGAGAATCTGATCCCGGTGTAACCATATTAGGCTTCAAAAGAGTACCTTCAAGAAGAACATGATGGTCACTTAGAGCCTTGTAACATGCTGCAAGAACACGTTCGGTTACATCAGCGCATTTTGCGATGTCGTGGGATCCATCCACTAGAATCTCAGGCTCTACAATTGGAACCAAACCATTCTCTTGACATATGACTGCGTAACGAGCTAAACCATAGGCGTTTTCGTGGATTGACAAGGGAGATGGTTCATTTGGACCGATCTTTAGCACGGCGCGCCATTTAGCGAACCTTGCACCGGCTTCATAGTACTTCTTGCACCTCTGACCAAGGTCATCCAAACCTTGAGTTGTGGTTTCTCCATTTGTGCCGGCAAGTTCAACGGTTCCCTTGTCAACCTTGATACCAGGAAGAACTCCAGCTTTCTTCAACACATCCACAAAGGGTACTCCTATACACAGTTGAGAAAAAAGTTAGAGGTCATAAATAACATCAATTGTAGAAGTGATTATTTTCATATTTTAAAATCGAGATGCAAATGCATCAGGGGAAAGAAAAGCATTCCAACTAAGTTGACACCTTGGACCTCATCAATAAGACAAGGAAGGACTAAGGTCATGTTTGTATAAACAGTTTAATTAAGCGCGTATCATATAGGTTCTTAAGTAAACATCTATTTAATTAGGAGCTTATCATATAGGTTCTTAAGTAAACATCTATTTATATAACAAAAAATGAAATAAAGTAAAATTGTTTTCATATAAGCTATAAACCGTTTTGATATGCTATCCTGGAGAACATATGGAAATAAACTTAAAACAGCTTAAGGATGTTGATTCTTTAAGCTCTCCCAAATAGTCTCGTAAGTGTTTATGCCACTAGATTAATTTAAATAACTAAATCCAAAAGGCTTTAAAGCAAAATACCTATGAAATAAAAAATCGTTGAAATCTAAAAGTAGGAAGGTAGTCCTGCCTAATGCAAAATAAAAATTGAAGTGCTAGCACTTGCTTGATTGAAATGTATCTTTGAAATGTTATAAACAAAAGAATCTATAGTACCTTCAGCGGTTTTTTGGTATAGTGTTTCTTCGAACAAGATAACACCACTGAGGCACTCTAAACAACCAGGGGCAGTGAACAAGAGTTCGCGAAGAGTACGTCTGTTTGCTTCAACATTCTCCACATTGATGCTGGCAAATCGCTTTCCGATTGTGCCAGTAGATTCATCAGCAGCAAGGATACCCTTTCCAGGAGAGCCAATGTAAGCAGCGTTGGCAATGAGTTCATCTGCAATTCATGTTAAGTTCTTTAGAAACTTTAACAAATAGAATAGATAAATTTGAATATTTCAATATCAGCACACCACAAGAAGTAGGGACAAAATTAACATCACCTAGCACTCATTTTGATTAACAAAGAAGAGAAAATTCACTAACTTGTTTCCACAATTGAGTTTAGCTTTTCAGTACTAGTTAGTAGTTACTCTCCGTTTGTTGCACGGATTATCAGTACTAGTTACTTTGCAGATAAGATATCTAAGCCATGTACTATATTGCTTTTTGTCGTGTTTTTTTAGACATCGTAATTAAGATGTTTGACTCTTTGGCGAGACCTCAAGTATCGCCACATTTTGCAATCTACTATCAGATTAAATTTTCATATGGCTTAGTCGCACCTAAACCTTTTAGATTTATGGAAATCGAACCTTATTTCTTCCGCCACAAACTTAGCGTATGTTTGATTTGGCAGCGATTATGGCAGAATCACTATTCACCACGGTAATTTTGGCAAAATTTACAATTTAGAATTTCAACAAAACCACTTTCGACCAATTCAAACATGCACCAACTGCTAGTTGCTAACAGAACCACATTCTATCAGCTAGTGGTGTAACCAATCCCAAGCAAGACCGGAATCTTGCTTAAAACGAGATATGTTATTTGAACATCAAAATATACACTTGTTTATCTCTATCTTACTCTTACTTTTTATATTCTACAACTTACACACATTTCAAAAAATACACATAAAAATCTAAAGACACCTTATTTGACATCAAAATTTCGATGTCAAAATATTATTTCTCTCCCTTAAATTAGAGTTTGTCCTACTCTTGTTTAGTACTTTTAGAAGAGTGATCAAAACACAATTATGAAAAAAAAAATCAAAGTTTCTATGTCAAAAACAAAGATCTAGATCACATGATTCAAATCCACACACTCATCTCTATGCATCAAGGATCATCAGAGTATAAATCAGCATGTAACGTATAAGAAAAAAAAAAACTATTTTAGAAACCGATACTCAAATAAAGCTAGTGCAGCATAAATGATCAACAAACAAAGGTAAACGTGTCCTATGAAAGGAAAAGAAAAAAATATATATCCAAAAACACACTAGATGATGAATGAATATTAACCTTCATATTTGCTCTTGAATGAAGACATGTTAGTGGCTTTTGAGATCAGAGAAGAAAAAGAATAGTTTGTTTTGTGTTGTGTGATGTTTGGAAAGTAGAGAAGACAAGTAAGAAAAGGTGTTTGAGTTTTGAAGATTTATAAAGGTGTTGTTTGAATATTTAATATTAAAGAAATGAGAAAGTAAAAAACAATGGGCAAATATAGATTCTAGATGTGTTTGAATGTTGAAGTTGAATTTAAGACCGCAAAATAAGTTCGACCTTTGCATCTGTCTCAAATGAACACCCCACACGAGGTTCCCCTTTCCACTTACCAACTTTTGTTTCCTTTCATTATCATGCCACTTTCATTTTGCAATTTTTTTATTCACATGATATAGAAATAAACTTTGGATTCGCATTATTTTCTAAAAAGAAATCAATGGTTAATAATGGTGACTAAGCTACACCTATTAATGATGGTGAAAGAGAGAGGAGAGTGAGAAAAGGATGGGGTGATATTGTTTTTTTTTTTTTTTTTTACTTTAAAAATGTTAGGGACATTAAAATAATTATTAAAGTGCAAATATGAAGTTACTCTCAAGGTTAGTGATATCTCTAGCTTCCTCACCCTAGAAAAATAGGGATAACAACTTCCACTCATCTTGATGCCTAAGATCTCCATCTTGATTCCTATCCTAGATGGGGATCATACATTCCGTCTCGTCAGATCTTTGTTTTCGATAAATTTACAACAAAAAAAAATTCTTTTAAATCTAGGGTTAAATGGTTTTATTATGATGTGGTGGCCCATGGGTTCTCGAAGGGATATAAAATGAAGAACTATCATTGTATGATAATAAGATTGAACGTCAAGAAATACTAACATGTGCTCTTAAAACACAAGTTAATAAAGCAAATATAGAAATAGTTTATTGAAATATGTGCATTAAATTGAATCTTTAACTTGTTAATGAATTGAATGTGCAAAATTTAAGATAATATTTCTTCTTTTAGATTTCTTAAATGTGTCCCAAGGACACAAGTTAGCATTACCCTTAATTAAATATACAAAAATGTTTGTTTTTACGATTTCATAGACATACGATAATATAACCTAATAATAATAAAAATTGTTACAAGGATAATATAACATAATAATAATAATAAAAGGTTTTTTTTAAAGATATTAATTAATAATAAAAGTTGTTATAAAGATAATATAACCTAATAATAATAAAAGTTGCTACAAAGATAATATAACCTAATAATAATAAAAATTGTTACCTTGTCAAAAAATAAAAATAAAAATTGTTACAAGGAAAATATAACCTAATAATATTAAAAATTGTTACAGCCCCTAAAAAAATTTGTTACAGGGATAATATAACCTAATAATAATAAAAGTTGTTACAAGGATAATATTTCGATTTTAAATTAATTTAAGGATAATTTTGGCAGTGCAATAAACGGAGGGTGAGTCAGGGCCTAAGATCAGACCGAAAGGCGTAGTCGATGGACAACAGGTGAATATTCCTGTACTACCCCTTGTTGGTCCCGAGGGACGGAGGAGGCTAGGTTAGCCGAAAGATGGTTATCGGTTCAAGAACACAAGGTGCCCCCTGTTTTTTCAGGGTCCCTATGAAAAACTCCAATTTGGGAGAAAGTAAAAAGTGGGTCTTGAAGGGATTTGCTCCCCTCTTCTCCCCTTCTAAAAATTAAACCAAACACGTCAAATTAAAAATATTCTCTCCCCTCCAAAACTCTCGAACCAAACAGACCCTAAGGAGGAGGTTGCCAATGTGGAAGGGGCGCTTCCCTTTCCAAGGAGGAATGGTTACTCTTATTGATTCAAAACTTTGTAGCTTGCCATTGTATTTTTGTTTTTTGTCTATTTACAAAAGTTCATGCTAACTAATGTCTTTAGAGCACTAATTAAAGAAACCAAAAAAAAAAAAATTGCATTGAAAAAAGTATATTTTACACTTTTAAAAGTTTGATTACATAAGTTTTAAGATACTTTTACTATATTTGTATCATTAACTAGTATCTTAGAGACACTTGTTGGTAGGGATGGAAATAGGCCAGGCCAACCTACAGGAGCCTACGACCTACCCTACGACAGGCCAGGTCATGCCAGACTTTTTTCTTAAATAGAGAAGGTCTAGGCTTTTTTAGAAGTCTATTTAGCTTAAAAGGTCAGACCACAGGCCATTCAAAAAGTCTCTTAAACCTATTAGGCCGACCTATTTAAGTAAATACGATTAATATTATTTATTATTATAATATATTTTGTACTTTGAATTAAAATATAAATTCGTTAGTAATTTAAGTTTATTAGTATAAATTAATTTTTTGCATATTCAAATGTATTATTATAAACTAGAATTGAAATATGATGTAATATATAGTTAAATTCCCTAAAAACTCATGTTGATTACTAAAAGAGAGTTTAATCTAATTGATCTATTAGTTCGCTAGTCTATTTAAACTTAGATCACAATGCTTACTTAAAGATGTTCATATGATATAGACTTTTAAACAGGCTAGCAGGTCTTATCAGGCTTTTAGAAGGCCAGACTCAGGGCTCAAAAGTAAGTCTATGACAGGTCGCAGGCCAGACTTAGGCCTTAAAAAATTTGGCAGGCCAGGCTTAGGCCTTGCAAAGCCTAGCTCGGCCTAGCTTATTCCCACCCCTACTTGTTGGCATTTTCTTTTTACAAACGTTATCGAGTTTGAGTGTCATAATGGTTACTCCTCTAATATAAAAGCAATGTTCCCTAAGCCCTGTAAGACGAGTTGTTTTTCGTAATGACAAATGTTAGTGTATTAATTCTTATGTTATTATATTTTATTCTTTATCTGAATTTGAACCCTAATCCTTTAATATTTTAACTATTTTAATTCCTTAACTCAATCAAGTGAATCCTGATGGATCCTACATAGAGAATGGGATAGGTGGTTGTGGTAATATCATTTGGAAATACTACGTATAGAGTTTTGATGTAAATATTCTTCTTCTTCTAGATCCGGATTGAGAGGTTGTGCGACACTCTGATCGGGAAGCTAATCAATTTTTTTTTGAACAAGGCAAAATGAGATATATATATATTAACCACAATAGAGAGTCATTGGGAGCACAAGGAAGCTAATCAATGTTTAGATGCTTTGACCAATTTTGATTGTTCCTCGGATGTTTATATTTGTTACCATGAATCTTGTCCGACTCAATTTAGTCATTTATTAACGGATGATATTATGTGTGTGTGTGTGTATATATATATATATATATATATACACCTTAATTTGTTTCATTGTAGTTGTCTTGTTTCCGGGCATTTGGCTCTCTTAGTAGTAAAAAAGAAACCCTCAATGATTGATATACTACCAAAATACTTCCTTGATATAAAATAAATTAGAAAAATTTATATTTAAAAAAAAAAATTATAAATGCCAAAACCTCCTTAATAAAAAATGTGAAAAGTCAACTATCTACTACTGATTTTTTTTATTCGTACTGTAATTATATTTGACTAATTTTTTATCATCGTAATTATGTATTAATATTTTAACTTGTTAACCAACTACTGATACGATAACGGGACAATACATGCCTCAACACTGTATAGTATGTACTGATGATCGTATAGGCATGCGTAGTCTTTTCTTTTTAATACAGATAAGCAAACGTAGCTTTATAAGTGACAACCAAATGCATGCACATATGAATACTAATTTACTTTTTAGATGGATACTAACTAATTTGTTTATCTAGAAGTGTACAATTAAAGACCGTTGACCAATGTTTTTTATTTTAAAATAATACTTACTATCAATAATTCAATATACTATGTGATGACTTTGTGTTTTTGTTATTATTATCATCATCATCATGATCGTGGTCAACAAATAAAACCTACATTTCCCTAAAAAAAATAAAAATAAAACCTACATTATAGACACTAGCGAAAAGACGGGCACTCATGTGTCCATCTTTCCGTTCTTTTTATTGTGTTAACGTTTGATAATTATGAACGATGACTTTTTATGAAATTTTGATTTTGATTAAATCTAAAAATATAAATGTTTGTTGCTTTCTACTTATAACAAACCAAACTAAGCATGATTATCTATTTCAATGACACCAACAACAATCTTTATTTTAGAAAAAGTTGTTTAAGGGTATAATTGGGATAATGAAAAAGTAAGTATAAATATACTCATCTAGTTTGTTACACTTTTTAAATGATAAAGAAAAAAACTGGACATATATATTCATATCGTGTTTGTTACACTTTTATTTTAATATTTGAATTTACTCTTATCTATTTGTTATATATGCAATTTGTATTGAAAGTTGAAGGTAATTTTGGAAAGAGAAAAAGTCAGGCCAAAATAGCCAATACAAACTATTTTCTTTATACTCCCTCCGTCCCTTTTTATAGGAGTAGTTTACAAAAATCACGTGTATTAAGAAAAGTTGTTGGAGTAATAAAGTTGTCTCAAATTGGTGTGACTATTTCTAGATTACCCTTAATTAAATATATATTTAATATTAACTTTTCATATACCAAGACAAATTGATAGTATTAATAAGGGATATATTTGGAAAAAGAGTAACCAATGCATCTAGGAATTTGTATATGGTCTTATATTTAGGGACAAAACTTTTTTGTAAACTATTCCTATAAATAGGGACGGAGTGAGTATATAGTATAGATTATGCCCGACAGAAGAAGGTAAAAAATATAAAAGCATGTAGTTTTAAACACAATTTTGACCCCCTTATATTTAATTGTACAATTATGATATTCATTTCAAAAAAATTTAAGGAAACAATGATTTTGACCTTCTAATTTGATTACATGACAATACATTAAGTGACCATATTATGAAGACGAACGTCTAACCGTTGAGAGTCTTAAAAAATGGGTGTTAGTTGAGTTGTGAGCAAACATGCATAAATAAAAGAAGATCAATTGAAATGATTTATAAGACTAAAAGTAAAAACATTGTTGACACATGGACAAATTAGATGATCAAAATCATCGATGAGTCAATTTTTTTGAAATAGGGGACCGCTATTACAAATGAAGGAATAATAGCTGCAATTTTCCAATATACAAAGAACAAAACTACATCTAACCCTTTTTGTCAAAAAAAAAAAAAACTACATCTAACCCAAATTTAAATATAAAATAATGCCAAATGATGATCATTATTCATCACCATTTGACGCCCAATTCCATGCGGTATGCAAACTTGTAAAATGTTGTCTTATTTTCATTTTATTTTAAAAAGATACCTCACATATTGAAAGAATATTAGGATTCAATGTGGGCCAAATCATAAACAAAATAAGATTTCCTTTCAAGCACAAAATTAACATACAAAGGAATTGCTATAACGATTTTTTTTTTAGATGAGGAATTATTATAACGATTTTCATGCCATCTATAATGAAACAACAACTGCTAAAAATTAAAAAGCAAAAACAGATTAATAAAACAGGTTAAGAAAGAAAGAAGCATATAAGAGACAATGAGAGCAAGAAGAATCAAAGACGAGGAGAGCAGATAAAAAATGTTTACGTGACTAATTTCCATGGAGAGGAGAATCAGAGACAAGGATGCAGATGAATGATGAAGATGAAGGGTAGCGAACGGTTTGGCACCGCCAGAGAAGGTGAAGATAAATGGTGGGGAGCAGGTTGCCGTCGTGTTGAAGATGAAGGGAGAGGTGACTTAGGATTTTTAGAGTTCAGACATAGGAAACGGTTGAATTGGTTTCCAGAGCAAAACCATATGATAGTCCAAAAATCGAGCAACATACTACCTGGGTTCCTAAAATATAAATTTCATTAATACTATCCTGCAATTCACAAATTGATAAATGCTGGTACATGTACAGTTACACTATATGACCACCCTTCATAAAAAAAAACAGTATTTGTTTGTTTACTAGATGGCTGGATCATTCTGAATTCACTGATGCCTCAGGCCAACCAGTTCGATATCAAATATAAGTGTCCCTAAAGTCGAACCTTCACCATTTGCAAGTCGAGTTGGATTAAAAATGGTAGTGAACAACCTCTGCCTGTCAAAGAACTTTTTTTTTTGTTTGAAAGAATACAATAAAAATTAGTACTCTAGTAATCAATCATACAAAAATTGAAAGGGCTAGCTTATACATTTTACACAGAAATTAGTAACCATCTCTTCGCCTAACATATATAATTAGCTCCATCTAGAGAATATCTATGTGTGTGCATGTGTGTGTTTGTGATGAAAAAACCTATCAATTTAGATAATGTATATTGTATATATGCATAAAAATCAATCAAACGTTACTGTGTAATTATGGATCATAAAAGGATTCTTACATCAGGCGGGATAGGTTCCTGTGATGTGTTCTGATACCCAAGTGATGGAGGTATGATGACTCTACGAATACCACCTACTTTCATTGATCTCACTGCCACATCAATTCCAGCAATTACCTGAACACAGCAATTCATTTTCACATGATTAACTTCTTTCTTAGTATGTGACGTGATAAAGGCATAAGAATTAATTTAATTACAACTTTCCCAAAGAAGATCCATATATAAGTCTGACATTTTTACTGTCCTTATGGAAAAAACTTAGTTTTTTACAATAATTTTAGGCAGTGGAAATAGTTTAATCTTCGCAAGGGAAAAAAAGGAAATGGCAGATAAAATTTGTATGCATATCATGAACAGATTGTAAGAGCTTTGTATACCACATTGATGCTTAATTGCTTCTTGAGTTGTGGTGTGGTGAATCAATGTTTGGATACACGTTTGTAATAAGTAAAAGTTAGTTTAGAACCACAAACTTTATTTTGATCATTTGGGTTCTCTCTAATAAAATTGTTTTTGTCTAAAACATAGTTTGAACAAAAGTGATAAAAAGTAGCTTTAATATCATGTGACAATTTGTATCTCCAACTTTAATTTTGAGAAAAAAAATATTCAAACACGAACCACTTTATGTCAAATTCAAAATTAAATTAATTCAAAATCATGTTTGTCAAGCTTACCTTACCAGAGCCAAGGACAAAGACAAAAGGATTAGGATCACCATTCTCATCTTTGTGGTCATAGGTTGAATCAAAACGCCATCCTTGTTTTGCAGCCAGTCTACCATAGTAATGAATCTCAACCTTCAATATAACGACATTTACTAAAATCGCAACAGTCACAATGAAAAATAATAACATAAAATAAGTACTTACACACCTTACCTATCCATTAATTTGTTTATAACATGTTAGCATTTCTCTAAATAAAAAACCTACAAATTCTCATACGCTACCAACAAAATAAAACAAAACAAATTTATCAAGGCATAAAACCATATCTATAAATTCTGAATTTAGCATATTAGTTTCTAGAATTATGCACTTTTTAGCCTTACATTGTAACTTTGAGGTAAAGTTTGTCTGGAGGCAAGCGAACATGGCTGCTCATTCTTTAGTTAGGGTGGCTTTGTCTTATGCTAGTCGCCAAGTTTTCGATTATGCTTCTCGTTGTATTGCTCCGTATTTGATTTATGAAATAAGATAAGTTTGTTTGGTCCAAAAAAAATATCTTATAAAATAAGATAGTTGGTCCAGTTGATTAGGAGTTGACTCATACTCAACAAAGACGCGGGTTCAACTCTTGCTATATTAAGATAAGGATCTTATTTGGTGAGTAATTTATAAGAACCTCTTATAAAATTTGTAGCTTTTACTCAAAACTTGACCTCACCTTCAAGTGATGTTTCCAAACTTAAATCACTTCACATTAAACTAACTTTAACCTAAAAATAGTTTTACAAATCGCTTCATTCAAAACCAATTTTTATAACTTCAGAATCATACAGAGGCTAAAATGATGGCAATAGTTAATAGTTATTACATTAGCATATATAGGAGATTTGAGACTGTTAGTAGTAATTTAAATGAGAGAACTATACCTGGTCTCCATCTTGAGGAACTTCACCTGAACCAACAAGGAGTTCCAAGGCCTTAACACCACCAGAGTTGGGGAGTTCAGAGAAATCTGCTATTGGACGTTTTGAAGAAGGTGAAGGAGAAGAATAGGAAGGTGGAAGAGGAAGTGAGAAGATTAAAGCAGAGAAAGTGGTGGAGATGAGAGACAGAGATAAGGGTCTTCTTGTTATGTTACATGGATATTTTGTGCGAGGGAGAGTGGCACACACACGTGTTGCACTTCCAAAGACACTGTATTTTGTTATCTTCATCATCATTTTATCTCTTGTTCCCCAACATTGATCCTTAAAGCTTGCTCCATTCAAATCACTTTTGGACAAAAATTAGCTGCAATTTTGTGAGTTGTTTTTATTTTTATTATTGTTCTCCAATTAAAATTGTAACTAAGTTGTTAAATATACAAACTTTGACTGCCTAACTTAAGATTATCATAAACTATATCTCCTTTAATAGTTGAATGGCTAAGACAAAAATATAGCAATTAAGGGTCTCTTTGGGAGTTTATGAGAGGGTTGTTTTGAAAAAAAAAAAAATAAGAGGAAGGATAAAGCGGAAGAAATTTATGATTTTGATAGAGAAAGACTTTAGTGGCTTTATTTTCTTCATAATAAAAAAATCTTCATAATTTGGGGGTTTGAGTAAATTCTTCATATTTAATATATGTTTTTTTTCCTGATGAATTAATATATGACACCTCAATTAGGTTGACAACTCTTAACAAACCTCATCCTATATTATCTGTTTAATATTATATTGTTATAATAAACTTTTAATATTAAAATATATGAATCATAAACATTCATTTATCATTCTACAAAACATTTCTCTCAAAAAAGGTGAAAAATTTCTCTATTTTACTTTATGAAAATGTTTTCTTTTTTCATTTTATGAAATTTTGGTTAGTTTTACTTGTTAAAAAAGAGAAAATATAATTTTTGTTTACCATGGCATTTCTGAGACTTATTAACTTATTTTGCAAGAAATCTCGTGAAAACCCCCAATTATTGAAAATAATATTAAGTCAAATCCCCATTTGTTATCTTGTACTTTAACTTTATTTTCCAACATATTATGTAGTTAAGGGAAAAAGAGAATAAAGGTGCAAGCATTGAACTTAAAAGAGGAACATAAAGCTTTTCACCCAGCAAAGCAAGTCAGAGACCTAAGGCTTGAAATAAGGGAAAATCGCCAAGCGAAGAATATGGATCACATTACAAGCAATGGTGGTCTAAGTCGCACTTGGTTGAGCTGACATAAACCCATTGGGGGAAGAAATGTATGTTTGCACAGTAAACAAAGTATTTTTGTTGAGGCATAGATTAACAAACTTCAGTAGTATCCACACGTATCAGATAATCATGCAACATGATGTATATGCATTACCTGAGGTGGGTTTCATAACACTTAGGCTAGTCATGGGGTTATGGTCGTGAACAACCATGGATGCACTTCACCAATATTACACTTTGATAGGTTCCAGGAACTCATTGAGGAAACAATGGTGAGCTGAACCAAGAGAAGCTACAAAGAATTACCCCACCTCATGTTCAAGCTCAATAACATTTAAAAACCCCCTAAAAAATATGTGGCGACATCTAGTTGTAGACGAGGCAAGACCTCCAGAACCACAACTATTGGATCCCAACCTTATAACCGATACAATCAAGAGATACTTTGGGATACAACTGAAACCTATGGATAAACGTGTGTATAAAAATCCATATCTTGAGTGGGTTGATAGTTAGTGCATATGCCCAAAGGTTTTAAGATTCATGTCTTCGCCACCTTTTTGAGGGAAGATGGGAAATCAACTATCGAGCATATTGGAAGGTTAACTGTGGAATGCGGTGAGTAACAACATTTATGTGGCATTCCTCTCTCCCACTAAACTCAATACAAAAATGGGAAGACATGGAAATGTGTTTCCATGACAGGTTATATTGGCCTTAGCCTAAGGTTAAGGTAACTAATTTGATGAATCTAAAGTAATAACTAGACGAAACACTTGAAGACTTCATTGAAAGGTTTAGCAAAATGAATGGGAGATTCTCAGTCCAATTTCATGATGTTAAATATGCATCAATGACATGCACCCATAGCTAATAGAGAAATTGGTTTGGTAAGTCTGTCATGATTTGAAGGAATTTGCTTCTTGAGGAGCACGAATCAAACAATTGCTTCAAAAGAAAGAAAATAGGTGCGCTAGCTAAGGGAGAGGTCCATATCTTGTCTCCATCATAGATGTGGAAATTTCTGATGATGACCATATGTCAGCCGATCCAATGATGGATGTGCTAACAATTGAGATCTTGAAAGGGAAAACTTATACATATCTTGCCTTAAGATACACCAAAGGGAAAAATATAAGATCATTAGATAGCAATCATAAATACACGCAAGCCTCCATTATATCTTTGGAACATCTTTTATAGTGTATTTGAAAAGTTCAGATTCACATATGTGTGATTAAAATGAACTAAGAGAAACAAAAGCTCAGACTCACCTAGTGTGATCGATTTGAACTTAGAGGGATATATATATATATATATATATATATATATATATATAGGGATTGCTAATATACACCCATTAGTTTTTATGTGGGAGTATTTTAGCAACATGCATCTTTAGGTGTATTTAGCCACTTTTTAGTTATCACTTGCTAAAATATTCCTTCTAAAAAATAAGTGGGTGTATTCTAGCAAATGTCTATAAGAGTTGCTAACATACACCCACTTATTTTATAGAAGGTGTGTTATAGCAGCATACACCTCAAGGTGTATGTATCAACTTTTTAGTTACAACTTACTAAAATACTCCCACATAAAAACTAGTGGGTGTATATTAGCAAATCTCATATATATATATATATATATATATATTATAGAGAGAGAGAGAGAGAGAGAGAGAGAGAGAGAGAGAGAGAGAGAGATAGTTCAATATGAGATTTAATTGATCCTTTGTAAAGATCAAGGTCACAAGAACAAATATCTAATCAGTTGTAAAGCTTCACTAATCCTCTTTAGGTTATAAAGGTGGATTGTGTGGTAGCTAATGTCTGAAGAGGCTGTCCAAAACTTGTATAGCCTGGTAGACTAGAAAAAATATAAAGTGTGAAGAATTTGAGAGGGTGTCTCAGGCACCAGATTGGAAAATCTCACAGTTAATGGAGACTGGACTACCCCAGTTGGGTGAACCAGGATAAATTGGTTTGTGTCATCTTCTCTATCTCTTAACTCTTTTATTTGATAGTTTATAAGCAATCAGATTCAACCAATCTATTCTTGTATTAAATTCATTTTGATACATACTTCAAATCCTTAGATCTGAACATCTTCTAAAGGATTGAGAAGCATCCAAAGTTTTCAAAGGGTCAAAATTTAAACCCCCTTCCTTGTGGCCATTATTTTTACTTCAATTTTCATCAGAGCTCTGCCTCTAAGGGTTTGAACACCTAAAAAGTGTTAGAGGAAAAGATTTATGAAGAAGTAAAATGGTTGATCAAAGAATCCCATCAGCAGGCTTCATTACAAAAGGAGGTTATCAATCCAGACCACCTTTTTTCAATAGGTTGAACTACAACTTCGGAAAAGGGAAGATGCATCTCTGCATAAAATCTTAGGATACAAGGATGTGGAGAGTAATCACTGATGGTGATTATGTTCCTATGGTTACTCTTAGAAGATGGAACTCAAACTGAGAAACTATAGGAAACATGAACAAGAGCAAAACAAGAAAGAGTGCTCTTAAATGTAAAAGCTCGTCTAATCTTATCACTTGGTATAAATATGCAAGAAAGTGGAAGAGTAGAAGAATGTACTACTGCAAGAAAGGTGTGGAATGCACTACAAAGTCATCATGAAGGAACTATACATGTTACATAAACAAGAATTTACATGGGAGTAAGAAAGTTTAAAATCTTTTCAATGGAAGATAGTGAAACTATTGATGAGATGTTTGCAAGGTTCACAACCATTATAAATGGGTTGAGATCACTTGCAAAGTCATACACCACACATGAGAAAATTAAAAAGATTCTTAGAAGTTTTCATAGTACTTTGAGACCTATAGTTACTACCATAGAGAGATGCTAGCGGCAACCGCGTATACACTCTCTCTTAACCACTCACCTCATATAGGAAGCCACATAATCCTATTTTTTTAATCACTTACCTACAAACCGGTACTACTTGTTAACTTTTTTTTTTACAAAACAAAATTTTAACCTTTTTTTCAAGGGTTAAATAAGTAAATGGTCCCTCTAAATATACCAACATTTTATTTTAATCCTCCTAAAATATTCTTTAGGCTTTTGGTCCCTCCAAAATTTTCTATCCATGAAATTAGTCCCTACTTGTTGGTCAACTCATGCCTAACCTTCATATTTTTTAATGAAGCTTTCCAGAAATGGATAGAATATTATGATAATCTCTCCCCAAAAAAATTGGAATTTTTTAACAAAACATTAATTAAATATGAATTTTTATGTTTTTGGTGCTAAAAAATTCATATTAAATTCATGTTTTGTTAAAAAATTCTAATTTTTTTTGGAAAATAGTGTCATAATTTTCTACCCATATATGGAAAATTTCATTAAAAAATATGAAGGTTAGACATGAGTTGACTAAAAAGTATGGACTAATTTCATTAATGGAAAATTTTGAAGGGACCAAAAGCCTAAGAAATATTTTAGGGGGACTAAAATCAAATATTGGTATATTTAGGGGACCATTTACTTATTTAACCCTTTTTTCAAACATGTTGTGCTGGTTTCCTCTTACATGATTTAATGAAAACAGTGACATGGCAGCATATTAGAGCGAGTGGCCAAAGGCGACTATATGAACGTGTGCACGTAGCATTGCTCTACTACCATAACCCAATCCAAAGATATCAAAATCATGGGAATGGAAGAACTAATTGGAACACTGAGAGCTCATGAAGTTTTCCTCACTGAAGACAAACCTATCAGGAAAGGCAAGATGAAGTTTCTTTTAAGGCTTCTGAAGTTCATCATGAGGCAACTGATGAATACGAAATCATGGAGAGCTTTTAAGATCATCAACTTTATGAAGAAGAAGCAGAAGATGAGCTAGCTCTTATTTCAAAGAAGATTCAAAGGATGCTGAGAAAGAGAGGTAAACTCAAGAAGAGTTCCCTTTATAAAAGATGGATCCAAAGACGAAGCCGACAAGAGTCAAGTGATGTGCTTTGGATTCAACAAGCCAGTACATTACAAGAATGAGTGTCCTCTCAACAAGTAGAAACTATCATTCAAAAATAAGTCTTTGCTAGCTACCTGGGATGATGCTGATGAAACATACCAAGATTAGGAAGAGGAAGCAAACATGTGCCTCAATGTAGAATTTGATGAAGAGAAAGCTCTAAAGGTATCTTCTCAAAGTGTAAGGTAAAAGCCTTGGTATTTGAACAGTGGTTGTTCCAGACATGTTACTGGTGATAAGATGTGTTTCTTATTATCTGAGAAGAGGAATTGAAGATTTGTTACCTTTGGAAACAATGACAAGGCACAAATCAAAGGAAAAGGAATGATTGGTAAGCATAACTCTACAAAAATAGAAGATGTGCAATATGTTGAAGGTCTAAAACATAACTTATTGAGCTTCAATCAATTATGTGACATTGGCTTATAAGTTATTTTTAAACCCAACATCTATGAAATAAACATAGATCTTCTGGAAAAACTCTATTTACTGGATCAAGAAGAAAGAACCTTTATTTTCTTTTCTTAGATGAGCTCCCAATTGAATTATGTTTCTTAAGTCTTGAAAAAGATAACTGGATTTGGCAGAAAAGGGCCGGTCATGTTAGCATGGATACTATTTCCAAGGTTTGGGAAGCATGTGTTAAAAGTAAACATCTAAAAAGCAGTTTCCCAAACAAAGGTCATGTGTCAACAAAAGGACCTTTAGAATTGCTTCACATTGATCTCTTTGGACCTATCAAATTGCTAGTATTGGAGGAAAGAAATATGATTTTGTCATAGTAGATGACTTTTCCAGATTCACATGGGTTATTTTCTTAAAACAAAAGGATGAATCCTTTGATGCTTTTCAAAAAATTTGCAAAAAGGTTCAGAATGAGAAATATGCAAAGATCATCTCAGCTAGAAGCGATCCTGGAGGAGAATTTGCAAATGAGTCCTTTAAGACATTTTTCTGATGAGAATGGAATCTCTTACAATTTTTCTTGCCCAAGAACACCTCAACATAATGGGGTTGTTAAAAGTAAAATAGAACATTGCATTAAATGGATAAAACTCTTTTGAATAAAGCCAATGTTGAAAAAAAAATTGAATTGAACCATCAACACTTGCTATATTATGAAAAGAGTTTCTATTAGAAAGATTTTGAACAAAAACCCATATGAACTTTGGAAAGACAGAAAACCAAATATTTCTTATTTCCACATTTTTTTGGTGTTATTGATATATCCTTAATCATAAGGACAACCTTTGAAAATTTGACTCAAAGTCAGACAATGGAATCTTCCTTGGCTACTCTACTACCTCAAAGGCATATAAAGTATACAATTTGAGAACTCACACCGTGGAATAAAGCATGCATATCAAGTTTGATAAATTTGAAGAAATTGAGAAACATAGAAGAGATGAAGATGATGAGATGCATAAAACATAAGCAATCACTGAGAAAGTAGACAAGGAACAACTAATCTCAACTACAACTCCATATTAGAATCCTCTGATAATTTAATGTTTTAATGAAAACACGCTTATTTGAATTAAAGAGATCAATATGATTCTGATCAATGTTAAATTCTAACAAGTTTCTTTGAGTGTTCTTTAGATGAGGATATTACAATTGCACAAAAATCAAAGAAACAAGAATCTTAACATCACCAAGTGCTAAGAAGAACTTCAGAATGATCAGAAGCACTTCAAATTGACATCAGAAGCAATCTCATGGGCACTACAAAATTTAAGAACAAGATTGATCAAAGAATATGAGATTAGAAGCTGATTCATGTCAATCTCATGAACAAAATTCATCAAAAAAAAAAGAACTTCAAGATAGACATCAGAAGCACTTCAAATTGCAGATCAAAAGATTAGACAGGCACATCAAAAACACTTCAAAAAACTAATCTATAAAGTTCAAAATCGTTTCTCACCAACTAATTCTCGTCTGAGAAGTTAGGATCAAAGCTTTTGAAGAAAGGAATAAAGATCGATTGCACTTGAGGTTGCAGATCAGGTATATCATAATTGCAAGTTAATGGATACATAAAATTAAAACTCCAAAGATCAAAAGCATATAAGAAAGGACTTCAGAATGGGAAATTCATAAAACAACAAAAGGAATGATGACAGACACATAACCAAAGGTACACAAGAAGATCATAAGCAAAGATCAGAAGCTAAGAAGCAATGCATGATGGCTAGTTTCAAAACTTTCTTAGTTCACAAGGCAAAGCACAAAAGGACAAAATAACAGTTAGTTTCTAACGACTAGTTCCTTGATTGCTAACCAAGATTGAAGCTTTATATAGGGCAGCATCACTCAAATGATAACACAACCTCTCAACAACACCATCTCTCACCAAAAACTTTTTTTGTCAAGAAACTCTGCATCTAAAAAGATCATAAATAGAAAAGATCATATTACTTGAAAAAGTTCCAAACATCTTCTAAACTTTTACTTCTCAGACATTATATAAAAATCACAAATACACTCAAGACTCCATTATATCTTTGGAACATATTTTATAGTGTATTTGAAAAGTTCAGATTCACGTGTGTGTGATTAGATTGAACTTAGAGAAACAAAAGTCCAGATTCACCTAGTGTGATAGGTTTGAGCTTAGAGAGAGAAAGAGAGAGAGAGAGAGAGAGAGAGAGAGAGAGAGAGAGAGAGAGTGCATGAGATAGAGAACACTGTGAGATTTAATTGATTCTTTGTAAATATCAAGATCACAAGAACAATTGTGTAATCAATTGTAGACCTCCAGAACCACAACTATTGGATCCCAACCTTATAACCGATACAATCAAGAGATACTTTGGGATACAACTGAAACCTGTGGATAAGCGTGTGTATAAAAATCCATATTTTGAGTGGGTTGATAGTTAGTGCATATGCCCAAAGGTTTTAAGATTCATGTCTTCGCCACCTTTTTGAGGGAAGATGGAAAATCAACTATCGAGCATATTGGAAGGTTAACTATGTAATGCGGTGAGTAACAACATTTATGTGGCATTCCCCTCTCCCACTAAACTCAATTCAAACATGGGAAGACATGGAAATGTATTTCCATGACAGGTTATATTGGCCTTAGCCTAAGGCTAAGGTAACTAATTTGATGAATCTAAAGTAATAACTAGACGAAACACTTGAAGACTTCATTGAAAGGTTTAGCAAAATGAATGGGAGATTCTCAGTCCAATTTCATGATGTTAAATATGCATCAATGACATGCACCCATAGCTAATAGAGAAATTGGTTTGGTAAGTCTATCATGATCTGAAGGAATTTGCTTCTTGAGGAGCACGAATCAAACAATTGCTTCAAAAGAAAGAAAATAGGTGCGCTAGCTAAGGGGGAGGTCCATATCTTGTCTCCATCATAGATGTGGAAATTTCTGATGACGACCATATGTCAGCCGATCCAATGATGGATGTGCTAACAATTGAGATCTTGAAAGGGAAAACTTATACATATCTTGCCTTAAGATACACCAAAGGGAAAAATATAAGATCATTAGATAGCAATCATAAATACACGCAAGCCTCCATTATATCTGAAATTCTGGCCAGGCAATACTTAAGAGAAACTAACAGGTTCTGAACCAGTCAGGTTCTGAACAATACGCAGGGCACAATAAATTGCTTAAAAACAGAGCACACACAAACACAACACAAGCAGCAAAATAAAGTGCAGGAAAGCTAAAGAACACACAAGGTTTGTTAACCCAGTTCGGAGTAAACACCTCCTACTCTGGGGGATACCAATCCAGGAAGGAAATCCACTATAGGATTTAACCCAAAGACTCAAGACACTGACTCCCAGTTCCCAGCCTTAGCAATTAAACTCCTCCTAGTCAGACTTCTACCCAACTCTGAGTAATAGAATCCTCTAACTTCCTATTCAAGCAACTAAACCCAGCTACTTGAACAACCCTTAACAATACCCTGTTTTTGAACAAAACTTCAATAACAACCCTTCATTCGTACCTACAGGCTTTGAATGAATTTACAACTCAATAAAAACTCTAAACCAACTCAAACAATGAGTGGTGTACAAAGAAAACTCTAAGTTAAAAACACAGACTCAATTTTCTGAAATATAACTCTCAATTCGTAAGTCTTGAATAGCAGCAGCCCTCCTCTTTTTATAGCCTTCAGTCTTGCAGCATAAATAACAAACTAATCTTCTGAATTGATTTGTTACTGGAATAAGAATGATCCAATAAAGTAACAAATAAAACTGCATCCAATCTTTGAAAGATTTAAAACAGAAAATACGAAGATCATGAAACTGAACCAAATCTTCAATAATATCTTCTCCAATTTAATCAACATTCTAGAAGCAATTATACAAAGATAATTCCTTGTTAAATCTTCCAAGATACGCGCAAAAACAATTCAGAAAACCCAGCTTCTGATGTGGTCAACAAAAGTCAACGCTGGCTTCAGAACCTGAAATCAGCTTCTGAACTGCTACAGTGCATTCAGCTTCTGATGACATTTTCAGCTTCTGAATGGCTTCAAAACACAAAACTTGGAACTGAAGAAATGTTTCAAATAAGGAGATGCTTCTATTCAATACTTTGGTTTTGCAAAAACATGCAGCTAACACCAAAAGACTCAACAATCTCCCCCTTTGGCAAATTTTTGGCTAAAACCATCCAAGTTCTTCAATCTCCCTTATAATCAACTCTGCAATGAAGAACTCCACAATTATATCACTACAAGAAAACAACGTTTTAGCGTCGAATTTTAGCGTCGGCCGCCGACACCGACGCTACTAGCGTCTGACTAGAGTCGGCCTAACCCACTCTACTTCAATTTCTAGTTTTCCTTTATTTTTAAAAAGATTTAGAGTCGGCCTAGCCGAGGCTAAAGGTTAGGGGACCCACGTATGATATTTTAGACTATATTTAGAGTCGGTCTGTCCGACTCTATTATTTTAATTGATAAAAATTTAATATAATAAAATTAGAAATAGATATAGAGTCGGCTTAGCCGACGCTAACATATTGGATCAGCCAAATTAAAACACGGGTTCCCTTACCCTTTCCCTCATCATACACCATTCAAACTTTTCATCTTCATCTTCTCTAAAAACCTAACCTCCTAAAACTTCCTAAATCAACCAATCTTCATCAAAACTTCACCAAACCTCATCAAACACAACCCAAATCAATAACCCACAACCTATTAAGCACATTCCAACCTTCAAAATCACAAATCACCTACTACCAATAAAAATCCCAAATTTCGTATAAACCAAATCCCTAAACCAAAACCTCCAAAAATCTTCACAAATCCTAACTCAAACACAAAAATTCATCCTAAACCTTAAAACCCACCATCAAAACAACTTTTCCCAACCAAAATTTTCACAAAAACCAAACATTTCATCAAACCCATTTTTGGTCAACACGTAAATGTCTTCAAAAAGAAGAGGTGGTGATGTTGCTGGCATTTCTGGAGGCAAGAAGAAGAAGGGCAAGGCTAATGAGCTAGGAATTGTTTAAGGTTTTTATTTATGGTGATTTGATGATTGTTTTGTTTTGATTTTTTAGGGTTTTCAATGCTATTATTTTGAGACCTGAGATTAGGGTTGAAGACAGCAACAGCCAAAATGAGGGATTTCTCATCTTCTCTCCTGGGATTTGTGAAACCAAACATAACCCTGCACTGCCACAACTCCCCTCTTGGACCCTAGCTGCACCAGTACACTCAATCGCGGTTCCCTATGCTGCACTTGTGGTTGAGATTGGTGGTTAGTGGTTTCAAGGGCGTATTCATTCACTTTAGCATCTTGTAAGTTCACTTTCAGTGGACTTGTTGTCAGAGACTTGCAAATTCGCGATAGTTTGGTCTTCTATTTCCTCAACAACTTTAGTTAGTCATCTCTGTAACGCTCTCCATGTCTTTTGGTTTGTATGCTTTGATTTTGGTTTTTGTTATGTTCCCCTGTTTTCAATATACGGTAAACTATAGTAAGATCAATAGATTAGTGAGTATTGAAAATAGCCAATAACAAACTTTTGAGAGGGAGTTAGGTATTTATTGGTGGAATATTGCAATTTTAATAATTATTTTTTATTTATTTTGATTGAAATGTGAAGTTCGTCTCATGAGTATATCAGTTGTTTGCTCAAAAGTCTAAATGAATTTCTCTTACATTTCTTTCTTCTTGTGCTTTGCAACCATATCTCACAACATTGTGTTTTTGTCATAATCGTGGTTCTTATGGACATCTACTAATTTTCTTTCCTGTGGCAATACTAAGTTGCAATAGGTATATCCACTTAAAATTAAACCAAGTGAGTCTTGATTGTTGAATTAGAACCACCCAACATGTTGCAAGTGAGTCCTGATTGGTAATATTGTGCAATTTTTGCTACTCTTTTGTATTTGTTTTTTAATTGTGATAGATAATGGAAAAGTATTTGAAGAATAGATTGTGTGAATCATGTTCTCAAGGACAACACATTAAAGTTAATGCGAAAGATTGTGACACTCTCGGGAATCAAATTCCCAAGGAGCGTTTTAGGCTATGAATATTGTGAAAAGTAGGTTATGTAATCAAATGAGGGATGGATGAGTGAATAATTGTCCAGCCTTATGACTTATATTGGGAGATATGTGTTCGAAAATATTGACTATATGCTGGTCATTAAACGATTTTAAAATATGAAATCACATAGATGACAATCATAAAGTATGTTTGAAATTTATTTAATTACATATATTAATGTTATTAGATAATATGTATATTTTAGATGTATGATAATAATTATCAATTGAAGTTAATTAGTTTGCACCCCTGCTCTAGATGCACTATTGATATGAAGTATCGGTGCTACATCGACAGTGATATTAGAACTTAAAAGTGCAACTCAGGAATTGAATTTTGCTAAAACAATTTTCACTGGATAGGGTCAGTTGGTTGGTTGAGACCTGAGATTAGGGTTGATGATTGGCTTTTTATTTTCTGAATCAACCTTAATTGGCTTTCATTGCAGACATTGCTTTCGTTTTTTTTATTCTTGAAATGGTGCAGCTCAACCATTAGAAACCAATGGATATATCAGAGTGGATTGCTACGGTGGCCTCAATCAGATGCGAAGAGATGTGAGTGTTTGAAGAAAACTCCAGAATTTCAATTCCAGATCCTTTGTTGACGTTCGTTGCTCTTTTGCTTGTTTCTTGAAATTGAGATGAAATTTATTGTGATTGCAGTTCTGTGACGGTGTGGGAATTGCTCGGCTGTTAAATGCAACTCTTGTCCTGCCAAAGTTTGAAGTGGCTTCATATTGGAATGAAACAAGGCAATTTATCTTTCTATTACTGTGGAATTGTCTTTATTTGCAATTTTTAATTGAAATAATGGTTATTGGTTGGTTAGTGATTGGGATCTCCTATCTTATCATCTGATCAGTGTTGTCAAATATCGGCCATGCAAGCACCATGGCAGATTGCAGTTGTGGAATTTTTGGCCTTTAGCCATATGGTTTTCCTTCTGCAATGGATAACACTGAATTTGATCTATGTTACTCTGAGTTACAGTACTGCACTTATCTTAATTG
This sequence comes from Medicago ruthenica, assembly GCA_018208015.1. Classification (NCBI taxonomy): domain Eukaryota; kingdom Viridiplantae; phylum Streptophyta; class Magnoliopsida; order Fabales; family Fabaceae; genus Medicago; species Medicago ruthenica. The sequence continues at coordinate 52,325,555 of CM031371.1, read as the reverse complement.
CGCTAAGAGGATTTCTGCATGCTTTGTCCTATTACAGTGGTTTTGCGGATGTATATGATGTAGACTACTTCATGCAACATATGAACGGCTTTGTCAAAGTTGTCAAAACATTACCTCCGGAGATTGCAACAAAAGAACCAGTTCAAGTGGACTGTAGCAAAAGGAAAGGCCAATTTGATTATGTTGAAAGCGTTCTCCCATCTCTGTTAAAACACAAATACATTTCAATCACACCAGCAATGTCCCAAAGAAGAGACAGGTATGGTCATGTATCTCATTTAAAGTTAAGACCATAAATTAGTTGCTTCTAAAACCAGAAACATCTCGGATACTGTTGATTCAAACAGTTTCATGGTGAATGAGCTTTTAATTCCCTGCATCTTTTTTCTTTCTTTCTATTTCCCCATAATTTAGTAGAGGGATATCACTCTACTTAGCCAATGCTTATGATGCATATCTCGAGTATATCTCCGATTTGGTTGTTGAAACAATAGAAATTAAAAAATAAGTCCCTAAAACTGTAAATTGACGGTCATATTAGTTTAGTATCTCCAAGTAACATTTTGAATTTTTACTAACATATAAATACTCCCTTCGGAATTATTTATAAGCAAAAAACAGTCCATCTATCTGGCTATGAAATATAAGCAAAAGTTATCACTTTTTAGCCTATCTAATGCTACTATCTCCAAAATGCCCTTCATTTATTGTAAATTTTATTTCCAATGAATTAATTTATTACTATCTTAGAGGTTATTTAGGTAATATGAGTAACTTTTTAAATAAAACTGTGTTGGCTAATATGAGTATCTTAGAGGTTATTTAGGTAATATGAGTAACTTTTTAGCCGGATATCTGATTTTTTTTACGAGGTTGGACTACTTCTTTAATCGACAACCCAGGAATTGAACCTTGGTTCTTTTCCTGGGAGAGAGTCATATTTGCCTCACTTTTTATCTGACTTTCTGTGATTTATATCTCATTCATCATTACAGTTTACTTTATTTCTTTCATGGGTTTAATTATTCTCTGCTCAAGTTCAGTTTGTATGTTTAGCAAAGGATTTTCTCATATTTTCTTTCATAGATAGTCAAAGGTTGCTGTGTTCTAAATATATTGTTTTTCTCGTAGATATCTTGTATCTTGAATAAGGAAAATCAGTATATTTCATGAGAGCAGCCACTACACCTTGTTTCTTATTGAGACATAGGTTCTGCATGTGATTAATGAGATATGAGATATTTCTTTTAAAAGATATTTGTCCATCATGACTAGAAGTTGGAAAACCTTGTGCGTTTGAAGTCTGAACTCTAATAGATGCTAATTCATAGTTTTTGGTTGCACATAGCCATAATTTCATGTGTTATTTCATAGTTTGAAGAACGTGTTAATTCTAGGTTTTTCAGTTTTGCTGAAGATGGCGATGAGTTTGAGGATAAACCAATGGAGGATAATTCTTCTTTACATCATGCTCTTAAGGAATCAATTCCAACCATATGGAGAGTTAAATGCACTGTATGTCACTTGAAACGCGTCTTTTAGTGATTTTGTTAAATGCACTGTACATGTAGACAAAAAATCATTGATGCATTTTTTTCTCACTGTTGCAGGGTGGAGGATGTCGCCAAAAAGCTGCGGTACCAGCACCGAGATTAATTAGCTCCATTGAACTTGAGTAATATTGCATATTCTCCTATTTTCCTTTTTTTTTTTAACTTAGTTTTTGGATAGTTTGTCTGATGGGATTGTTTTTCAACGATTCTGCAGGGAGTTCCGACCTCTGATCCAAATAAAACATGACCGGGAAACTGGCAAGGTTTTTCAGGTTCTTGATGGCATGCTGCTCAAGGATGGATTTCTTTATAAGAAAGTATCTCCAGATTCATTAAGTTTTTGGGGTGTTGTTCCCACTGAAGAGGAGCTATTGAAGTTTGGGTCTTCTGAAAACAATGAATCAAATGATATGGAGTGGCTTTCTAATATTTATGGTGACACAAAGAAAAAACGGGTTATTATAGCTGACAAGGGCGATGGCAAAGGAGAGGGCTCAAAATGATTATTTGTATGTTTGAATCTCTTCTCATATTTGTCTGTATGTTTGAATCTCTTCTCATCCTTGATCTAGATGATTATTGATATCTAGTTGATTTATAATTTGTTTAAATTTTAAATTGGAGTATGAGAGTTTCATGAGATTTTTCGACAACCTCCTGGAAATTCACTCATGATTGGCCATCATTGTTTTTTAATTAATATGTAAGCAATTCTTTAGGTAAAGTTAGTCATTCCCTGTTGCGGCTAAAGCTCTTGATTCCAAATTTTGCCTTCCCATAGGAAAAACCTAGGTACTTATTTATCTACATTATGGGCTTGTTTATAGATCATTCATTTACGGTTGTGATTTTGAATTGTGTTCGGAAAGGATGAACTATTATGGGCTGGTTCATTTATAGTTTATGGTTTAGCTTATGTGAATGTGTTTATTTACTTATTGTGTTACTGGTATTGATTGATTTGTTGAATGTAAAAGAATCAAAAACAAGGAGTGGAGTGTTTGTACCTCCTCCTGGTTTTCAATGAAACTGGTTGTTCTCGTCTACGTTTGCGGTTCAAAGATATCTTGTACTTAGATGCCTTAATTTAGTGAAGATGCCTTAATGTCAATAAATGTTGCCAAGCAATTAAGTACTTAGATTTGCTGGAAATGACAACATTGTTACTTGAGTGAAAGTTGCTCAATTTACTTCCGTTGATGTTTCTGTGGTTACCACCTTAGTTAAATTTATCATGTTTGTTTGTTTATGTGGTTCTTGTTTGATTTAGCATTCTAGCACAAGAGCTCCACTATAGCTCATCTTCTAATTGTCATCATGAAGTAGGGTGGTTTTTATTTCTGTTTATATAGTTCAACATCTAATGAAAATGAATTATGCCTTGTGAGCTAATAATTACATTAAGCTTTTATTTGTATTGTAAGTATTGAGTTATCAGTTATTATGTGCTCTTGTTGTCTCAATCAAACTTTTATTTCTAGTGCTCTTCTAAAACCATATAACTAGTCATTATGTAATTAAGTAGTTGTGATGTACTAATAAATTTTGAACTTAAGTAAGTTGTTTAGCATATATTTAACTTCTATTATTATTATTATTATTAGTAGCAACATTTTGTATTGTTATTTTGTAGTTTTAGACTATTTTGTAGTATCACAATAATCGTAATACTGACTAAACATTAATTTTTTTTTCTTTAAAGCTGACTTTAGCGTCGGCCTAGCCGACTCTAAGATTTAGTTGACTTGTTTGACTGTAGAGTGGGTTGGCCGACTCTAAAAGATTTAGTTGACTGGTTTCGAAGTTGACTTTAGCGTTAGTGTAGCCGACTCTAAATTTTATAATTAGCGTCGGTCTGGCAAACTCTAAGTTATTTATTGACTTTTTTTTATTTTGAAATTAGTAGCGTCGGCTTTGCGAAGAGTCGGTTTTAGAGTCGGATTAACCGACGCTATGTTAGCCTCGGAGGGCAAATAGCCGACTCTACCCAGTAACTTCGAATTTTTTAGCCTGCCCCCGACCCCGACGCTAATCCGACGCTAAATCTGTGTTAGCGTCGGTTTTAGCTCTATTAGAGTGGGTTTTTGGCCGACGCTAAATCGCAGTTTTCTTGTAGTGTATAACATATCAAAGAGATAGGCAGCGGACAAAACACTCTCTTAGCTATGTTCAATTTCAGCTTCAGCTTCTGAACTCCTGAAGCACACAAACTCAGTTACTGATGAACTCCTGATCATCACAAACACTCCCCCTGAAGCTTCACAAATACATAACCAATCACTCTAGCTTCACAACACTCCCCCTGCAACTGAACTACAGAGACATGGTATTAGAGCATATCAGAAGCAAACTTTATGGTATCAGAGCACACTTCAGGAGCTGAACACAATTGATCTTCAGGACCACACTTCAGGATCACAGAAACACTCAGGATAACAACTATCATGAACTCCCCCTGAGACACATACTCCCCCTTAATAACATCTTGACAGCTCTTGTTATATTGGTTCTGAACTCTGAGCAGCAACACTTTGCATAAGATTTTTGGTATCAGAGCCAACACATTACATAAGATTTTCTCCCCCTTTTTAGCCACAAAATTCTGACAAAACTCAGACTTCAAGTAGGGAATAAAATCAAAACAGGTAACACAGATCCTTGAACACATATCAGATTCAGACTCAGGTTCAGGATCACACTTAGAATAGGCACAACTGGCAGGTACTCTATCTTCCTCACATCCAGTTTGCAGTAATTGCTATAACTCTTCATGTAAACACACACCTAACTTGCTCCTTAAGTTTTCAAACTGTTTAGCATCCAAGGCCTTTGTGAAAATGTCAGCAACTTGTTCTTCAGTAGCTATATGTTCCAGCTGAACAATCTTGTCCTCCACAAGGTTTCTGATAAAATGGTGTCTGATGTCTATGTGTTTGGTTCTACTGTGCTGAATTGGATTCTTAGAGATGTTGATGGTACTCAAGTTGTCACAAAATAAGGTCATAGTTTCTTGATTAATGTTGTACTCCTCAAGCATCTGTTTCATCCAAACCAGTTGTGAACAACTACTCCCAGCAGCAATATACTCAGCTTCAGCAGTTGACAATGAAACACAGTTTTGTTTCTTGCTGAACCAAGAAATTAAGTTATTTCCTAAGAAGAAACAACCTCCTGAAGTGCTCTTCCTGTCATCAGCACTTCCAGCCCAGTCAGCATCACAATATCCCATCAGTTCAGAACTTGAACTATGAGAATACATGATTCCATAGTCACTTGTGCTATTAACATACTTCAGGATTCTCTTCACTTGTGTCAGATGACTCATCTTAGGATCAACTTGATATCTTGCACAAACTCCAACAGCATAAGTGATATCAGGTCTGCTTGCAGTCAAGTACAATAAGCTCCCTATCATGCTTCTGTACTGACTTTGATCAACTGATACTCCTTGTTCATCTTTGGTTAGCTTCAGATGAGTAGCAGCTGGTGTCTTCTTATGAGCAGCAGATTCCATTCCAAACTTCTTCACTATGTTCTTGGCATACTTACTTTGAGAAATGAAGATTGTATCTTCCATTTGTTTGACTTGTAACCCAAGAAAGTATGTCAGCTCACCAACTAAACTCATTTCAAACTCTGATTGCATTTGCTGAACAAACAGTTTGACCATCTTCTGAGACATTCCTCCAAACACTATATCATCCACATAAATCTGAGCAATCATCAGACTCCCATCTTGATCTTTCACAAACAAAGTTTTATCAGAACCTCCTTTTCTGTAACCTTGAGCCACAAGAAACTGAGTCAGCCTGTCATACCATGCTCTTGGTGCTTGCTTCAATCCATACAAAGCTTTCTTCAACTTGAACACTTGATCAGGAAACTTAGGATCCACAAAACCCTTAGGTTGTTCAACATACACTTCTTCTTGCAGATATCCATTCAGAAATGCACTCTTTACATCCATCTGGAATAGCTTGAACTTGAGAATGCAGGATACACCCAACAGTAGTCTTATAGACTCTAGTCTGGACACAGGTGCAAAGGTCTCATCAAAATCAAGTCCCTCAACTTGAGTATAGCCCTGAGCAACCAACCTTGCCTTGTTTCTGACTACAGTACCATTTTCATCTGTTTTATTCTTGAATATCCACTTAGTCCCAATCACATTCAGCCCTTCAGGTCTTGGAACAAGATCCCACACTTCACTTCTTTTGAATTGATTCAACTCATCTTGCATTGCTTCAATCCAAAATTCATCAGTTAGGGCTTCTTTCACATTTTTAGGTTCAACCTTTGACACAAAGCAAGAATCAGTAGCAGCTGGTTCTGATCTTCTTGTTCTGACCCCTTGATCCAAGCTCCCAATGATAAGCTCCTTAGGATGATCCTTCTGAATTCTAATAGATGGCCCTTTATTGGTAGGATCATGTTCTGGATGTACATCTGCTTCTTCAGACTCTGGATGAATTTCAGCTTCTGAAGTTTGTTCTTCTGATGGTTCAGACTCTGGAACAACTTCAGACTCACTTCTGTCTTTCTCAGCAGTCAGATCATCAATTACCACATTAATGGACTCCATCACAACTTTAGTTCTTGAATTAAACACCCTATAAGCTCTGCTGTTCACTGAATAACCCAGGAATATGCCCTCATCAGACTTAGGATCCAGTTTTCTTCTATTTTCTCTATCAGCCAAAATATAGCATCTGCTCCCAAAAACATGGAAATATTTGACTGTAGGCTTCCTTCCTTTCCACAGTTCATACAAAGTAGATGTTGTTCCCTTTTTCAAAGTGACTCTATTGTGTATGTAACATGCTGTGTTCATAGCTTCAGCCCAGAACATATATGGAAGTTTCTTAGCATGCAGCATTACTCTTGCACATTCTGCTAAAGTCCTATTCTTCCTCTCAACTACACCATTTTGCTGAGGTGTGATAGGTGCAGAAAACTCATGCTTTATCCCTTCAGAAGTATAGAATTCTGAGAAACTCTTGTTTTCAAATTCTTTGCCATGATCACTTCTGATTCTGACTATGGCACAGTCTTTTTCTCTTTGTAATTGAATGCACAGGTCTTTAAATACTTCAAAAGTGTCAGACTTTTCTCTAACAAAACTGATCCATGTGAATCTTGAGTAGTCATCTACCATTACAAAAGCATACCTCTTGCCTCCAATACTCTCAACTTGCATAGGCCCCATTAAATCCATATGAACAAGTTCTAGTACTTTAGTAGTTACCTGGTGAACTAATCTGGGATGAGACTTTCTTGTTTGTTTCCCAATTTGACAATCACCACAAACATTGTCCTCATTGATCTTCAGATTAGGTACACCTCTGATAGCTTCAGTACTTAGGATTTTCTTCATGCCTTTCAAGTGCAAATGTCCCAGTTTCTGGTGCCAGAGTTTGACTTCCTCTTCTGAGCTCATAAGACAAGAAGTCATACTTCTTTCTTCTTCAGAAACCCACAAATAACAATTGTCTTTGGATCTGCAGCCCCTCATCTGAGTTTTACCATCCTGATCAGTAACAATACACTCCTGCTTGTTGAAATTCACTTTTAAATCCTGATCACATAGCTGGCTAATACTGATCAGATTAGAGGTTAATCCTTCCACCAGTAGCACATCATTAAGTCTGGGCAAACCTTCTCTGATCAATTCTCCAATACCCAGAATCTGACCTTTTACACCATCTCCAAATGTCACATAACTTCTGGAGTATGATCTGATATTGCTCAGCAGCTTCTTCACACCAGTCATGTGCCTTGAACACCCACTATCAAAATACCAGTCTTCTTTTGAGGTGGCTCTTAATGAAGTATGAGCAATCAGGCCAACATTCTGAACCTTAGGTTTCCACACCTTCTGAACACTGTGTCTGGGTGCAGTTGGTTGCACTCTTCTATATTGAAAGTGTTCAGGGTAACCATACAATTTAAAGCAGAATGGTTTGATGTGCCCTTTCTTTCCACAATGATGACAGATCCATGGATGATTTCTCCTTCTGTTTCTGAAAAATTTCTGGGACAGCTTCTGAGGTAGCATCTGATCATGCTTCTGACCTTGCATCTGAGGTCTCTTCTGAGCTTGCTTCTGAGCTGGCATCTGTGCTTGTTTCTGAGGTCTCCTCTTTGATGTTCCAACGATAGAATCATGTGTTTGAGTAGCAGGAACAAACTGACTAACATGATTTTTGTCCTTGAGCTTCAGACTCTGAACAACATAACCTAACCCAGTTTTTCCTTGCTTCTGGACATCTAGAATCTCCTCCAACTTATCAGTATCAGAGTTCATCATCCTAACTTGCTTTTTCATCTGATCAAGTTGGGATTTAAGCTGGTCTACTTCATCTTTTAATTCTGAATTCTGCACTAGAAGTTCTCCTTTCTCAGCCTCCAGTTGAAAAATAGTCTCCTTCTGGTCCAGAACTTGTTTGCAAACCTCAGCACTTCTGGTATACAGCTTCTTGTAATTGTCAGCTAGTTCATCATAAGAGTTTTTAGCAGCTTCAGACTCAGATGAAGCTTCAAACTGAGTCAGACTCTGAAAAGGTCTCAGACTCTAAAACAGTTTCCTTCTTCAAGATAGCTCCTGACCTTACAACCAGACCAGTATCACACATATCAGATTCACTAACATCATCATCTTCAGAACCATCATCAGACCATGCAACAGCTAGGCTCTTCTTCTATTTCTTCAGGAAAGTGGGACATTCAGATTTGATATGTCCAAAACCCTCACACTCATAGCACTGCACACCTTTAGCTTGATTACTTTTCTCCTCAGACTTGGTCTTTTTCTCATCAGTTTGGTGCTTCTTGTTATTGAATCTGAAGTTCTGACCTTTGGCTTTGGCTTTTCTGTTAACATTCTTCAGAATCTTATTGAATTGTTTTCCCAGCAACACTAGAGCTTCTGATAAGTCATCCTCTTTAGACTCTTGTTGATCATCAGCTTCAGAATTCACACTAAAAGCTACACCTTTTCCTTTCTTCTCAGTCTGTTTGCAAAAAGCAGTCTCAAAATTGAGCAATGACCCAATCAGCTCTTCAAGCTTCACAGTGGTAATATCATGAGCCTCTTCAATTGCTGTCACCTTCATATCAAACCTTCTGGGCAGGGACCTGAGGATTTTTCTCACTATCTTCTCATCAGACATCTTTTCACCAAGAGAATCAAAAGAATTTGCCATATCAAGCACATTCATATAGAAATCCTGGATATTCTCATCCTCCTTCATCTTCAGGTTCTCAAACTTGGTGGTCAGTAGCTGCAATCTGGACATCTTGACTTTAGAAGTTCCTTCATGAGTGGTTTTTAGAATTTCCCAAGCATCCTTAGCCACAGTACATTGTTTGATAAGTCTGAACATGTTCTGATCAACACCATTAAAGATAACATTCAAAGCTTTTAAATTTCCCAGTGACAGATCATCTTCAGCTTTGGTCCATTCCTCCTCAGGCTTCAGAACCTCAGTCTTGTTACCATCTTTGTCTGTATACACAGGATGATCCCAGCGTTTAATCACAGCTTTCCAAGTCCTGCTGTCAATAGACTTTAGAAAAGCACACATCCTTGACTTCCAATACTCATAGTTTGTGCCATCTAGTAGGGGTGGTCTATTGACATAGCCTCCTTCTCTATCCATGCTTGCCAGATATTAACTCCTCTGGATCTCACCCAATTTACAGGCAGGGTGCCTGCTCTGATTCCAATTGAAATTCTGGCCAGGCAATACTTAAGAGAAACTAACAGGTTCTGAACCAGTCAGGTTCTGAACAATACGCAGGGCACAATAAATTGCTTAAAAACAGAGCACACACAAACACAACACAAGCAGCAAAATAAAGTGCAGGAAAGCTAAAGAACACACAAGGTTTGTTAACACAGTTCGGAGTAAACACCTCCTACTCTGGGGGATACCAATCCAGGAAGGAAATCCACTATAGGATTTAACCCAAAGACTCAAGACACTGACTCCCAGTTCCCAGCCTTAGCAATTAAACTCCTCCTAGTCAGACTTCTACCCAACTCTGAGTAATAGAATCCTCTAACTTCCTATTCAAGCAACTAAACCCAGCTACTTGAACAACCCTTAACAATACCCTGTTTTTGAACAAAACTTCAATAACAACCCTTCATTCGTACCTACAGGCTTTGAATGAATTTACAACTCAATAAAAACTCTAAACCAACTCAAACAATGAGTGGTGTACAAAGAAAACTCTAAGTTAAAAACACAGACTCAATTTTCTGAAATATAACTCTCAATTCGTAAGTCTTGAATAGCAGCAGTCCTCCCCTTTTTATAGCCTTCAGTCTTGCAGCATAAATAACAAACTAATCTTCTGAATTGATTTGTTACTGGAATAAGAATGATCCAATAAAGTAACAAATAAAACTGCATCCAATCTTTGAAAGATTTAAAACAGAAAATACGAAGATCATGAAACTGAACCAAATCTTCAATAATATCTTCTCCAATTTAATCAGCATTCTAGAAGCAATTATACAAAGATAATTCCTTGTTAAATCTTCCAAGATACGCGCAAAAACAATTCAGAAAACCCAGCTTCTGATGTGGTCAACAAAAGTCAACGCTGGCTTCAGAACCTGAAATCAGCTTCTGAACTGCTACAGTGCATTCAGCTTTTGATGACATTTTCAGCTTCTGGATGGCTTCAAAACACAAAACTTGCAACTGAAGAAATGTTTCAAATAAGGAGATGCTTCTATTCAATACTTTGGTTTTGCCAAAACATGCAGTCAACACCAAAAGACTCAACAATATCTTTGGAACATCTTTTATAGTGTATTTGAAAAGTTTAGATTCACATATGTGTGATTAGAATGAACTAAGAGAAATAAAAGCTCAGACTCACCTAGTGTGATCGATTTGAACTTAGAGGGATATATATATATATATATATATATATATATTATAGTGAGAGAGAGAGAGAGATAGTTCAATATGAGATTTAATTGATCCTTTGTAAAGATCAAGGTCACAAGAACAAATATGTAATAAGTTGTAAAGCTTTACTAATCCTCTTTAGGTTATAAAGGTGGATTGTGTGGTAGCTAACGTCTGAAGAGGCTGTCCAAAACCTGTATAGCCTGGTAGACTAGAAAAAATATAAAGTGTGAAGAATTTGAGAGGGTATCTCAGGCACCAGATTGGAAAATCTCACAGTTAGTGGAGACTGGACTACCCCAGTTGGGTGAACCAGGATAAATTGGTTTGTGTCATCTTCTCTATCTCTTAACTCTTTTATTTGATAGTTTATAAGCAATCACATTCAACCAATCTATTCTTGTATTAAATTCATTTTGATACATACTTCAAATCCTTAGATCTGAACATCTTCTAAAGGATTGAGAAGCATCCAAAGTTTTCAAAGGGTCAAAATTTAAACCCCCTTCCTTGTGACCATTATTTTTACTTCAATTTTCATCAGAGCTCTGCCTCTAAGGGTCTGAACACCTAAAAAGTGTTAGAGGAAAAGATTTAGGAAGAAGTAAAATGGTTGATCAAAGAATCCCATTAGCAGGCTTCATTACAAAAGGAGGTTATCAATCCAGACCACCTTTTTTCAATAGGTTGAACTACAACTTCGGAAAAGGGAAGATGCATCTCTACATAAAATCTTAGGATACAAGGATGTGGAGAGTAATCACTAATGGTGATTATGTTCCTATGGTTACTCTTAGAAGATGGAACTCAAACTGAGAAACTATAGGAAACATGAACAAGAGCAAAACAAGAAAGAGTGCTCTTGAATGTAAAAGTTCGTCTAATCTTATCACTTGGTATAAATATGCAAGAAAGTGGAAGAGTAGAAGAATGTACTACTGCAAGAAAGGTGTGGAATGCACTACAAAGTCATCATGAAGGAACTATACATGTTACATAAACAAGAATTTACATGGGAGTAAGAAAGTTTAAAATCTTCTCAATGGAAGATAGTGAAACTATTGATGAGATGTTTGCAAGGTTCACAACCATTATAAATGGGTTGAGATCACTTGCAAAGTCATACACCACACATGAGAAAATTAAGAAGATTCTTAGAAGTCTTCATAGTACTTTGAGACCTATAGTTACTACCATAGAGAGATGCTAGCGGCAACCGCGTATACACTCGCTCTTAACCACTCACCTCATATAGGAAGCCACATAATCCTAATTTTTTAATCACTTACCTACAAACTGGTACTACTTGTTAACTTTTTTTTTTACAAAACAAAATTTTAACCTTTTTTTTCATTTATTTTATGTCTGATGCCTAACTCTTCTCCATCAAGCTCCACCTCTTTCATACTTTTTTTAACACCACACGGACACTCACCCTCTATCCCTTTACCATAGAAAAACTTCCCTCCTCCATCAATTTCTCTCTCTAAAAACTCTATCTTTTCTTACTTTCTGATCACATTTGACTCCTCCTTTGTGAGCTTTTTTATTTCTGTTCTTCTATTGTGTGTTACGACAGTCCCATTAACTTCTCCATCGTTTTCCAAATCAGTTTCTGATTGTTAAAACTGAATTTGTTGTAAATAATCCAATGAGATCAAGACTTTGTAATAATTAGGTGATGGTGATTTATCAGTGCAGTAGAACAACCGGAGTCATGAGGTGCTTTACTGGTGAGGTCGATGGATATGGCAGGTTGTTTGAGGGAAAGAGAGAGTAGACATGGTTTGTGAGAGTTGTTGTTTTCAAACATGTTGTGCTGGTTTCCTGTTACATGATTTAATGAAAACAGTAACATGGTAGCATATTAGAGCGAGTGGCCAAAGGCGACTATATGAACGTGTGCACGTAGCATTGCTCTACTACCATAACCCAATCCAAAGATATCAAAATCATGGGAATGGAAGAACTAATTGGAACACTGAGAGCTCATGAAGTTTTCCTCACTGAATACAAACCAATCAGGAAAGGCAAGATGAAGTTTCTTTTAAGGCTTCTGAAGTTCATCATGAGGCAACTGATGAATACGAAATCATGGAGAGCTTTGAAGATCATCAACTTTATGAAGAAGAAGCAAAAGATGAGCTAGCTCTTATTTCAAAGAAGATTCAAAGGATGCTGAGAAAGAGAGGTAAACTCAAGAAGAGTTCCCTTTATAAAAGATGGATCCAAAGACGAAGCCGACAAGAGTCAAGTGATGTGCTTTGGATTCAACAAGCCAGTACATTACAAGAATGAGTGTCCTCTCAACAAGTAGAAACTATCATTCAAAAATAAGTCTTTGCTAGCTACCTGGGATGATGCTGATGAAACATACCAAGATTAGGAAGAGGAAGCAAACATGTGCCTCAATGCAGAATTTGATGAAGAGAAAGCTCTAAAGGTATCTTCTCAAAGTGTAAGGTAAAAGCCTTGGTATTTGAACAGTGGTTGTTCCAGACATGTTACTGGTGATAAGATGTGTTTCTTATCATCTGAGAAGAGGAATTGAAGATTTGTTACCTTTGGAAACAATGACAAGGCACAATCAAAGGAAAAGGAATGATTGGTAAGCATAACTCTGCAAAAATAGAAGATGTGCAATATGTTGAAGGTCTAAAACATAACTTATTGAGCATCAATCAATTATGTGACAATGGCTTATAAGTTATTTTTAAACCCAACATCTATGAAATAAACATAGATCTTCTGGAAAAACTCTATTTACTGGATCAAGAAGAAAGAACCTTTATTTTCTTTTCTTAGATGAGCTCCCAGTTGAATTATGTTTCTTAAGTCTTGAAAAAGATAACTGGATTTGGCAGAAAAGGGCCGGTCATGTTAGCATGGATACTATTTCCAAGGTATGTGAAGCATGTGTTAAAAGTAAACATGTAAAAAGCAGTTTCGAAAACAAAGGTCATGTGTCAACAAAAAGACCTTTAGAATTGCTTCACATTGATCTCTTTGGACCTATCAAATTGCTAGTATTGGAGGAAAGAAATATGATTTTGTCATAGTAGATGACTTTTCCAGATTCACATGGGTTATTTTCTTAAAACAAAAGGATGAATCCTTTGATGCTTTTCAAAAATTTTACAAAAAGGTTCAGAATGAGAAATATGCAAAGATCATCTCAGCTAGAAGCGATCATGGAGGAGAATTTGCAAATGAGTCCTTCAAGACATTTTTCTGATGAGAACGGAATCTCTTACAATTTTTCTTGCCCAAGAACACCTCAAAATAATGGGGTTGTTAAAAGTAAAATAGAACATTGCATTAAATGGATAAAACTCTTTTGAATAAAGCCAATGTTGAAAAAAAAAATTGAATTGAACCATCAACACTTGCTATATTATGAAAAGAGTTTCTATTAGAAAGATTTTGAACAAAAACGCATATGAACTTTGGAAAGACAGAAAACCAAATATTTCTTATTTCCACATTTTTTGGTGTTATTGATATATCCTTAATCATAAGGACAACCTTTGAAAATTTGACTTAAAGTCAGACAATGGAATCTTCCTTGGCTACTCTACTACCTCAAAAGCATATAAAGTATACAATTTGAGAACTCACACCGTGGAATAAAGCATGCATATCAAGTTTGATAAATTTGAAGAAATTGAGAAACATAGAAGAGATGAAGATGATGAGATGCATAAAACACAAGCAATCTCTGAGAAAGTAGACAAGGAACAACTAATCTCAACTACAAGATCTCTCGTACGGATTGTTTAGAGAGAGAAGCTTTGTTCTCTCTCTTCCTCCCTCCACCGCCTTCCTTCTCGTCCAACCTTCTTCTTCTTCTCTTAACCTACCAAATCCAAACCCTCCCTTCACAATGTAACTCCATGCTTCAAGGAGGTGGTGGTGTGATTCTTTTACCACCTCCTGAAACCCCTTTTTTGGGGTCGGTTCCATCATTTCTGTCGGCGTCGGCCCGGATTGTTCCGATTTTTTTATCACCATCCATTTCGGTCTTCAGGTTGACGCATGAAGTTGTTCGTTTGGTTTTGTAAAACCCTCAAGGGTTGTTTTTAACCCAGATTCGGCTTTGCAGGTCCGTTAACAACATCTGTTTGGTTCTGTTCAGGTCGGACGACGTTGTTGTCGTGCTGCTTAGTGGATTTGGTTCACTCCAGATCCGGCGGTGAGTCCTTCATGGATCAGCATCAATTCTGTTATGCTGCTTTTTTATGTGCTGATGTTGCTTGGTGTTGCTTTGGTCTTTGGTATCTTGGTTATGCTCCAGATTTGTTGAAATCTGCAGGATCCAAAGGTTTTGTCGCTTTTGCAGCTCTGGAGTTTTGTTTTTGTTGAATCAGTTTCAATCCTTTGCGTTTGCGATTGAGTTTGGGCTGATTTTTGGTTAGAAATGGACATTCATTCGCTGTTCGTGTTACTGCAAGTTGTGGGGTCGAAAAATTGTTACCGTGTTGGCGGTCAGTTTCACTTTCGTCCCTTTAAAGATGAGTTTGATCTTGTCTAGGGTTTATTTAGATGTTTGGGGTGTTTACACACCTCTTTCTTTTGCAACCCAGTTTCGTTCCCCGCATTGGGTTCGCTGGTTTGTGTTTTAGGTGTGTAATCTCCTTACGCATATGGTTTCATTCAACTGGAGTTAGGTCCAGTCTCTTTTACCACTTTTGTTATTATTTTTGTAATACCCTTTTAGGGCTGAATGCGTGGTTGTTGGGTCAGGCTCTTGTCTCCCCCCCCCCAACTTTTTGTATTTGCGGTTTTTTAATGTATTTTTCTTTGCTTAAAAAAAAAAAAAAACTAATCTCAACTACAACTCCATATTAGAATCCTCTGAATCCTCTGATAATTTAATGTTTTAATGAAAACACGCTTATTTGAATTAAAGAGATCAATATGATTCTGATCCATGTTAAATTCTAACAAGTTTCTTTGAGTGTTCTTTAGATGAGGATATTACAATTGCACAAAAATCAAAGAAACAAGAATCTTAACATCACCAAGTGCTAAGAAGAACTTCAGAATGATCAGAAGCACTTCAAATTGACATCAGAAGCAATCTCATGGGCACTACAAAATTTAAGAACAAGATTGATCAAAGAATATGAGATTAGAAGCTGATTCATGTCAATCTCATGAACAAAATTCTTCAAAAAAAAAAAAAGAACTTCAGGATAGACATCAGAAGCACTTCAAATTGCAGATCAAAAGATCAGATAGGCACATCAAAAACACTTCAAAAAACTAATCTATGAAGTTCAAAATCGTTTCTCACCAACTAATTCTCGTCTAAGAAGTTAGGATCAAAGCTTTTGAAGAAAGGAATAAAGATCGATTGCACTTGAGGTTGCAGATCAGGTATATCATAATTGCAAGTTAATGGATACATAAAATTAAAACTCCAAAGATCAAAAGCATATAAGAAAGGACTTCAGAATGGGAAATTCATAAAACAACAAAAGGAATGATGACAGACACATAACCAAAGGTACACAAGAAGATCATAAGCAATGATCAGAAGCTGAGAAGCAATGCATGATGGCTAGTTTCAAAACTTTCTTAGTTTACAAGGCAAAGCACAAAAGGACAAAATAACGGTTAGTTTCTAACGACTAGTTCCTTGATTGCTAACCAAGATTGAAGCTTTATATAGGGCAGCATCATTCAAATGATAACACAACCTCTCAACAACATCATCTGTCACCAAAAAAAAAATTTTTGTCAAGAAACTCTGCATCTAAAAAGATCATAAATAGAAAAGATCGTATTACTTGAAAAAGTTCCAAACATCTTCTAAACTTTTACTTCTCAGACATTATATAGAAATCACAAATACACTCAAGACTCCATTATATCTTTGGAACATATTTTATAGTGTATTTGAAAAGTTCAGATTCACCTAGTGTGATAGGTTTGAGCTTAGAGAGAGAAAGAGAGAGAGAGTGCATGAGATAAAGAACATTGTGAGATTTAATTGATTCTTTGTAAATATCAAGATCACAAGAACAATTGTGTAATCAATTGTAAAGCTTCACTAATCCTCTTTAGGTTATAAAGGTGGATTGTGTGGTATCTAAAGTCTCAACAGGTTATCCAAAACTTGTATGGTCAGGTATAACAGAAAAGAAGAGAAAGTGTGTAGAATCTGAGAGGTTATATCAGGCACTAGATTGGAAAATATCACAGTTAATGGGGACTGGACTAGCCCAGTTGGGCGAACCAGGACAAATTGTGTTGTGTCATCTTCTCTATCCCTCAACTCTTTTGTTTGATAGTTCAGAAGCAAGAAAATTCAACCAATATCTTCTTTTATCAAATTCATTTTGATACATACTTTGTAACATCTCGCTTCATACTCAGATATTATCAGTATTGAGACGATGTATCAGAGATATTTTTAAGGAAGAACATTTTGGTAATTCGAGGGTTTGGGCTATTTAAGCCCATTTACCCCCAAAATTTCTCATAATCCTCTACACTTTCTCTCTCTAACATTTTCTTCTCCAACTTCTCTCTACTCTTTCTCTCAATCTCCCTCATTCAAATCATTCCAACTTTCACCAATATCCATCAATTTTCAACCCAACCTCTTAGCTTCCACTTGCAAGCAATCTTTTTGGAATTTTTAAGACAAGAGGAGATTAAGGAATCAAGAAAGGAAGAGGAATCAAGCTAGGGTTTGGATAAAAGCTTGGCAAAGAATCAAATCAATGTTATTCAGGTGAGTTCCTTAGATTAGAACCCACCTTGTGTGAATTTTTGGGTGAAAATCCTTTATTAGAAAGTTTGATAGTTTGTGCCCTAAACCTTTGATGCATGCCAATCCTTTTTAATCCATGAATTAAGTTATCAATTGGTAGTTTAAAATCATTCCTAATGCTGTTGGGATGCTTGGGTAAGATTGGATAAGTCAAAATGGTGAAAAATCAAGTTTTGAACATTTTCTGCACTGTCATGCTCGCTACAGTGAGCAGAACATTTCTCGTTCTGGACTAGCACGCTACAGCACGGGTCTGTTCGCTACAGCGCGCTTGGTAGAACCAACTTGGTCTGCTGAGCTGTGTTAGGTGAGTTGACACGTTTGGGCGAGGCGTTTTGCAACCATTTTCAATGAAAACCATATTTTTCCAAGGAACACTATTTTGACATATCCATAAAGCTTCCAACGGATGAAATCATAAGGGAACAAGGATTAGGCAATAACTTAAAATTGTGAGGGGCAAAGGTTAGACGGGTATAGAAGCTAATAGGGGTTAAGTAGTAAGCCCTTAAGAACGACATATGACAACGATATGTCTAGAACCTATAATAGGTTAGCAAGAATAAAGAGAATAATCAATTAAGCGTACGATGGTACGAGGTATATATTTTCAACATTCAAGTACAAGTTCAGACAAGACTAAGTTAAGACGTGCCTCTTGTAGTTCCCGCTAGTTGGAACGTCAAGGCCACGTATAAGTTAATACATTAATTAAAGTTAAGAATTAATTAAAGATTAAATGTGTCTCCTGTTTTCTCGCTAGTTAGAACACAGGGGGTTCCAGGGAGCTGGAACGGTGAAGTTACCATCCGCGAGGATAGCCGCACATAAGAGATTAATTAAAATGTTAAGTCGTGTCTTTCGTTGTTCACGCTAGTGGGACACGAAAGGTTCATGCATAAGTTAAGACTAATAATGTAAATATGATAAGTTGTGTCTTCTGTTGTTCACGCTAGTGGAACACAGGAGGTTCACGCTAGTGGGACGAGTTATTCCGCAAGTATGACCGCACTACAATAAGAGGAGTCCGGTGACTAGCCTCAGATAGGAATTTTCACCGGTAGTAGGGAGATGTATTCCGGGGTTACTCCACTCAAATGCACTCCGTAAAATGAACCAAGATAATTATTGTATGTTCAACGCTAACCCGCTAACTTAAAAAAATAAGATATGATTAATATTAATATGATAAGAATATGACAGAGACAGATAGCGATCCTAGTTTTCCCCTGATCGCTAAGATATGTAGAGACTAACAGCGATCATAGGATCCCCGAGATTAGCAAACAAAGATTCAGGTCGGAGATTAGCAAAAAGGAAAGCCGAATGATTCACCTTTATGTACATGATTTGTACCAGCCTCAGATATTTTATATGTAGTCAGTGTTGTACCAGAGATGTATTTATCAGATGTTATATTTTATTGGACGTACGAACTTTTTTTTTTATTGTAATCATTCGAGAAGAAAAGTTCTATTGTAATTTTAATGTATCCAGTATCAAGTTTAATACACATGTTAAATATTCTAGACAGTTTAGTAAGGGTGTTACAATTGGTATCAGAGCAGGTCGATTCAGACCGTGCCTTGGGTCATTAAAAATTCAATAAACGTAGTGTAATAAACGTAGTGTCACATCTAGTTGAGCCTGATCAACTCAATATAGTAAATGACAGTTAGGACAAATGTCTGAGAGCTGAATGGGACCGTGGAGGAATGAAGTATACGAAGGTGAAGATTAAGATGTCCAATTTATAAGACGGAAATTGACGGAGAAGTGTTTAGTGCCAAATGGTGGCTATTAAATAATGAAGTAACGAAGCCTGTGACGGCAGAGTTTCAAGAATATTAGAGATATTTAAGAACAAGGCGGAGTACCTCAACATTGTTGGACGTGTCGCTGAGCGATGCATCGTCTGCAGAAGGCATAGGAAGTAAGGAATGATGTGGAACCTTAACGGGAACCGTAGTTTGAGAAGTTGAAGTGAGGTGTAGCCTAAAGTAATAATTCCGAGTACAGAGTTAAGGAATTGCAGTACCGGACCCAGAAGCTCAGAATGAGGAATTATCGGTCGGTTATCGGAATCTCTAGACTCCCAGCAAGGATAAAGTATGTAAGAATCGAAGGACTCGCACACTAGAACCGGACGAGATTTTAATATCAAAACGGTTATGAGGATTAATTATGGATTAAGCGAATTATTGGAACAGAGGAAGCTAACCCTCAAATGTGGTCATTGAGCGGGAAGTGCAAGCAAGTTAAACCTTGTCAGATCAGCCGCATCTCCCGAACGTTAAGCGCCAGATTTGTGAATTGAGAAGAGAAGATGGTATGCGACCTAAGAATTAAGATTGGAAAATAAGATAAGCTCAACGGGAATTTTACACAATGAAAAGTGGATTAGACTACCTTCCTTTAACATGGGTCATTGAGATGATTTCGTATGAGAGATGCAAGCTTAGTAACAAGTTATTAAGACCCCAGAAATGGCAAGAGACGAGACATAATTTTTCAGCAAAATCGGGAAATGGAGATTGAATAATAAGTTGTTGGATTTTAGAGAACCGATGCATGAACAATATCGAACTCCTTTGATTGGATGTAGAAGACAAGTTTAAGATAACACAAGACTATAGTAGACCGGTATTTTGAAGATTAATCAGAATTTTAGCCGAGAATTATTCTGGGGCTTTATTATCAAGAAGATCGTCGCTAGTACGAAAAACTAAAATTGTGGTTAATGTTAAGGAGTGTTATGTGTTCATTTGATGGACTTCCTTGCACAATTACTCTGGAAACTGAAAGAGATCACCTTAGGTTGGTATGCTATCAAAGATAGTAGAATGTACAGACCTATGGGAATTACTTAGTACGAATGGAGAATCATCCGAATAATAAGATCATTAGTCGAGTACTTGAAGGGACGTAACTTATAATTGGGCTTAAAAGAGAGCCGATAAAAGTTTGAACCTTTCCAGATGAATTATTCTCGAAGAAACTCGAAGAGTAACCTAATGGACATGATAGAGCTAAGGAGACCGAAGTTGTCTCGAAAAAGATTATGAGTATGAAGTCCTTACGGATAAGAATCGTATGAATGAGAACGAGACTCGAGCCAACAGTGGGTTTTAGTATATGAAAGAAGCGAATCTGGAAGAGTATTCAAGAAATCAATTCGCGGGAGCATGTATATTGTTATGTCTAACCGAAAACACAAAGTCAGGAGATGACCAGTCAATAAGGTAAGTAGTGCTTCGAAGCAATATACAGTATGAAGTTAACCCTTGTTATTAGCATGTGAGCTTCGAAGAATGATTAAAACACTTGGACAAGCATGTAGTCTAAACCGCAAGTGAAGCAACAAACAGTAAGATGGTTCTGTTATGGTAACTACGAAGTTATAAAAGAGTAAGATTGGTCAGGAGATTTTACATGGTAATAGTGGTGTATTACTCCTATCCCAAATCAGAGTTGCGCAGCGGAGGAGTAATCCAGGAATGAGTTAACAAACAATTCTAAGCTGAAGCTTAGGGAACTAGAAGGCTTGTGAAATCCTTGCCAGATGAAACGCAGGAAAGGTATTAAGTGCTCAATTTTTATAACGCAGAATAGCAGTAAGCAGTAACGACTTGAGTATATCATAATTTCTAACGGGAAATCTTAAAAGTTAAGATGAGGGATACTTCAAACCTCGAAACCCAGGAGTAAAGGAATATCGAAGAAGTTTAAGAGTATGTTGTATGGATAAGAAGGATGTGTTCCTACCACGTTAAGTATAAAGCGATTAAGGTCACCGCTAGTATGATAATCTGGCTATTTAGCTCAGTAACTTCAAGTGGGCTTGAAGACTAAGTTTAGCCAAAAGAAAATTATGCATGAGTCAACAACAGTAAAGGTTGCACTAGCAAGATGATATCTTTGGACTTGAAGTGTCGATCGGGAACGACAAATATAATGGCATATGAGTTTATTTCCCCTTGTACCCACGCTATGTCAACATGTCTCACGTGAAGGAGATAATATAGTCACAAGAAAGGGGGGGTTTGAATTGTGACCCTTTTTAAAATTTAATCCTGTACTTAAAAATACTTCTCAAGTTGATACTTGGAAGAATAAAGTTAAACCAACTTCAGAACGTTCTGAAGTATTAGTTGCAGAATAAAATATTTAAGTTAAGTATTGTGTGTGTGTGTTGTGTATACAGTAATATAAAGAGTATAGAGAGAGAAGAAGGACACACAGAATTTTATAGTGGTTCACCCAATGTGGGTTAGTCCACTCCTCACAATCTTGTGAGAGTTTTCCATTATGATGCTTGAGATACCCTCTCAAATCCTGCACCTTACAATCTTGTTCACTTGGAATGGTTACACACTGTATTCTCTAAGCCTCTGCAGGCTCTCAACTTTCTGTACTAAGTCACACCAGACCTTGCACTATGTTACTCAACCTAGACTTTAATAACCTTAAAACTAGATGAGATTTGTTCTTTACAATTGATTGGATATTTGAAGAAATGTTGTCAAGATGAAGACAATCAAAAGAGAAGAAAGGAGGAAGAATTTATCTTTAACAAGATAAGAGAGAATTGATTTACACTTTAAGAGAAAATTTGAAATCTCAGTGATGATCAATTTGAAATGCTAAAGCTTCAAACACTTTTCAGATGTTTTCTTGTATGCTTTGCAATGGTGTATGTAATGCTAAGCCTTTCACTTCTATTTATAGAGTTATTGGTCTCTTGTAGCCGTTAGAAGGTGGCCAATAGTCTTGTGCCACGTGTCTTAGTGACTTAGCAACTTTTGGTTGAGAGTCTTGTACTTCAGAATGTTCTTGGGTTCATCAGAATACTTCAGAATATTCCTGGGTTCATATGGATGAATGCCAGATGAATTTCTGGGTGATTCCTATGAATGTCACATGAAGATCTGGAGTCTGATGAGCTTTTGTTTATGCGTGCATTCTTCAGAATGTTCCTGAGCCAAAAAGCTTTGCAGATTTGTCTTGGATTGTGTGTAGGAGAGAGGAAAGTGGAACTGTCACTTCATGTCCATGCTTTAGGGGATTTTGCTGGTTTGTTACAGTACTGTCATACCCCATTTTTTGACCCATTTTCATCTCGTTTTATTTGTTGTCTCGTTTTACGCTTTTTTTTAAAAAAAAAAAAGGCCGAGAATTTTCGTCGTTTCAGACGAAATTTCGGCAGGGAGGTATTTTAAAATACCTCATGTCAATTTTTGTTTCGTTTATTAATTTTATTTTTTTATCACTTTTTATTTTTACTTTTAATTTCAGTTTTATTATTATCAATAATTTTTATTTTTATTATTATTATTATCATTTTTATTATTTTTACTATTATTATTATTATTTTTTATTTTTGTTTTTTACATTTTTTGTCCAAAAATCCAGTCCAAGTCAACACAGTCAACAGGCCAGGCTAACACTGTTCACGCCCCCAAACCCAGAATTTCTCATCATCACAAATTTATCATCATCACAAAATCCTCAAAAATCCAGCAAATCTCCTCCCACATTTAAAGCTTGCAGAGATCTTATCTCTAATCCAGGAAAACCAGCTTGCAATCTCATCTCAATCTATGACAAGCAGCTCAAATTGCTTCTATTTAACAGAACCAAATCAACAGAAAAAAAAAAAAAGAGAGAATTTTTTAAAAGAGGAAATTTTAACAAACATTTCCAGCAACCTAACATAAGCAAAACACCACAAACCCTTCACAAAGCAAAAACACAACACTGCTTAAACAAAACCCACACACCCTACACGCCCCTAACCCAAACACGTCCCAGCTCAACAAACCAGCCAAACGCACCACAAACACTTACACCCAAACACAACAGCTTTCACGCAAAACCAACCCAACAAGATCAACACAAAGCCAGCTTCCAAAACGCACGCATACCCAACACACAGCACACACACAAACACGTAAACAACACACACGCACGCAAGAGCAAAAAGAAAGGCCAACAGAACCGAACAAAACAAGGTAAAAAAGGGATATTTTTTTCGTATTTTAAATCCTAGATCTAGGGTTTTTGGGGAAGATTTTGAGAAATCCAAGGCCGGATTTGTGTTTAGGGGAGAAAAGGATGTGAGAAAGTGTGTTTATTTTTGAAAAAGAGAGATTTTTAACTCTCCGGCGCGGTGGCGCCGCCGCGTAGGCCGGCGGCCACCACGCCGGAAAACATTCCGGCCGAACAGTTAGAGAGAAGGGGGAGAGGAGATTTTCGGCCAAAGTGAGAAGAAGAGAGAGAGTGAAATGTGAGAAATGAAAGAAATTTGTGAAGGAGGGGGTTTAAATACCCCTCCCTGTTTCTGTGTGACAGGGTGTACGCGTTAGCGTACACCCACGCTCTCCTGCCCCTTTGATTTTAATCATACGGCCCTGGTTATTTTTGCCCTGTGTTTGATCAGGGCCGTCTGATTAATTAGACGGCCCAGATTAATTTACGCAGGCCCAATGCCTTTTGGGCCTTTTCTTTCAAATCTGACTTAGTTTTTACTTCTAACACCCCTAGTTTTAGTTTTTACACCTCCCAAATTTTTATTTCTTTTATTTTCTTTGCAAAATTTATTTTTTCCTTTTATTATTATTTTCTTTTATTGTTTTATTGTTTTTTACATCTCATTTATTTATTTACCTATCATTTTATCTCATGCATTTATTTTTTTATTTATTTCTTTTTGTTCATTTTATTTTGCATCTTTTCTTTATGTCATTCATATATACATTTGGGAACATATATATATATATATATATAAATATGCATTGTTCTTTTATATTTTATATATAGTTCAATCCATGATAAATAAAAATCTTTTTATTTAAATCCAACGATCGTTTTTTTATTAATTCCTCGCGTTTAGCTTATTTTATCACATTTTATTTTAACTCCAAGTAAAAAATCCAAAACAACAAAAACATTTTTTTCTTTTTTATTAAGCGACAAACTTGTTCATTTTGGTTGCAACAACTAATTTGGACAATTTATTTTTCTTTTTATTTAAGTTCTAAAAAAACGAGCGTTTTTTAGTTTATACATTTTTCTTAAAATTCAAGCGAAACTTGAATGAAAAAGGGTGGTTTGACGTATGTCTCTCCTTTCCCCGATCGAATAAACACTTGACGTATGTCTCGTTGCTTAGACGATCGTCATTC
This sequence comes from Medicago ruthenica, assembly GCA_018208015.1. Lineage (NCBI taxonomy): Eukaryota > Viridiplantae > Streptophyta > Magnoliopsida > Fabales > Fabaceae > Medicago > Medicago ruthenica. The sequence goes on along the minus strand of CM031371.1, from coordinate 52,301,113 downwards.
TTTTCTAGCTTCCCCAAAAAATACGTTTTTAAATTCAAACAAAACTTGAATGAAAAAGGGTGGTTTGACGTATGTCTCTCCTTTCCCCGGTTGTACGAACGCTTGACGTATGTCTCGTTGCTCGGACAATCGTCATTCTATTTTCGAAGTATAAAAACTCACCAATTTTGGCCCTTTGTGGTCAATCCGAACCTTTCGCGCCTTCGCGCTTTTATTTTCAACCTTTTTACGCCTTGCGCAAATTTAACGCCTCCGTGCGTTTGTCTTTATTTTCAAACCTTTTACGCCTCTGCGTCTGTCTTTTTTTTTTCCTTAAACATTTACGCCTTGCGCGAGTTTATCGCCTTAGCGTCTGTCTTTCACCTTTTAAAGCTTTTTACGCCTTTGTGCGTTTTCAAACAATTCTTTCTCAAGAACTACGTAAGCTTTGAATTCTCCGACTACCGGGAGATACGTAGGAGCAAGATCGACGTCTTGTCAAGCCCGTTAATAGAAAAATCTTTTTTCTTCTTTCTATTTCGTTTGTTTTTATCTCTTTCTTCACCTCGCATTATGTTTTCTTTTTTTCCTACATATATATATATATGATTAAGCATGCAAGCAAAACGTCAAAAACATTTTTTAGCCTAAGCCAACTAAGAGGTTCCCGTTGAGTACAACGGATGTGAGGGGTGCTAATACCTTCCCCTCGCATAATCGACTTTCGAACCTAAAATCTCTTTCAAGGTAATTTAGAACTTTTTTCCTTTTTCCCCGAAAAATTAAAAGTTCAGTCGTAATTTAGAATTAGTGATTCAATGCTAGTCAATAGCTTGACATCCGAAATTCGACGCGACAGAAATGGCGACTTCACTGGGGATGTACACATAAACACTTTGTTTTTGTGTATGACAAGTCAAGCCTATCTTAGTTGACTTTTAGGCTAAAATGTCTTTGTTTTGCTTGCACGCTTGTGCCTTATTATCATTATTTGTTTATCATTTGCTTTATATGTATTTGTTTCATATTTGCTTTATATTCATATTATATCAATTGTGGGGATGTTACTTGAGTGGTGTTACTCCACATTGTTCGGGTTAATGCCGGACGTGTGAGGCTCTATTCCCGAGCTTTGAGAAAAAAATTAAGATAGGATGGGGTTGTGTAGCGGAGGCCCACTTGACGTATGTCTTGAAGGGAAGATGCGAAAACCCCGCCTAGAGTAGATTTCACTTGGAATATATTGAGGTCTTGCGAGCATTTGCAATTGACGACAATAGTTCCTTGTGAGGTCCGTGATCTCTAGGGACCTTTTTAGAAAATCTCACCTTTAGAGCCTACACGTGAGGATGGGGGAAATTTTGAACATACATATGCATACCATACATGCATGAAAATAATTTTCGCATATCACTTTGCTTTATAGGAAATTAATTGCACTTTTTAATTTCCTTGTAAAGCAAAACAAAAATTTTTTCATGCATTTACATCATTCATTATCATGCATATGTCCATCTTCGAGTCCAAAACTCATTTCTCTTTTTCTTATCCTCAGGATTTCTCATAATCCGAATTGAGTATTCAGTGTTTGCATTTTCTCCGCAACACTACGCGTCTTTCCATAAAAAGAAGTGGCTCATCGTCTTGAAGCAACTCACGCCTACAACACTCGAGCAGCTTTAAAGAAGAAAATGGAGAATTTAGAGCAAGAGAATCACGAGCTTCGTGAAGAATTAACATCCATGAAAATGGAGATGGAAAAACTAACGGAGTTAGTGAAGCTACTAGCTGCCGCGCAAATCCCGACACCTCCTCCTCCCTCCAGTTCTCAAGAACAAGCATCAGCATTTGCTTCGACTTCAACATTGCATGTCGATGCTCTACAACACTCTAAACCCCTCGGTTGTACGTGGGGCATGCCTTTTGAGTTTGGTGAAGAGTCTATCCCAATTCCCACTACTCTCCTAGAAGCTCCGGTATCTCAACTCGAGATTACCTTCCCTCGGGCTACTGTGGCCTTCACAACGCCAGTGGTCCATACCACTCAGCATGATCACGAGCCTATCTTTCATACCGAAAGTGTAGGTGCTCAAGATAAGATGGCCGATTTCCAAGAGAAATTCGAGGAAATGCAAAGGGAGATCAAAGCCCTCCGAGGCAAGGATTTATTTGGGAAAAGCGCCCATGATCTCTGCCTTGTACCCAATGTCAAGATCCCTCCTAAATTCAAGGTCCCGGATTTTGAAAAGTACAAGGGGAATGCTTGCCCGCAAAGTCACTTGGTAATGTACGCAAGGAAGATGTCAACGCAAACCGACAACCATCAGCTGCTTATCCATTATTTCCAAGATAGCTTAACCGGTGCCGCTTTAAAGTGGTACATGGGTTTGGATAGTACTAAAATTCGAACCTTCAATGACTTGGGAGAGGCGTTTGTCCGCCAATACAAATATAATTTGGACATGGCCCCGGACCGGGACCAACTCCGGGCAATGGCCCAAAAGGACAAAGAGACCTTTAAGGAGTACGCACAAAGATGGAGAGAGATAGCGGCTCAGATTAGCCCGCCTCTTGAAGAAAAGGAAATGACCAAGATATTTTTGAATACTCTTGATTCCTTTTATTATGAACGAATGGTTGCGAGTGCGCCAAGTGACTTCACCGAGATGGTAAGCATGGGCGTGCGTTTGGAGGATGCGGTCCGGGAGGGACGCTTAGTGAAAGAAAGTGCTCCATCAAGCAGCACTAAGAGATTCGGGGGTGGCTACCCAAGGAAGAAAGAGCAAGATATCGGCATGATTGGCCATAGAGGACCTCATCAAGGGTACTCAGCATATCCGCATGTCTCTGCTATTTCACCTACCATCTCAACACCTCCAAGCTACCAGATTCAGGTCCCACAAAGGCCTCCCCCTCCTTATCAACCAGCATATCAACAACAACAACCTCCACAAAATCCACAACCATATTATCAACAACCACGCCCGCAAGGTCAGCAGCAATACCGGCCTCGAGCACCTCAACAACCGTTTAATCATCAAAATCGCCCAAGAGTGGCATTCGATCCGATACCTATGAAGTACGCGGACTTGCTCCCGGCTTTGCTTGCGAGAAATCTCGTACAAACAAGAGCACCACCTCCCGTACCAAGTGTATTACCTCCATGGTATCGCTCTGACTTTACTTGCGCATACCATCAAGGGGCACCAGGCCATGATGTTGAACGTTGCTTCCCTCTTAAAGATGAGGTCCAAAGGCTAGTCCGTACCAAAGTTCTGACCTTCAAGGACTCAAACCCAAATGTCCAAACTAACCCACTGCCGAACCATGATTCCTCAATCAACATGGTTCAAGAGCATCAAGAAGCTAGTCCTATTTTGAAGGAAGCCACAAAGGAAGTCAACGCCATCACTGAAGATGGGCCAGAAGAAGCGGCACATGTCCATATAACGCCCGGAGGAGTTTGCTGCAATTGGGATGCTGTCGACATTCCTTCTGTTATTCAATTGTCTAAGTAATGTGTTTATTTATTTATCGCTTTCAAAAAAAAAAGATCCCTTCGTCTTGCCCAAAGCGAAGAAGGACTCATGTAGGGCTTGTTTAAAGTACTATTATTATAAATGAAATTTGTCGTTTTTATCACGACCTTTCTATTTTGTTGTCTTATTGTCTTATTTCCGAAAAAATGGTAACACAAAAAACCAAAAAAATCATAAGTATATTTTCTTTCTTTTTAAATTTCAAAAAGTCTGCATTTTCTCTCATTTCACTAAAATCAATCATCCATCATTTGCAGACTAAACGTCCATAAACCCGTTGAACTCCATAACCCTAGGCTCTCTCCCAACTTTGAATTCCCTGTTTACGAAGCGGAAGAGGAAGAGGATGAAGAAATTCCGGACGAAATCAAGCGTCTATTAGAACAAGAGAGGAAGACTATTCAGCCTCATGAAGAAGCAATAGAGGTTATCAACTTGGGTTCCGAAGAGGACAAGAAAGAAATCAAGATTGGGGCATTGTTGGATGCGTCCGTCAAAGAAAGAATCATCAAGCTTCTTGAAGAATATGTGGATATCTTTGCATGGTCATACCAAGATATGCCAGGATTGGATCCTGAAATTGTGGAGCATCATCTACCTCTAAAACCTGAATGTTCGCCAGTCAAGCAGAAGTTGAGAAGAACTCGCCCTGACATGGCCCTCAAGATCAAAGAGGAAGTGCAAAAGCAAATTAATGCTGGATTTCTTGTTACATCAGAATACCCTCAGTGGTTGGCCAACATAGTGCCTGTTCCCAAGAAGGACGGTAAGGTTCGGATGTGCGTCAACTACCGAGATTTAAACAAAGCTAGTCCAAAAGACGACTTCCCTTTACCCCACATTGACATATTGGTCGACAATACTGCCAAGTCCAAGGTATTCTCCTTCATGGATGGCTTCTCTGGATACAATCAAATTAAAATGGTTGTTGAAGATAGAGAAAAAACGTCTTTCATTACACCATGGGGCACCTTTTGTTATCAAGTGATGCCTTTTGGCTTAACAAATGCGGGTGCTACCTATCAAAGGGGCATGACCACTCTCTTCCACGACATGATACACAAAGAAATTGAAGTATATGTCGACGACATGATTGTCAAATCCGGAACTGAAGAGGAGCATGTTGAATATTTGCTAAAGATGTTTCAACGTCTAAGAAAATATCGGCTTCGCCTGAACCCCAACAAATGCACATTCGGCGTGAGATCTGGAAAACTCCTAGGTTTCATTGTCAGTCAAAAGGGTATCGAGGTAGATCCCGACAAGGTCAAAGCCATCAGAGAAATGCCTGCTCCTCAAACTAAGAAGCAAGTAAGGGGATTTCTAGGACGTTTAAATTACATCTCTAGATTCATATCCCACATGACAGCCACTTGTGGACCCATCTTCAAGCTACTTCGCAAAAATCAAGAAGTAGTATGGACAGAAGATTGCCAGAAAGCCTTCGACAGCATCAAGGAGTACCTGCTAGAACCTCCAATACTTATTCCTCCAGTCGAAGGAAGACCTTTAATCATGTACTTAACCGTATTGGAGGACTCCATGGGATGTGTACTCGGACAACAAGACGAGACCGGTAGAAAAGAGCACGCTGTCTACTACCTAAGCAAGAAGTTTACGGACTGCGAGTCCCGATACTCTCTACTCGAGAAGACTTGTTATGCATTAGCTTGGGCTGCTAGGCGTCTTCGCCACTACATGCTTAACCATACTACTTGGTTGATATCCAAAATGGATCCAATCAAGTACATCTTTGAAAAACCCGCCTTAACCGGAAGGATCGCCCGTTGGCAGATGTTGTTATCAGAATACGACATCGAATACCACACTCAAAAAGCTATCAAGGCCAGCATTCTTGCCGATCATTTGGCTCATCAACCAATCGAGGATTATCAACCAATCAAGTTTGACTTCCCCGATGAAGAAATCATGTATCTAAAGATGAAGGATTATGACGAGCCACTATTCGGCGAAGGTCCAGATCCCGAATCTAGATGGAAGTTGATCTTTGATGGAGCTGTCAATGTCTATGGCAATGGAATAGGGGCAGTTATCATCACCCCCGACGGCAAACATCTCCCTTTTGCTGCAAGACTTTCATTCGACTGTACAAACAATATGGCGGAGTATGAAGCTTGTATTCTGGGAATTGAGGAAGCCATTGATCTAAGGATCAAGAACCTCGACATTTATGGAGACTCAGCTCTTGTGATCAATCAAATCAATGGAGATTGGGAAACTCGCCACACCGGCTTGATTCCTTACAAAGATTACGCAAGACGTTTGCTAACTTTTTTCAACAAAGTTAAGCTGCATCATATTCCTCGAGATGAGAATCAAATGGCGGATGCTTTGGCAACTTTGTCTTCCATGTATGAGGTCAGCCGCCGGAGTGAGATTCCAACCATCAAGGTTCAACATCTAGAAAGGCCTGCACATGTGTTTGCAGCCGAAGCAGTCATAGATAACCAGCCATGGTTCCATGACATCAAGAGTTTCCTCCAAAAGCAAGAGTACCCGCATGGGGCATCCAACAAGGATAAGAAAACTTTGCGAAGATTAGCCGGCAACTTCTTTCTAAATGGAGAAGTTTTATACAAGAGGAATTTTGATATGGTGCTACTCAGATGCGTCGATGAGCAAGAAGCCGATCGTATAATGCATGAGATACATGAAGGTTCCTTCGGGACTCATTCCAGTGGGCATACAATGGCTAGGAAGATCTTAAGGGCCGGATATTACTGGATGACCTTGGAGAGTGATTGCTACAAGCACGCCAGAAAATGCCATAAATGTCAAATTTATGCAGACAAGATCCATATGCCACCAACGGCTCTGAATGTCCTCTCTTCCCCATGGCCTTTCTCCATGTGGGGAATCGATATGATTGGTAGGATTGAACCTAAAGCTTCTAATGGACATCGCTTCATCTTAGTTGCGATTGACTACTTCACCAAATGGGTCGAAGCTGCGTCATACGCCAACGTCACCAAACAAGTGGTGGTCCGATTTATTAAGAATCATATCATCTATCGATATGGTATTCCTAGCAAGATCATCACCGACAATGGGACCAATCTGAACAACAAAATGATGAAGGAGCTATGTCAAGAGTTCAAGATCGAGCATCATAACTCCTCTCCTTATAGGCCTCAGATGAATGGCGCAGTTGAAGCTGCAAACAAAAACATCAAGAAAATAGTGCAAAAGATGGTAGTCACCTACAAGGATTGGCATGAGATGTTGTCATATGCCTTACACGGGTATCGTACTTCAGTACGCACATCGACAGGGGCAACCCCTTTCTCTTTAGTATACGGCATGGAAGCAGTGCTCCCCGTAGAAGTCGAAATCCCGTCATTGAGAATCTTGATGGAAGCTAAATTGTCAGAGGCTGAATGGTGTCAAAACAGATACGATCAGTTGAACTTAATTGAGGAGAAACGCATGACCGCCTTGTGTCATGGACAACTGTATCAGCAGAGGATGAAACAAGCTTTTGACAAGAAGGTTCGTCCTCGTGAAATCCAAGAAGGAGACCTCATGCTTAAAAGGATCCTATCTTTTCAACCCGACTCTAGGGGCAAATGGACGCCTAACTACGAAGGCCCGTATGTGGTCAAGAGGGTTTTCTCCGGAGGAGCTTTGATTCTCACGACAATGGACGGCGAGGATTTGCCGCGTCCTGTGAATTCCGATGTAGTCAAGAAATATTTTGTCTAAAAAAACAAAAGAACAGCTCGGTAAGTCGAAAACCTGAAAAGGCGGCTTAGGCAAAAATGAGCGTCTCGGTGGACTGAAAACCCGAAAGGGCGGTCCAGGCAAAAATTAGAGACACAAAACAGAAATAATCATCCTGATAGGTCGAAAACCCGAAAGGGCGATCTATGCAAAAGTTAAGGATCAAAAGACAAGATAACTGCATCGGATTGACTACAGTTTACTTGGGGCAAATCAACTGTCAAAGGACTCGGAATCTGAAGCATCCGAACAGTGAATTCAAAGTTGTTAGGGAGAATAGCGGTTATTGTTCAATGAACCCTCCCTGTATATTTACCATTTTTTTCAAACTTTGTAAGATCCGTGGAGCCACGCCGTTGGCGGGCCACCACCCCATTAATAAAATTTCTTCCTAGTGAAGTCTTTACATTTTGTTGGGAATTCCCATTTATTTTGCTTAGTCATTTCTTCCATTTTTGATAATAGTACTTGGAACGAAACTCTTTTTCGAAAGAAAAATTTAAATCTTTTTGGAAGGCATAAATAATAAACACATTCTCTTTGGACTTGTGGATAATTAAAGTGCGCGTCGGCAGCTATCCTGAGAACGGATAAACTTCGCAGGCCAAATATGGTCAATTGCTAAACAGATTTCCCCGGCGGAGTCCCCCGTGAATCAAAGGGAATATCCCCAGTGAATCAAAGCCCGACCTTGCTCGGCATTCAATCATAATCCCCAGTGGATTAGCACAATCCCCGGTGGATTAACAAACTCCCCAGGAAGTCGACCTTTGTCCAAAACAATCAAAAGCCCAATTGTCATTGGCACCTACTCACAAAGGCCCAACCACCGTTGGCATCTAAGGCTGGATATCGATCATGCTTCCAAAATGATCCTTATATCCCCAACGAAACCACAAATAAAGCCCAATTTTTATTGGCATCCCTCCAGTGGAGTCTCAACCCCAAAAGCCCAATCATTATTGGCACCATCCAACAAAAAGCCCGACCTCGCTCGGCATCCATTACGAAAAGCCCGACCTCGCTCGGCACCCCAAACAAAGCCCAACCTCGCTCGGCTTCCAAACAAAACATAAGCATTCCCGGCGGAATCACCAGTTCTTTTCCCAAGCGGATTAACACGATTCCCCAGTGAAGTAGCATTTTCCTCATGAGGTATGTGTTCCTCATCAACGGTTACGGCTTCAACCCGTCCACATTTTGGAGGTGTTCCCTGCGACATCATCCCCGGCAAAGATCACCGAGCGTTTGCAATGCGATGTCGGTCCACTTCTCATTTTACCGGTCTAAATCTTGTTTTACCAAGTTGTCGGTCATGCAATAAATCAAAACATTTAGGGTATCCCCCAGTGCAAGCCAATCTTTTACACATCCCCAGTGGGAGTCCTGCATTAGTACATTCATACATTCATGCATTCATGCATTTGTACATTTGTACAATCATACAAATCATATGATCACACATTCATGCATATACGCATTCATACATGCAACATACCACAATGTCATCTGTACATGGTTGCTTTAACCACCACGTTTCTTACCAATTTATCGTAAACAATCTGCATTTTTCTCCAATGTCATCCTCCAGTAATGTTACAAAATGAAGCCCAATTTTATTGGCATTCCCCAGTGAGTCATCATTCACACTCACAAATACCAAATCATAACCAAAGCCCGACTTTGCTCGGCATCCCATCATAGTCACCAGTAAATGTTCCCCAAGTGTCATCCCCAATCTGTTTGGTTAAGTGGTGTCACCCTTTTATGCCAAGTGGCAGTTCAAACGAACAGCTTGTGCATATTCCCCAGTATTGTCGCCAAGTGACATTTCTTTAACGAACACTTGTGCACAGTTTTATTTGTTTTTATCCTCAGTGGTAGTTCGGATTTTAACCCGAACAGCTGACTTTGTTTTTATCCTCAGTGGTAGTTCGGATTTTAACCCGAACAGCTGACTTTGTTTTTATCCTCAGTGGTAGTTCGGATTTTAACCCGAACAGCTGACTTGGTTTTCATCCTCAGTGGTAGTTCGGATTTTAACCCGAACAGCTGACCTTTTAACCTTCTTGTTTCTCATTCAGTGGTAGTTCGGAATTTAACCCGAACGACTAACTTTTATCTTCGTTGTCGTGTCATCAGTAGCTCGGAATTTAACCCGAACGACTGACTTTTACCTTCGTTGTCTTGTCATCAGTAGCTCGGAATTTAACCCGAACGACTGACTTTTACCTTCGTAGTCTTGTCATCAGTAGCTCGGAATTTAACCCGAACAGCTGACTTTTATACCCTTGTTTTATCATCATTCAGTGTTAGTTCGGAATTTAACCCGAACAGCTGATCTTTACCTTCGTTTCTTACCAACGATGCCAGTTCGGAATTTAACCCGAACGATTGACGTTTACTCTAGTTTTTTCCTCATCAGTAGTTCGGAATTTAACCCGAACAGCTGACTTTTATCCTTTGTTTTCTTATCCTCAATAGCAGTTCGGAATTTAACCCGGACAGTTGACATTCTCTTTTATTTCCTGTTGTCAATGTACAGTTCGGTAACCAACCCGAACAGTTGACTTTTTCTTTTTGTTGTCAATGAACGGTTCGGTAAACAACCCGAACAGTTGACTTTTCTTTTTATCGTCAATGAACGGTTCGGTAACCAACCCGGACAGTTGACATTTCTTTTATTTCATGTTGTCAATGTACAGTTCGGTAACCAACCCGAACAGTTGACTTTTCTTCTTGTCGTCAATGAACAGTTCGGTAAACAACCCGGACAGTTGACGCGACATTTACTTTCTTGTCGTCAATGGCAGTTCGGCAACAACCCGAACAGTTGATATTTTGTTTCTTGTCGTCAGTGGCAGTTCGGCAACAACCCGAACAGCTGACCCTTGCATTCAATCCGTGTCGTCAGTGGCAGTTCGGAATTCAACCCGAACAGCTGACATTTTACCCTTTTTGGTTCCCGTGGTTAATTGCCCACTCTCCCCAGTGAACAGTTCGGCAATAACCCAAACGGCTAACTTTTTTCCCCAGTGGAACACTATCCCCAATAGAGTCGGATCCCGTTTCTTTAACGAACTCGGGTATCCCTTTATCTCTGTTTGTCCCTAATCAGGTCATCTTTGCCGTTTTGCATTTATACTCGCATCACATGCATTCATAACATTGCATACACGGCATCGCATCCATAATGTTTTACTATCCAAAATGGGTCAAAAACTGGTGTACTTTGTATTTAAGTTTCTTCGACCCGTCGAATCAAAATTTCGCTTTTTAATCTCCGTAGCGAAGAAACTTAAATAGGGGCATCTGTCATACCCCATTTTTTGACCCATTTTCATCTCGTTTTATTTGTTGTCTCGTTTTACGCTTTTTTTTTAAAAAAAAAAAAAGGCCGAGAATTTTCGTCGTTTCAGACAAAATTTCGGCAGGGAGGTATTTTAAAATACCTCATGTCAATTTTTGTTTCGTTTATTAATTTTATTTTTTTATCACTTTTTATTTTTACTTTTAATTTCAGTTTTATTATTATCATTAATTTTTATTTTTATTATTATTATTATCATTTTTATTATTTTTACTATTATTATTATTATTTTTTATTTTTGTTTTTTACATTTTTTGTCCAAAAATCCAGTCCAAGTCAACACAGTCAACAGGCCAGGCTAACACTGTTCACGCCCCCAAACCCAGAATTTCTCATCATCACAAATTTCTCATCATCACAAAATCCTCAAAAATCCAGCAAATCTCCTCCCACATTTAATGCTTGCAGAGATCTTATCTCTAATCCAGGAAAACCAGCTTGCAAGCTTATCTCAATCTATGACAAGCAGCTCAAATTGCTTCTATTTAACAGAACCAAATCAACAGAAAAAAAAGAGAGAATTTTTTAAAAGAGGAAATTTTAACAAACATTTCCAGCAACCTAACATAAGCAAAACACCACAAACCCTTCACAAAGCAAAAACACAACACTGCTTAAACAAAACCCACACACCCTACACGCCCCTAACCCAAACACGTCCCAGCTCAACAAACCAGCCAAACGCACCACAAACACTTACACCCAAACACAACAGCTTTCACGCAAAACCAACCCAACAAGATCAACACAAAGCCAGCTTCCAAAACGCACGCATACCCAACACACAGCACACACACAAACACGTAAACAACACACACGCACGCAAGAGCAAAAAGAAAGGCCAACAGAACCGAACAAAACAAGGTAAAAAAGGGATATTTTTTTCGTATTTTAAATCCTAGATCTAGGGTTTTTGGGGAAGATTTTGAGAAATCCAAGGCCGGATTTGTGTTTAGGGGAGAAAAGGATGTGAGAAAGTGTGTTTATTTTTGAAAAAGAGAGATTTTTAACTCTCCGGCGCGGTGGCGCCGCCGCGTAGGCCGGCGGCCACCACGCCGGAAAACATTCCGGCCGAACAGTTAGAGAGAAGGGGGAGAGGAGATTTTCGGCCAAAGTGAGAAGAAGAGAGAGAGTGAAATGTGAGAAATGAAAGAAATTTGTGAAGGAGGGGGTTTAAATACCCCTCCCTGTTTCTGTGTGACAGGGTGTACGCGTTAGCGTACACCCACGCTCTCCTGCCCCTTTGATTTTAATCATACGGCCCTGGTTATTTTTGCCCTGTGTTTGATCAGGGCCGTCTGATTAATCGGACGGCCCAGATTAATTTACGCAGGCCCAATGCCTTTTGGGCCTTTTCTTTCAAATCTGACTTAGTTTTTACTTCTAACACCCCTAGTTTTAGTTTTTACACCTCCCAAATTTTTATTTCTTTTATTTTCTTTGCAAAATTTATTTTTTCCTTTTATTATTATTTTCTTTTATTGTTTTATTGTTTTTTACATCTCATTTATTTATTTACCTATCATTTTATCTCATGCATTTATTTTTTTATTTATTTCTTTTTGTTCATTTTATTTTGCATCTTTTCTTTATGTCATTCATATATACATTTGGGAACATATATATATATATAAATATGCATTGTTCTTTTATATTTTATATATAGTTCAATCCATGATAAATAAAAATCTTTTTATTTAAATCCAACGATCGTTTTTTTATTAATTCCTCGCGTTTAGCTTATTTTATCACATTTTATTTTAACTCCAAGTAAAAAATCCAAAACAACAAAAACATTTTTTTCTTTTTTATTAAGCGACAAACTTGTTCATTTTGGTTGCAACAACTAATTTGGACAATTTATTTTTCTTTTTATTTAAGTTCTAAAAAAACGAGCGTTTTTTAGTTTATACATTTTTCTTAAAATTCAAGCGAAACTTGAATGAAAAAGGGTGGTTTGACGTATGTCTCTCCTTTCCCCGATCGAATAAACACTTGACGTATGTCTCGTTGCTTAGACGATCGTCATTATTTTCTAGCTTCCCCAAAAAATACGTTTTTAAATTCAAACAAAACTTGAATGAAAAAGGGTGGTTTGACGTATGTCTCTCCTTTCCCCGGTTGTACGAACGCTTGACGTATGTCTCGTTGCTCGGACAATCGTCATTCTATTTTCGAAGTATAAAAACTCACCAATTTTGGCCCTTTGTGGTCAATCCGAACCTTTCGCGCCTTCGCGCTTTTATTTTCAACCTTTTTACGCCTTGCGCAAATTTAACGCCTCCGTGCGTTTGTCTTTTATTTTTAACATTATACGCCTCCGTGCGTTTGTCTTTATTTTCAAACCTTTTACGCCTCTGTGCGTCTGTCTTTTTTTTTCCTTAAACATTTACGCCTTGCGCGAGTTTATCGCCTTAGCGTCTGTCTTTCACCTTTTAAAGCTTTTTACGCCTATGTGCGTTTTCAAACAATTCTTTCTCAAGAACTACGTAAGCTTTGAATTCTCCGACTACCGGGAGATACGTAGGAGCAAGATCGACGTCTTGTCAAGCCCGTTAATAGAAAAATCTTTTTTCTTCTTTCTATTTCGTTTGTTTTTATCTCTTTCTTCACCTCGCATTATGTTTTCTTTTTTTCCTACATATATATATATATATATATATATATATATATATATATATATATGATTAAGCATGCAAGCAAAACGTCAAAAACATTTTTTAGCCTAAGCCAACTAAGAGGTTCCCGTTGAGTACAACGGATGTGAGGGGTGCTAATACCTTCCCCTCGCATAATCGACTTTCGAACCTAAAATCTCTTTCAAGGTAATTTAGAACTTTTTTCCTTTTTCCCCGAAAAATTAAAAGTTCAGTCGTAATTTAGAATTAGTGATTCAATGCTAGTCAATAGCTTGACATCCGAAATTCGACGCGACAAGTACCAAATCCCTTAGGTGTTGAAATCTCATGGATTCTGACTTTGAGATTGCTATCTTGCTTTTGCTTTACTTTACCAACCATTTTGCAGTACTGTCAGAATCAAAGCATGTGCTGTTTTGAACTTTCTGAACTTCAGAATGTTCTTTTTGTTTCACTTAGGATGATTTGTAAGACTTTCATTTGATGTAATCAAATCCTATTAGTAAAACACTGATGAAGTGCAGTATGTACAACATCTAGGATGATATTCCAAGAGGAATATTCCTAATGTTTTGTACTTCAATTGTTCATAAGTCTTCAATGAACAATGAATGTGTGTTTTGCCTTTATTCCAAATAGATGCCATAACTTCTTGATTGATTAAAGCTATTGTACTTTTCTGGGCATCTCATTCATGTCACGTGAGCCTTGAATGTCCTTGATTTTCTGGGCTTGTTTTTTACATCCATACGAACAACCTTATGATTAAGCTTCTGAACAATGTTCCAGCTTCTGAACTGTGTTTCAGCTTCTGAACAGTGTTCCAGCTTTTGAACTGCGTTCTAGCTTCTGAACAGCGTTCCAGCTTCTGAATAGCGTTGCAGCTTCTGAACAGTGTTCCAGCTTCTGAACTACGTCCCAGCTTCTGAACTTCGTTCCAGAGTCTGAACTATGTCTCAGCTTCTGAATAGTGTTTCAGAGTCTGAACTATGTCTCAGCTTCTGAATAGTGTTTCAGAGTTTGAACTACATCTCAGCTTCTAAATTCTGACAGAGTACTTTCTTTTAAATGGTCTTTGATTCCTTGTATCTTGGTATGGTTCATACTTTGTTCCTGTCTTAATTAAACACTCAAGAACACAAATTAAATACCAAGAAACTAATCAAAGTCCATTAATCCTTTTAATCATTTGGGGTTTGTTATCTTTAAAATCAAATAGGGATTTTGCCTCAACAATCTCCCCCTTTTTGATGATGATAAACCAATGATTTAGGATTATGGATTTTGATTTAAAATTATGAGAGGTTTAAGAGCTGAAAAATTGTTTTTATGCTCCCCCCTCATTTTTATAATCCATGTCAGTGGGGTTTTAAGAGTTTTTAAAAGCTCCCCTCACTTTTATAATTCAAGGCATAATTAAGAAATGCAATTTTGAACCAAATTCATTTTACTTCATTAATTAATCATGCTCATTACATCATATATGGTTCAGAAACTTAACAAACAAAAGTGATCAGGCAAAAAAGTTGAAGTTTTAAGAACTCCAATAACTATTGACCACTGACCTACTTGGGCCTAAAACATAAAGACTTAAAGACTTTAAAATCCTAAAGCTTCTCCCCCTTTTTGTCAACAGCAAAAAAATAGGGAGGGACAAGTAGAAGGGATTTAAGGAGTTGAGTCCCCAGAATCTGAGGAAGGCTCAGAATCAAAGACAGAGGGATCCGCAAACACAGGAGGTTCCATTGCTAAGCCATGAGTAGCAACTTCAGCAGTCCATTTTGCTAGGACACATGCAATCTTATGGGTTTTAGTTGCAACCCTAAGAGAGCGTCTAGCAATTTTTTCAGCTTTGGATATTTGTGGTGTGGGAGCTGAAATGGGGGCATCCAAGGTTGTTTTTGAGTGACCTTCTTTTGAGACAAAGGTTTCAAGCGATGCAAACAGAGTAAGAATGTCTGGTAGTTGAGTGGTTGTTTTAATTGTGGCTGGAGCAGGAGAAATATTTTGAGAAGTGTGAAGAGGAGAGATCAGAAATTTGCTGCAAACAGCTTCTGATTCCATGGTGGAGGTAGATTGATTTAGGAGTGGTGGTGGTGGTTGTTGAGCCAGATGTTGGACTTGTTCAATAGGCAGAGATCCTGAGGCTATAGGAGCAGGGTCTGCAGAGACTTCACATATGGAAGGAGTGGTATGATCAGGAAGAATGTTTCTTTCAATGTTCTGAACTTCAGTTTCAGGCATTGTTTCAGAATTCCCTATCTGAGAATCCTCAAATACACCATCATCTGAGTTGAAATCTTCCACGTTGAGATCAAAACCAGTTTGATTTCCATCTTGCTTTTCAGTACCAGTTTCCAACAGGTCAGCACTGTCACTAAGCATGTGGGTGACTAAGATTTCTGCAATATCGTGCAGGTCCTGATCCTCAGCAACTTTCTGTGGCTCTTCTTCCATAAGTTGATTTGCAACCAGAGCTTCTTCTTCAGCAATTTCTTGAACTTCATTGTTTGGCTGAAGTCGTTCAGTAAGAGAATCAACAACATTCTGAACTTTTTCTTCTTTCTGATGTTCTTTCTTAGCAGATGTGACTATCTCACCATCCTCTTTGTTGTAAGGAGATTCATCATCTTGCTGGTTTTCCTTCTCAGCGATTCCTTCTTCTTCATTTTTTTGATCTTCTTCAACATTCTGATTTTCTGTAGGATTCTCATCCATGAGATCCTTTTGGGACTCATTGTTGACAGCTTCTTCTTCTCTTTCCATTGGAATGTTTGAGAGGTTCTTAACTTTCTCAACCTTTCTTTTCTTCTTTGCTTTTCCACCTTTCTGGTCTGGATGTCTTGTTGGTGTAAGCCCTAGAGGCCAATAGTTTATGTTAAACTTTTCATATGTATCATGAATTTTATTATTAAATAAAATATGGCATTCTTTATTACACTTGATATGAGATTAATAAAGTCCCTAGAATAGTTGGTTCATGTGATGGAATATTAAGTGTGACTTAATCATGAGATTACATCAGAAAGAACACTATTCTTAAAAGTATCCGTAGTCAAGCTTTAATATGAATTAGGATAATAATAAAGCATGGAGACTATTATGTATGTAGACTAATGACCATATCTCATGGGTCATGAATATGAGATATTAAGTCTATACATAGGTATGAGTATTAGGAGTAATATTTATACTGGATTGACCCAGCGTGAGAATACTACATAGTATGTTATCAAATTGTCATAAGTTATTCTCATAATGATAATAGTGTATATCACTCTTAGACCTGAAACCACTGTGATCCCTAGATGTGGACTCAAGTGTTTTATTGCCATTCAAACGTTATCTGTAACAAGATAACTATAACGTTGGTTAATGGGCACTCGACGAATCATGCTGAGGGACATGAGTGTCCTAGATGGGATTTGTCCCTCCTTCATAACAGGAGATATATCTTTAGGCCTCTTGATGAAATATGACTGGAAAAATGCATGGCCATGCCGAATTAAGTCAATATGAGATATTGGACTTATTCGTTATTCAGTATATTTCGGGATCAAGAAATATAAATATTGAGCTAAACAAGGGTGACGTAATCTATGCCTTGTGTTCAATAAAGATATTAGGACAAAGGAGTAATCGTACACATAGACATTATCGTGGAAAAAGTTTCGTCAGATCACTTGACATTCTTGTCACTTGGGTAGCAGTGATGTGTTGCTAGATACCGCTCACTGTTTGTAATGTTAAATATAAGATTTAATATTATTACCAACGTTACAAGAACCTATAGGGTCACACACAATAGAACGGTCAAAAGGAGAAATATAAGTAATACTTATATGATGGGGTGCGTTTAACAATTGACGCTAATTAGTTAGTGGAACCTGATGGGTTAATGGGCTTATGGAAGCTCAACAATGATGGCTGATTTCGTGTAGCAATGAGCTCTATAAATAGAGCTCTGATGCTGAAATCAGTAGTGCTAATTTTCGTGTAACCTTAAAGGCAAAACCGAAACCCTACTTCTCTCCCTAACTGTTGTACCCTAATTTTGTCCCAAGCTTTTTCAAAACAAAAAAAAAAAGAGAAAAGTCAAAGTCAACAAAAGTCAACATTTCGCAGAGTTCGCAGAGCAAAGTCATGGTCGCTCTGCGACCATGACAGAACATGGGTGCGCAGAGCCAAGTTCAGGTTGCTCTGCGAAAGTTGCAGAACTCAGAACATGAATTCAGGCTTCCAAAAGCCAATTTTTTAAGGTTCTAACTAATGATTCAGAACCTAAGAGGGTTAAAACTCATTTTTATTCAAACCATATCAAGAGTTTTGCATGATATTGGAAATTTCACAAGTTTGAGCAACACTTTTTGAATAACTTGCGAAACAAGTTACGTTCATAAGCTTTCAAAATCCAACTTGAGCAATAAGCTAAGTTCATTATTTTCAAAACTAAACTTGAACAAAAACCTTGTTCATGATTTTCAATCAAACGTGAACTTAAGCCGAACTTGTTCACTTTTCAAAATCTTTTTTCATACTTGAGCCGAACTTGTGCGTTTTTTCACAAATTTATGCATTTGCCATAAACTTTTTCCTTTTAATGCACATAAACAAGCAAACTTGTTCATTAGGTTGCAACAACTAATTTGAACATTAAAACCTTTTCATTTGAGTTTTAAACCAAGTGTTTTGATAACTTTGGGATTTCTTAAATTTCAAACAAAACTTGAATGAAAAAGGGATGGTTTGACGTATGTCTCTCCATTTCCCCGATTGAACGAATGCTTGACATATGTCTCGTTGTTCGGACAATCGTCATTCTATTTTCAACGTATCCAACCACACCAAACCAATCATTGGCCGTTTGTGGTCAATTTGAACCCTTTGGTCCCCCGTGACCATTTGATTCAATGTTCGACTCGGTTGAGTCACTTTGGTCAATGTTCGACTCGGTTGAGTCCATTGAACCTTTTCTTGATCCCGTTGGATCAATCGAACCCTTTCTCGACACGGTTGAGTCACTTTGGTCAATGTTCGACTCGGTTGAGTCTATTGAACCTTTTCTTGATCCCGTTGGATCAATCGAACCCTTTCTCGACTCGGTTGAGTCACTTTGGTCAATGTTCGACTCGGTTGAGTCCATTGAACCTTTTCTTGATTCCGTTGGATCAATCAAACCCTTGTTCGACTCGGTTGAGTCACTTTGGTCAATGTTCGACACGGTTGAGTCCATTGAACCTTTTCTTGATCCCGTTGGATCAATCGAACCCTTTCTCGACTCGGTTGAGTCACTTTGGTCAATGTTCGACTCGGTTGAGTCCATTGAACCCTTTCTTGATCCCGTCGGATCAATCGAACCTTTCTCGACTCGGTTGAGTCATTTTATCCTTTTTGGTCCCCTCGCGGCCAATTCAAACCTCTTTTCCCCAATGGACATGTTTTATCTATTATAGCGCGATTCGAAACAAACGCTTAAGCCTCCCATGCGCGAGCACACAAGCTATGTTTAATCGCAAGAATACGATCAAAACATCGTTCCTTAAAAATAACCAACAAATACGTTTTTCTAGTAAAGAACTACGTAGCTTTGATTTCTCCATCGCACCGGGAGATATGTAGGAGCAAGATCATCATCTTGTCAAACACAATAATAAAAAACAATTTTTTTCCCTTTCATCATATTTTCTTTTTCCCTTTTACATATTCAAGCATGCAAGCAAAACATTTAAAAAACATTCTAAGCCTTAGCTAACTAGGAGGTTCCCGTTGAGTACAACGGACGTGAGGGGTGCTAATACCTTCCCCTTGCGTAATCGACTCCCGAACCCGATAATGGTTGCGATGACCATCCTTTCCTCATCGTCAAGGGTTTTATTATCGTTTCCCTTTAATAAATAAAAACTTAAGGGTTTATCAACGTTCCCTTTAAATAAAAACTTTGGTGGCGACTTCACACAAACCTTTTGAGCGTTCGTACACGTCTCGGGGTTTTTGCGTTTTTTTAACGAGAGCGCACACTAACCTCTGATCGCTTGGCTAGCACCGGGAACCAGAGGAAACCGTTCCTGTGGATGAGTAGAGGCTCTGCTTGCTTGCTTAGCTGTGATTGAAGAAATCGTTTCTGCACTACAAGAGGTAATAATTCCATCACTGATTCATGTGATATTCGTAATGATCCAAGGAAAGAAAAATAGAAAATTTTTAAACTTCCGTTGCCTTTTGTATGTCGATTTTCCTTCATGTTTTTTAACAAATCCAGATGTCTCAGAGATTGGAGGTGTGGGTAGATTGGAGGAAGTGATATGCAGCTGGGCTATGGTTTTTGCAGTAAATCTCATAAAGGTGTAATCACTATTTTCATCTTCAAGGGGTACCTTGTTTTCTTTGAGGATAAGAGTGATTGGCATTCCATAGGCTAGGGCACTGGTTTGTTTGGGGTTCATACATGAATCGATCATGTGTTGAAGGATAATGAAGCATAAGTTCAACTTTTTCTTGTTGATGAGATGAAACATAATGCAGAGATCTGCATCACTCACAGCTTCATAGGTTCCTGACCTAGGGAGCAAAGTGTGGCGTATCATATTGTGAAGGATTTTTGGTAGGTTAGTAAGGTTTGTGGAGTTAAAAGAGAGGTTAGGTTTGGTATACTCAAGTATGAGTTTGGCACGGTTCGTTTTAGCTTCAGAGAACCAAGAAGGAAAGAAAAGTTCATTACCTTCATTTGGAATTCTTAGAGCTTTTGAGAGGGACTCTTGAGTGAGCTTGATTTTGTTCCCCTTGACAGTTGAAATGAGAGTCTTCTTTCCATCCTTGTCTTTGATCTTCATGGAACTATTGAATTCCCTTACCAAGTCTGGGTAGGTATGTTCTTGAAGAAATACAAAGCTTGTCCATCCTTGGGCATCAGTGTATTCACACAAGTTCCATCCTTTCTTCTTTAGATCAGCAAAATCAAAGTACTTAGCCCTACTTATGGGTCTAGGTGCTTTTTCCTTTTTGATTTTCAAAATGGAAGCTATCTTCCCAATGTATTTTCCTTTCCCATGTTTTGTTGGAGGGGACACTTCTTCTTGCTTATCAGAGATTGACCCTTCTTCAGATTGAGATATGGATTGAGATCCTTTTTCAGATTCAGAGTCCTCTTCTTCTGGTTTAAAGGATTGTTTGGACGAAGTCTTAACCTTCCTCATGTATTGAGAAATGGTTGGTTCAGATTCTTCTTCTAAGTCTGAGAGAAGAATTGTGGAAGTAGAGTATTTCTTGGTTTTTCCAATTCCAGAAATGATTCTTTGAGATCTTCTGGGAGGTTGGGAAGCTGAAACAGATTTTTTAGGTTTTGAAGCTGAATTTTTGGGTTTAGAAGGTTCAGTAGATATGATGATATCAGGGAGAATGGTGCAAAGTGGTTGAGGTTCAGCAGGATATGGTGGTGGAGCAGAACGAGGAACAGGAGTTTGTTCTTGTTCATTATGTTGAGCGTGTTGAGATAAAATTCAAAATCCCTATTTAAAGTTTTAAAGATGATAAACGTATTCAAATTACATTTTTGTTAGATTCTGATTATTTGTGTATTTAACTTGTGTATTTGAGTGTTTTAATTAGTTACAGTTTAAAACCATAAATGGACACAAGGATCATGTGTAACTTGCAATTCAAGAAAGAATTGTTGAAAGAGCATGCACGGCCATGCAAAGGAATTTAATGGGTCAAGAATGAAATAAGTTCATATGGTACCTTAATGCATAAATGGTAACATTCTATCAGAAAAACCAAGAGTATCCAACACAAGAAAATATAAAGAAAAACATTGTTGTATTTGAACCAATAAGAACACAACAACACATGACTAAAGTATGGTATATGGAACACGGTTTTGCTATCAAGGTATAAACAAAACCACTATTTGTCCAATCCATACCATGCAAGTACAAACAAGGAAAGGTTTTTTTGCTGCAAAAAGTGGAATTTAGGGAAAAGGCCACACGTGAAAGGAAGGAAAGGAAGATAGAAAAAGCCTTACCTAGTTAAAGCCTTGCCAGCCAATGTCTCTCTCACACGTGGGAACAATAAAAGAAAACTCAAAAGAATAGTGAATACACGTGAGAATGGGAGCGGATGTGCAACAGGAACATGTTGTGTTTCTCCTATAAATACCAAGCCATGCTGAAGAGATCAGTACCGAATTTTTGAGAAGCAGCAAGCATAAACTACTCACAATACTCAAAGCTCTCTTTTTATTCTTCAATTATAAGTTTACTAAAATTGCTCTTTTGTTTTGAGCTTTGTTTAGTACAACACAAATATTTTATTTTGTCCAAATAAGATTTTGTTTCTTATTGGATTGTAAAGAAAAAAGCTTGTTGTAAACAAGTGTGTAAATTCAAGAGTGAGAAAAGCTCAGTGTAAAGAAAGATCAAGAAGATCAAGACAAAAGAGGAGTTGTGGTTAAGTTATAACTCAACTACCTAGTGGATAATCTCACATTCGTGTGGGGACTGGAAGTATCCTAGTTTTGGCGAACCAGGATAACTCTCTGTGTTATTTCTTTCATCTTCTTTATTCGTTTCACAAATTTCACACACTCATTACACGTATTTATTATTTTTATTATTATTATCTTTCATTTACTAACCATATTTAAATTACTAGCTTGAAATTTCAAAAGGGAATTTTTTAACAGTTCACAATTCAAACCCCCCCTTTCTTGTGAAAATATTTTACTTCAATTGGTATCAGAGCTTGGCTCTGAGACTTCAGCACTTAACAGTGTAAGAGAAAAAAGATTCAGAAAAGAAGAAAAATGTCTAAAGTAAAATTCATGTCTGAAGGAGGCTCGGTCACACGACCACCTCTCTTTGAAGGGGCCGATTACTACTTTTGGAAAGGCAAAATGGAACTGTTTTTACAATCTCAAGATAATCACATGTGGTCAATAGCTGAAAATGGAAACTATATTCCATATGATGATGATCTAAACATAAAAAAACAAGAAGATTGGTCAGAAGAGGAAGGTAAACATATTTTATTAAATTCTAAAGCTAAATTGTTTCTAACCATGGCTTTGAGCAGGGAAGAATATGATTGAACATAGGAATGCAAAACTGCCAAAGAAATTTGGGATACCTTAAAAACCCATCATGAAGGAACTAGCCATGTGAAAGAAACAAGAATTGATATAGGTGTAAGAAAATTCAAATTGTTTGAAATGAAAGAAACCGAAACCATAGATGAAATGTATGGAAGGTTTACTATCATTATGAATGAATTAAGATCTCTTGAAAAGAATTTTACTACTCATGAAAGAGTAAGAAAAATTTTAAGATGTCTTCCAAAATCTTGGAGACATATTGTAACTGCAATAACAGAAGCAAAAGATCTCACCAAACTCAGATTGGAAGATCTAATTGGATCTTTAAAAGCTCATGAAGTTCTATTACAAGAAGACAAACCCTCGAGCAAAAGCAAGATGATTGCTTTAAAAATAAATCAAGAAGATGAAACAAATCTTGATTATCAACAACAGGAAATTGATGATGAAGAAAGTCAAGATCAAATCATTCTTCTCACTCGAAAATTACAAAGAATGATACAAAGAAGAGATCAACACAAAAGAAATATCCCAACAAGAAGAGAAAAATCAGAAATTGACAAAAGTCAAATTATCTGCTATGGATGCTACAAACTTGGACATTACAAATCCGAATGTCCGTTGAACAAAAGAAAATCAAACAACTCTCAGTTCAAACAAAAATTGCTACTTACTTGGGATGATCAAGAAGAACCAACAAGTGAAGATGAACAAGCAAGTCTATGCCTAATGACAAAATCAGATAATGAAGAGGTAAATTTTGAACCATGTTCATCTTGTGAAAAAACTGAATACTTGTTTGACAATCTTTTTTATAACTCTCAAATTCTAGAACAAACTTGTGAAAAATTGAGAAATGAAAATCTTGAACTAAAAAGGGAAAAGGAAGATTTTAAAAAATTAAATGAAGATCTTTTAAAGAAAATTCAATCAAAGGAAATTCCTGAAATTAAAAATGAACCTCATGAAGAAAACATTGCTCTAAAGAAAAATGTTCTACAATTAAAAAATGACATTTCAAACTTTGTTAAATGAACTGAAACTTTTCAAAAGATTATGGGATCACAAGTAAGTGTCTTTGATAGAGCTTACATAGGTTTTAAAACTAATCAAAAACAAAAACTTTATGAAATTTTTTTTATTCCTGAAAAAATTACAAAAAAGAATGAAAGATACAAATGTACATATTGTGAAAAATATGGGCATCTTGAAGCATTTTGCTTTAGAAAGAAGAAAGAACATGCCTTGAGAAAATCAAGATTTACTCATAAATCAAATTCTGTCAAATTTCACAAAGAAAGATCTTCTAAAAATAACACTGATCATCAAGGACCCAAAAAGATATGGGTACCCAAATCACTACTAACTACTACTGCAGGAATGCCTAATGACAGTCAAGAAAAAGCCTTGGTACTTGGGCAGTGGATGCTCAAGACATATGACTGGAGATAAACAAAGCTTTCTCTCCTTCACAAAAAGGCAAGGAGGACTGGTGACCTTTGGTAATAATGAAAAAGCTCAAATCAAAGGTATAGGTATTATTGGTAAGTTAAATTCGGCAAAAATTGAAAATGTTCAATTTGTAGAAGGTTTAAAACACAATTTGATTAGCATCAGTCAATTGTGTGACAGTGGTTTTGAAGTAACATTCAAACCTCACACATGCGAAGTAAGACAAAAAATCTTCAGGAAAGATCTTATTTTCAGGATCAAGAAACAAAAATGTTTATGTTTTATACTTAGATGAACTTCCTGCTGAATCCTGTTTTATGTCTCTTGAATAAAACAAATGGATTTGGCACAAAAGGGCTGGACATGTAAGTATGGAAACTATTTCTAAAATATCAAAACTTGATCTAGTAAAAGGACTTCCTAAGATTAATTTTGAGAAAGATAAGATATGTGAAGCATGTATCAAGGGAAAACAAGTTAAAAGTAGTTTTCACTCAAAAGATTTTATTTCAACAAAAAGACCCCTTGAAATGTTACACATAGATTTATTTGGACCTATCTCAATAGAAAGTCTTGGTGGAAAAAGATAGGGCTTTGTAATCGTTGATGATTTTTCCAGATTCACTTGGGTTCTATTTTTAAAACACAAAAATGATTCTTTTGAAGCCTTTCAAACTTTTTGCAAGAAAGTTCAAAATGAGAAAGAAACCAATATCATCTCTGTAAGAAGTGACCATGGGGGAGAATTTGAAAACTCTTCTTTTGAACACTTCTTTAATGAAAATGGGATATCTCATAATTTTTCTTGTCCTAGAACACCTCAACAAAATGGTGTTGTAGAAAGAAAAAATAGAACTTTACAAGAAATGGCAAGAACTATTTTAAACGAATCAAATGTTGAGAAATATTTTTGGGCAGAAGCCATAAATACGTCTTGCTATATTTTAAATAGAGTTTCAATAAGAAAAGTTTTAAACAAAACCCCGTATGAACTCTGGAAAGGAAGAAAGCCAAACATTTGTTATTTTTACATCTTTGGATGTTATTGTTACATTTTAAACAACAAAGACTATTTAGCAAAGTTTGATTCAAAACCAGACAAAGCTATATTTCTCGGTTGCTCCACCACTTCAAAAGCATACAGGGTATTCAATCTAAGAACAAGAATTCTGGAAGAAAGCATGCATATAAAGTTTGACGAATTTGAGGAACTAGAAAATCAAAGAAAAATCATTGAAGAAGAAGAAGATGAAATTCAAAACAACTCAAATCCTGAAAACTCCATCCAAAAATCTTCAAATGAAGAACCACATCAAAGTCCTCCAAGATCATGAAGAACAGTTGACTATCATCCACAAAATCAAATCATCGGAGAAACAGCTGATGGAATAAGAACAAGAAGATCATTTCAAAACAACGATATGGCAGTGATCTCACAAATTGAACCCAAATCAATAAAAGTTGCAATCACTGATCAGTCATGGGTTGAAGCTATGAAAGAAGAATTACTTCAGTTTGAGAAAAATCAAGTCTGGACCTTAGTACCTAAACCTCAAAATCAATCCATTATTGGTACTAGATGGGTTTTTAGAAACAAACTAGATGAAGAAGGAAAAGTGACTCGAAACAAGGCTAGATTAGTAGCACAAGGCTACAATCAACAAGAAGGCATTGATTATGATGAAACTTATGCCCCAGTTGCAAGATTGGAGGCTATAAGAATTTTACTTGCATATGCATCTCATAAAAGCATAAAACTTTTTCAAATGGACGTTAAAAGTGCATTTTTAAATGGGTTCTTGAATGAAGAAGTCTATGTGCATCAACCTCCAGGATTCGAAAATTTAGAAAAGCCAAATCATGTGTTTAAACTAACCAAAGCTCTATATGGACTTAAACAAGCTCCAAGAGCCTGGTATGAAAGGTTAAGCATTTTCTTAATTAAAAATGGTTTTTCACGAGGAAAAATTGACACCACACTTTTTAGAAAAAAAATGATTTATTAATTGTACAAGTGTACGTTGATGACATCATTTTTGGAGCCACAAATGAAAATATGTGTGATGATTTTTCAAAACTCATGGAAAGTGAATTTGAAATGAGCATGATGGGAGAACTTAAATTCTTTTTGGGATTACAAATCAAACAACACAAAGATGGCATTTTTATTTGTCAAGAAAAATACATCAAAGATTTGCTTAAAAAATATAAAATGAATGAAGCCAAAATTATGTCCACTCCCATGCATCCTTCATCAAGCTTGGACAAAGATGAAAATGGAAGTGATTTTCCTGAAAAGGAATATAGAGGAATGATTGGATCTCTCTTATATTTGACTGCTAGTAGACCAGATATTGTTTTTGCAGTAGGTTTGTGTGCAAGATTTCAAACTGCTCCAAAAGAATCACACTACACTGCAGTAAAAAGAATTTTCAGATATCTTGTGGGGACCACAGATATTGGCCTATGGTATAAAAAGGGATCACATTTTAATCTTATGGCATATTGTGATGCTGACTACGCCGGAGACAAAATAGAAAGAAAAAGTACAAGTGGCGCATGTCAACTTCTCGGAGAAGCCTTGGTTAGTTGGTGTTGTCGTAAACAAAATACTATAGCACTATCCACAACAGAAGTTGAATACATATCCGCTGCTAACTGCTGCTCTCAGGTATTGTGGATAAGAAATCAATTAGATGATTTCTCTCTAAGGTACGCAAACATTCAAATATTATGCGATAATACTAGTGCTATAAATTTATCAAAAAACCTCATTCAGCATTCAAGATCAAAACACATCGAAATAAAACATCATTTTATTCGAGATCATGTAAACAAAAAGGAAGTTGAACTTTTATTTATTGACACAAAAAATCAATTAGCAGATATCTTTACAAAACCTTTAGTAGAAGACCGTTTTATGTTTATTAAAGAGAAATTAAATATAATTAAAAATCCTTGCAAATAAAAAGGCAACTTTTCCTCATCAAAATAACTAATTTCATTTTTTATTCTTCTCTTGTTTCCGTCATTTTAATTTTTTTAAAAAAAAATATAATAAAAAATATGCTATCTATTTTTACTTGATCGTTGCTAATCTTTTTCTAATTAAACTCTCCTTAATTATCTCTTTATTCTTCTCCTGATTTCATTTGTTTTAAATTAGCCTTGATTATTTCTTTTGGTCAAATTAGTTTTAATTACCTGTTTTCAACAGAGTTAATTAGTTTTACTTTTCCTAAAAAAAAAAAAAAGGAACACCACCACATTTGCTCCTATCAAAGCCAAGAATTTTCGGCTCTTAGGATTTCGACATCCTGCTTCCAGCTTTTCGGCTCTTTCCCACTTTTTGATGAGCCAAAGGAGGAGAATATGCACATGAATTAGATTACATACCCTTGAACCAAGCTGAAAGTATAGTTATGTTTTATCTTTTCTTTGTCATGCATGTCTTCTGTAATGTTATTTGCGACGTGTATGTTTTAGTTAAGATTTTTTTCAAGTGTATGAAGTATCAATCAAGTTAAAAAAAATACTACGGTTCAAACAAAAAATTTGTTTCCCTGCTTTAAATATTAAATGCTAAAAATGAGGGGGAGTCCTTTGATAAAATCATTGAGTAGTAAATTTGATCTAAATCATGTTCTCTCAAAAAACATGTTATAAGAAAATAGAAGATCAAATTGAGGGGGAGCTTACTGATTAATCTACATCAGAATCCTTTAAATAAAAATCTAATTCAAATAAGTTTGTCATCATCAAAAAGGGGGAGATTGTTGAGATAAAATTCAAAATCCCTATTTAAAGTTTTAAAGATGATAAACGTATTCAAATTACATTTTTGTTAGATTCTGATTATTTGTGTATTTAACTTGTGTATTTGAGTGTTTTAATTAGTTACAGGTTAAAACCATAAATGGACACAAGGATCATGTGTAACTTGCAATTCAAGAAAGAATTGTTGAAAGAGCATGCACGGCCATGCAAAGGAATTTAATGGGTCAAGAATGAAATAAGTTCATATGGTACCTTAATGCATAAATGGTAACATTCTATCAGAAAAACCAAGAGTATCCAACACAAGAAAATATAAAGAAAAACCTTGTTGTATTTGAACCAATAAGAACACAACAACACATGACTAAAGTATGGTATATGGAACACGGTTTTGCTATCAAGGTATAAACAAAACCACTATTTGTCCAATCCATACCATGCAAGTACAAACAACGAAAGGATTTTTTGCTGCAAAAAGTGGAATTTAGGGAAAAGGCCACACGTGAAAGGAAGGAAAGGAAGATAGAAAAAGCCTTACCTAGTTAAAGCCTTGCCAGCCAATGTCTCTCTCACACGTGGGAACAATAAAAGAAAACTCAAAAGATTAGTGAATACACGTGAGAATGGGAGCGGATGAGCAACAGGAACATGTTGTGTTTCTCCTATAAATATCAAGCCATGCTGAAGATATCAGCACCGAATTTTTGAGAAGCAGCAAGCATAAACTACTCACAATACTCAAAGCTCTCTTTTTATTCTTCAATTATAAGTTTACTAAAATTGCTCTTTTGTTTTGAGCTTTGTTTAGTACAACACAAATATTTTATTTTGTCCAAATAAGATTTTGTTTCTTATTGGATTGTAAAGAAAAAAGCTTGTTGTAAACAGGTGTGTAAATTCAAGAGTGAGAAAAGCTCAGTGTAAAGAAAGATCAAGAAGATCAAGACAAAACAGGAGTTGTGGTTAAGTTATAACTCAACTACCTAGTGGATAATCTCACATTCGTGTGGGGACTGGAAGTAGCCTAGTTTTGGCGAACCAGGATAACTCTCTGTGTTATTTCTTTCATCTCCTTTATTCGTTTCACAAATTTCACACACTCATTACACGTATTTATTATTTTTATTATTATCTTTCATTTACTAACCATATTTAAATTACTAGCTTGAAATTTCAAAAGGGAATTTTTTAACAGTTCACAATTCAAACCCCCCTTTCTTGTGAAAATATTTTACTTCAGAGCGGTGGTTTTTGTTCTGGCCATGGCAGTGTTTGCGAAGAGATTGAGTTTTTTTCTTTATGAAGTTTTTTTTTAGAAAGTTTTGGTAAGAAGTAGAGAGATGAATGAAGTTAAGTGAAATGGTGATTTATTTATAAAGGTGAACGTGTAGGAAGAGAAAGAGAAATTGATGATGGTAGTTTTATGGGAAAAGATGAAACTGAAAAGTAGTGGACAAGAGAGAGAAAAGTAGACATTTGAGAGGAGAAGGGAGAGAGACTGATTTGATAGTTCGCTTTTTGCATGGAGGTTAATGTCTTTATCACATTAACTTATATATACGCATTTAATGCTAAGATATGGAGAGATTTTTAGAGAAGGATGAAAATCACTTATGAGAGTGATTTATTTAATTCAGAAAAAGTTTTTCCTGAATATTCTGAGTTCAGAGTGCCATGCTGAACTAGGTGAACGTTCAGAACCTGAATCAACATTCTGAACTTGTTGAACATTCTGAAGAGAATCAGAATGAATCAAGGGGGTTTGTCCTAGGCCCTTAGTGATTCAGTAATCAATCTTTATTGGGATTTTTCATGATTAGCAATTTTTCTTTGATAAAATTGAATCTATTCTCAACTAATGGTTTTGTGAAAATGTCAGCTAATTGATTTTCAGTATCAATAAAACTTAACTCAATGTCCTTTTTCTGAACATGATCACGTATGAAATGATGCTTAATTTCAATATGTTTAGACCTAGAATGTTGAATTGGATTTTTTGATAGATTGATTGCACTTGTGTTATCACAAAAAATAGGAACATTAGAGTACCTTAGTGAGTAATCTTCCAACTGATTTCTGATCCACAAAACTTGAGAGCAACAACTTGCTGCAGATACATACTCAGCTTCTGTTGTGGAGAGTGCATTGGTATTTTGTTTTCTACAGGACCATCCAATCAAGGCTTGTCCTAAGAATTTGCAAGATCCACTTGTACTCTTTCTCTCAACTTTGTCTCCAGCATAATCAGCATCGCAATAGGCTACAAGATCAAAACTACACCCTTTTCTATACCAAAGGCCAAGATAAGTAGTACCTACTAAGTATCTTAAGATCCTTTTTACAGCAATTAGATGAGATTCTTCTGCACATGTTTGAAATCTAGCACATAAGCCTACTGCAAACACTATGTCAGGTCTGCTAGCAGTCAAATAAAGCAATGATCCTATCATGTCTCTATACTCTTTTTCAGAAATTGGTTTTCCATTTTCATCTCTATCTAGGCTAGATGATGGATGCATAGGGGTAACCATTATTTTTGCTTCATTCATTTTATAT
The DNA here is from genome assembly GCA_018208015.1 of Medicago ruthenica. Lineage (NCBI taxonomy): Eukaryota > Viridiplantae > Streptophyta > Magnoliopsida > Fabales > Fabaceae > Medicago > Medicago ruthenica. The sequence goes on along the minus strand of CM031371.1, from coordinate 52,270,969 downwards.
TTTTTAAGAATGTCTTTGACATATTTTTCTTGACTTATGAAAATGCCATCTGGATGTTGTTTGATTTGTAAACCAAGGAAGAAACCAAGTTCACCCATCATGCTCATTTCAAATTCACTTTGCATGAGATCGGAAAAATCTTCACACATTTTCTCTTTGGTTGATCCAAAAATAATATCATCTACATAGACTTGAACTATGAGTAAATCTGAGTTTTGAGTTTTTTTAAAAAGTGTGGTATCAATTTTTCCTCTGGAAAATCCATTTTCAATTAGAAATGTGTTAAGTCTTTCATACCAAGCTCTAGGGGCTTGCTTAAGACCATAAAGTGCTTTAGTAAGTTTAAAAACATGATTAGGTTTCTTTTTATTTATGAAGCCAGGAGGCTGACTTACATAAACTTCCTCATTTAAAAAGCCATTTAAAAACGCACTTTTGACATCCATTTGAAAGAGTTTGATGCTTTTATGTGCAACATATGCAAGAAGAATTCTAATAGCTTCTAACCTTGCTACTGGTGCAAAAGTCTCATCATAGTCAATACCTTCATGTTGGTTGTATCCTTGAGCAACCAATCTTGCCTTGTTTCTGACAACATTGCCATCTTCATCAAGTTTATTTCTAAACACCCATCTTGTTCCAATGATTGTCTTTCCTTGATTATTTGGAACTAAGTTCCAAACCTTGTTTCTTTCAAACTGAGAAAGTTCATCTTTCATGGCCTCAATCCATGAATCATCAACTATAGCCTCATTGATTGACTTGGGTTCCATTTGAGAGATCATAGCCATGTTGTTCCATTGGAAGGACATTCTGGTTCTTACACCATCAGTTGTGCTTCCAATGATTTGATCTACAGGATGATCTCCTACCATTCTCCAACTTCTAGGAGGGATTTGTAAGGATGTGTCCTGAATATTATGATCATCCTCTTTTTCTACCGAACTTACAGTGTTAAGGAGTGTTATGTGTTCATTTGATGGACTTCCTTGCACAATTACTCTAGAAACTGAAAGAGATCACCTTAGGTTGGTATGCTATCAAAGATAGTAGAATGTACAGACCTATGGGAATTACTTAGTACGAATGGAGAATCATCCGAATAATAAGATCATTAGTCGAGTACTTGAAGGGACATAACTTATAATTGGGCTTAAAAGAGAGCCGATAAGAGTTTGAACCTTTCCAGATGAATTATTCTCGAAGAAACTCGAAGAGTAACCTAATGGACATGATAGAGCTAAGGAGACCGAAGTTGTCTCGAAAAAGATTATGAGTATGAAGTCCTTACGGATAAGAATCGTATGAATGAGAATGAGACTCGAGCCAATAGTGGGTTTTAGTATACGAAAGAAGCGAATCTGGAAGAGTATTCAAGAAATCAATTCGCGGGAGCAAGTATATTGTATGTCTAACGGAAAACACAAAGTCAGGAGATGACCAGTCAATAAGGTAAGTAGTGCTTCGAAGCAATACACAGTATGAAGTTAACCCTTGTTATTAGCATGTGAGCTTCGAAGAATGATTAAAACACTTGGACAAGCATGTAGTCTAAACCGCAAGTGAAGCAACAAACAGTAAGATGGTTCTGTTATGGTAACTACGAAGTTATAAAAGAGTAAGATTGGTCAGGAGATTTTACATGGTAATGGTGGTGTATTACTCCTATCTCAAATCAGAGTTGCGCAGCGGATGAGTAATCCAGGAATGAGTTAACAAACAATTCTAAGCTGAAGCTTAGAGAACTAGAAGGCTTGTGAAATCCTTGCCAGATGAAACGCAAGAAAGGTATTAAGTGCTCAATTTTTATAACGCAGAATAGCAGTAAGCAGTAACGACTTGAGTATATCATAAGTTCTAACGGGAAATCTTAAAAGTTAAGCTGAGGGATACTTCAAACCTCGAAACCCAGGAGTAAAGGAATATCGAAGAAGTTTAAGATTATGTTTTAAGGATAAGAAGGATGTGTTCCTACCACGTTAAGTATAAAGCGATTAAGGTCACCGCTAGTATGGTAATTTGGCTATTTAGCTCAGTAACTTCAAGTGGGCTTGAAGAGTAAGTTTAGCCAAAAGAAAATTATGCATGAGTCAACAACAGTAAAGGTTGCACTAGCAAGATGATATCTTTGGACTTGAAGCGTCGATCGGGAACGACAAATATAATGGCATATGAGTTTATTTCCCCTTGTACCCGCGCTATGTCAACATGTCTCATGTGAAGTAGATAATATAGTCACAAGAAAGGGGGGGTTTGAATTGTGACCCTTTTTAAAATTTAATCATGTACTTAAAAATACTTCTCAAGTTGAAACTTGGAAGAATAAAGTTAAACCAACTTCAGAACGTTCTGAAGTATTAGTTGCAGAATAAAATATTTAAGTTAAGTATTGTGTGTGTGTTGTGTATACAGTAATATAAAGAGTATAGAGAGAGAAGAAGGACACACAGAATTTTATAGTGGTTCACCCAATGTGGGTTAGTCCACTCCTCACAATCTTGTGAGAGTTTTCCACTATGATGCTTGAGATACTCTCTCAAATCATGCACCTTACAATCTTGTTCACTTGGAACGGTTACACATTGTATTCTCTAAGCCTCAGCAGGCTCTTAACTTTCTGTACTAAGTCACACCAGACCTTGCACTATGTTACTCAACCTAGACTTTAATAACCTTAAAACTAGATAAGATTTGTTCTTTACAATTGATTGGATATTTGAAGAAATGTTGTCAAGATGGTACGAGGTATATATTTTCAACATTCAAGTACGAGTTCAGACAAGACTAAGTTAAGACGTGCCACTTGTAGTTCCCGCTAGTTGGAACGCCAAGGCCACGTATAAGTTAAGGCATTAATTAAAGTTAAGAATTAATTAAAGATTAAATGTGTCTCATGTTTTCTCGCTAGTTAGAACACAGGGGGTTCCGGCGAGCTGAAACGGTGAAGTTACCATCCACGAGGATAGCCGCACATAAGAGATTAATTAAAATGTTAAGTCGTGTCTTTCGTTTTTCACGCTAGTGGGACACGAAAGGTTCATTCATAAGTTAAGACTAATAATGTAAATATGATAAGTCGTGTCTTCTGTTGTTCACGCTAGTGGGAGACATGAGGTTCACGCTAGTGGGACGAGTTATTCCGCAAGGATGACCGCACGACGACAAGAGGAGTCCGGTGACTAGCCTCAGATAGGAATTTTCATCGGTAGTAGGGAGATGTATTTCGGGGTTACTCCACTCGGATGCACTCCGTAAAATGAACCAAGATAATTATTGTATGTTCAACGCTAACACGCTAACTTAAAAATAAGATATGATTAATATGACTATGATAAGAATATGATAGAGACAGATAGCGATCCTAGTTTTCCCCTGATCGCTAAGATATGTAGAGACTAACGGCGATCATAGGATCCCCGAGATCGCCTGCAGCCTAAGATAGGTGGAACTCACTGAGACGCCAGTCTCACCCCAATCCCTTTAATTTAGTTTCAGGTAAGCAGGTGGTTCACAAACAAGGATTCATGTCGGAGATTAGCAAAAAGGAAAGCCGAATGATTCACCTTTATGTACATGATTCGTACTAGCCTCAGATATTTTATACGTAGTCAGTGTTGTACCAGAGATGTATTTATCAGATGTTATATTTTATTGGACGTACGAACTTGTATTTTTTATTGTAATCATTCGAGAAGAAATTTTTTATTGTATTTTTAATGTATCCATATCAAGTTTATGCTAAATATTCTAGACAGTTTAGTAAGAGTGTTAGATACTTCATATCCTCATATTTAAACATCTTCTTAAGGTTTGAGAAGCAGCCAAATTTTCAAAGGGTCACAATTCAAACCCCCATCCTTGTGACGATTATTTTTACTTCATTTAAAAGGCCAAATAAAAATAGATTAAAATATCCTTTTCACCATGCAAATTTCAAAATATTATAATAAAGTTCAATACATTTATAAGACAAGAGTTTGGGGAATCATGAATCTAGGAGTTTATTTTCTATCAACAATTTTAAGAAGTAACAAGGAGCACGCTAATTTATCAAAATTAGAGAAGAATCACCTCATGCTTTCATATTGTGCTTCTATTCATACATACAAAAGAGGAAAATATATAAGTCCTTAATGTTTAAAACAAAAAGATTCTTATCGTGATATGATGTGATAACTATCTTTATTGAAAGCATAAAAAGAAAAATTTAAAAGAAATGAAATCAATACTTTTATACGTATTTATGCTCTCATCATGTTCACTTACGCCAAAAAAAAAATCATTGACTATACGAAGAAATCATAAAGTAGGGTATCTAGCAATTAAACTCGCCCATCTTTTAATGATGATTATGATCACCTTAAGGAAATTGCTTTATACACTTTAAAGAAGGCTAAAACACACCAGTAAATGACGGTTTTACCCCGGTGGCAGTTAATTGCCGCTAGGATGGTGCATCGGTAGTTAACTGTCACCGGACCCATCGGCAGTTAGTTGCCGCCATCCCCATCGGCAGCTAACTGCCGCTGTGATCTGTATTTATGCAGAAACGAAACAGAACATGTTTACAGGTTTTTAAAATTTCCAAATTCTCTCAATTTCTCTCCAATCCTCTCCAATTTCATTCCACTAAATTCAAGCAATTTCATACCCATTAGCAACAAGTAAGTAGTATTAATCATTTTTAATGTTAATTTTAGTTTAGATAGGTTTATTTTTTTTAATTTTGGTAGATTGAATGTGTAGTTTATGATGTTATAGATGAATGTAGTTGTTGTGAATGTTGTTAGATTATGTTTAAGTATAATGTGGTTGTGAATGTTGTCCAATTAACACAATTTGAATGTTGCACGCAAAGTGTTTGTTAAAATGCCTAAATGAGTATGTTGATGAATGTTGTTTAGATTGTGATAGAATTGTGAGAATGTTGGAATTGTGATAGAATCATGTTTTTATTATGCCTAATTTTTTTAGTTTTGTTTTTGTGTAGATATGTCTGATCAGAACCAAGATAGGACGACTAGAGCTAGTAAGCAGCCCATGACTAGCAGCTACTGACGGGAGAGGCAGACTGCAAACCCTCATGTGCCTAAGAGGGGAAGAGGTCGAAGGCCTGTTGGGGGTGAGGGTAGTTCTCAGCCGACACAGCAGGTGTCGCAGGTGGAGGACCCCACTCAGTACCTGCATTATCAGGAGCAGCTACATGATGCCACAGATGGTGGCTATGACGTCCAGCATGTTGCGAATGAGGGTGGGGACGACGATGCGGCTGTGCTAGATGAGGACGAGATTGCGGCTGCGACAGCCCCCGAGCAGTTACCTGATGTGGCTCCATTTCCTGGAGGGCCTTATGATGACTCATTGTTGTCATCATATGCTTCACACGTTGCATTACCGTTGTGGTATAATACAAACAATGTAAGTTTTCTTTTTTAACTTTTATATATGAAGTCGATATATTTTTTTTTGTATGATAACTTTTAAAAAAAAATTACATGAACACATGACGTTGTCTGATTATTTTTTTTGTCTTCGATTATTGTTCGCGCGTAATTTTTTATATATGAACATGCTTTTTTTTGTATGATAACGTTTAAAAAAAATGACATGAACACATGTCGTTGTCTGATTTTTTTTTTGTCTTCGATTATCGTTCGCGCGTAATTTTTTATATATGAAGTATATGCTTTTTTTTGTATGTTTTTTATTTATGTGGTATTTTTTTATTATTTTAGATTCGTAACACCCGTAGGATGAGATGCACAAATCACGGGCCGAAGGTGGCAGAGATCCAGCGTCCACATATGAATCAACTCTGGTTTTGAGATCCTATAAGGGCGAGCGGGTTGCATGATTTGCTGTACACATGGTATTCTACTGTTAATCATGCTCTGCTCCAGGCGCTAAGCGAGAGGTGGCATTCCGAGACCAGCAGCTTTCACAAGCCTACTGGGGAAATGACCATCACTTTAGATGATGTGGCGTGTCTGCTGCATGTTCCTGTTGAAGCGCGGATGCTGAGCCATAGAAAGAAGGTGTCTCAGGTTGATGGGGTGGAATTGATGGTGAGGTACTTAGGTGTCACCCAGGTGTATGCGGTGAAAAATTGCAAGACTGAGTATGGTGGCTACATTAGCTATAAGGCGCTGAAGGAGCTTTATGAGGATCACCTGAGTGTGGCCACCAGATTAGTGCTTGCTGAGACGCAGGAGCAGCTCCAGGAGCTAGCCAGGCGTAGGCTTGTCTGTGTGAGGTGTTTCCTCCTATCCCTGCTTGGATGTACGTTGTTTGGTGACTTGAGCAACAAACACATCGACCTGACATACCTGCAGACGGTGGAGACCTTTGTTGTGATGAGGGACTACTCGTGGGGAGGAATGACATTGGCATACCTTTACCACACTCTATCCGAGGTCTCTTCGCTTGCAGGAAAGAGGATAGGGGGAAACACGACACTTTTGATGGTAATAATTTTAATTTACTATGTCTTTTAATTTACTATGCTTTTTAATTTACTATGCCTTTTAATTTACTATGTTTGCTAATAACTTATAAATGTGTTTGGTTTGTGCAGGGGTGGTTCTTGGCACATTTTCCAAAAGTCTACCCACATGACCATAATGATAAATACAAGCAAAACTATCCTTGCGCGGCCAGATGGATTCCACACAGGGGTCATGCGAATCTGAAGCCCTACTGTCTGGCGCTGGATCGTTTGCAGAATACATGTTGTGTTCTCTTCATTCTTTTGAGTTTCCAAAAAGACTTGCAAACATTTACGCTAAGTATAAGACACTTTAATGCCAAGATTTTAATTTAAAAAAAAAAATCCAACAAAACAACGACATAACATAATAATACCACCTAAACATCTTCATCCGGGCGAATCAAACTCTGGAGAATATCTTAAGGCGACCTCAGCAACGTAACATCCATCTCGAGGGGGTCTTATTCGGCTCAGCAAATATCGAGAACATGCTCCTCACGTCGTCGTCGTTCGTTAACTCCGACCGAGTGAACGACAAATTCCCGTCTGAGTCGAACAATGGACGGTGATACCAAACGTATTCCACCCTCCTCGCGTCTCCGTGGTTGATTCGTTGGTTGATTTCATGAAGTATATCCTTCAATTCTTTTAACGTCACATCGTCGCGAACCTTGGAAAAATGTTGGTTACCACCGTTGAAGGATACATGAAAGTATACTTGAGCCATTTTTTCATATCTACACCATAAGAAATTAAAAACAATCCAATTAAAAACTCATTCAAACATTTCATCAAAGACTTGTAGTGCAAATTATACATAAACCCTAAAGCTAAAACTTACAACATAAACATGCAAAGATCTAAACATTTAAGTAACATAAGTCATTTCCATGTAAACATTCTATCATTTCTTGCCAAAAAAATCAAAAATTAAACAAAGTCTAAAACTAAAAAAAAAATTAAGATAATAAATATAACATATAAGCATAAAATGACAATGAACTTGATTATGGAAACTTACTTGTTATTGGAGTGTTGGTTGATTTGAAGTTGAAAAATTTGATATTTTTGGAAGATTTGAGAGAGTTTTTAGAGATTGAAGAGATGAAGTTGCAGGTTCTGGTTGCTGAGCTTCATAAGTACTGATCGCAGCGGCAGTTAGCTGCCGATGGGAACGGCGGCAACTAACTGCCGCTGGTTTCCTTCCCATCAGCAGTTAGCTACCGCCGGATCCTTTCCATATGCAACTAACTGCCGCCGGAGTAAAAACTTAAATTACTGGTGTGTTTTAGCTTTTTTTAAAGTGGTAAAAGCAATTTTCTCACTTTAATTCGTTTTGTTTTCTAGCTCCATTTTGGCCCATTATGAAAATGACAATCCCTTTCTCTTGTATCTTCTTCATACTAAGATAAATAAATGGTGATTTCTTTACTACATTGAAAATGATGATATGTGAATGTTGTGATACACTATGCCTAGGTTTTATGAAGCCGAAAGACGACATTTACCCCTAACTAGACTCTAACCCGAGCGATGCACGGGTTTTGTAGAGCTTCATATATAATTATCAAATTTGCTATATTATTACTTTTATAATTATATTCAATATTATGTTATCAAACTACCTTAAAAAACAGCAAAAACAAAAGATGGACAACAATAAAAATGACAAATCAAAATAAAAAATATATATAAAAGCTTGCACCAAGAAATTGGTCTTAAATGTAAAAGCTGGAACTGTTATGTGGTAATCGAAAGAAAAATAATAATAATAATAATAAAAAGGATATGTTAATAACTTATATATAATGATGAATAGAGACTCCCCCTTACCTTTGGTTTGCAGAATTTGATATTCCTACGGTAAAATCTCTCTCCAGGTTCTTCTCACTTGTCTCCTTGCTTCTTCTCTCCACAACCCTAGTTTTCCTTTGATCTCTAATCTTTTCTTGTTTGTTGACTGAGCTAGGTTTCTCTCATAACTATTTAACGGGTTTACTCTTCAATTTTAAAATATATTATTAAGTACAAAAATATATTAGATTTAGTACAAAAATATCTCAAATTGAGTACCAAAATATATCATATTCAATATAAAAATAGTATATTAGATTTAATTCAAAAATATCTCAAATTGAGTACCAAAATATATCATATTCAATATAAAAATAGTATATTAGATTTAATTCAAAAATATCTCAAATTGAGTACCAAAATATATCATATTCAGTATAAAAATATATTATTGAGTATTAAAATATATTTCATATTACAAACCAAAATATATTAGATTGTGCATAAAAATATTTTAGCAAAACTTGGGGACTAAGAAATCACTTTCTAACATATTCAATATAAAAATAGTATATTAGATTTAATTCAAAAATATCTCAAATTGAGTACCAAAATATATCATATTCAGTATAAAAATATATTATTGAGTATTAAAATATATTTCATATCACAAACCAAAATATATTAGATTGTGCATAAAAATATTTTAGATTTAATTAAAACACTACTTAATTCCTTCATTCAAACCCCCTTTTTATAATTGCCGTAGATATATATAAAATAAAAGCAATTATAAGTCACAAAAACCATTAGTGATCCAGTGGTTACAGCTGTGACCTATTAGAAGTTGGTCTGTGGTTCAACTCTCAGCAAGGATTATGGATTCATGTAATCAGACTACTTAACATTTACTAGACTCTAACCCGAGCGATGCACGGGTTTTGTAGAGCTTCATATATAATTATCAAATTTGCTATATTATTACTTTTATAATTATATTCAATATTATGTTATCAAACTACCTTAAAAAACAGCAAAAACAAAAGATGGACAACAATAAAAATGACAAATCAAAATAAAAAATATATATAAAAGCTAATAATAATAAAAAGGATATGTTAATAACTTATATATAATGATGAATAGAGACTCCCCCTTACCTTTGGTTTGCAGAATTTGATATTCCTACGGTAAAATCTCTCTCCAGGTTCTTCTCACTTGTCTCCTTGCTTCTTCTCTCCACAACCCTAGTTTTCCTTTGATCTCTAATCTTTTCTTGTTTGTTGTAACCCTAATTCTCTAATGTTCTCCTCTATTTATAACCTTTTAACTGAGCTAGGTTTCTCTCATAACTATTTAACGGGTTTACTCTTCAATTTTAAAATATATTATTAAGTACAAAAATATATTAGATTTAGTACAAAAATATCTCAAATTGAGTACCAAAATATATCATATTCAATATAAAAATAGTATATTAGATTTAATTCAAAAATATCTCAAATTGAGTACCAAAATATATCATATTCAAAATATATCATATTAGATTTTTTTTCATAAATTTCTTTCAAAAGAAAAGTTAGGGTTAGTCATTAGGGTTGTCAAGACTACCCTAATTCTCTAATGCTCTCCTCTATTTATAACCTTTTAACTGAGCTAGGTTTCTCTCATAACTATTTAACGGGTTTACTCTTCAATTTTAAAATATATTATTAAGTACAAAAATATATTAGATTTAGTACAAAAATATCTCAAATTGAGTACCAAAATATATCATATTCAATATAAAAATAGTATATTATATTTAATTCAAAAATATCTCAAATTGAGTACCAAAATATATCATATTCAATATAAAAATAGTATATTAGATTTAATTCAAAAATATCTCAAATTGAGTACCAAAATATATCATATTCAGTATAAAAATATATTATTGAGTATTAAAATAAATTTTTTTTTCATAAATTTCTTTCAAAAGAAAAGTTAGGGAGAAATGTGTCATTTTGGGTGTTAGGGTTGCATTAGGGTTAGGGATTCATGTAATCAGACTACTTAACATTTATATGTAAGTGATATGTAAGTGATTATAAGAATATATAAGTAATTAAATAAATAATGATATCAAACACGATAAATCGTCTATCAGAAATGTTGGACATCAACACATAATTACTTATAATGTCTAACAATAATATGTTATTTCGACACCAAATACAAACACGATGAACAGTATTTGTACGGTATTTTATTAACTACTAAAACGCATGCGATTAATCTTTTATTTTTATTTTTTTTAAGGAGGAAAATCATTGCATTTCATTAGCTAAAATGTGCCAAATACATGAAGGTACATCATCGATAATGTGGGGGCTAGGATTAGATGGGGCTGCCTGAGCTAACTCATGGGCGACCCCATTTGCTTGCCTCCTGTTGAACTCAACATGAGAGTTCTGGAATCTATCAGCTAATAACTGTTTACAAGCAAAAATAATACAACCAAACTCGCGACTATCATCAATACGTGAGTTAACACAATCAACAACTCTTTTTGAATCGAGGGCGAAGTCCACATTGTCGAATTGGAGATTAGACACCCATTCCAAAGCTGTATGTAGCCTGACGGCCTCCCCTACATCAATATCACACAGAGGAGCAAACCAATCTGTTTTTGCGAGAACAAAGGCGTCAGCATCGTCCCTAAGGCACATACCCAAACCAACCCTGTTAAGAGAAGTGGAGAATGATGCATCTATGTTGCATTTGTACCTACCAGATGCCGGTGGCGTCCATCTTTCCTCATCTTGCCGTGTAGGCCGCGCCTGTGAAGTGATAGCATGGGCATGACTACGAGACCTGATGTGTTGAGCCGCTCTCCAGTCATCCAATAGATGGGTTGCGCGTTGGAGCACCTGCGAGTTAGATTCATTTTGTTCCTGCCAAAGTTTCGTGTTGCGACTCTTCCAAAGACTCCACATAATCGTGGCCATAAGCTCACATTGACCTGAGGAAAAATGTTGCAAGAGAGTAAAAATGAGGGAATGCATATTATAATCTTGACGAAGCACACTATTAATTGTGTCCCATAAATTCACGTCACGCCACACTTTGACAGCTTTAGGACATGCAATAAGAATATGGATGTTGTCTTCATAGTTATTGTTACACTGAACACAATCAAGAGGACACGAGACACCTCTATTGCTTAGTCGGGCGCGTGTTGGAAGGCAGCCACGACACACACGCCAAAGAAAATTCTTAACTTTGGGAGGCACTTTTAACTTCCAAATGAGGTTCCAGTGACCAGGAACATGTAGGTGTGAGTTTTCTGCAATTTCAATCACACATAGTCTGTAAGCACTTCGAACAGAGTACATACCACTCTTTTCCCCTTTCCAAATCATTTTATCTTCCGTAACCAGAGGTTGAAGCGGTGTATTAAGAATTAACTGAGCAGTAGGCGCATCAAACAGGCTATATATGAGAGGAGCTTTCCAAGCCTTTAAATCCTGGTCAATAAAATCACATAATTTCACCTGCATCAATGGCTCAAAAATTGGGTTAGTCGTTGACAAAGACATTAAGTGCTAAATTACAAAACATCAACCACTTGCGGTACTTTGTTTTAGTGGTTAAGAAAGTACCGTAAATAGTTAATGTCATAATTTTAGAAGTAAATCATTAAATTGGTCTATGTATTTGTAAGTCATTTTTAGGCTCTATTTGGTAAGGTCAAGAAACTAGCTTATAGGGGATAGTTTATAAGTTCGTCTGACAAAAAAAGCTCTATTTGGTAAGAGTCTTTTCACCACGAGCTTATACCTTATTTTTCAGACGCTATTTCAAGTATCGTTTGAGTTTATAGTTTTTACCCTATTATTTTTTGTTCCATTTTTACCCTTATCATTTTAATTAAAACCCACCTTTGCCCTTTATATATTAAAACACATTTATTACGTTTTCAATGCTTTGCCTCTTTTTTTTTTTTTTTTTGGTTCCTACGTTTCCAGTTCCTATATACTCCCAATTCAGTACAATTCAACTACTCGAGCTTACTTTTAAGCATAATTTATCATGTATTACATTGAGATGGAGTATATTACGTTTTCAATGCTTTGTTTCATATAGACGATTTGTTTTTTTTTTTCTTGTAACAATTTTTGTTTTAAAATAAAATTTTATACTTTATTTTTTTAAAAGAAATTATATACTTGAATTTTAGTATAAAAACGGAAATGGAATAAATTAAAAATAAAACTTCAACAAAAAAATAATATCTTTTTTTGAAAGAGCAAAAATAATAATTTAATAATATATAAAATATATATTAAGAACATAATTTAATAATTTTATTAGAATTTAAAATGTACTTTTATGGCATTTACATTTATCATCTAGTTGAACCGCTAATTTTACCAAACACTTTAATTAGCCTATCAGCTATCAGTCATCAGCCATAAGCTATCAGTCATCAATCATCAGCTATAAATTATCAGCTATCAGCTAGTTTATCAATTATTCGCTATTTTTATCAAACAGAGCTTTAAATTAGTCCCTGACTCTATTGATATTTCAAACTAATTGCTTGTTTTTGTCAAAAGTTTTTCTATTAAGTTCATTTCTTTAGGTTTTTGTCACATATCGAATAACCTAATTAAAAAACTTTTGACTAAAACATTGATTTATTTAAAATATTAATAAAATTAGTAGTCTAGAGAGACATGAACAAGTAAGAAAACTGAGATGGTAAACGGGTAGGTCCCAGTGAAGATGCTCGTAAGTTGTAGACCTTTTGGAGGCTCCACGTGACTCAAACTCAAACTCCCCTTTTAAGCAGCTTTATGCAAAGTTTCATTTATTTATTCCTTCTACCACATTCTTATAGTTTAGTTAAATTCAATTCTTCCTAAGCTTCTTTTTGCTTTGATTCCTCTCTAACTAGCCATCTCTAATGAAGCATCAAATTATCTTGCTTTTCTTTGCTATCATTCTTTCCTCTTTCTTAGCTTCTTCTCGTCTCATTGTACCACCAAAATGTTCAAGACATGGTAACTAACTACGTTGTATCATGCTTTTTATTTTTATGTATTTGTTTCTTTTTTATTTTATTTTTCACCTACCTCTGTTTACTAATTTTTGAGGTTGGAACATGAACAACTTGATGTATATAGGTGAAAAGGAATTGAAGATCATTGGTAACACTATGGCTCAATCATCCACCGAAGTGAAAGAAGATATGGAACAAGTAAGAATATACATAATGTTTTTATAGACATCTCAAATTAGATTTAGTTTATCTGTTTTCTTTTTCTTTCTTTTTTCTTTCTATGTTCTAATTTGATTCAATTTTTTATAGCTAATGGGATTAGAGGAATGTTATGAAAAAGATGAAGAATGCACTAGCAGAAGGATGAATATGGAGGCCCACTTGGATTACATCTACACCCAACACCATAAGCCTTGAATCAATTGACAGTGCATTGTTAGACTTTAGCTCAAATGCAGTGCCAGTGTGTATTATTTTTATTTTATTTTATTTTATTTTATTTATATGCAGTGTGTATTAATTGAGCATGAGTCCCTATATATAATAAAGTATTAAATCCAAAATTATATTTGGTAGCTACTAAAAAGTGATTTAAAGTTAGCACAATCATGGCCATGGGATTCCAGTGCTTCTAACTTGTGTACTTAATTGCATAAAGGAAATTGTGCTTAATAGAGAACATAGTGATGGGAAGTTCAATTTGGAATAATTGTCGGTTTGGAGTGTACTGTGTCTATATATATACTCATAAGTTCATTAGTATACATGAAAAAGTTTTCGAATGGAACATTAAACATTGAATAAAAAGATATAATAGTATGTCCAAAAACTAAATAAAATAAGATTTCCTTTTTATAATAATAACTATTTATTGAAAATAATAAATATAGGTGAGGAGAATATAAGATGTTTTTTGAAGAAGAGAATATAAGATGTTAAAATAAAATGTTTGGCTATGAAAAAGATAAATGCATAAGAAAATTAATCTACTCACAATAGCTATACAACCTTTGTTTTCTTTTAAGGAATACAACCATTGTTATCGACTATATAAGACGTCAAAATTATTTATTATCCTCGTTTTACAAGAAAATGCTTCTACACATCAATATAGAAACATAAATGACGTTTAGATGTTCAAATAACACAGACTAAAATAAAAAATAAAAATAAAAATATATATCAATACAAATCCTCATATTAAGTATGTAAAAAGCCTAACACATACACTTTAAATTAATAGCATAGCCGGTATCTCATTCTCATGGGAGAAGATTCTCTCCCATGAAAGTACTTAAAAATGAGTCAATAATGAAGCGCCTGTATCCGACACGCGTAAATGTGATACAGCGGCGCAATCCCAACATATATGATCAGATTTGATCATTTCTATTTTATTGAAGGGTTAAATATGTAAAAGGTCTCTGTAAGTTGACGCGTTTTTTGTTTTCGTCCCTGTATCTTTTTTTATTGCGAAACAACCCTTGTAAGTTGTTAACTTTTTGCAATTGGTCCCTAACGTCAGATTCCATCAAAAAAAAGTTGTGCTGGCTAACGGAGGCACACGTGTCACATGCTGAGATGGTAAAAGACGTTTATGTGGCATGAAGGATGAATAGTGGTGTTATATGAGGGACTAAAACCAAAAACGAATTTTTACATAGGGATGATATTAAAAAAACGCAATCATCAAATTTTGAAATTTAAAAACATATTTTTACACCTTCTTCCTCTCTCTGTTCTTTCTTTCTTCTTCATTCCTTCCATGCCCAACTGCTCATAGTTTACGCCTAAGAGGATTCCTTCAAACAATGTCTTCTCATTCCATTTCTCAATCATCATCAAATGAGCTGCCTATATGTGGTTGCAACAAAATAATGAGGATGTTCATCTCCAATTCACATGACAACCCTAAAAGGAGATATTGGAAATGTCCAACCTTTATGGTGAGTTTGTTGTTACAATACTTTGTGTTTCTATTTATTTTCGCACAATTTAATGCAATTAAAAGATGCATATGTTTGATTTTGTTTTAGGGTGCTAGTAGTTGTAAGTTGTTCATATGAGATGATGAAATTGAAGGACATACTCCACATTTTCGTCCAGTAGCAGCAACTGAAGCATCACGATCATATGTCAATAAGCTTCCATGTGATTGCAATTGTGAAGAGCTTCTGAAAGATTGGACTATTGTAATGAAAGATTTGGGAATAAACAAAAATGAGAAGTTGAAGAAGAAGCTGCAACACTCAAGAAAGAATACCAACTTGTTTATGGTTCTGTTGATTTTATCTTGGGTCTTTTATGTTGCGTATGTAATTAATTTAAGCTGAAATGGTGAAGTTGTAACAACTATGAGCAGCTGGGCATAGAAGGAATGAAGAAGAAAGAAAGAAAGAATAGAGAGAGGAAGAAGGTGGAAAGATATCTTTTTAAATTTCAAAATTTGATGATTACGTTTTTTTAATATCATCCCTATGTAAAAATTCGTTTTTGGTTTTAGTCCCTCGTATAACACCACTATTCATCCTTCATGGCACATAAGCATCTTTTGCCATCTCAACATGTGACACATGTGCCGGAATCTGACGTTAGAGACCAATTGCAAAAAGTTAACAACTTACAAGGATTGTTTCGTAACAAAAAAATATACAAGGACGAAAACCAAAAACGCCAACTTACAGGGACATTTTACATATTTAAGCCTTTATTGAATTATTACTTATTTATTTGTGCTTCATAGGTCAAAAGTGAGAATACAAGGGTGACCATTTTATTATTATAAAATGACAAAATATGACTGTTGCGTAAGTGTACGTATATAATAAAATGACAAACAGTGAAGATGTGAAATGATGCAGAAGTGTACGTCCATAAATAAATGTGTTCTTTCAAAAAAAAAAAAACACAAAGTCAACGGATGTACAACACAAGGCTGAGGTAACCAGTAATGTGAGTACATCTAAATCAATGTCATAGATAACAGTATTATTACTACATGACAATTCCTTTGTACAAAGGAACAAGAAGGATGGTGACTGCAGTAAAAATAAATGGTAACAAAATTCCTCCAAATGCACGCAGAAATTTCTTGTACAAAGGTTGTGCAAATACCATTCACTAGGTATGTAAACCTTGAACCAAATCCAACCTGAACCCAAGTAAAAGAGGAGAGGAAGAGCATACTTGCCTATAGCAGATTCTGACTGCTGAACAACAGCTCGGAATCGAAATGAGAAATTGTATTTCTTTACTTTTTTCTTATTTATCCGACAACCGAAAAGAAAATCCAAGTTGTATTAAAGGGGAAATATTAACATAGATATTACAATAAACCTGAATTTCCGAAAAGTAGGAAAGTATTTCCCAGGTAACGAGTAATACTGCAATTTCAAACCCCTCAAAATGCAGAAAGGAGAAGCAGAAATACAGTAACAAATTGAAATTCTAATGATACAGATTACAGAGAACGCCGCCCAACATTGTGACAACTATGGCACAAGTGCTTTGCTTTATGTTACACCCAGATATGCTGTTTAAAAAACCACAAATCCGCTTTATTGTACATAAAATAACCACATCAATGAGCAAAGAGCTTTGCTGTAAAAACTATCGCATGTATATACTTTGAACACTGAGGAATTAAAGCTTCCTCCTGGGTACAAAAAATAATGAAAAAAGGTAAAGGAAAAAAAAAACAAAATAGAAGAGTACAAAATTTGTTTGAAAGCTCTAGAAACTATTAGAGAAATAAATTTAGCATGAAGAGCTATAAAGAATCGGTAAAAGTAGTAAAGTAAACTTCGGTTCACTCAGCTTCCTAATTCTTATTAAAATCAGAGCTCCAGTGTTCTAAACTTGTTTTAATCCTGTTCCTGAAAAATATAACAAGGCAAGGTCAATACCAGCAATAAAATCCATTCAATTTGATATCAGCAAATAAGGAGGATACTGAGGTACGGGAAAATGAAGCCATGTAATGAAAGGGAATTAAAGATATACATATTTTCACTTGAGAAACAACAAGGACCTAGGTCCACTATTTGCATTGTCCTAGAAATAACACAGCAAGTTTGATTTCTAATGCTCATTTTCTGACCCAAAATGCATCAGAGCCTACCCAACAAATATTTGAACACACCCACTCTTTCAAATAGATGAATTAGAACTTTGGACAGCCTCTATTCTGTCCACTTACATGAAATAAAGCCTTACCGTCTTGAGGACACTCGATAACGAGTTATCTGATAAGCATCTTGTATGAATGATGGGACCCCTTCCAGAAATCACATCTTTGATTCCCATCTCAGTATCGATATCAGCGTTAGTCAAGTAAACAGCCCCTTTGAACATCCATTCACTATTTTCATGACAGTAAACATCTTCAAATAGCTCACCACACAACACACACAAGCATTGGTTTTCATCTGCTAGAACCATTGCATCCTCTTGATTTTTGTTTGTTTTGCTGTCTTGTGAATCTACAGAATCAGTAAACTCATTCTCAGATGGACATTCAGCTTTGCCAGCAACCCAGTCACTTGACTTCAGATACCATCTTGATGCTGTAATTAAACCAGTGCGTTCTCTTTCTCTTGTGGCATGCCACTCCAAGTGTCTGTTAAACTGTTCTTGGAATTTAAGTTTAAGGCCACAAATGCTGCAATGATGTGGAAAATCATCAAATAATCCACTAATTACAGATGGATGCAACTTTCTGATTACATTAGGCTTAAACTCAAAGCCAATGACATTTCTAATATCTGTGCTGGTTGATTCAGATAACGACATAGGTGTTTTCGCAGTATCATCTAACTCATCTTTGGTAGAAGGGAGAGGGACAGCTGCAGAACCAGACAATGAAGCAACAGGTATAGAGCTACTGGTACTAAAGCTGTCGCAGTGATCTTCCAATCGAGTCAGCGTCTCAGGCGGCACCTCGGCTGGTGTCTCAGTTACTGTGGATATCAAACCCTTTGCAACTAATGAGCTTAAAAGATTTGCAAGTGGATTTGAGGTATGATTGGTGGCACCCGATGACTGGGCTGAGGCACTGCTAACATTCGAGGAAGCTGGCGATAGAGTAGATGTCCTTAGTGGTTGTCCAGCCTTTCTTTGAGGTCTTTTCGGCAAAGCAGGTGAAGATGGAGAGACATTTGCTGACACTGATGAAATTATTTTGGCAGGGGAAGAACCACCTGACTGAGAAGGCCGAGCCCCTAATAGAGATGGAAGACTACTAGTAATTGGCATGTTGGGAAATGTTCCATTCTTCACACTTGCAGCTTTTGTATGACTTGTGGCTGGCTGCTCTGAGGTTTTTCTGGCTAGTGAAACTTTGGACAGAGGTGGCTTCTCAGTCTTAACAGTTACTTCAGCGTGTGAAGAGCTCAGTTGTTGCTGATACCTTGGCTGAAAACCTGCTGAAGGTAATGGACCCTGCAAGTCTTTTAGTTGCGATGATCTTCGCAAGTCTCCAACATGAATATTAGGAGAAAGGGTGGGAGAAGAATCTTTATTATATTGGCTGTGCAAACCTACCGAAAAATGAGATGTTTTACAAGTGTGGGGATGGTCTGGCATAGCCAAACTTTTCATAAGATGGGAGTGGTCAATACTTGGTGGCGATGGAGACCGATGTCGCAAAGGTGACTGCCCAGAAGGGGATTCAGATCCCATAGAATGAAATTGTTGTCCCTCAATTTCTGCCAATCCTATTCTTGCATTTGGAAGGAAAGCACGATTCCCCATCCTGGCAGCAGAAGAACTTGCATTGGCTGGTAAGGAACCAGACATTAACATAGATCCATCCAAGTGACCCGGTTTCCTATCCAACTCATCAATTGATTGCTGCTCCTGCAATTGCCATGATAATGATGGATGATGCTGAAATGCATGTAATTGTTTCTTTTCAGTGGCTTGAGATCTATTGGGCATTTCTCTATCAACATTTGCCCCAAAAACATTTCTGATTTGGTGGTGGTTATCTTCAGCTTCCTGCACAACAACAAAAAAATCAACAAATCTACATACTAATGAAGATGCAGTAGAATGATGAGATGAAATTTGGGTCATTGTATTAACTGGTGAACCGGTAACTTAAGGATTTGTGTTTGAAATTAAAGATAATAAGAGGTTTAACAATCAGTAAGTTGGGAAATTGCGGTTCAGTTGTTGGGGTCCGGAGATGTGTTATCCCATTGAAGGTATAGAATTTTATTTCATTTTTATCGAGATTTAAAATTGGGTTTGTTGTGTAAGTTAAGTTCTCCTAGTAACCTACACTAGGCATATTATTTTATCTCAGGGAATTCAATCATATATAGAAGAGATCATCAAAATTCTGGTTTTTAATATCCCAAATTACCAAATTCTGACAATCTTACCAAATTCTCATCATCAGCGGTCCAAGCATCATTGCCCAAGTTGTTAGGGACACCATGACCAGTCAATCCCGTGTTCATTTCATCCCACGAGTACTCCTCTTCCTCAGAATTTTGCCAGCTACTTGATATCACATTTCTCTGTATTCCAGTTATGTTTCGTATTGGCTGATGCATAGATGCTTCAGTATTTGAAAAACTATGCTTGAGGCCAACACTATTTCTTTGCCCAGATATGGTCCCTGAAACACCAGCAGCAGCTTTGCTGGACAAATTTATGTGTCCTAACTTGGCCACCCTACCATCAGTTCTTCCAATACCCATGCCCAAATTCCTTGAAAGATTGGAACCATGTTCATTGTCTTCATAGGATGCACTGATGCTCTTTTCTGGAACTGAATCATCGAATGGATCTCTATGAGTGCGCTGATTATTCTGCAATGTAGATTATTCATCAAAATATGACAACTGACAGTGAATAGCATAAAGGGAAAAGAAACACCACTCAATGTAAGTGGGTGTTAACAGAAACACTACGACCCACCCATGCTCGTGCAACACCCAAATCTCTATCAGTCATCTCATGGTCGTCATTTGAGTTTGCAATAGCTCCAGTCATGTCACCAACAACTCCTTTAGTCTTCATGACAGAAAGTACATGTCAAAAACGCGTGACATCAAAAAGAATACGGATAACTAAAGTAACACGACAGAAATTTATTGCTATAACAATAATGCTATGATCTCATTGAAAACGTTATATTGATTATGCCTCCAAGCTAGAGTTGCTTGGCTAGTTTGCATAAATTGGGGTTGTCTTAGATATCTAACTAGATAAAATGATTGTCAAACAAAAAAGCATGACATTTTCATCATTAATCAGGAGACCATAGGAATAGAAATTAGTTCATTGGAAAGGTCCAATTTAAAATACAACGATTGCAAGAATATTGTGTTGTCCTAATAAGAAACAGGGAGATTAAGACATGATGTCATTGTCACTTGTCCCAGTCCAGTTTCATCATGCAAAGAATGACTTGGACTTCCAATTCATCACTGACATAAATCCTGTAATCATGTCATATTTTGATCTTTTCCAATGAAATCAAAATTTTAAAATTTTGGAAGTATAAATTTAAGGTGCAATCATTTCACCTACCCTGCTGGACTGCTGAAGACGCTGTCTTTCAAAATACTTGGGATTCACATGGATACTGTGAGGCGAATGCTGTGACTGTGAATCACTCCTGAGTGCAGTAGACGCTGAAGACGAACCATTGATTGCCGGAGTGAAGCCCAGTTCCTTGTCAATAACCTGAAGGGTCTGAGGAGGAAAGACTCCTTTCCAAGTTCCAAAAAGATGTTTCATACTTTGACGGACAGAAGGATCTACCTGTCTGTATGCCTTGCAGAATACCTAAAATGTAAAGGAGTAATTAGCAAGTAACTCGTTAAAAATAGGTCTGTAAGATGAGAGATTGTGTCTCAGGAAAAACATTCATAATTAATGATCTGAAGGATCCATTGTTTACCATTGTAAAGACATGTACAAATACACACTAAAAGACATGAAGATAAGAAACGTGCGAAGAGAAGAATAGATATCTAACCTCGGGTAGTTTGGCAGCAAAGTACTTTATGTAATCCCGCCCAATATTCTTAACAATACTGTCTAAGAGATAAAGAGATGGCAGCTTTTGTTCACTAGGAACCTGGAAGGTCATTAACATAATTAATTGAAAATTGGCCTCTCTTTTTATAACAAAAATATTAATGATCAAAGAACTAGAAATAAGAGAGCCTAACGTATGCTAATGTAGAAGAGGAAAGAACCACAAACCAACAATATATAGCTCACACTTAGAAAGTAGCAGCAAATGACATCAAAATCCAGCAATAGTGTATCAACAGCATTACAATACAAGTCATAAAATGTAATGTCTATTCAAAATAGTTAGTCAATTCCTTATTCTAGCTGCTGCCCTGCCGGTAACAACCAAGATCTTACAGTAAGGAGGCAACAAATGAAATTAAACAAACATCCAAACAAACCTAACATTCCACATTTTATTGATAGTTTGGATCAACTCCTCGGAACAAGTACAACATATGTAAAAGCTGTAACAATGTACAGTGTCACAATCATGATTCCTCTGCATGAATACTGTCCAATCTTCCAAATCATGATAAACACCAACATATGTCATATTCTCCTTGATCCAAATTGATTGCAGAGGGATGTATCGACCTTATCTTTGGTAGCATGCCATATTTAACTTGGGCAATTGAAGCGAATCCACTAGCTCAAAAGTGCAATGGTACAAGAAGCAATGCTTTGTACAGCTTTTCTATACAAAATTCCTTTCTAAAATAACCCCCACAAAAAAAAATGCTGATAATCTGTAGTATCCCATATACAAGTCAAACCTAAGGTAAGATTTGAAACAATGCATTGGCTTATAATCTACGAAACATAACTATCTGCCAAAGTAATGTGCAATTACATTGTGTGTTACAAATGAAAAGATGACAAAGAATGGAAATGAAACATGGACCACGGAGTAACCATTTCTATCTTAGTATCTATATATACAGTATGAAACAAAATAAAATGTTCTCAAAGATTCATACTCCCCTTTGCACATAAAGTCAATAAAATACAGAGAGAACTGTAGAGTACCACTCTCTAATGATGATCATTGTGTATCTCTTAAGAATAACAATTTTTTCGTTTTTGTTCAATTTCCATTCTCGGTAAGGGGAAGAGCACAGCTCAAAGCTAATCAACAGATAAATAAAGCAACAAGCGGGGGACCAATGAAATGAATTTGGAGAAAGAATCGTAATAATCCTTATGGATATATTATATCTTTCACATGGCAACTGCAACTCTTGCCATAATCTTAACACACAAGTAACAAGACTAAAATAAAACACCACATAACATGACATAAGAAACAACAACACTCAAATCAGGAAAAGCATAACGACCGTAATAAAGGGTCCTTTTTCCCATTTTTATTCCATCTTTTTACAGTTACAAGAACTCAATTCAATAAGCAATTAGCTCAATAACACAACCCCTCCAAAAAAAATTAACCAATTGAACAGAAACATGTACATAGTGTAAAAACTAATTCACCTCTAGAATGTTAGCACAAATAGTAGCAGCAATAGCCTTCTGAGCAGCTTGATTCTCCCCCGCAATTATAGTCAAATTGGTAATTATCGGCTTCGAATTGAAAGTAAGCTCTGCAAGTGCACTCTTATACTGTGCCACCAGCTCCTCAAACCGAATCGGCTGCGGCTCATAACCACCACCACCAAAATCACTACTTTCTAACTCTCTATCATTATGTCTGAACCGTGAGGCAGAAGACAACGTTGTTACCCCAAAATTCACTTGTTTTCTTTGTTGAATCTGTCGAGCACTGACACGATTTGGATTTTCTATCAATCTGGGTTTCTTCAAAATCGGTTCTTTCGATCTATCAAATGGTCTTCGTGAATTCTCCATAGCAATCAAATCAAATACAAATGAAGATAAAAAAATATATAATTTAAAACCCTAATCCTAAATTTAAATCTAAAGCTAGACCTAGTTTTTACAGATAATTGATATAGATTACAAGATTGGTGATTAATAATACATCATGATCAATCACTAATATTGAATTATGAAAATAAAAATAAAAGTAAAAAAAATAAGTACAAGATTGAAAGAAGAAAAGTGTAATTGTGAATGATGGAATACAATAACCCTAAATCAGAAATCGGAAGATTGAATTGAGGGAGAACAGCGTTGAATGTTGAATCAGTAGATTGAAGGAAGGAGGGTTGAAATTGGATAGGTGATTGCGGAGTAGGCGGAGCTGGTTCTTCAGACAGTTATATATGGATTTACTGTAGTGGGGTTTCTTACAATCATGATGTCTGGATCATCGATCTCCGTTGGATTTGAGATGGAACGGTGCAGATTTTTTTTAAGGTTAATAACTCAAATTAACACCGTAATTTAGGGATGTCTGAAAATAACTGTTGTTTGGATTATTATGTTTTTCATAAATTTCAGAAGGAAAAAAATTAAAGAATTAACATATGGTCCATGTGAAAAAATTAATATAAAATTTAATTGAATTTCAAATTAATATAACTGTTTGTTTATGTACTTGCAGTGAGTACAATATCTAAAACTAAGATTTAGAACTGTTTAAGCGATGTCTTGAGAGTGCTCTCAAGGGGTTATTTATAGTCTTTTTTGGGCTAGGTTTTCCGTGGCTTAGGCCCCAAGTAACTTGGGCTCAAAGCCACGTTTAGAGTGTTCTAGAGACTCCTAGAAGCTTATTTAAGGCAGCGCCTTTAGCGGGCTCGTCTAGGGCCCTTTTGGCCCTTCTGGAGGGCTTTGTGCTCTTAATGATGAGATTGATAGTCCACAGCCCAACAAGCACAAGTCTTGGGACGAGGCGAAGTGATTAACTTGTGAGGATTGATAGTCCACACGAGTCTTGGGGCAAGGCGAAGTGATTAACTTGTGAGGATTGATGGTGGGCGAGTTATAAACTTCGGCGGGATCGTGTAGATAGGGCGTGATCTTCTTGATTCTGACGGATTCGGATCTAACTGTTGAGATGGGGCGACTGTTTACTTATGCTGACGTGTTCGAATCTGGGCAACCCTCGATATTCATGCCCAATCAATGTTTGCTTCTTCGAGTTTTCCTAGGCACCGGTCCCTTAAATGGTGAGAGACGTAGGCGTTCACTGCCTCCGCTCTTTGGTCATTGTGGACGCCATTGGGCGGAAACATGATGATGTTGTGCAGAAAGAGGAGAAGCTTCGAGAGAAGGTGTGTTTGCTGGAGAAAGATTTGAATGATGCGAAAAAGGCGACGGATACTCTTGTGGCGGAGTATGACAAGAAAATTGAAGACTTGACTACTGAGCGATATGCACTTAGGGCGACCTCGGAAAAAGATTTGAAGAGGATCGCTCAATTTGAGATTGATGTTAAGGGCTAAGGTGGAGGATCCATAAAGTTTTGAGAGAGGTTTTGATCGCGCCAAATCGCAGGTGGCTTTCCTGTTTCCCAGCCTCGTCCTTAGCGAGCTGGATTCTTTTAAGATTGTTGAAGATGGCGCCCTAGTAGGGGAGCCTTGAAGGTTTAAATGTAACTTTGTAATGTTTATGGCGGTCTCTTTCTAGCGCCTAGATACCTCGAGGTGTTGTAATTTTAATTATGTCTTGGTGGTACTATGGAATTCTGAACTTCCTTGTGTTTAAATATCTCATCGTTTGATAATCAATAGTCTTTTCCTCCGTTGTTTGATTTATTTCGTATTATTTTTGCGTCTATGGCATTTTCTTTTCGTGTTGACCTTGAAGTCATGAGGTTGTCTTTTGAAGACGTAACTATTTATTGTGATGTGTTGAGTCTTTTGTGTTGGCTGCATGTTTTGGCAAAACCAAAGTATTGAATAGAAGCATCTCCATATTTGAAACATTTCTTCAGTTGCAAGTTTTGTGTTTTGAAGCCATTCAGAAGCTGAAAATGTCATCAGAAGCTGAATGCACTGTAGCAGTTCAGAAGCTGATTTCAGGTTCTGAAGCCAGCGTTGACTTTTGTTGACCACATCAGAAGCTGGGTTTTCAGATTAGTTTTTGCGCGTATCTTGGGAGATTTAGCAAGGAATTATCTTTGTATAATTGCTTCTAGAATGCTGGTTAAATTGGAGAAGATATCATTGAAGATTTGGTTCAGTTTCATGATCTTCGTATTTTCTGTTTTAAATCTTTTAAAGAAACAATGCAGTTTTATTTGTTACTTGATTGGACCAATCATAATTCAGAAACAAATCAAATTCAGAAGATTGGTTACAGAATTAAGAAGAGCCACTGAAGCCTATAAAAGGAGATTGCTGCTATGTTTTGAAGACTTACGAATTTAGAGTTATATTTCAGAAAATTGAGTCTGTGTTTTTAACTTAGAGTTTTCTTTGTACACCACTCATTGTTTGAGTTGGTTTAGAGTTTTTATTGAGTTGTAATTCATTCTAAGCCTTTAGGTACGAATGAAGTGTTGTCATTGAAATTGTGTTCAAAAACAGGGGATTGTTAAGGGTTGTTCAAGTAGCTGGGTTTAGTTGCTTGAATAGGAAGTTAGAGGATTCTAATACTCAGAGTTGGGTAGAAGTCTGACTAGGAGGAGTTTAATTGCTAAGGCTGGGAACTGGGAGTCAGTGTCTTGAGTCTTTGGGTTAAATCCTATAGTGGATTTCCTTCCTGGATTGGTATCTTCCAGAGTAGGAGGTGTTTACTCCGAACTGGGTTAACAAACCTTGTGTGTTTTTAGCTTTCCTGCACGTTTATTTTCTGCCTATTATTTGCTTTTATAATTGTGCTAAGTTCTGTTCAGAACCTGTTAAGTTTTAATCAGAACCAGAACCTGTTAAGTATCTTATTGCCTGGCCAGAATTACAATTGGCATCAGAGCAGGCACCCTGCCTGTATTTTGGGTGAGATCCAGAGGATTAATTTCTGGCAAGCATGGATAGAGAAGGAGGCTATGTCAATAGACCACCCCTACTAGATGGCACAAACTATGAGTATTGGAAGTCTAGGATGTGTGCTTTTCTAAAGTCTATTGACATCAGGACTTGGAAAGCTGTGATTAAAGGCTGGGATCATCCTGTGTATACAGACAAAGATGGTAACAAGACTGAGGTTCTGAAGCCTGAGGAGGAATGGACCAAAGCTGAAGATGATCTGTCACTGGGAAATTCAAAAGCTTTGAATGCTATCTTTAATGGTGTTGATCAGAACATGTTTAGACTTATCAAACAATGTACTGTGGCTAAGGATGCTTGGGAAATTCTGAAAACCACTCATGAAGGAACTTCTAAGGTGAAGATGTCCAGATTGCAGTTGCTGACCACTAAGTTTGAGAACTTGAAGATGAAGGAGGATGAAAATATCCAGGATTTCTACATGAATGTGCTGGACATGGCAAATTCTTTTGATTCTCTTGGTGAGAAGATGTCTGATGAGAAGTTGGTGAGAAAAATCCTCAGGTCCCTGCCTAGAAGGTTTGATATGAAGGTGACAGCAATTGAAGAAGCTCATGATATTACCACTATGAAGCTTGAGGAGCTGATTGGGTCATTGCTCAATTTTGAAACTGCCTTTTGTAAACAGACTGAGAAGAAAGGAAAAGGTGTAGCTTTTAGTGTGAATTCTGAAGCTGATGATCAACAAGAGTATGATGAGGATGACTTATCAGAAGCTCTAGTGTTGCTGGGAAAACAATTCAACAAGATTCTGAAGAATGTTAACAGAAAAGCCAAAGCCAAAGGTCAGAATTTCAGATTCAATAACAAAACGCAACAAACTGATGAGAAGAAGACCAAGTCTGAGGAGAAAAGTAATCAAGCTAAAGGTGTGCAGTGCTATGAGTGTGAGGGTTATGGACACATCAAATCTGAATGTCCTACTTTCCTTAAGAAACAGAAGAAGAGCCTAGCTGTTGCATGG
Source organism: Medicago ruthenica (assembly GCA_018208015.1). Classification (NCBI taxonomy): domain Eukaryota; kingdom Viridiplantae; phylum Streptophyta; class Magnoliopsida; order Fabales; family Fabaceae; genus Medicago; species Medicago ruthenica. Next base: position 52,243,733 of record CM031371.1, on the reverse strand, counting down.
TCTGATGATGATTCTGAAGAAGATGCTGGAAGTGAATCTGGTATGTGTGATACTGGTTTGGTAGTAAGGTCAGGAGCTATCTTGAAGAAGGAAGCTGTTTTAGAGTCTGAGACCTTTTCAGAGTCTGACTCAGAGTCTGAAGCCTCATCTGTGTCTGAAGCTGTTAAAACCTCATATGATGAACTAGCTGATAACTACAAGAAGCTGTATACCAGAAGTGCTGAGGTTTGCAAACAAGTTTTGGATCAGAAGGAGACCATTCTTCAACTGGAGGCTGAAAAAGGTGAACTGGGAAGTGAACCATCTGAACTCCCAACTTGATCAAATGAAGAAGCAAGTAAGCATGTTGAACTCTGCTACTGATAAGTTGGAGGACATCTTGGGGAATCACCAACAAGGAAAAACTGGTTTAGGTTTTGTTGATCAGACTCAGATTCCTAAACAGATGAATTTTGTTCCTGCTACTCAAACTCATGATTATATGGTTGGAACATCAAAGAGGAGACCTCAGAAACAAGCCCAGATGCCAGCTCAGAAGCAAGCTCAAAAGAGACCTCAGATGCTACCTCAGAAGCAACCCCAGAAATCTTTCAGAAACAGAAGGAGGAGGAATCATCCATGGGTCTGTCATCATTGTGGAAAGAGATGGCATATCAAACCATTTTGCTTCAAACTTTATGGCTATCCTGAACATTTTCAGTATAGAAGAGTGGAACCAGCTGCTATCAGACACAATGTTCAAAAGGTGTGGAAGCCCAAAGTTCAGAATGTAGGCCTTATAGCTCATACTTCTTTGAGAGCCACTTCAAAAGAAGACTGATATTTTGATAGTGGGTGTTCAAGGCACATGACTGGTGTGAAGAAGCTGCTGAGCAATATCAGATCATACTCCAGAAGTTATGTTATTTGTGGGTGTCTGAAGAAGAAAGAAGTCTGACTTCTTGTCTTATGAGCTCAGAAGAGGAAGTCAAGCTCTGACACCAGAAACTGGGACATCTGCATCTGAAAGGCATGAAGAAAATCCTAAGTACTGAAGCTATCAGAGGTGTACCTAATCTGAAGATCAATGAGGACAATTTTTGTGGTGATTGTCAAATTGGGAAACAAACAAGAAAGTCTCATCCCATATTAGTTCACCAGGTAACTACTAAAGTACTAGAACTTGTTCATATGGATTTGATGGGGCCTATGCAAGTTGTGAGTATTGGAGGCAAGAGGTATGCTTTTGTAATGGTTGATGATTACTCAAGATTCACTTGGATCAGTTTTGTTAGAGAAAAGTCTGATACTTTTGAAGTGTTTAAAGACTTATGCATTCAATTACAAAGAGAAAAAGACTGTGGCATAGTCAGAATCAGAAGTGATCATGGCAAGGAATTTGAGAACAAGAGTTTCTCAGAATTATGTGCTTCTAAAGGTATAAAGCATGAGTTCTCTGCACCTATCACACCTCAGCAAAATGGTGTAGTGGAGAGGAAGAATAGGACATTAGCAGAATGTGCAAGAGTTATGCTGCATACTAAGAAGTTGCCATATATGTTTTGGGCTGAAGCAATGAACACAGCATGTTACATACACAATAGAGTCACTTTGAAAAAGGGAACAACATCTACATTGTATGAACTGTGGAAAGGAAGGAAGCCTACAGTCAAGTACTTTCATGTTTTTGGGAGCAGATGCTACATCTTGGCTGATAGAGAAAACAGAAGAAAGCTGGATCCTAAGTTTGATGAAGGCATATTCCTGGGTTATTCAGTGAACAGCAGAGCTTATAGGGTGTTTAATTCCAGAACCAAGGTTATGATGGAGTCCATTAATGTGGTAATTGATGATCTGTTTGCTGAGAAAGAAAGACAGGAGTCTGAAGTTGTTCCAGAGTCTGAAGCATCAGAAGAACAAACTTCAGAAGAAGAAAATCATCCAGAGTTTGAAGATGCAGAAGTTCATCCAGAACATGATCCTACCAATAAAGGGCCATCAATTAGAGTTCAGAAGGATCATCCTAAGGAGCTTATCATTGGGAGTTTGGATCAAGGGGTCAGAACCAGGAGATCAGAACCAGCTGCTACTGATTCATGCTTTGTGTCAAAGGTTGAGCCTAAAAATGTGAAAGAAGCCCTAACTGATGAATTTTGGATTGAAGCAATGCAAGATGAGTTGAATCAATTCAAAAGGAGTGAAGTGTGGGATCTTGTTCCAAGACCTGAAGGGCTGAATGTGATTGGGACTAAGTGGATATTCAAGAATAAAACAGATGAAAATGGTACTATAGTCAGAAACAAGGCAAGGTTGGTTGCTCAAGGTTATACTCAAGTAGAGGGATTGGATTTTGATGAGACCTTTGCACCTGTGGCCAGATTAGAGTCCATAAGACTGCTGTTGGGTGTTTCCTGCATTCTCAAGTTCAAGCTATTTCAGATGGATGTGAAGAGTGCATTTCTGAATGGATATCTGCAAGAAGAAGTATATGTTGAACAACCTAAGGGTTTTGTGGATCCTAAGTTTCCAGATCATGTGTACAAGTTGAAGAAAGCCTTGTATGGACTCAAGCAAGCACCAAGAGCATGGTATGAAAGACTTACTCAATTTCTTGTTGCTCAAGGGTACGAAAAAGGTGGTTCTGATAAGACTTTGTTTGTGAAAGATGAAAATGGGAGTCTGATGATAGCTCAGATTTATGTGGATGATATAGTGTTTGGAGGGATGTCTCAAAAGATGGTCAAACTGTTTGTTCAGCAAATGCAGTCAGAATTTGAAATGAGCTTAGTTGGTGAACTTACATATTTTCTTGGATTACAAGTTAAGCAAATGGAAGATACAATCTTCATTTCACAGAGTAAATATGCCAAGAACATTGTTAAGAAGTTTGGAATGGAATCTGCTGCTCATAAGAAGACACCAGCTGCTACTCATCTGAAGCTAACCAAAGATGAACAAGAAGTATCAGTTGATCAAAGTCAGTACAGAAGCATGATAGGGAGCTTATTGTACTTGACTGCAAGCAGGCCTGATATCACTTATGTTGTTGGAGTGTGTGCAAGATACCAAGCTGATCCTAAGATGAGTCATCTGACACAAGTGAAGAGAATTCTGAAGTATGTGAATAGCACAAGTGACTATGGAATCATGTATTCACACAGTTCAAGTTCTGAACTGATGGGATATTGTGATGCTGACTGGGCTGGAAGTGCTGATGACAGAAAGAGCACCTCATGAGGTTGTTTCTTTTTAGGAAATAACTTAATATCTTGGTTCAGCAAGAAACAAAACTGTGTTTCATTGTCAACTGTTGAAGCTGAGTATATTGCTGCTGGGAGTAGTTGTTCATAACTGGTTTGGATGAAACAGATGCTGGAGGAGTACAACTTGAAACAAGGTGTTATGACATTATTCTGTGACAATTTGAGTGCAATCAACATCTCTAAGAATCCAATACAGCACAGCAGAACTAAACACATTGATATCAGACACCATTTTATCAGAAACCGTGTGGAGGACAAGATTGTTCAGCTGGAACATGTGGTTACTGAAGATCAAATTGCTGACATATTCACAAAGGCCTTGGATGGTAAACAGTTTGAGAATCTGAGAAGCAAGTTAGGTGTGTGTTTACATGAAGACTTATAGCAATTAATGCAAACTGGATGTGAGGAAGATAGAGTACCTGCCAGTTGTGCTCATGCTAAGTGTGATCCTGTATCTGAGTCTGATAGTGTTTCCAGGATCTGTGCTACTTGTTTTGATTTTATTCCCTATTTGAAGTCTGAAATTTGTCAGAATTTTGTGGCTAAAAAGGGGGAGAAAAGCTTATGCAATATGTTGGCTTTGATACCAAAAATTAGAAAATGTATTGCTGCATTTCAGATGTTCAGCTTTCAGTGTTATTCAGAAGTTATATGTGTGAAGCTCAGTGTTCAGAACCAATGCAACCAGAGCTGTCAAGGTGTTATTGAGGGGGAGTATGTGTCTCAGGGGGAGATTATGGTTATTAAAATCCTGAGTGTTGAAGAACAATTGTACTCTGATATTGCACTCTGATACCAGTTTTTGCTCCTGAAGTGTTTTGCTCCTGAAGTATGCTCTGATACCATTTATCACTGCAGTTCAGTAGTAAGGGGGAGTTTGTATGAGAAGATGAGTTGCAGGGGGAGTGTTGTAAAGCTAGAGTGATTGGTTATATGTTTGTGAAGCTTCAGGGGGAGTTGATTAGTAGCTCTGATACCATGTTTGTGATGATCAGGAGTTGATCAGTAGCATATGTGTGCTTCAGTAGCTGTTATGTTGTGTAGAACTGAAGCTGGTTTGTGTTAATCATAGCTGTGTCCGCTGCTTATGTTTATGTTATGATTAATAATTGTGGAGTTCTTCATTGCTGAGTTGATTATAAGGGAGATTGAAGAACTTGGATGGTTTTAGCCAAAAATTTGCCAAAGGGGGAGATTGTTGAGTCTTTTGTGTTGGCTGCATGTTTTGGCAAAACCAAAGTATTGAATAGAAGCATCTCCATATTTGAAACATTTCTTCAGTTGCAAGTTTTGTGTTTTGAAGCCATTCAGAAGCTGAAAATGTCATCAGAAGTTGAATGCACTGTAGCAGTTCAGAAGCTGATTTCAGGTTCTGAAGCCAGCGTTGACTTTTGTTGACCACATCAGAAGCTGGGTTTTCAGATTAGTTTTTGCGCGTATCTTGGGAGATTTAGCAAGGAATTATCTTTGTATAATTGCTTCTAGAATGCTGGTTAAATTGGAGAAGATATCATTGAAGATTTGGTTCAGTTTCATGATCTTCGTATTTTCTGTTTTAAATCTTTTAAAGAAACAATGCAGTTTTATTTGTTACTTGATTGGACCAATCATAATTCAGAAACAAATCAAATTCAGAAGATTGGTTACAGAATTAAGAAGAGCCACTGAAGCCTATAAAAGGAGATTGCTGCTATGTTTTGAAGACTTACGAATTTAGAGTTATATTTCAGAAAATTGAGTCTGTGTTTTTAACTTAGAGTTTTCTTTGTACACCACTCATTGTTTGAGTTGGTTTAGAGTTTTTATTGAGTTGTAATTCATTCTAAGCCTTTAGGTACGAATGAAGTGTTGTCATTGAAATTGTGTTCAAAAACAGGGGATTGTTAAGGGTTGTTCAAGTAGCTGGGTTTAGTTGCTTGAATAGGAAGTTAGAGGATTCTAATACTCAGAGTTGGGTAGAAGTCTGACTAGGAGGAGTTTAATTGCTAAGGCTGGGAACTGGGAGTCAGTGTCTTGAGTCTTTGGGTTAAATCCTATAGTGGATTTCCTTCCTGGATTGGTATCTTCCAGAGTAGGAGGTGTTTACTCCGAACTGGGTTAACAAACCTTGTGTGTTTTTAGCTTTCCTGCACGTTTATTTTCTGCCTATTATTTGCTTTTATAATTGTGCTAAGTTCTGTTCAGAACCTGTTAAGTTTTAATCAGAACCAGAACCTGTTAAGTATCTTATTGCCTGGCCAGAATTACATGATGTTTGTAAAATAGGCATTTCTGTTGTACGAGCTTTTTGAACTTGTCATTGTGCTAAAAATTGGTGGAGTCATGGGAACTCGCCCGAGGCTTCAAAGCGAAAATTATTATGTCACCTGAGAGATCCTTTTTTAGTTTAAGGGATAAATGTAATCGTCAGCTCAGAGCCCCTGTGGGGTTTACTAATCGTGATACGACTCAGAGCCCCTTTGGGGTTGAGAGAGTTTTTCAATCGCTTTGCGACTCAGAGCCCCTGTGGGGTTAAGAAATTAATAATTGTATCACAACTCAGAGCCCCTTTGGGGTTGAGAAATTTATTATTCGTTTTACGACTCAGAGCCCCTTTGGGGTTGAGAGAGTTTCGATCGCATTGCGACTTAGATCCCCTGTGGGGTTGAGAAATTAATTATCGTAATACAACTTGATTTTGAGCTCGCCTGGGTTGAATTTTCACCGCCCAGTTGGGTCTTACGGCTTATTGGTTGAGAAATTTATTATTCGTATTACGACTCAGAACCCTTTTGGGGTTGAGAGAGTTTCGATTGCATTGCGACTCAGAGCCCCTGTGGGGTTGAGAAATTAATGATCATAATACGACTTGATTTTGGGCTCGCCTGGGTTGAATTGTCACCGCCCAGTTTGGTCTTACGGCTTTTTGGTTGAGAGATTTATTATTCGTATTACGACTCAAAGCCCCTTTGGGGTTGAGAGAGTTCCAATCGCAAAGCGACTCAGAGCCCCTGTGGGGTTGAGAAATTAATAATCGTAATACAACTTAAATTTGAGTTGGCCTGGGTTGAATTGTCACCGCCCAGTTGGGTCTTACGACTTCTTGGTTGAGAAATTTATTATTCGTATTACAACTCAGAGCCCTTTTAGGGTTGAGAGAGTTTTGATCGCATTGCGACTCAGAGCCCCTTTGGGTTGAGAAATTAATGATCGTAATATGGCTTGATTTTGAGCTCGCCTGGGTTGAATTGTCACCGCCCAGTTGGGTCTTACGACTTCTTGGTTGAGAGATTTATTATCGTATTATGACTCAGAGCCCCTTTGGGGTTGAGAGAGTTTCAATCGCATAGCGACTCAGAGCCCCTGTGGGGTTGAGAAATTAATAATCGTAATACGACTTGAATTTGATCTCGCCTGGGTTGAATTGTCACCGCCTAGTTGGGTCTTACAGCTTCTTGGTTGAGAAATTTATTATTCATATTACGACTTAGAGCCCCTTTGGGGTTGAGAGAGTTTTGATCGCATTGCGACTCAGAGCATGATAAGTGCCAGAAAGTAGTTATCATTTGATATATATTTAGGCACTTATGTTACTTGTTTTGCAAGTTATCATAGGATAAGCTCAGAATTATTGATTGAATGCCAAATTATTGATCCTATGTCTTACCCCATCCATTTATGCAGGAAATACCATGCCAGGACCTGAGATTGAGCAAAGAAACATGAAGAATTGATAAGGCTTCATCGCTACAGCGGAGGATTGGTCGCTATAGCGCGCCTAGGCAGGGAGAAACTAAGGTTCCATCGCTACAGCGATGAGCTGGTCTCTATAGTGACCAAGGGCGGTTTGAACCCCGTTTGCTGGCGTGGAGCAAACCCAAAGGCCAAGAAATCTTCCATCGCTACAGCGACCAACTCATCGCTGTAGCGAGCCTTATAAAAACCAGATAGTATTTAAGCCTTTTAGCTCATTTTCTAATGAACATATACTTCCAGAAAGAGAATAGGGCTAAAAAGAGGCATTCTTCATAGAGCAAAAGTGATCTAAGTGTAGATTAACTAAGAATATTTGAGAAATCAAGTCTTAGCTTTGGATCTCCACCTTTCTTTCCACTTTTGTATTGTTGTCATGAAAATGAACAACTAAATCCCCTTTGTTGGGATTAGAGGTAATCAATCAATCTTAGTTGTAATCTTTTGATCTTTCAAATATATGATTATAGCCTTTTATATATCATTGAGTTTATTCTTGTTTTCCATTATTATGTTTGATTTAAATGATATTGAAAAATACTTTTGAATCTAGGTTTAGAATAATATTCTATCAAAATAAGAAATTCTAGACATGGAATTTGGTTTTGATAATCACACAAAGTGTCTGAACGTAAAGCTTTCGAGCCGTTTAATAGATTGAGACATCGTCGATTAAACGATACGATCGATCTCACAACGTCATTTGGACACGAATGATGTTGTCGAGTGATACGTGATAATATCGTATATAAGAAAAGCTAGAATCCATATATATGACCATTAGAATATAATCGATGTTTGATTGATGAACTTTGATCCTAACGCTTTTTACACCCTATTACTCTCCGTTTTTATTAACGTTTTTAAAGTCGAATAGTTTATAGCAAACACATGATTAAACCCTTAACTTAAAATGATAATCGGTGTTGAACGGTTTATGACATCGCATTAATCCTTGTGGAGACGATATAAAAATATACTTACTTTTGACTAACATCAAAATGGCGCCGTTGCCGGGGATTAACGTTTAGATATCATAATCATTGCAGCAAAAATTATTGTTTTAAGCAATTTTGCAAATATTAATTTTATGTATATAAAAATCATTTTTTTTATCCATCCTGTTGCTAATCTATTTGGTTAGATTTGTGAACTCTGTTTATGCGAGGTCAAACGCAGGAAGATCAACTGCTTTTTGACTCAGAGATAGAGAGAACTGCTCGGAGAAATAATAGTAAAAACCGAAAGAAAAGGCAGCTAGCCAAGAAGAGGCAACAAGAAGGAACCTCTGTTTCCATTCCTTCACCAGTTTCAACACAAGAAATAGTTATGGCAAAAGAAGGAGAAGGATGTTCAGACCCTGGTGGCAGTGGGATGCCATGTCATAACAGCCCTCGACGTCTCTCTCAATTGGGAAAGTCTCCAAGAACTACTAAACAGACAAAAATGAAGACTGGGATTCTCCAGATTTTATATGCTAACCCTTTTTCAGGTTTGGATCATGAGGACCCCTTTCAACACCTGACCAAGTTTTATGAAATTGCTGGCACCTTGGGAGCAACTGAAAATGAGGAAGAAGCCATATTCATGAGAATGTTTCTTCATTCATTGATTGGAAAAGCTAAAGAATGGTACTTGGACCTGTTGAGATAAAATTCAAAATCCCTATTTAAAGTTTTAAAGATGATAAACGTATTCAAATTACATTTTTATTAGATTCTGATTATTTGTGTATTTAACTTGTGTATTTGAGTGTTTTAATTAGTCACAGGTTAAATATCAATGACGTGCAACAATCATATATTTTGCCCATGGAACATCATGCAAAAGACAATAAATTTTAAAGTCAAGCTTACATACACTGTCAAGTATTAACGATCAAAGGAAGGCAAATTTATTGATTGACATATTGCATCTTTAAGGCATCAATGGCAAATTAAGTAACATACCATTTTTGGTTAAAAATGCATTTTTGATTGTGGCAATAAAAAATTGAAGGAACAAAGTACACGTGAGGTGTACATATAGAACATGGTTTTTGTGTTGTTCATAAAACCATCCTTTGTCCAATCCAAACCATGCAAGTACAAAATAAAAGGATTGCTTTTGGCCGAAAATGAACAAACAATTGCCAGGCTTTACTGCACAAAGAAAGGACAAAAAGGAAAGAATGAAAAAGCTCACATATGAACCTACACAACATAGAGCCTTGCCAACTACCACGTGGAATGCCCTCCTCCAATTATCCTAGCTTCACATACAAAAAAGAAGCTTTTTGGCTGTAACTTGGCAGCACTACACGTGAAAAGAAAAAATGAGAAGTGGTAGAAGCCTCCCTCATGTAAAGCCTCGCCAGCTACAACTCTATCACACGTGGGAACAAGACAGAATTGAAAAAGGAAAGGACTAATACACGTGAGAATGGGAGCGGATGAGCAACAGGAACATGATGTGGTTCTCCTATAAATACCAAGCCAAAGTCCAAGTAAAGACACCGAAATTTTTGAGAAGCAAGTTGCTAGCAAAGTCTAAAATATTCACAAGCTCTCTTCTGTTCTTCATTTTTAGTTTACTAAAAATTGCTCTTTTGTTTTGAGCCTTATTTAGTACAACACAAATATTTCATTTTGTCCAATTAAGATTTTGGTTCTTATTGGATTGTAAAAGAGCGAGTGAAGCTCTAGTGTAAAAGAGCGAGTGAAGCTCTAGTGTAAAAGAGAGAGTGAAGCTCTAGTGTAAAAGAGTGAGTGAAGCTCTAGTGTAAAAGAGTGAGTGAAGCTCTATTGTAAAAGAGCGAGTGAAGCTCTGTGTAAAGAAAGAGCAAGTGAAGCTCTGTGTAAAAAGGATCAGAAGATCAAGACAAAAGAGGAGTTGTGGTTAAGTTATAACTCAACTACCTAGTGGATAATCTCACATTCGTGTGGGGACTGGACGTAGCCGGATTTTGGCGAACCAGGATAACTCTCTGTGTTATTTCTTTCATCTCCTTTATTTGTTTCACAAATCTCACACACTCGCTACACGATTTATTATTATTATTATTGTCTTCCATTTACTAACCCTTTTTTACTAGCTTGAATTTTTAAAAGGGAAATTTTTAACAGTTCACAATTCAAACCCCCCTTTCTTGTGAAAATATTTTACTTCAATTGGTATCAGAGCTTAGGCTCTGAGACTTCAGCACTTAACAGTGTAAGAGTAAAAAGATTCAGAGAAGAAGAAAAATGTCTAAAGTAAAATTCATGTCTGAAGGAGGCTCGGTCACACGACCACCTCTCTTTGAAGGGGCCGATTACTACTTTTGGAAAGGCAAAATGGAACTGTTCTTACAATCTCAAGATAATCACATGTGGTCAATAATTGAAAATGGAGATTATATTCCATATGATGATGATCTAAACATAAAAAGTCAAGAAGATTGGTCAGAAGAGGAAGGTAAACGTATTTTATTAAATTCTAAAGCTAAACTGTTTCTAACCATGGCTTTGAGCAGGGAAGAATATGATAGAACACAGGAATGCAAAACTGCTAAAGAAATCTGGGACACCTTAAAAACTCATCATGAAGGAACCAGCCACGTGAAAGAAACACGAATTGACATTGGTGTAAGAAAATTCGAATTGTTCGAAATGAAAGAAACCGAAACCATAGATGAAATGTATGGAAGGTTTACTATCATTATGAACGAATTGAGATCTCTTGAAAAAAATTTTACTACTCATGAAAGAGTAAGAAAAATTTTAAGATGTCTTCCAAAATCTTGGAGACACATTGTAACTGCAATAACAGAAGCAAAAGATCTGACCAAACTTAGGTTGGAAGATCTTATTGGCTCTTTAAAAGCTCATGAAGTTCTATTACAAGAAGATAGACCTTCGAGCAAAAGCAAGATGATTGCTTTAAAAATAAATCAAGAAGAAGAAACAATTCTTGATGATCAACAACAGGAATCTGATGATGAAGAAAGCCAAGATCAAATCATTCTTCTCACTCGAAAATTGCAAAGGATGATACAAAGAAGAGATCAACACAAAAGAAAAATCCCAACAAAAAGGGAAAAATCTGAAATTGACAAAAGTCAAATCATTTGTTATGGATGCTACAATCTTGGACACTACAAATCAGAATGTCCACTGAACAAAAGAAAATCGAACATCCCTCAGTTCAAACAAAAATCGCTACTTACTTGGGATGATCAAGAAGAACCAACAAGTGAAGATGAACAAGCAAGTCTATGCCTAATGACAAAATCAGATAATGAAGAGGTAAATTTTGAACCATGTTCATCTTGTGAAAAAACTGAACACTTGTTTGACAATCTTTTTTATAACTCTCTAATTCTAGAACAAACTTGTGAAAAATTGAGAAATGAAAATCTTGAACTAAAAAAAGAAAAAGATGATTTAAAAATATTAAATGAAGATCTTCTTAAGCAAATTCAATCAAAGGAAACTCCTGTAGTTAATAATGAACCTCATGAAGAAAACATTGCTCTAAAGAAAAATGTTTTACAATTAAAAAATGACATTTCAAACTTTGTTAAATCTACTGAAACTTTTCAAAAGATTATGGGATCACAAGTTAGTGTCTTTGATAGAGCTTGCATAGGTTTTAAAACTAATCAAAAACAAAAACTTTATGAAAATTTTTTTATTCCTGAAAAAATTGCAAAAAAGAATGAAAGATACAAATGTACATACTGTGAAAAATATGGGCATCTTGAAGCATTTTGCTTTAGAAAGAAGAAAGAACATGATTTGAGAAAATCAAGAGTTACTCATAAATCAAATTCTGTCAAATTTCACAAAGAAGGATCTTCTAAAAATAACACTAACCATCAAGGACCCAAAAAAATATGGGTACCCAAATCACTACTAACTTCTGCTGCAGGAATGCCTAATGACAGTCAAGAAAAGGCCTTGGTACTTGGACAGTGGATGCTCAAGACATATGACTGGAGATAAACAAAGCTTTCTCTCCTTCACAAAAAAGGAAGGAGGACTGGTGACTTTTGGTAATAATGAAAAAGCTCAAATCAAAGGTATAGGTATTATTGGTAAGTTAAATTCGGCAAAAATTGAAAATGTTCAATTTGTTGAAGGTTTAAAACACAATTTGATTAGCATCAGTCAATTGTGTGACAGTGGCTTTGAAGTAACATTCAAACCTCACACATGCGAAGTAAGACAAAAATCTTCAGGAAAAGTCTTATTTTCAGGATCAAGAAACAAAAATGTTTATGTTTTATACTTAGATGAACTTCCTGCTGAATCATGTTTTATGTCTCTTGAAAAAGACAAATGGATTTGGCACAAAAGGGCTGGACATATAAGTATGGAAACTATTTCTAAAATATCAAAACTTGATCTAGTAAAAGGACTTCCTAAGATTAATTTTGAGAAAGATAAGATATGTGAAGCATGTATCAAGGGAAAACAAGTCAAAAGTAGTTTTCACTCAAAAGATTTTATTTCAACAAAAAGACCCCTTGAAATGTTACACATAGATTTATTTGGACCTATCTCAATAGAAAGTCTTGGTGGAAAAAGATATGGCTTTGTAATCGTTGATGACTTTTCCAGATTCACTTGGGTTTTATTTTTAAAACACAAAAATGATTCTTTTGAAGCTTTTCAAACTTTTTGCAAGAAAGTTCAAAATGAGAAAGAAACCAATATTATCTCTGTAAGAAGTGACCATGGGGGAGAATTTGAAAACTCGTCTTTTGAACACTTCTTTGATGAAAATGGGATATCTCATAATTTTTCTTGTCCTAGAACACCTCAACAAAACGGTGTTGTAGAAAGAAAAAATAGAACTTTACAAGAAATGGCAAGAACTATTTTAAACGAATCAAATGTTGAGAAATATTTTTGGGCAGAGCCATAAATACGTCTTGCTATATTTTAAATAGAGTTTCAATAAGAAAAGTTTTAAACAAAACCCCGTATGAACTCTGGAAAGGAAGAAAGCCAAACATTTCTTATTTTCATATCTTTGGATGTTATTGTTACATTTTAAACAACAAAGACAACTTAGCTAAGTTTGATTCAAAATCAGACAAAGCTATATTTCTTGGATACTCCACCACTTCAAAAGCTTACAGGGTATTCAATCTAAGAACAAGAATTCTTGAAGAAAGCATGCATATAAAGTTTGACGAATTTGAGGAACTAGAAAATCAAAGAAAAATCATTGAAGAAGAAGATGAAACTCAAAACAACTCAAATCCTGAAAACTTCATCCAGAAATCTTCAAATGAAGAATCACATCAAAATCCTCCAAGATCATGGAAAACAGTCAACTATCATCCACAAGATCAAATCATCGGAGAAACAGCTGATGGAATAAGAACAAGAAGATCATTTCAAAACAACGATATGGCAATGATATCACAAATTGAACCCAAATCCATAAAAGTTGCAATCACTGATCAGTCTTGGGTTGAAGCTATGAAAGAAGAATTACTTCAGTTTGAGAAAAATCAAGTTTGGACCTTAGTACCTAAACCTCAAAATCAATCCATTATTGGTACTAGATGGGTTTTTAGAAACAAACTAGATGAAGAAGGAAGAGTGACTCGAAACAAGGCTAGACTAGTAGCACAAGGCTACAATCAGCAAGAAGGCATTGATTATGATGAAACTTATGCCCCAGTTGCAAGATTGGAGGCTATAAGAATTTTACTTGCATATGCATCTCATAAAAGCATAAAACTTTTTCAAATGGATGTTAAAAGTGCATTTTTAAATGGCTTCTTGAATGAAGAAGTCTATGTGCATCAACCTCCAGGTTTTGAAAATTTAGAAAAGCCAAATCATGTGTTTAAATTAACCAAAGCTCTATATGGACTTAAACAAGCTCCAAGAGCCTGGTATGAAAGGTTAAGCACTTTTTTAATTAAAAATGGTTTTTCACGAGGAAAAATTGACACCACACTTTTTAGAAAAATTGATAAAAATGATTTATTAATTGTACAAGTGTACGTTGATGACATCATTTTTGGAGCCACAAATGAAAATATGTGTGATGATTTTTCAAAACTCATGGAAAGTGAATTTGAGATGAGCATGATGGGAGAACTTAAATTCTTTTTGGGATTACAAATCAAACAACACAAAGATGGCATTTTTATTTGTCAAGAAAAATACATCAAAGATTTGCTCAAAAAATATAAAATGAATGAGGCCAAAATTATGTCCACTCCCATGCATCCTTCATCAAGCTTGGACAAAGATGAAAATGGAAATGATTTTCCTGAAAAAGAATATAGAGGAATGATTGGATCTCTCTTATATTTGACTGCTAGTAGACCAGATATTGTTTTTGCAGTAGGTTTATGTGCAAGATTTCAAACTGCTCCAAAAGAATCACACTACACTGCAGTAAAAAGAATTTTCAGATATCTTGTGGGGACCACAGATATTGGCCTATGGTATAAAAAGGGATCACATTTTAATCTTATGGCATATTGTGATGCTGACTACGCCGGAGACAAAGTAGAAAGAAAAAGTACAAGTGGCGCATGTCAACTTCTCGGAGAAGCCTTGGTCAGTTGGTGTTGTCGTAAACAAAGTACTATAGCACTATCCACAACAGAAGCTGAATACATATCCGCTGCTAACTGCTGCTCTCAGGTATTGTGGATAAGAAATCAATTAGATGATTTCTCTTTAAGGTACGCAAACATTCAAATATTATGCGATAATACTAGTGCTATAAATTTGTCAAAAAACCCCATTCAGCATTCCAGATCAAAGCATATCGAAATAAAACATCATTTTATTCGAGATCATGTAAACAAAAAAGAAGTTGAACTTTTATTTATTGACACAAAAAATCAATTAGCAGATATCTTTACAAAACCTTTAGTAGAAGACCGTTTTATGTTTATTAAAGAGAAATTAAATATAATTAAAAATCCTTGCATATAAAAAAGGCAACTTTTCCTCATCAAATTAACCAATTTAATTTTTTTTATCTCTTCTCTTGTTTCCATCACTTTAATTTTTTTTAAAAATATAATAAAAAAATATGCTATCTATTTTTACTTGATCGTTGCTAATCTTTTTCTAATTAAACTCTCCTTAATTATCTCTTTATTCTTCTCCTGATTTCATTTGTTTTAAATTAGCCTTGATTATTTCTTTTGGTCAAATTAGTTTTAATTATTTTTTAACAGAGTTAATTAGTTTTTCTTTTCAAAAAAAAAAAAAAGGGGAACACCACCACATTTGCTCCTATCAAAGCCAAGAATTTTCGGCTCTTAGGATTTCGACATCCTGCTTCCAGCTTTTCGGCTCTCTCCCACTTTTTGATGAGCCAAAGGGGGAGAATATGCACATGAATTAGATTACATACCCTTGAACCAAGCTGAAAGTATTGTTATGTTTTATCTTTTCTTTGTCATGCATGTCTTCTGTAATGTTATTTGCGACGTGTATGTTTTATCTCAAACAAAAATTTGTCTCTCTGCTTTAAATATTAAATGCTCAAATTGAGGGGGAGCTTATTGATTAATCTACATCAGAATCCTTTAAATAAAAATCTAATTCAAATAAGTTTGTCATCATCAAAAAGGGGGAGATTGTTGAGATAAAATTCAAAATCCCTATTTAAAGTTTTAAAGATGATAAACGTATTCAAATTACATTTTTATTAGATTCTGATTATTTGTGTATTTAACTTGTGTATTTGAGTGTTTTAATTAGTCACAGGTTAAATATCAATGACGTGCAACAATCATATATTTTGCTCCCATGGAACATCATGCAAAAGACAATAAATTTTAAAGTCAAGCTTACATACACTGTCAAGTATTAACGATCAAAGGAAGGCAAATTTATTGATTGACATATTGCATCTTTAAGGCATCAATGGCAAATTAAGTAACATACCATTTTTGGTTAAAAATGCATTTTTGATTGTGGCAATAAAAAATTGAAGGAACAAAGTACACGTGAGGTGTACATATAGAACATGGTTTTTGTGTTGTTCATAAAACCATCCTTTGTCCAATCCAAACCATGCAAGTACAAAATAAAAGGATTGCTTTTGGCCGAAAATGAACAAACAATTGCCAGGCTTTACTGCACAAAGAAAGGACAAAAAGGAAAGAATGAAAAAGCTCACATATGAACCTACACAACATAGAGCCTTGCCAACTACCACGTGGAATGCCCTCCTCCAATTATCCTAGCTTCACATACAAAAAAGAAGCTTTTTGGCTGTAACTTGGCAGCACTACACGTGAAAAGAAAAAATGAGAAGTGGTAGAAGCCTCCCTCATGTAAAGCCTCGCCAGCTACAACTCTATCACACGTGGGAACAAGACAGAATTGAAAAAGGAAAGGACTAATACACGTGAGAATGGGAGCGGATGAGCAACAGGAACATGATGTGGTTCTCCTATAAATACCAAGCCAAAGTCCAAGTAAAGACACCGAAATTTTTGAGAAGCAAGTTGCTAGCAAAGTCTAAAATATTCACAAGCTCTCTTCTGTTCTTCATTTTTAGTTTACTAAAAATTGCTCTTTTGTTTTGAGCCTTATTTAGTACAACACAAATATTTCATTTTGTCCAATTAAGATTTTGGTTCTTATTGGATTGTAAAAGAGCGAGTGAAGCTCTAGTGTAAAAGAGCGAGTGAAGCTCTAGTGTAAAAGAGAGAGTGAAGCTCTAGTGTAAAAGAGTGAGTGAAGCTCTAGTGTAAAAGAGTGAGTGAAGCTCTATTGTAAAAGAGCGAGTGAAGCTCTGTGTAAAGAAAGAGCAAGTGAAGCTCTGTGTAAAAAGGATCAGAAGATCAAGACAAAAGAGGAGTTGTGGTTAAGTTATAACTCAACTACCTAGTGGATAATCTCACATTCGTGTGGGGACTGGACGTAGCCGGATTTTGGCGAACCAGGATAACTCTCTGTGTTATTTCTTTCATCTCCTTTATTTGTTTCACAAATCTCACACACTCGCTACACGATTTATTATTATTATTATTGTCTTCCATTTACTAACCCTTTTTTACTAGCTTGAATTTTTAAAAGGGAAATTTTTAACAGTTCACAATTCAAACCCCCCTTTCTTGTGAAAATATTTTACTTCAGGACCAACCAGCACAAGTAATGACAAATTGGAATACTCTTGAGGAGAAATTTCTCGAAAGATTCATTCCACAAAATAGATTCATGGAAGCCAAGACTACCATTGCCGTTTTTCTCAAGGAGCAAGTGAGACACTTTGTGAAGTCTGGGAGCGATACAAGTCAATGTTAAGAAAATGTCCAAACCATGGTTTTGATGATCGTACTTAGATACATCTTTTCCGCAATGGAATGCAACAACAATCAAAGCTTTTACTTGACGCAACCGCAGGTGGTTCACTAATGTCAAAGAGTGCGGAAGATGTCGTATCAATTATTGAAAAAATGGCACTCAATGATCATCAAGCTCAGCACAGCAGAAATCCCTCACAAAGAAAAGCAGGTATTCTCGACTTGGGAACAAATGATGTCATTCTAGCACAAAACAAGTTGTTGACTCAACAAGTGGAGGAACTCACAAGGAAGATGGCCAACCTTCCACAACAAATGAAAGAGATGCAGAATGAACAAAGAAGGCATCAACAAGTCGCATTTTGTGAGCTATGTTCAGGTGATCATCCCACAGGCTATTGTCCACCGCCAACCGAAGAAGTGAGCTATGTCGATAATCAACAAAGACCAAATCAGTATCAAGGACAATATCCGGGCAATAACAACAATTTCCAAAGAGGAAACAACAGAGTACAAAGTTGCAGCGTAAAACAGTAGTTCAGAAGCAAGACAAAACAGACTGAAAGTAAAAAGGCACATATGATTTGTTAACCCAGTTCGGTGACAAACACACCTACATCTGGAGGCTACCAAGCCAGGAAGGAAGTCCACTATGATAGTCCTAGTTCTAAGTTCTCAGCAAACTCCCAGTTTACAACTTATCACATAGCTACTACCCGTATTGATTTCAACCTAGGAACTTCTAGACCTGAGATCCCATCTCACTTCCCTCAGTCAATCACTGCCCCAGTGATATCAGACTTTAATAACAAACAACTAAGTAGGAGACACACTCCAAAGACATAAACAATCACTCTTGCTTAAAAGCTTCAAGTGATTACAACTCAATAAAACAAACCAACTCTAAACAATTGAGTGGTGTACAGAAATAGAGCACACAGCTCACAAACTCAAAACCTAAGAATACTCTATCAATACTTGCTTTGGTTTTGGTTGAGTTGAATTTCTTCAAAGGTAGCGTCTTCTTTATATAGCCTTCAGCAGCAACAAATACTTGAACCAAATATTTTTCGAAGATATATTTCCAAAATACTTTAGAAACATATAGAAGCAAATATTCTTCAGAAATATATTTTCCAAAGATCTCTTTGAAAATATATCCACAAATAAAAATATCCAATCTTCAGAATATATCTTACGAAAATATTCTTCCTTCTAGAAACGCAGCTTGGAGAATTCTTCAATTAAATCTACAAAAAGATCATGTGAGAAAATTAATAGCTCCAAGGCACAAAAAATAGAACACAGAAAACCAGCTTATGAAGGTACTTCTGAAGGTCTGCGTCTGAAGTTCTGCGTCTGAACATTCAGCGTCTGAAGGTTGCTTCTGAACAGTGCGTTTGAAGGTCAGCTTCTGAACAGTGCTTCTGAAGTTCAGCTTCTGAACAGTGCTTCTGAAGTTCAGCTTCTGAAGACCCAGCTTCTGAAGACGTACTGCTTCTGAAGACACACATATTGCTTGTATATTTGATTTTAGCAAACATGAAGCCAACAACCAAATATCCAACAGAATATTTGATTCAAATATATGTTGCTGTTGAAGGCTATATAAAGAAGACACTACTCTTGAAGAAAATAATCAAAGCCGTCATTGAAAGAATATTTTAGGGTTTCGACTTTAGGTTGTCTTTGTTAAGCTGTGTGCTCTATTCTGTATATCACTCTATTGCTACTACTGAATATCAAAAGCTCAGAGTTGGTTTGTTTTAGTTGAGTTGTAATATTGTATACTACACCTAAGCTTTGAAGTACGGTGTTAGTTTGTGTCTGAAGGTGTCTTCATCATACTGTTTATTGGAGTGTGTCTCCTCTTTGTTATTTGAGTCTAGGATCACTGGGGCAGTGATTGATTGAGTGGATGTGAGATGGGATCTCAGGTCTAGGAGTTCCTAGGCTGAAGTCAGTACGGGTAGTAGCTAGGTGATAAGTTGTAAAATTGGAGTTTGCTGAGAACTTAGAACTAGGACTACACTAGTGGACTTCCTCCTGGCTGCCCCCAGAGTAGGTGTGTTTATCACCGAACTAGATTAACAAACAACATGTGCCATTTAAGTTTCTGTCTTTTATATTTTCCTTGTTCTGTTTGTTTATCGCTAGCCTGATGTTGAAACATTAAACTCAACATTCCACCTGTCCCAGTGTTGGAACATTACATATAACATCAGGAAACTACCGTGCCAGAATTTCACAATTCAAATAAATAAAACTATAATTGTACTATTATTTCCACGTTCTTTTCCTATTAGTTTGAAACCAACTTGTTCAATTAGTGATGTTGTTTTCTACTCGTCTTCCTATTAAACTGGGATTAACTCGCCCCTTCATTTGTCTTATAATCTACAAGTATTAACTACAAAAAATAATACAACATATATTACATTAACATTTTATTTATAAATATAAAAGTTTAAATCAGTTAGAAAAATAGCTACCTTATGTGAAAAAAAATATGCAACAACTATTGTTGAATGGTTCCTTCAAAAAAAAACTATTGTTGAATGGTAGAGATAAAAAATGTAGTAGAGATATGAAAAATAAAATTGTAATAAGAAGTGGTGAGAACATGAAACGGAAAATAAGAATGAGACATATATATATATAGACACACACTTAGAAAGCCAATAAATACATGCAACAACTATCCCAACGTTAACCTGCAAACCAAAGAAAAATTTCAAAGCACCTGCCAATTTTTCTGTAAAGGTTATTGCACATTCAAAGCATGCACCTGCTATGACAACTTTTTTTGTGCCATGTACGTACCGAGGAAATTTTCCTAGCTAAGCACTGCAATTTTCCTCGCTAAACACCATATCACCTATCAATGTCAGCTTTTCGGTGGTTTTTCGGTCAAAGGAGCTTACCGACGAAATTTTCCTCGATATGCAATGTCTTTAGCGAGGAAACCGGATTCCTCGATATAATTCCTAACTAAATTGGTAATTTCTTGTAGTGACAGTCAAAACAGTTTAATCCCGTGTCAAGTCATTGCAACAGTCAAAATCATAAAAAAAATCAAGATACTTTGTATCGATCATGGTATGAGTTTGTTAGCAACCAGGTGAAGAAAGTACTTCCTCGCAACAAATTAATATTGTCCCTTTACAACAATCAACTTATACATATCACACATCTAGGATAATTTAAAACAAGCACCCCTAGTTTACTTAATCTCAACAACAACTCTGTCCATTGTTTCCCATAAAAACACTTATATGCATGCTTAGCAATACCAGGGCTCATATCCGGTGGAGAGAAAAACTTTTCGGTTGAAGGAAGCTTCAAAAGTGAGGATTGTCATCTAATGTGATGGTCATATCTAAGTGAAGTATGGAATGAGTTGGTCTCATGCACGCCACCTTTATTCAAAGGCAGATTTGAGACTACTACCAACCATCGTCTGATATACCTTCTTCAAGGTCCTCAATCTTAAACCCTCAATCCATCAAAGTACATGTGTTGGTATGTTCGCAGATGTGAACGTCTTTAATTTCATTTGATTTGATCTTCTCGACTACAACCACACCTACAACCACATACACATGGATCTCATGTAGCAGTGTACATCCTCTATGTAAATGCAGGCGGATGAATTTAACACCAGTCGGTGGAACTATATCATCAGTCGATGGAGGAACTCTATCACCACTGTTGCAAATGATTCTATCATTTGCGCTTGTAGTCCTACCTGCTAATGTACAAAATAAAATATAAACATAATTTAGACAAAAAGATAAAAATAAAAAATTGAAAACTCTGGATAGAGCAAGAGAATACAAGTAAAACTCTCAATACTTTAGGGGGTGTTTGTTTCGGTGACAGGCAAATTATACCCGGGAATAACTTACCCGGAAATAAAAATATGAAAATTTGATTCCTGTGTATTTTTTAAAAAAAGTGTTTGGCAAATAAGTTGACATTCCTGGGAAAATTGGAAGTTACAAATTTTTTTAAAAAAATCTGGGAATGCACATATGGGAATAAATTCATGGGAATAAGGGAAGTTATGGGAAGTTATTTCATTCCCAGGAACCTTTATACCCAGGAATATTTTTTTCTCAACCTTATAACAAACATGGGCATAATCATTCCCTAGCCATGTATTCCCAGGAATGTCATGTATGCAGGAGGGTTAGAAACATAACCTTGGATACGATGAATTTTTTGTACGTAATACGCCGATATGTATTCTACTCTAAAGCATATTGTCCAAGAAATAGAGTTGGTCATCCTGTATCGAGTGAGACGTAGAATAATAAGTGATTCAAGACTTGTAAACTAAGCGACTCGATAGTTAGTTTTTTGTAGTTATATTTTATTGTTTCCATGTGACTATGACGTATATTTGTATTTTAATACCGCAACATTGAACATGTTATGTTTAATTGGTATCTCCATGTGACTCTCGTAACTGTGGTTTATCTGAGTGTTGTTGTTTAATTTCAATATTTTAGATGAAGTTAATTTGATGCATGATATGATTTTGATGCATGGTATGAATTTGATAATGTTAAACAAGACACAAATTTGATGCATGATATGAATTGGAATGTCTAGTCTATCTAGGAGACATTCATCTCTAGTATGGAGGAGGGATGTCTTATAATGATTTTAGTACAACCATATTGCATCATCACACGCTCTGGAAAATGGCGATAAATCATGTTGCGATTGCACTTTATCCAACCAAAGTACCAACATGTATTGCGGCATGGATGCGTCTGAAGGACTTTGTTGTATTGGTTGAAGATCACGTTGTCGACCTCTAGGCGATAAAAAAAGATCATGTAGTTGTTCGGGGTGACTTGTGACCTTTGCCTTGAACGAATCACGTCGTGTTTAGCTTTTTCACGGTATAGTTAGGGTCGATATCATATGGATGTATGCAATGAAATGTTCCATGGCACAAGCTTGAAAAAAAATTCAAGTATAACAAACATAAAGACCTATTAAATTAAAAATACATATTCAAGTAAAAATTTCTTAAATATTACAAAACGAATAATTATCTACAATAGGGTAAAACATCCAACCATCTGCGATCTATGAGAAATAGTCGCCTTAACGAAGTACTAATAAAGAAATTCAAGAGTCGAAGCACCCCAGGAGCAGTAATTAATTGTAGTGAGGTCCCAGAGGTACTCTAGAAACACCACAACAACTTACTTGTTGCTCTAGTCTGTGAAGATGGTTCATCCTGCCAGGTAAAACATGTAGGCTTAAATGCCAAAAATCTCGTCTCCATCTCTCTCAGCCTCCCTTCATGGTACGCTTTGCAAATTTAAGGCGTTTGTGTGATGATCCTCGAATATGTTCTTCAGCCAACCAAATTATATGTGGGTCACCCTAGACTCACACTTATCATGAGCAATTCCACATCAACAATAGAATCGCACTTAGCACGAGCAACTTCAATGTCCACACCAAGCAACTCAGCTAGCAAAGGAGCATCGTCTTCTTGGAATAATTTTGTTTGATGGTTCTTCACTCTACCATAGATAGGCAAGTGAAGAAGACATGACACATCATCTATTATGATGGTCATTTCACCAAAGGGCAAGTGAAAAGCTGCTAGTCTCTTGATGTCATCGCTCTAGCAATGTCATACATAGGTTGTGATTAACCCGAGTAAATGGGCGTATAAAGAAGTGGTCGAAGAACGGAAGCATCAACCACATTCCAAAACCATTCCAGATGATGTGAAAGGTGTTGCATGTCGACTATCTTCTTTCCTTTGCTAATGCATCTGGGTGATATATTGTGTCCCTGCAAAACAAAGAAACAATAAAATAAATATAAATCATCATAACTTAAAAACACATAAATCATCGATTCAAGTAAATATTGTAACAATTAAAATTAATGTACTTACTTCTCCCATCTATATCTTGGCTGCAATGTGATAAGTGAAATTAGGCAATAAAGACTAATTAGAAATCCCACCACCATACAATTTCCATTGTGTTATTTCAATCCTTAAACTACCACATTGCATTAATACTTAATTTAAACTACATTCATAGTAAAACAACCTTTTAACTAATCAACAATTACACAAATAACTAAGGATATTTCAAATTCACAACCATATCAACCAATTTCAAAAACCCTAAACATATAAAAGGAAAATGAATGTGTAGGCTTATAGATTTTAGAGATTTTGAACACTTACTTGTTATTTGACTTTGATTAGTTGAGTTTGAAGAATTTTGACGGGGTTTGATTTGTTGGAGGTAGGGATGAAATATGTAAGAAAATAAGCTTGTGTTTTTGTATGTGTTCACAACGGATCCATTCCTAAGTCCCGATCCAAGCATATGGTTTGTAACTCCCGTTTCCAAGCGAATTGATCCAAATTTCGGAGGGGGGGGGGGGAATTAAAGGTGCTTATAGAGCAATTTTGATTTTCAAAATAGATGGGCTTCTATTCACAAGCCCAACCAATTTCCTTTAGAAGTGGCCCATTATGATTCACCAATGACAAAAAAAAAAAAGTTTCTGAAAAATGTAATAAAACCCTAAAACACCAAAACGAGAAGGTCTTTTCTTTGCTGGCTTGTACGCTATGGCCCCTCACACCGCACAGTTTCAGAACCGCCACAATCAAGGTGGCGCGCACACACACAGTAGTTCTGCTGCCTTCTCGGAATTCAGAACCGCCACAACCCATAAGGGCAAACTAGCCCTCAAGAAACGTGCTCCAAAACTCGTAACCATCGTTACTTCATCTTTTCATTCCATTTATTCAAAAAAAAAAAAAAATCAAACACCATGATTCATGTTTTTGTTTTTGTTACAGGTTGAAACTGGGAAGAAAACGTTGTTGCTTCATGGAACCAAAACGAGTGCGGTTTTGAACGCTGTGTTGACTCAGATTTATCATCTGAAGAAGGAAAGTGCGATTAAGTATAGTCGTAAGAATGATAATATTAAACCTTTTGAAGCTGGTGGTGAAACCTCTTTGGAGTTTTTCGCACAGAAAACTGATTGTAGTCTCTTTCTGGTAATTTCTTATTTTTTGAGTTCTGCTGAATTTTGTTTTTCTTTTGGTTTTTGTTTTTAAGTTTTTTTTTTATTATTAAGGAATTAAAATTGGTGTTAGCATTGATTTAATTTTAAATTGTTCTACCTCTTGTTGTGTAAGTGAATTACATAGGTACTTGTTTTTACCATTTTTAAGTACATGTTTTCAAAAAGTTAGGAATTTGAACTGTGTTCGTAAGTTATTTATATTTGGTGATGTTTGTCATGAAACTGATATAGGCCCTGTTTGGATAAACAGCTTAATTAAACGCTCATAGCATAAACGATTATATGATATAAGCGTTTATGTGTAAGTTATTTCTATAACAAACGATATAATAATGTCAAACCATTTTCATATAAGCTATAAATTGTTTCCATTTTCTATTTTAGAAAGAACACATTATCATATGAGAGTTTATGTAGAAGTTGTTTCTGTAAGAAAAGATCAATAAAGTTGAACATTTTCATATGTCATAAGTTTTTTCTATAAGCTCTCCCAAACAGTCTCACCAGTGCTAATGACAGTAGATAAGCTCATATAAGTCAATCCAAACAGCTCTTGGTTATGATGGTAGATCAGGGTAACTTCATTTGCCCGAAACTTGGTGTTGTTCTATTGTTATTATTGAGACATGTTATTTGGTTCGTTTTTTCTTTTACTGAATTTTGTTTGTGTTTAAGGTTTTATTATTAAGTCATTACAATTGGTGCTAGCATTGATTTGATTTTAAATTGTATTCTCTCTTGTTGTGTAAGTGACTCTCAAAGGTTTTTTTTACCTACTTTCACCATTTTTAAAAACCTTTGTTAAAGTAAGTTAGGAATTTGAACTTTGTTTTTAAGCTATATATTTGGTTATGTTTGTCATGAAACCAAATTAGGCCCTGTTTGGGTAAACAACTTAATAAGACATTTATCATACAAGTGCTTTTGTGTAAGTTATAAGATAAAGTCAAGTCGAACAATTTTATATAAGCTATAAGCTGTTTTCATTAGCTGTTTTGGAAAGCTTAAGAAAATAAGCTGAAAACAACTTATGAACACGTGATAAACTGTTTCCATAAGCTCTCCCAAGCAGTATCCCAAGTGCTTATGCCAGCAGATAAGTTTAGGGCCTGTTTGAATAAACAGCTTATTTGGAGCTAATAGCACAAGCACTTATCATGATAAGCGCGTAGCTTGCAAAGTTATTTTTATAGCAAAAGATAAAATGAAATTAGATTGTTTTTGTATATACAATAAAGAAAATTTATAAGCTATATGGGAGAACTTGTGAAAATAAGTTGAAAAAAGGAAATGAAAATTGTCATAAGCTGTTTTCATAAATTCTCCTAAACTGTCCCACAAAACATATGTCAATAGGTAAGCTGAAATAAGTCAATCCAAATAGACCCTAAGTAATCATTTCAAACAAGTCCTTAGTTATGATTGCAGTTCAGGGGTAACTTCATCTGTATTCAGATTCTACTAGTATTACCCGAAACTTGTGATGCTAGGCCTTTTTTTTTTTTTTCCAATTATTGAAAATACATGTTATAATAGTTAACAAATCTCAATATAGGCTTGTCCCCCTCTAAAAATTAATTGAGTTCCTTATTCACACATAGTAAGAGCTCCAAATATTACATGGAAAGCGATTTTGTTGATTTAATGTTGCGTGTATTTTGCAGTATGGATCTCACTCAAAGAAGAGACCTAATAACCTTGTTCTCGGGAGAATGTATGATTTCCATGTCTATGATCTGGTAGAAGTTGGTATTGAAAATTTTAGAGGCATGGAGTCATTTGATTATGATAAGAAAATAGCTCCAAAGGAAGGGTCAAAGCCTTTTATGGCTTTCATTGGGGAAGGATTTGAGTCTGTGAACGAACTTAAACAGTTGAAGGAAGTTTTACTTGATCTTTTTCGCGGAGAGGTGCATCTTTGTTTTCCTTTCTCTTTCACATTCTTTTGTTGGCAGCTGGACTATGTTAACAGAAGTGATGCATATGATTCATGCAGGTTGTGGAGAATTTAAATCTTGCCGGAGTGGACCGTGCATATGTATGTACTGCCCTGTCTCCAACTAGGGTGTTTTTCACACACTGTGCGTTGCGGTTGAAAAAATCTGGCACAGTTGTCCCAAGAATGGAATTGGTAGAAGTTGGTCCTTCCATGGATTTGGTTATTCGCCGGCATCGTCCTCCTAATGAAGGTGTGATGAAAGAAGCCATGAAAACTTCAAGGGACAAGCCAAAGAAAAAGGTTGACCAATTCTCTAAATCTTTCTAGTTTATCTGTTAATGTAAAATGAAGCTGCATGTCTAAATTGTGTACTTGTTCTGTTTTTAATAGGAGAAAAATGTCAAAAAGGATCCCCTACAAGGAAAGATTGGAAATGTTTATATTCCAGATCAGAAGGTAAGAGGGACTATTCTCGTTCTTTGCTTTAACTAGTTGAGTCAGTTCATTCAACTTTTACATTGATTGTGCTTGTGACATCGATTTATAATTGTTTAGATTGGAGAAATGGCTTTGCCTAACAAATCGAAAGGAGTGAAGAGGGAGCGCCGAGAAGCCAAGCAGCAGAAACATGGGAGTGATGAGCATGCATCAAAAAAGCAGAAGGAAGAATCTTCTTAAAATATTTATATTATAAATTACACCTAATGCCTTTCCTTGCCTGTCTTTTGATCATGAAGTGATCCATTCTAGTAGATCAAATTATATTACATTGGATGCTGTTTAGCTGACATGAATATTCTAGATTTTACCCATACCGGGAATGAGTTTTGTTGCCATGTAATTGTAAGCATAATGTTTACTTCAAATTTGCCTGATTTAGATGGCCTTTATCATCGAGTGGATTAGCAAGTAGTAGCGTCTTACAACCTATTTTAATACGTTAATCGTTAATTTATGTTCAGATGGATATAGTTTCTGATCTGGGTTGGGTTGGGTTGGATCATACCATTTTATAGTATGCACTGCCTATTTCCAATAGATTACGTTCTTTTGGGATGCTCCAAAAAAAAATTGGATATGTTTGCAAATTGATCAGTAATATTGGATCTTTGCACCATTTTTTTGCTGCTTTATTTACAGCCACAGTTTCCCACTTGAAGATGGAGTATGTTATTGTGCTATAATAGTGATGAGTCCTATGAGTTTATGTACTTTGATTTGTCCTATAAGAGTGTATTGTGCCTTCTGATTATGTACTTTGATATGTCTTATGCAGTTAATTTCTATTCCTATGACTATTGAGTCTCGTTGTCCTGCTACCACACGCTCTTATGGAGTTAGCTTAATTTGAAAAGCTTTATTCTTTATGACATTGTCGAATGGCTTGCAGTTGAGCTCAATTTGAAATCAGTCCAAGTTACTAGTCCTTGCATGCACCTACTATAATTTATGTCTCAAGAACATTGACATTGATGTGTTCATGACCTTAAACACGTAGAACCAATTAATGGATTTTTCCTCTGATATACAAACACAGAAAATTGCTGCTGTGTGGTCCATAACCAGAACCAGTTAATGCATCAAAGGGTAAGTGAAACTCACAACTTACTTTTCTTCAATAAATAAGAGAGGCAGGCAGAAAAAGGGACATCGATTCTGCTACACGCTTAGTAATGTATGGAAGCATCTAGTTGCAGCAAAAAAAATATATCACTTTGATGACTCAATGTTTCAAAGTTTCTGGAACTTTGAAGTTCAAACCTAAAATCAGAAGGCCAATTTATAGCCTTGGATTTGCGAGACGGTTCTAAAGCACACCACTACAACAACAACAACAAAAAGTTAATTGTTTAAGGTTGAATTCATATAATCTCATTTTTCCTATTTTATGTGATTTAGATTTTGCTTAATTGTTTCTTGCAATCAATCTACTATGCTGCTACCATGTGTTGCATATGTGCCATGTACTGTGCACTACTCAGTTCCAATGAAGAAAGTGTATTGGTAGCTGACTGAAGTCTCAATCTTGTGACAAGATATAGGTAGCAATTTTCCAGTACCTTATGAGTATCCACATATTTAATGGAAGGCTCATTTTTACAATCAATTTCCATTCTTGCATACTTAGACCCTTTTTAAATATTCAATTAATTATCTGTGACTGTCACCGCCAAATCTCCTGCAAGTACTAAAATATGATTTTAACTTTTGCCTTATATATATATATATATATATATATATATATATATATATATACACACACACACACTTATATATCAGAACATTCGTGACTACAAATTTCTCTTAGAGTTTCAGTTTATTTTAGTTTTTTCATACTAGTAAATATATAGTTGATCCCATCAGAATTCTGCACTTAAGCATTATGAGCTAACATGTATAAGAATGAGCAAACATGAATAAGAATGAAGAGCAGGAAGATAGAAATGATTTCTGAATTGAAAACTGAGTAATGTTTTTGTAGATACATCATATCATATTCTGTGTAAATGGACAAGCTGGCTTAACAATACTTTTTCACCTTTCCAAGATATCATATCTTTATCTTGGAGTTCAATATGGTTTTTACCTCTTACACATTGCTGCTCAACATTTTACTATATATACATAAGCTATCAGATGATATAATGATATATGGAATGGTTATACAATAGAATAAATAATAAATAGCAAGTCCTAGATAGGAAACAAAAGCGTGATTTAGGCAGCACACCTAACTACTTACATTAATGATTATTTGCCTTGCAACAAGTAGGGTAGTGCAGAGAAATAAGTCTAAAATAGGATCTATAGCATAGTAACTAACAAAACTACCAATTTTGGTCGACTATTTTTATATAAATTTATCTTTTAACAAACAACACATGTGTGTTCGTCTTTCCACTGGTACGAAAGAATGTTTACTTAAATCATCATCCACCGGATGAATTGATTGAATGTAATTAAAGAATTATAATTTACAAAAAGAACAAAAAAATTGGAAATAAAGAAATAATCAAAGCTGATAAATGAATATTGTTTATAAATCAAGGCTATTCAATAATATGACCCCTAGGAACTATAATTGCTCAAAGGCAACAATTGTAGGAATAGATGCATGTTTGAGTTGATGGTGAATTTGACAAAATCACGGTAACACCGTGATTTTATTGAAACTACGAAGTGTAAATTATGCCATGGATGCCGGTCGTGATTCTGCCAAACTTATGAATCAAGAATTTCTTAGGTAGGTCTATCATGCTTACCACCTTGACTATCTATTTCATCAAAAGGAGATTCATCAGCTGGCCACTTATCAATACCCAAACTTCCAAAATCAATATCCCACATATCTGACATGTCACCACTTGTAACAACTCCAAAGTCAGGTACTCCATAATTCATAGGATCCCACATCTCATTCCCACAGCTTGAAGTAGCAACAGCACCAACATTGAAGTTAGGGTCCCATATATCTTCTTGCTTGATAATACTTTCAGTCCCAATAGATTGAAACCCTTCAAAATTCTCAGGAATAACTTCTTCATTTGGACTAATAATATTTTTTCCTTTTAAAAGGGGTTCATCAAGTCCAAAACTAGATGATCCTTCTCCAATAATATTAGTTTCTGAATTTGACATGAAAATTCCATGCATTGCAGCATATTCATCTGAAGAAATATTCTCAATTTGAGAAGTAAAATCTTCTTCACCTGCACTCATTTCTTTAGCTAAATCATGTGAAAGTGAAAGATAGTGAGGAGAATTTTCAATGGAAGCTGGATTTAGTTCTTGAGTTTCACAAGACATGTTCATATTTCCCCAATTTGGTTGGTACCTCACTATCTTTCCATCTTTGAAATTTTCTTCTTCATTTTGGTGTTGCTTAACAAACTTTCTTCTAACTTTTGGAGATTCTATATCTCTTTGTTCTTTCTTCTGCTTGAGTCGCGCTAAAAAGTCCGGATTTGAAAACAACTTGGCCAAGAAAGATACCATTTGTTTCTGTCTTTGTTCAGCAGATTGAAGCCTTTGATTCACATTACCTGCGTGACTAGCCGTCATTCGTTGTTGTTGCTGTAAATCAACCACTTCTTGCATTAACACACTCCTCTCCTTCCTCAATCTTTCAATCTCAATCTCGACTCCAGATTTCCCTGCTATTAAAGATATAATTAGTTGGTTACTAATAGAAGTCAGTTACTAGTTTGTTTAGCCTTTAGAAAAAGGCTTGATGTAAACATTTGCAATCACTTTTCTCATATTAATACTATTTATATTTTCCTAATACCTGCATCAGAAGAAGATCCAACATAGTTACCAACTTGCTGAGATTGAGACGTGCGGCGCCTTTGAATGCTCTTCAGTAAGTGCTTCTTACCTTTCTGAAAACCTTCATTGAAAAACTCCCATCTGTCGGTGTCAATCTTGCGGAATCCCTGTGCTCAAACACCAAATTATCTATGAATGAATAAAGCAGACATAGGAGACTCAAAAAAGGAAAAAAGAAACAAGTAACATATATCAAAGCAAAAACAAAATTGTTACATTAGTTATTATTAGAGCAGATAATATACAGTTAAGCTGTATTGGAGAATGCAATCTGTAATCCAAAACAAAAAAGACAAGCTTATGGTAAAATGCATCACAAAAATATAATCTAAAGTCAAGGAACACACAAAACACATCATTGAAACACAGAATCCTACCTTGGAAGATGAAAATCCCTTGAAAAGGGAGAGCAACATTGTCTCCTATGTTGCCAATTCCAGCAGTAGGAGTCTCTGAATGCTATAACTACACAATGCAATCAATCGGGAGGAAACAAACATATCTGCAATGTGTGTGCTTATTTTATTGCACAGTTCCACTAGTAGTAACAGAACACAGGACACACTAAAAAGAGTAACATATGCAAGTTTTACATACAATACAATCAGCAAAGAATTATTTACATTCCCAATTGATACACCAAATTGTTCAATCAACAAACACAAAAGGGGAAGAGGGAATTAATAGTTAGTTACAAATACTTACAAACCAAAAAAAAAAAAAGAAAAATAGTTAGTTACATTACAAAGATAAATAGGGGGCCATTAGAGGCATTGTGATTATTGTGAAAAGTAGCAAAACAATACAAATACCAAAAATACCCACATAAGTATTAAGCTGACGAACAAAACTGGAGAAATTGTTGTGTTTGAAGTGTCTAGGCAAGATAATTCTTGCAAACTCCAAAGGATCCCAGACAACAAAGCTAACACCATTGGAACTCCATGATATGATCGGATTCAAAGAAGGGTCATCAACCAAATCAAATGTTTTTGAGAGAAATGGTGGAACTGGGCTCATCTGCAAACACTCCATAGGCACAGGAACATCACTGCCACCTATTACCGATGCTTCATATTCCATCAAAGATGAAGAAGAAAATTTGGGAGAGTTTTTTTCATCATTTGGATTCATGTTATGTTTTGAATAATAACAGAAAAAACGGTTTTTTGGAGAAAGGTGTGAATAGAAAGGTGAAGGGGTGTGAATAGAATATGAGAAGAAGAATAGAGTGAAGTGTGGTGGTGATGAATATAAAAAGGAGGGAAAGGGCGGTGTAGGTGGTAGTTTGATGGCGGTGGAAGAAAATGGGGGCCATTGAAGTTGAACGGTTGCAAAAACTGTGAAATATGAGCGCCGACATTGATTGTGTTGTTTCGTTGCACTTACGTAGGGTTCGTTCTGTCTTTGTCACGTGTGTTGTGGACTTAGATATTTTGTAGCTACAGATGCTACTGTTGTTGTTACTGTGTTTATTGTGGTTTCTGGGTTCTGTTTGGTTAGATTTTATTCAGTGTTGGCTTTTTGGATTGATGATATTTTTATGAGAGTGACGTATGTGTGCTGGTAATGGTCAAATTGACTAATCAATATACTTAGAGGTTAAGCAAAAATGAGATATCCAATAGGAAACTAGTATCTGCTTTTGATTTTTTATTTATTTTGATTGATATGGACCAGGATGGGTTGTATTATGTGAGGATTTTTGTGGGGCCAACGTTTTTTTTTTGTATATAGAAAATAATTAATTATTCTGGTGATTTTTATTACAGAAATAATTATGGTGCTAAAAGAAGGAAAGTAGCGAGGTACTTTTATTTTTGTGATTTATGGAGCTCGAGATTTTTTAAGCTAACTTAAATTAATTGAAAAAAACGTAATAGGTTGTGACATATCATTAAAAATTTAAAATAAAAATGGCAATATAGTGTATAAAAAAAAATCACAAAACAGTTGTCTTCATCACAAGTATCCAACCCGACGAACATACGAGCAACTAAACGAGGGATTCACTTTTAGAAAACTTTACTGGAGTTTAAAAAATGGGAAAATAAAAGACTCCTACAATTTAACATAATAGCCTCATATCCAGGTTAATTTTCATGTTATTCACTATCTACTTCTACTTTGAACCTAACTTGAAGTTCACCTAACAAATTTATTAAAGTGTAACAATAACAAGAAAAATAGGGCATTTGTTAAGAAATCATATATATAGTAATTATGTTAAGCAAATTTATAAAATGTGCGTAGTCAATACTCTAGAAGTTCAAAAAATATTTTTTTCAATACAAAATTTTCTTATTTCTTTTTGCTTCCTATACTAATAATAATATATAAGAGATCAACTTTGACTTGTCATATTTAAGAATGTCGATTTGTATATGTAAACAAAGATCTTCACGAAGGTTGTCTTGCTTAAGATACTACATGCAAAGAGTATTTCCCCATGAGGAATGGAATGGGAGAGAAAGCTTCCTCATAGATAATTTATGAACGAGGACAAAGATCATACAACTTACTCTCTGGAGATCCGTCTCCGAGTAGTTTACTAAAATATATTTTATATGCTATATTTATTTGTCTTTTTACATAATATACATATATGTTTATTTTATATGTAATGTTGTTTGTTGTCACAACCAATAATGTGTTAATATTGGTCCCATTTAATAGAAAATAATATAAATTTGATTATTTTTTTAATGTTGGTGGATCCCTGTGCGGATCTGTAGGGACTAAAGACTAAGACATGGAGAAAAACTCCCCAAAGCAAGGGACAAGAAGATGAGGGTGGAGTGCATCTTCATTATATATATAAACTCACTTTGATTAATTTTATTGAAAATATATTTTTAGAAAATCTTGATTATGAGTGAATCTTTTACTTTCGAATAATTAAAATGACACAACTTTATTGATTCTCCTAAGACACCAAAAATCCTAAGACCGATCTTGATTGCAATATATACTTAAATGACAAGATGATGAATTTTTATTGGATGACGTTGTAAAACTATTTTACACCTCCTGCATATCTCCATTAAACTCCTTATATATTTTTTTGTTTGACAGGAAACTCCTTATATATTTAGAAATCATTTAACTGGTATAACAAAAAATATAAATTTTTTGAAAAAGTTCAAGTTTTTAAAAATAAGTTTCTTAATTTTAAAATAGCAAATCGACTATTTATTAGTTCACTTTTTTTTTCTGAAAATATTAAACTAAATTGGCCAGTTACACTCCTACTTTTGTGTTATCGATTCTATTTATTCTTCAATTTTACAATGGTTTTTCGGTGTAGATAAATCATTACGGCTGTGCGTTTGTTTTAATTGGTAGAAAAAAAAATGGAATTGTTCCCGTTAGTTTAACTTTGTTGATAAAATATTACATAATATATGCAAAAATCAAGTAAAACCATGAAAGATCTTTTTTGTTTAGAATGGGAGGAAATAAAATGAAGTATGATGATAGAAAGGCGTTTCACCTCGTGCGTCCATTGTCTCATTTTTATCTTTTCCAATTCAAGTAGAATTAAATGAAATTAGTTTTTTGTATTCATTCTATTACTAAAATATCCAAACAATTGAAACAATCTGTTTCGTTTTTATCCGGTTCATTCCATTTATTCTTATTCTCCTCTCCATGGACATATTCAAAGACAGCCGTGAAACATTAAGTTTATAGAGAGAATCGTTTTTGGAACTCAAGTTATGAATAGCAGCCACTGATTATAAAAAACTGAGGAAGAACCAAAGAAGCATGTTATAAGTAGCCGTGAAACATTAACTTTATGTTAGAAGTGGTGCTCGTTCCATCCCTAGAAACAGAAATGGAAACACTGAATAGCCTTTAGACTTTTTACTACACAAATTGGCCAAAAACATGAGATGACAGATAGGATGGTGGAAAGTGGTTCGAAGCCTCAAAAGACCACATGTGGTCTTTTTTTTTTTTTTTTTTTTTTTAAAGCTGAAAACAACACATGAGTAACACTAACAGACCCACCACTGAAATATTTGTGCCTGAGGGAGTATTGCTACTATCACAACACTGTTGCTCGTGAAATTTAATTGGTCTGAAGTATCAGATTCATCCAATGGCTCAAAAAAAATGATAGGCAGGGTGCCAACCCAGACGGTAGACAATCCATTTACATGTGTAGAGCTGTCACTTGTGGTGTTTGTATGTAAGCACAACTTTGTTCCTAACTCTCAACAGAAAAAGGAACTAATAATAATATAATGGCCAACTTTGGTGGAACGTGGTGCTACCAATTTATTTATTTTTTTGTTTCTATACTCAAACAAGAAGAATATGTACAAAGGATGGTCACAGTTAACCTTTGTCGGATCCAACTAATGATATATGAATACAGGCAAAAGAAAAGCAGGTGAAGTTACTTGTCATTAACTTAATGTAATTACAATGGGAATCATTTTTACATAAAAATTCTGAAAGAACAAAAAAAATTAAGCTTTTCTAGGCGAAATTAAAGATATTATCAAACAATTTTGTTGGAACAAAGATCGAGTATCCTTGCTTTGCATTGAAAATCAGTATTCTCAAACCTCAATTAGAAAAGAAATATACAACTCTTACTCTGCAACCAAAAAAGATGAACAAACATTAATTAACCATGTCAAAACTAACAAAACCACTACTTTTCTAACACCTTCAGCATGATTACAATTCACAACTTAATTAACCAAAGCTTATAAACACTCAGTATAATAATCAGAGTATCATATAAATATATATATATATATATATATATTCAGTTATTCACTAGCAAATCGATAACATTCCCCATACCCCCACAACACAATAACAGAGAATTACCACGTCAAAACTAGATTTAGGGTTGACAGGACCATTATGGAGGTTGGTACGTACCTATGACCACTTAAAATGGTGTAATCCTGTTAGACATCAAAACCAATAAAATCCTGTGTATGTGCACGAAGAACAACTTGGCGTTCCAACCATTCAGGTGAGACATGGCGTGCTTGGAAGACCAGGTTGAGGTGTAGGGGGTTTGAGTAATGACCTTAGAGAATCCATAATGCTGGCAAAAGAAGGACGTTTCCAGGGCTCACTGCATATCAATAAAGTATATTTCAATAAAATCTATCGCCGAATATTCAAGTAAAATGGCAGATGTAACCATACTTACTTGGCCCAGCAAGCCTCAATTATTGCAGCTATTTGTGGATTCAAATTGCGTGGGATCTCAAGTCTTTTATGCTTGAAGCCAACGGCAGCGACAACCTACAGGACAGTACATATTTTTGAATATTATAGTAATAAAAAACCCGACTCTAACATACTCTTGATTGACCAAGGGAATATATTACTTAGAAATAAAGTGGAGTCTAGCAAGCTCCATACAACATAGTATCCCTCAGGTTTATATACTGAAAAATACAAAAGAACTGGTGCAATAGTAAATAGATATAGAAGATACCACAGGTTTAATGTAACAAATCTGCACCTGTCTCCTTTCTATTATCAGGATATTTGCAGTTATTATTAAGATCAGTATTTATTTTCTTTCCCTCTTTATTGTTGATCCTGTCACTTCTTAATCTAATGAATAGACATCATGCGTAAGTCTCCTATTTAAAGTAGTGTTTCCTCTGTTGAAATAATACAATAGTTTTTTTCCATATTAATTTAAAAAATAGTTCAAGGATGCTGCAGATCTGCAGAAGCTTCAAGCCCCTCTCCCCTCACCCAAATGGTCATGGACTCATGGGCCTTTTCATTTGTTATTTGATTTGATCTTTGATTATTGATGAAACTTGTAGAATTATTTCCTCCATGCCTCTCCTCTCTTTTTGTCAATTTATTTTCCTCTTGGTTTCTTGTGCAATACCAAAATTGTATTCTCCAACACTAGCATGCCGCACACAGTCTTCTCTCCTTTAATGGATTATGCCTGTTATTCCTCCTTTCAGGCTTTCATACATCCGCAGGCCACAGTCCATTTGGCCCACTTATCTTTCTTTTAGAATGAAGGCTTTCTTAATATGCATGCAAGTTCAACCAAATTAAGCATGAAAACACCTTCAACCACTTCAACAGTGTACCTGTCATTGTTGGCATGTTTGATGCACGCTTCAAGCAATATATACATTTCTTGCAATCAGTTTCAGTTTCTATTACCAGTTACTTACTATTTCAAACTATATTGTATATTCATACTTTCATAGGTTTCAGATCTTGTTAATCTTCCATAAAAGCTGAAGCAATATGATTATAAATTTTTATAATAGAAACAATTAAGCATAAGCATACTGCAATTCTAGGTACCGCGGGTAGACAACAAACCTGTGCTGGATTCAAATTACCCCATGGCTGTTGCAATGTTGCAATCTCCCACATGATTACCCCAAAGCTATAAATATCAGACTTCTCATTTGACGGCTCATCACGAAGAACTTCTGGAGCCATCCACTCAGGCTAAGGGAGAAAAGGGAGTACAATTTAATGTTTATTTAAAACAAACCTCTGAAACATTAGACACAGAAAAAAGAAATATCTGTACGATAATTTAAACTTACAGTCCCAGCTGCGGACTTGGAAGAGAGAAATGTGTTGGCCTTTAAGCGGGAAAGCCCAAAATCACAAACCTAGAGAAATAGCATTACCATTTTAAGCCCAAAAACCCATTAATATCCAAGAAAATATATCACCAAGTCAATCTAACCCCCCCTCTCTCGTAAGAAAACAAAAAAGAAAGATTTCACAAATTATATATGTTATATAACACACTCCTCATGTTTTCTTGTCAACTGGATTTTCAAAAGCATTCCAAATTTGAATCAAAACAAGCAGAGCTAGTTAGCAGAATGCTGAAACTCTCTATTCAACTATGTGAAGGTAGGGCAAATTTTGGAACAGACTCAAATCTGCCACCAGTTCGTATGTAGTTCCAGATTAAATCATAATATCAAATCGCACAATTTGTCAAAAAAATTAAAATACCAATTACTTTAAAAAAAAAACCAATAAAATAATAAATAGTTTATTCATTTCTTTATCTTTCTAGAAAAATATAAAAGGACCATTGTATGCTATAGCCTATCTGCAATCAACAGTGTAATTTAACATTTGGGGATGAATTCGAAATTCAGAGAGGTGGGGGGGAAGAACACTGCTTTATCCCCAATCAAATCCAGACTATCAAAGTAAAGGCTTGATAATTATCCAAATAGAATTACTAATCATATAACACAGCTGACTACTTTGGAGCCATGCTAGGCCAAAAAGAGATGAACTTAGGAGACTAATTACAGCCTTGTATTGCTACAACCAAAAAAGGCTGTTTGCAAGAGAGGGATGCAGAAAAAAGGTAGAAATGGAATACTACTTTCAAAGACAACTATGATTTTCATAAAATTCTTAAGAGTTAAGATTACTAGATATAGTACAGAATCTTCACTGTTACCTTCACTGTGTATTTCTTGTCAACAAGAAGGTTTGGAGATTTCAGGTCTCTATGAACAATGGGGGGATTACGCTTGTGAAGATAATTCATCCCTTTTGCCTGTAAATGAAAAAAAAAAAAAGACAAATATTTCAGAATGAATACAACCATTATATCATATAACAAATTCCAAAATTAATAAAAACAAGAAACAAAACATTTGTTTAAATGCATACCACATCGTAAGCCATACTAAGCCTGCGCCTCTCATCCAACACTTCCTTTGCACCAGGTCTATGCAACAGCCGGTATAAGCTACCCCTGCACTTAGTTTAAAATCTGTTAGAATTTCAAGCTACCCCTTGGAATATTCCATTTTTAATGAAAAAGGATTAGGGACAGCTAGAGACATAGAGTAAACCTTGATAAATATTCGGTGACAATTGATAAGTTAGGAGGTTGAGTGACTGCCCCCATTAATAAAACAATGTTTGGATGCCGCAAATGTTTCATTATTGCAACCTGGCAAGAGAAGGTAGAATACAGCTCAAATCAACAACAATCTAACTATTCAAAGGCGAGCTCTAAATTTCTCTTTTGGGGGGATCTTCATTCGGTTAGAACTTTCAAGCATACCTCCCTCATGAATTCCTTGAAGCGTTCTGCATGAAAATCTTGCTCCATCAAAATTTTAACAGCAACATCCTGCAAATTAATAATGCATTAAAGAATGACAAAATATAAAACAAACAAAAAGTAGAGAGAATAAGCAAGCAATCATGAAAGAATTAAAATAGAAGACTATGTCCGCTTTGGACTTTAATGAAGATATCCCGAAAAAGAGTGTCACAAACTATGTCTGCTTTGGACTTTAATGAAGAAATCCCGAAAAAGAGTGTCACAAACTTCTCGAGAGATAAATGATGCCTCAACATATATGCATTCTAAATCATGGTATGATCTTAAATAGTTTGCGAACTCGGAATCAGAGAAGAAAAAGGTCATAAGTATTAAAAATATGCGATTGTGAGCTTCATTTGTTCACAAAAAAAAAAAATGTTAGATGTATTTTGTTCGATGAGAACATTAAGACTTGGTTGTTGATGTTGTTGTATAATTTGTTCGATGAGCAAAACATCTCTTGGAAGATTTTTTTTTTCTTTTCAAATAAACTTCTGCACTTTTGATGTGTAACTCAGTAAGAAAAGATATGGCAATAGAGGTCAAATTGTACTATAGTCACAAAGCTAAAGGAGAGAATAGGAAATATGAAGTCAATAGGCTGCCAATAACCAACATGCTACATACTGGTCTCTCTGCTTGCATCGGACAACATGCAAAAACAGCAAGATATAAGGTTGATGGCAGTTGGGCAGAAGCCATAGTTTGAAATTATACAGGTAGGTTGTTATGAAATCAATTTTTTGTTGAAGAACATTTCATACTCAACAATTTCTGTCCATCAAACAATTGTTTTCAATTGACTAGACACGAGTACAAAAAAATTTAAAATAATATTGGAAGCTACCATTTCAATAACAAGAATTATGATAACATGCTTTATCTACATCAACATATATAACATTTCATATACATACATTTACAGGCAAAGTGTTTGTTGACAATAATTATAATATTTTTGGTCCAGCTATAAAGCACACCACGTACTTTGGAGACAAATGTTTAGTCCCTTGAAAAAATTGTGATCAATAGAAAATACATAATTTGGCATTTGATCCTCGTTAGTTTGTTTTAGTCCTTATAATATTTGGTTCAGATTAATCCAAATATTATAGAGACTAAAACAAAACAGCAAGGACCAAAAGCATTTTTTGATAAGAGACTCATGGGAAAAACATGACAAGATCAAAACCGGAAAGAGACATATTTGCAAGGACTAATGACATATTTTAGCCTACGTTCAAACACCAGTTGAGTCTTGACTAATTCATAAGCTCTAATGTTTATGAAATAAGCTCCCAAAAATATAGAAACCACTGAACCTTTAGTAGTGACTACTACTGTTTATACACAATGATAGTATTCGTGTACTGATGTATTAAGCACGAATATAAATAGCATTATTTGCGAATGCAAAAACACAGATTCTGAAAAAATCAACGAAAAGAATGTAACAAGGGCTGGACTTATCATCATGTTGTTGGACAGGGACTTGTCACCTGTCCATTTGCCTTTGTTGTACTATACTTGTACTTGATATCAATTATTTGCATTTAGTATAATTAGTGTTTCATATAACAATATATAAATTATTCAGCATCTCGTTAAATATAAAAATATCTTCTCTTTCATTCCTTCCTTACAGTTTCAACAAAACAAGTCAAACAACAATAATTTGATTTATTTATAAAGCATAAATGTTTAAAATAAAAAGAGTGGCTTACCGAGCCATTCCACTCAGCACGATGTACAGTTCCAAAAGAACCTGAAATACAATACGTCATTTTCAAGTAATGAATACTGATATTAATTGCACAAATCATGCCACTAGAAGAAGCAAATATATATATGAATCGGGGAGTTTTATTGCAATTTCATGTTTCCTTCTTTCCTATTATCATTGCCAAGGACAACATCCCTTTCAATTTTATTAAGTCTATTATTTCTTCAGAAGTATGTTTCTTCTATCCCCCCCTCCCCGAAAAAAGGAAGACCTTTATAAATACTACCTCCGTCCCTAATTATAGGGCCCTTTTGGAAAAATAACGGGAATTAAGAAAATTGAAAGTGGTAATAAATTTGTTTGTAATTGCTATTGTTTTTACAATTTTATCCTTTAAGAGAGAGGGTTAGTGTATATTTTCAACAAAATATTTAATGCTGATTGAAGAAAAAGATATAAAATAAATAGGGGTGTGTTGGTAAAGAATTAATTAATGTACTTGGAAATACCAGAGGTCTTATAAAAAGAGAGAAATTTTTTTCTCAAAAGGGTCTTATATTTAGGGACGGAGGTAGCAGTATTTACAATTTATAAAGGAAATGTACCTGATCCTATTTTTTCTTTTAAAACAAGATCACTCCATGGTATGGCCAAATCCTCCATGTCAAAGGCAACCTCTCGAGTAGGCTTGCTAGGAATTAGTTGACTTCCTTCAACAAACCTCCTACCCTCAATGACATCATCATTGGCAATAGCAACAGGACGCTTATGCTTTAAAGGCGGTGGATACTTGCCCACAGTTGTTGATTCTATAATGTTCTGAGGAGGGTTACACAACATATATGTTTCAGAAGCTTGATCAAGTGTACTCGGAAGAGGAGCTTGCGGATACAAAGGAAGGTGAGAATTTATGTTGATGTCACTTGAAATTGGCCTAAGGTTATTACTTTCATTGCATTTCCCATCCAACTGTTCTGAAATGGAGAATCCAAACTCTAATTAGTAAAAGTTTCTGTGATATCAAATTCAGGGTATCCTATACTAGCACCCAATTCAAACATTTAATTACAACTTTACAATCATATATGCATAATTGCATATCATATTACATGATCACGTGCAAAATTACAATTACTTGACTTGCAAAACGAACATCTATAAGAAGGGCCTGATTTTTGAACTCGCAAATTTATCAAACATTAGATCAACAGCTCAAAAGTATACACAACAACCAAGCATTATCCCACTAAGTAGGGTTAGTTGCATGGATCAAACAACACAATAAGATTCTATCATAAATCATATTCTAGCCAAACAATTGATCTGTAAGTTTTTCTTAATAGCTCCAATATGTATAGAGAGAGAGAGAGAGAGAGAGAGAGACATAAACTCAAATTTAAATGTGCAAAGAGACTAAGAGCTGATTTGTATAAATTTTTCAGAAATTCTCTCATTTAACTTCTTCATAAACACTTATAAACTTATAAGGATTTTTCAATAAGTGAAGCCACAATCTTATTTGAAAGTAACTTGCTTAAGGAAGAAGTTTTTATCACTCATTAAAAAGATGGGGAGAAAAAAAGGAACTGGGAGGCCTGGATCTCAAATTCTTGATAAATGCAACAATATGCTCCAAGTAGAACCTTCTAGCCATATGTAAGCAAGACCAGAAGCCTAGATTTAGAATAGCACAAATTTAACCAAAATATCTGAATATTACCTGCTGAACTGTTGTCGAAGAAAAGCTCAAGAGACAGACAGTCTGAGAAATACTGTTTGGCAAGTGACCTGAAATCAATTGTAGTTTCAGCTGGTTTAAGTCTTGGAAAGCGCAAGGGTGAACAAAATGAGATGGAAGATGGACCATTGAGCAAGGAATCAGGCTCGGATAGGTGTCCTGGCTTCCCAATTAAATCAACAAGATATTCCCTGTCATTAGATTATGTAAGATGTGAGGTGACAGGAATATTACTCTTAAGAAAATCTATTTAAAATGTCAATGTCGATATACATTATGTTAACCATTGATCTCAAGTCCTTTTAAAATTTTCCGTTCCATGATCGTTATATATAGCTAATGAAATTGCAGCGTAACATATAAACAGAAAGGTATGTATGCTTGGAAAATAAAGCGTATACCTATCAAGCCCAAATCGAACAAGACAAGAAGAAGCATCATCTCTTTTACAATATTTACAGCCCTTTGCAATTCGACATGGTAAATCAATAGCATCAGCTAGCACCTAAAATAATAAATATATAGCAAGTTATTCAGAATTGCTTAATACAGTCCACCTGCACTAAACCGGTGAACAAAAACTTGTCGACATAGTCAGCATGTGTAATCACAACCTTAAACCCCGACAAAGAAGTAGAGCCTTACTTTGAATAATATGGCACGATGCCTGCAGAGGCCAACAGATAGACTACCTATGGGAAAAACAACAGATCCTAAGCAATCTTTCAGATTATTGCTGCAATCCCTCCAGAAAGATAGGAACTCATCCTCCCCAGCAGAAGCTGAACCCCTTGTTATAGCAATAAAACACAGTTAGACTGACATGACCGGATAAAAAGCTAAATAGGTCGGGCCATGAATGCCAAGGAGGCTCACCCCATACAGTTGCAAACCAGCTTGGAAAGCTGATCCACAACCTCTGTTGTTGTTATGCTGCTACAAGAGATGTTATGAACTATGTTTTGCAGTTCTCTCAAGCTGGCATCACTGCGCCGATCCACTAAAACTACTTCAAGGGAAGAATCAATGCGGGGATGTACAGACTTTAGAGTATCAACTGATGGGATTCGGCTGTTTTCCTGCAGATCAGTGCACACAGTCCAGACATAGGTATCCATCCCATGAATCAGATAAAAGCCATCAGGAATTTTGTCAGAGTATGACAGGCAGCCATTCACCTGGTGTACATTATAAATAAGATACAAAATCAACTTTCACATATCTAACAATAAGAGCATCAAGTCTATCAAGATGAAAAAAGTTACAGTTTCCACCCTCAAATTTCAGTGGTGGAGTAAAACAAAGGGAGGAGGTCTAGTTTTTCATCTTGAACTTAATTAATTCATGTAATAACTCAAGAATTCATATTAAATCCATCTCTCGGTAAATGATGATTATACGCAAAGCACGTTCTATTCAAAGCAGCATTGTTAAAATATTAATTAGCATTTTCAAGATTTGTCGGTTTGACTCCACAAACATCATACTTTCAATGTTGAATTTTTATGCAGTGTAAAAATAAGATACGCGTTTATTTAGAGATGAAAAAAAAGTCAATTCAAGAATGAGAAATATGATCATAGCATTTAAGTCAGACAGTAATAGAATACTGAAAACCATTCTTTCCAGAACTCCCAGCAAAGTGCCAATCAAAAGTGAAAACCGTGACTGCGTGAGATAGTTTCCTCAATAACAATGTGATGGCTAGTGACAAATAGTTTTCCCAGTGAAC
This sequence comes from Medicago ruthenica, assembly GCA_018208015.1. Lineage (NCBI taxonomy): Eukaryota > Viridiplantae > Streptophyta > Magnoliopsida > Fabales > Fabaceae > Medicago > Medicago ruthenica. The sequence goes on along the minus strand of CM031371.1, from coordinate 52,199,820 downwards.
TAGCACCAAAAGAATATTGAAAAATAGAACCCTAATATCCAGAAAACTCCTATTAGAGTTCAACACTGTAATTCAAAATTCAACTCTATACCATATAACAAACAAAACACAACTTCTTAAGAAGATTTTATACTAAACCAAATCCCATCCATTCGAGTCAACTGCACCTCCTCCAATCATTTATGACAGAATCAACCACATCCTAACTGAACTACAGAAAATTTGTCCTCCAAATTAGTCACCATCAACCGAAATTCGGTCCTCCCATTGACACAGAATAGAGAAGCCGACAAACCTATATAAATTCAGCATATAGAACGCTACACAACATTGCCTTAATTTGGCTTATATACACAAGCAACCACAGTACACCCATAGTCAAAAGCACACACCTTGTCCTTGTTTTCATTAGTTATCATAATCCTTCATAGCACTGACACCTCTGTCTGACACCAACACTACACTGATGCGTGTAGTTACATTGAATTAATTCATTTTCTCAAATTATTGTATGTGTCGTGTCTGTGTCAATGCTTCGTAGTCACATTCACAATCAAAGCCATTACCAGAATCAAAAATCACAATTCAAAGCAACACAATCAAGGTACAACAAACAACATACCCAAAATCGATGAGAAACAGCCTCCGCCGAAGCCGAAAGTCTCGAAGCCGCGTCATCCGGCACCGGATCCAGAAAATTCGGATCATCAGCACAAGTAGCATCCGACGATAACCTCAACGCCAGCGCAAGCTGCAACTGATAACTCTCCTCCGTCTGCTGCGCCCAGCTCTTCCCAGACGATCCCCCGTTCCACGCCGCACTTTCCGCCAACTTCCCCCTCACCTCACCAACCTCATGCAAATATCCAAACGCATCAACCTCACTAGCCGCCGCCGCCGACAACGTCTGAGCATAATAATCACCGCCACCGGATAACGAACTTTCGCCGTAACTACTCCCACTCGACTGCCGCTGTAATCCGATCGATGAATACAAATTCATATTCCCGATCCGATTGTTCCCTTGCCGATGATCGCCGACTAACTCCCAACCGCCTCTGCTAGCTTTTCCGTCGCTCGACGACGACGGTGCCGGAGCACTAGCGCCGGCGGCGTAGGAGAATTGATCGTCGGGAACTTGACTTAGAATCGAATAATTAGATCTTCTCGCAGGCATTTCCATAGAAATCAATCACCGTTTTGGTTCGGTTATAAAACCCTAAAAATCTTCATTGTTCTTCTTCGTTGAAGTTTCTGTTACGTTATTCTTCTTTTTCTTTTTCTCTTTCTAGAATCTGGTAACTGGTAAGTGTGAATGGAGGAATGAATGAAATTTCTCTCTCTGAGTTCCGGAGAGAGAAATCAAAGTGACGAAGTTTTTTTTTTTTGTTTAATTCGGTGGCGCTATCGTAAATTAAATTATTTTCAAAAGTTTTGGTATTTCTTTTCCAAAAATGTTTCATACACATCAATCAATTTTTCCCAACAATTTTCAAGTTTTTTTTAATGAGAAATGATATTTGTAAAATCAATTTATGACAACTTTATCTCTCACGTTTGTATTATGATTTGACCTTTTTTTTCTTGGTAAGTTATCATGTAAATGGTTGTTAAATAACACACCTCTTTTTTATTGTGTAATTTTCTCAACAATTTCAAGTTTTTTTATTGTGTAAATTGGATATCATTGTGACTAACTTTAAAGATTAGTCAAGTAGAGTAAAACTTTAATGAATGTTATAGTCCTTAAGTGCATCCTCAAAGTTGTATATGAAATTAGGACTTTAGTTAAATTGAAAAAGGGTTATTTATCATCTCATCTAAGTATTTTTTGGTATACAACTTCGAGTTCATATTAATCATAATCGAAATTGTGGTTAAGTTGGTTAAATATATGTTTTTTGTTAAGTAGTTTGATTGCTAAAAATTAATCTTTTAAGATAAATAAGTGGAACGTATGAGATTTGAACTTCGACCCTATATATTATGTAATGTTATTGTCAACTGAGTTAAACTCACGAGAACGGTATATGTTATATTTCGATCATGATAGAAATCGTAAAATTTTAGTTAATTATGTAATTGAATTAACCGCAATTCTAATTAGAAATTAATTTATTCAAATGAGTTAATCATATTTTTAAACGTGATTGATCGGTATCTTTTTTATCAAGTAGTCAAATGGTTGAAATATCACTCTCAAGATAAACAAATGGAGAATTCGAAGTGCGAACATCAGTCTGTGCATATTTATGATGTCCTTGTTAATTGAGTTACGATAACATAGATTAATTGATCAATACATCTGTCGATCACTATTATAAAACCATTTTTTAAATTTATTAAATAAATGATGTATCTGATCTAGATATTTACAAATATGTGTTTCTAAAAATTAGTTTTTTATTTATAATAATGAACCGAGTGGATGTCAAATGTGTAAAAAAAATGATGTTCGAATGTAATTTATTATTTTCGGTGGGCATAGCAGTATTTGGTTCACACGTTGGTTCAATTCCCCTGGTGGTATTTTTTTAATAATATAAAAATATGACATTTTGTTTTTGGATGATAATAGTAGAAAAAAATTATTACCAATTTTTTAATATGCAAGTTGGATTGAATTGATTAAGAATAGAAATGAATGATTTAAAAATAAGAATCTAATTACAAGTTGGATTTTTCTAATTTGTACATGACCAGCCTTACTTTAATGTATGTTGTCATCAACAAAGTTGAATCTATAGTTTGCAGTGAGTTCAGATTACACGCTTAAACAGATATGGATATAGTTGTGGGCGAAGCTGAATTGAGCATATTTTTATTTCAGCTTTCGCATGTGACCATTCTTGTACGGGTAAAAATAGAACATGAATTTTAGTTTGGTTTGGTGGCTGCTGGAGATGGTAATATGCGGCCAGGTTCAAAGCGGTTTGGATTTCGTGATGAAATTCCTTCGTATGCAAGAAAATAATAAACCTACTCCCTCGTATCGCTATTTTTTTTTTAACCGCATATTATTAAAAGTTACACCGTACAAGAAGAGCGGGTAAGTCACAAAGAAACAAAAATGGGAACCGTATATATGCGGTTGCCCCACCCCGATGAAACACGGGAAAAAACGCCGAAGAAGCCAAAAGCACTCGAAACTAAGCAAAAATACATATCTCATTAAACAATTTTTTGAGTTCCAACACCACTAATAAAATAAACAAGATGGAATTTTCAACCTTTTTAAACTCCATTGTCAAGACAAGACATTAATCTCATCAACTATGTCACTAATCCCCTTAATGTAATTTTTGAAAATTCTATCATTCCTTGCCCTCCAAATTTCCCATATTGTGGCATGCCAAAATAATCAATGGCCCTTCCGAAAGCTTCTTATTCCTCACCTCCGCATACCAACAAAGAAAATGCACAAACAAATTATGAGAAATAATAAATTTCATCTTAAGCCATCGAAATATTCTTTCCCATACCTTGTACGCCACTTCACAATGCATGAAAATATGGGTATAACTTTCATCACCACTGCCACAAATGACACAATCTAAAGTTGCACCCGGCGGCAAGACATTTCTCCTAGCCAAATTAGATTTAGATGCAATACGATCGATAAGAAGTTTTCAAGAGAAAGCCACCACCCTCAACGGAGCCGAACTTTTCTAAATCGCTTCAAACACCATCTCTTCTAAATTTGATAAACACACATCCAGAAACAAAAATTTAAACACTAACTTATACGAAGAACTCACTGAAAACCTTCCATCCTCCTCCGCCTTCCAATACCACCCATATGTTAAACCAAAATGAGTTTTGTACAATGTCTCTTAACTTTTGATGATAACAAAGTATTAAGAACAATTGGATATGTTAATGTATGTTCAAGAGTGCAGGACCATAGACTAAAAATTCAATGTATTAAATCAAGTTTTGGTACTGAAAGAACATATACAAGAGCATTTGGAATTTGAAGAGAAGCTGAAGTTCTAGACCAGAATCTAAAAGTCATCAGACTCTGAAGTCTGAAGACTCTGAAAGCCATCAGACTCTGAAGACTTATGAAGACTTTGAAGAACATGTCAGATTTGTCGTCTTCTAAAGGTGTCACTATCAGACTCAGATATCACACTTTGTCTTCTTCTGACCACGTACAAAAACAAACAAAGAACTTCAAAGACAATTGGGATGAAACAAATAATTTCTTTTGAAGCAAAGAAATTTCAAATGTGGACCGTAGATCTCACTATCTAGGACTTGAGACCCTAAAGCCAAGGGTGCGAACCCTTGGAATAAGGCTGGACGTCCTCCAAGAGGGCAGAGGGCCCACTTTACAGTCATAAATAACGCCAGGTGGCCTTCCTAAAGGGCCCCCTCTAGGGGCGCCCTCAGCAGCTTACGAGGGCGCCCTAGCCATGGTTTTGGCCCTTTACGATTTGGGCCCAAAAACCATGACCGGGTAGGCCCAGTACAGTGCTACAAATAGTAACCTTGGGATCATTCCCAAGGCATGACCTAAACACAGCACAGAAACCCTAGTTTCTAGAAAGATTGTACTCACTGCCAGTACAGTTGGCGCCCACCGTGGGGCTACGGTAAAACTGACCTAGCCACCATCTCCCAGAAAAAAACGATCGATCCACGGCCCCTGAAAGTCATCAGAGCGCCGTGCATCCACCATATTTCCCAGAAGAAACCTCAAAACCTTCGAATCCGCCGCGATTCAACCCTAGACCTACCCCTAACTCCCATCAAACGATTGACCCACATCTGTTCGGAAAACCCTGATCTAAAGCCTGGGATTCGAGGTTTAGGGTGCGAATCTCTGACCACCAGCCATAAACTTAACATACAAACTCAAACTACCGTCGTCGCCAGCGCGATGGCAGACCCAGCGGCCTTAGAGGCTTTACAACAACAGATCCAGCAGCTTCGCGACCACAACGAAGCCTTGCAAGCAACCATGGAAACCATCCAACAGCAGCAGCACGCCGAAGGAAATGGGTCTCAACAAGATGAATCGGTCGACCCCGATCCTCAGCCACTCTCCGCCGAAGTTTGGAACGCGCCAGTGCCAGAAAATTTCAAGCCACCATCTCTTTCCTCCTTCGATGGAAAAAGCGACCCAGTGGAGCATGTGACTGCCTTCAACACTCAAATGGCCGTCATCGGTGCTGCCGATTCTCTCAAGTGCAAGTTGTTAGCAGGGACCCTTAAAGACGCCGCCCTGAGGTGGTATATGAACCTGCCTCGATTTTCCGTCGTCAGCTATCAGGATATGACGCGCAAGTTAACGCACCAGTTCTCAGCAAGCCGCCACCGCAAAGTCTCGTCCACCAACCTATTCAACGTCCGTCAAGGACCCAACGAGACTCTCCGCGAGTATCTCGCGTGCTATAATGACGCCACCATCAAGGTCATTAACCCAAACCAAGAATTGTTTGTGGGAGCCTTCCAGAACGGTCTCCGCGCTGGCCAGTTCAACGAGTCGTTGGCACAAAAACCAGCAGACTCCATGGAAGAAATCATGTCTAGAGCAGAGTGTTATATAAAGGGGGAAGAAAGCAACGCCGAGAAGAAGGCAAGAGATTCCAGGGAGCGTGCTCCCTACGGATATGATCATCGACGCAATTATTACCCATCCAGTAGCAGAGACCGAGCGCCATACAAACGCCAGGGTCAGGATAGGCGCGCACCCCCCCCCAGAATCCTTCACGGCCCTCAACGCCCGCCGTGAACAAATCTGGAGGGAGGTTTGCCATTCCAGAATCATCCATGAGCCTCAACCGCCGAGAGGAACAATCATGGGGAACGATAAGGATGCCTGGTGCAAATATCACCGCATCAAGGGACACACTACAGACGATTGCATACATCTGAAAAGGGAAATAGAGAAGTTAATTCAGAACGGCAGATTAAGGGGATATGTGAAGGAAGGTAGAGGAGGAGACAGGCATCCCCCCGAAGACCCCCAGAGAGAAAAAGATGTGGCGAAAGAAGGAGAGCGCCACACATTGAACACCATATCTGGCGGTTTTGCAGGAGGCGGGGAGTCCAGCACCTCCCGGAAGAAGTATGTCAGACAAATAATGTTGCTTGATGACCACACCAGAAAGGGACCAGAACGCCAGGTGGATATCACTTTCTCAAGTGAAGACCACGGAGGGGTAATTCCCCACGATGACGATCCCATGGTCATCACCGTCCAAATCTTCAACTGGGATGTCAAGAGGGTATTGATTGATCCCGGCAGTTCTGCGGACATCCTCTATTATTCTGCGTTTGAGAAAATGGGTCTAGACGAGGAGCAGTTGCAGCCTTTTAAAGGGATACTGGCCGGCTTTACAGGGGAACAGGTGCACGTCCGGGGATATGTCACGCTGAAAACAACATTCGGTACGGGTAATAATGCTAAGACCATCAGGATTAGATACTTGGTAGTCAACTCGCCCTGTTCCTACAATGTCATCGTAGGCCGCCCAGCCTTTAACGCCCTCGACGCCTACCTTTCCACCAAATTCCTCGTTATGAAATACCCGCTGGATGATGGGCGGGTTGGTACCATTAGAGCAGACCAGCGAGCAGCCCGAGAGTGTTACCACAACAGCTTGAAGATTCAGAAGGAGAAGAAAGGAAGCAATAACGTAAAAGCGCACCGAGTGAACCTCATTGTCTCCAGCCTAGAAGGGGAGATTCATGTCCAGGAAATCAAGAAGGTCGAGGAAGAAAGTACTCCCTTCTTGATACTCCAGTTGAAGTCAGCCAATTCAAGTACTAATGTTGAGGAAGAAGATACGGAACCCGAGGAGATCGAGAGGGTCGAGGAAGAAAGTACTCCCTTCTTGGTACCCCACTTGAAGCCAGTCAATTCGAGAGCCAATGCTGAAGAAGAAGATGCAGAACACGGTGAGGCCAGGAAGGTTGAGGAAATGAGTACTCCTTTCCTGACGCTCCGCCCAAAGCCGGCCAATCCAATTCTCAGGACCAGGAAAGAAGAAGGAGAATCCGATGAAATCAAGAAGGGGCTGATACTACAGGCAAAACCAGCTAACCGCAGTGCGATGAAAAAGTTGAGCACAGTGCAGGAAGGAACTCGCCACGACAACTCGAAGGCGAGCTAGAGGGAAAACAAAGCCTTTTTAGTTCCTACCGTTTTTTTATCTTATAAATTTGCTTTTGTACAGTTAAGTAGTAAGACAGTAAGGGGCACTCTTTTCCCCCCGCAGTAATGGGGGTTTTTAACGAGGCCCCGGTTTATTATTGATGTTATATATATATTGCTTGTTTATCTTACTCTCATTGCATTTAGCAGATCGCCATTGCCGAATCTCAAATGAGCTCGCCATATGATACGTTAACCACAAAGAAAGGGCCACCTAATTCCTTAACCCTAAAATACAGGGCTCTAAGACGTCGTGAGCTTAAAAAGAAATGGCCACCTAATTCCTTAACCCTAAAATACAGGGCTCTAAGACGTCGTGAGCTTAAAAAGAAATGGCCACCTAATTCCTTAACCCTAAAATACAGGGCTCTAAGGCGTCGTGAGCTTAAAAAGAAATTGCCACCTAATTCCTTAACCCTAAAAGACAGGGCTCTAAGACGTCGTGAGCTTAAAAAGAGATCGCCGCCTAATTTCTTAACCCCAAAGAGGGCTCTAAGACGTCGCGAGACGAAAATAAGATCGCCGCCAAATTCCTTAACCCCAAAGAGGGCTCTAAGACGTCGCGAGCAGAAAACAAGATCGTCGGGAAACCTTATAAAGGAACCCTGTAGCATCAAGCGCTAAAAGAAGCGCGCCTACAACGGTCGACGTCATTACGAGACGAATGTAATCACCACCCAGGAGAGACCTTCCGAAATGCATAAATTTGCAGGAAAATAAAAAGCTTAAAAGCGAAAATGATACATCACGAACACAAATTCAAGCAGAGTAATGAATTTAAAAGTAGTCAAGGAAGTTTAAATTACAACAAACCAAATTAGGGTTCGTCCACTAGGACGCCATCTACAATAATTTTAAAAGGATCAAGAGCGGAGGTATCGGCGCCAGGATGGAGGAGGGCGAATTGTGCCTTGGCTCTTTCAAAGCCAGCATCAAAGTTCAGAGCCAGCTCGCCCTTCGCTTCAGAAACCTCAGCCATAAGCTGAGCCTCCCTTTCTGCTCCAGCCGCGACATCGTTTTGTAGCTTGGCGATGACACCGTCCTTTCCAGCAAGATCTGCCGCATAACCAATCTTCAGATCGGAGATGCGTTTCTCAAATTCAAGCGTCACCGCCTCCCTAGCCTCCCGCACCTCTTTCTCCCTAGCACTCCCGGCCTCCTCAAACTCTTTCTCCAACGCCCTCACCGTAGCTTGAAGAGCCTCCTCATTCTGCACCACTTCTTCATACTTACGATCCACCGAGTCTATAAGCAACATAGTCCGCAGACAATGGATCCCCATATCCTTCATCATAAAAGACACAGCGCCCTAGCTTCCCGACTCCGCGTCTTCAGGATTAAATACCAGCCTCTCCTTCACGTAGGCACCGTAGTCAAAACCTTTGTCCCAGAAAGACGGCACCGAGCTGCTGGTTTTGACGGCGCCAATCAGGGAAGGAGAGGGCGTCTTCTTCCCTTTTTTCTCCAATACCGCCTTCCCTTTATTATCTTTCCCGGGCGACCTCCTATCGCGCGGAGCCGCCGGAAGGCTCTCAGCTGGAACTTCGAGCGGGTGATCAGCTTTCCTCTTTGGTTTACGAGTAATAAGTCCCGCGGGATCAGTAGTCGCCGTTCCCTCAGCAGCCTTTTTTGCCTTCATCTCTTCGAGATATCTTTTCCTCTCCGCCGCAGTCATGGGCGCCATATCCTCTACAGAAAATAAAGCGAAAAGTCAAGGGACAAGACAATATAAATGCAAAACATAGGCTTGAGTAAATGAATTTGACTCACGTAAATACTCGTCTAGGCTATCTACGTCCCCTTCCCTGTTCAATAACTCCCGGATGTTCATAGGCAACATCTTGTCCAAAAAACAGACGACGCCCTGGTCGTACGCGTCCAGCTTCTCATATTCAAAACCCATGATGGACGCCGGAGCACTCGTCCAACATGTGGGAAACCTCAGCTTACCGTCCACCCATACCGCGGCTGCCTCACAACCCTTTCGCCCCCGAACCCGAAGGAATGTTTGTCTCCAATTTTTGTAATGAGAGGCGTAGGGCGGGAACAGCCTCTTACTAGGGTGCGCGCTGACAGACACCCAAGACTGCTTATCCACCCCCTTCGTGCCATAGAAAGTAAAGAAGGATCCAACCGAGGGCTGGAAGCCCAATCCCTCACAAAGAATCTCAAAAGCGCGGATAAAAGCCCAGCTATTCGGCTGCAGCTGAGAAGGCGCGACATTGAGACAGTTGAGTATGTCAACTTCAAAGGGCGTGAAGGGATACTTCACACCCAGATCTTCAAAAACAGCGGTGTACATATGGAACATCTCACTCTTCAAACTCTTCGGCCTCTGTGCGCACACTTTCTCGCCCGGGCAACAAGGTTCCAAAACCACGTCCTCCTCAAATCCCGTAGAAGACACGTGCAGCTTACTCCGGAAAAACGCCACCCGTTGGGAGTCCAAGTACACAGACTCAGAACGAAACACCTCGTCGGCAAAACTCTCTTGTTCTGAATCACTAGAAGACGCCATGTAACAAATTCCCTTCCTACAGAACGGACCTGGGCGAACAGAACGAACAATAGAGTCAGATGAATCCCCACTAATACTTCCCACTTCACCCCTGTCCAAACCACTCGGAGACTCCGTCACAAGGGAGTGGCCGTAGTAGGCCTTATCAAACACCACCCAATCCATGGTTCCATCTGAGCGTTTCGCATGCCTAACGCTCTCCCCCCACAACCTACACCTCTCCTCCGAATTAGCTGGGGATAACTCCCTACCCGCTGCATCGCACTCTCTAATCCTCACCATACTACTGATGTTAAAGTAAAAAGAACGAGATCAAGTAAGGGTACCTGGATCTAGACAAATGGAGGGCTTGAGAAGCGAACGAGTACTCCGGACGATCCGTAAAACAGTAAGCATAGAACTCCACGAACACCGCAATCGCTTGAACGAGAAAAAGAAAACGAGTCGGAAGGAAAAGACGGAGATAAAGGAGGAGAAAAAGATAGGGGAAATCTGAAAGTACAAGGGTAAAGTAGATCTGTTTCAGTTTAAAGTGAAAAAGCCTGGGGAAACGCGCAGATGACGTCACTTAAGTTGGCACTGTTTCCGAGAACCGCTGCGATTCAGACACGTCAGCGAGAGCGAACGGTCGCCTCACGCCAGCCGTCGGATCCCAGTAAGAGGCGTCCTCAACACGTAATCCAAAAGGACGCGGCGAGCTACACGCAGATTAACCACTTCGCCTTGTACCAAGACTTGTGCTTGTTGGGCTACCATAAATATTCCTGTTGGGCTAGCGCCCACACTCTCGAAGGGCTGTTGCCGCCCACTAAGGTACTCGAAACGAAACATGGAGCTAGTACCCATGTTGGGCTAGTACCCATGTTGGGCTAGTATCCATGTTCGGCTAGTACCCACGCAGGGTTTAAACATCCATGTTGGGCTAGTACTCATAAAATTTTTTCATATGGCTTCGTGACTAGTAAGCCCCATTTGCTGGGCAAAAGGTCATAGACAAATCCCCCGTAAACAGTTTAATCACTTCGCCTTGTACCAAGACTCGTGCTTGTTGGGCTGTGGACCGTAGATCTCACTATCTAGGACTTGAGACCCTAAAGCCAAGGGTGTGAACCCTTGGAATAAGGCTGGACGTCCTCCAAGAGGGCAGAGGGCCCACTTTACAGTCATAAATAACGCCAGGTGGCCTTCCTAAAGGGCACCCTCTAGGGGCGCCCTCAGCAGCTTACGAGGGCGCCCTAGCCATGGTTTTGGCCCTTTACGATTTGGGCCCAAAAACCATGACCGGGTAGGCCCAGTACAGTGCTACAAATAGTAACCTTGGGATCATTCCCAAGGCATGACCTAAACACAGCACAGAAACCCTAGTTTCTAGAAAGATTGTACTCACTGCCAGTACAAAATGTATTTTCAACAACATTAACCAAATCAAGAAACATTCTAACGTTTATGATCAACCTTCTCAAGGACTCAGAGTAATGCGCTGGCACATCTCCAACGTCTCTTAGATTTGCCTCTATATAAGGAGCTGAAGACTTGAAGAAATTAAGTAGACTCTACATATTTTGAAAGTTCCCTTAGTCTGTCAAAATCAAAGCGCATTTACACTTCGAATTTCTTACAACCACTGCATTGTATATCAAGTTTAAAACTGAAACAATCTTTTATTTGATTTAAGTTAGATTTTGGAAGTCTCTTTCTTGCGTGATTGAGCATTGAAAGTCTCTTTCTTGCGTGATTGAGACACAATTCAACCCCCCTTCTTATATTTTTCTCATATTCACCATTTTCCCCCTCCGTAGGCGTCACCCTCCAAAACTCCCAAAAGGCCCCCTAAAATTTCATTTTCCCAAACAAATAGATTTATACGCCACTCTAGGGACCGAAAGCGAAAACCATCATTCAACTCCCCCACTTTAGCTTCTTGTCTTCAAATAAAGAGGAGAGGTTGGTCATGAAGTAAACAAGCACAACAAAGATGTCGAGCCACATGGTTTTACGAGGAAGACATATGTTGGAAAAGTGGCAGGTAACACATATATTTTATACTACGTCTTAGCACCCATTTTTTTATTGATAAATGGAATAAACCAGCTCTAGAGCATTTCACATGCAACATAGATGCATGCTTCTCAACTCAAATTAATAGAGAGTGAATTGAAATTTGTATGGTGGATCCAAGGATAAAGTCACCAGGCGAAATCACCTTAGACATCCAAAAATTTAAAATAAATACATATCTACTTAATAAAAATGCCTCATATTTTACTATTTTATAACTAAAATTAATCAAATCTCATCTAAAATTAATTTTGTCTCAAAAGATTAAATCAATTGACTTTACCATCAATTAAAACAGAAGTATTAAAAATGATATAAAAAATATAAATATAAAAAAAGGACAAAACTTAAGTATTATTCTTTATATTTTGTTCACACTATTCCCTGATAAAAACATTACATGTAGGCGTTTCATATATCTCACATACTACTTGTGGTACCGGATCCTAAAACAACTCTACCAATTGGAAGACCGAAATATTGCTTGAGTAGGCCATAGATCGACGAATCAGCATAAATAAATAATACGTTTGAGGATGGGTTGCAACTTGAATGGAGATTTGATGATCATCCTCAACCAATCTGACACAAAAAAGGATTTGGATTATCTATCCATAGTGGCTGGAGGAATAAATGATGGTTGATGGTTCATGAAGGATAAGGTGTGGTGTCATGGGGCAAGTGATCATTTGGCTATTAAGGCCAGACGCAATTGAACGATGGGCACCAATATGCAATGATTGACTTGGTGCTTTCTTCTAAAATATTGGTCAAGGACCTTCACAACATCAGAATGATTGGGGTGGTGCAGAGGAACAATTACGAATTTAAGCTGGTCACAACAATCATTATTAAGATTACATGTTTTGGAACAAGCCATTTCAAGTGGAAGAAGGAAGACAAAACATACAACAAACACCTTTTGATTTTAATTTTCAATGGTTTTAATGGATACAAGTGAGAGAGATGTCCTGATTGTTGAACAATTGTGATGGGTGATTTAATGGCGAGATATGTGGTTATGGTGGTGCTTCCAAAATTGCAGCTACGAAAGAAGAAGAAAAGTTGGATCAAAATCACTCATGGGGAAGACACAATGAATCGGTGATAGAAGAAATGTGATGGGGGGGATCACATACAACCCATTACTAAGTGAAGAGGATAAAATTATCTACATGTAATGTTTTTAGTGGGAATAGTTTGAACATGACATATGAGAATTGTTCTTAAATTTTGTCCTAAACGAACAAGTGAAATAATGTTCTTTATATCATGTTCACACTGTTCCCCACTAAAAACATTACACGTGGGCAGTTTCAAATATCTTGCATACTACTTTCCGTACCAAATCCTTCAAAAAATTCTACCAATTGCAAGAGCAAAGTATTGCTTGAGTAGGTGACAAATTGATGAATCAGCATAAGGACATAATACAATGACGTTTGAGGCTGGGTTGCAGCGTGAATGAAGATGTATAGATGATCCTCAACCAATCTGATACAAAAAAAGGATTTGAATTATCTATCCATGGTGGCTAGAGAAATCAAGGATGATTGGTGGTTCATGGAGGATAAAGTGTTGTGTCATGGGGTCGGTGGTCATGTGGCTATTAAGGTCAGACACAATTGAACGACAATGGGCACCAATACACAATGATTGATGCAATGTCTACTTCCAAGATAGTCGTTAAGGACCTTAACAACAACGAAATGTTTAGGGAGGTGTAGAGGGATCATTATGAATTTAAGCTGGTCACAACAATTATTATTAAGATAACCCATTTGTGTTGATCTGATGGTGTTGATTTTGGACCTTGGAGTGTTATCCTTTCAAGGCCTTCTTAAAAAAAATCATTATTAAGATTACATGTTTTGGAACAAGCCATTGTCAAGTGGAAGAAGGAAAACAAATCGCACAACAAACAAAATTTAGTAATTTTACTAAAATGATTTGTATTCTACAACGTATGAAAAAAAAATTCAAATCAAAATTTAGTATTTTTTATTAAAATGCTATAATGAACTTTAAAAAGGCTCGATTTAAATTTGCCTTAGGTTTCCATATGTAATAGCCCGACCCTGTGAATTTGTATAAGAATGATAATAATTGTTTTCTCCGCTTTTCTCACTTGAAGAAAGGGAAGCTCGTGATTGGTCATGACCTTCACACAGGTGACAGAACTCGTTGATTTTGAGACGGACTAAAAAAATGTGGTTGATAAATTTCATTGTCACAAGGAGAATTTTTCAGAGCTAGGTACTGTTTTACGAGATTGTAGAGAAACATTACTATTAAGTCGAGTTTATCATGAGACAAGTCAATAAAGAAGTCCATGCTTTTACAAAAGCGGCCACATTTTTAGCTAGTATCCACATTTTCAATGATATCCCCACATATATTCATGATATCATTATTAATGAAATGATATAAGCATCATTTGTAAAAAAAAAAAAACTAACAATACTTGGTATATATTTCATAAAACTAAAAAAGAAGTGAATAAATTGTAAAAGCGATGAGAGGATCACAGTTAAAAGTGAAAACGAGAATGTGCGAGTCATTAAATTTGTGAAAAATATTTTATATTTCTATTTTTAAATATATTTTTATTCTAACTTGTTAAAAACAAGATGTGTGACTCTTGAATCGAATCAATATCGTGAAAAGAAGATCAAATGATAGGTAAGTAACATGTCATTATTTTCAAGAATTAGAGACAATTGTTCCATTCAAGAGTCTCTTGTCTCCTTTTAGTAGTTAAAATTAGTGTTATTCAGTTTCAAACTCTTTCAAAATATAACGGAAAATCATTTGAAACCCCCCAAAACAACACAAAATTAAATTAGTAGATGCTTTGGATTTCGTTTTGTGAAAATTGCTCCAATCGAAACAAATTTTGAATCATTTTTGCAAAACCAAATCAAACCGCATAACTAAATTTATTACCTATTTATTTATTTTATAGCATGGTATATTGTATTATTATATTGCTTGTTAGTTTTTAATTTAATCTATATTTTTATTATTTCATATGTTTCACGCATAACTAAAACATTTTCATTTGAATGTTAATTTTTTCTTTTTCTTTTTTAATTTCGGTATCCGACTCAAGAGATGACTAATTAGGAAAATTAGTCTCACTGTCCATTAGCAAGGGACCCACTTGAAGTCAAAACAAAGTTTTTTTTTTTATAGAATGACTCAATTGAAGTCGAAATGGATGACCAAACATAAGAGGAGTCAAACATGAGACTTTGAGAAATTTTTAATATATTTTATGTTATATATCAAAACCATTAATTTATATATGTGTAATATTAATATTAATAATTTTTTTATTATTATTATTATTATTATTATACTTAGATATTAAAAAACCGTTATAAATTAAATTGTTTTTAATTGATATCAAATATTTTTAAAATAATAATCCGACTGAATCGAACTATATGATTTTTACTTTAGATTAGATAACTTCTCTAATATAAAATTTTAGAAAATGAAAATTAGAAAATGTTTTCACCGACAAAAGGAAGCTTTAAAAAGTTGTTGCGACAGTGGAAGGACATGTGTAGAGGTATGTAAAAAATCTTTCAAAAATATAGAAAGAAAAAAACCAGAATGAAAATGGCGGTAAGACGGTGAAGACAATTTGCATCTCTCAATCTCCTGCATAGTTCATCTTTCTCTTGATCTACTGTGTATAATCTATAAGGTATCATTCGTGATCGAAACCTCCACTGAATATAGTGATTATTTCAAATTTTTAATTCATATAACTTGTGTTCTTACCACACTGCAAGATACAGCTTGTGAGTTGTGTTGTGTATTCAAAACTCATAATTTCCCTTCCATGAATAATGCTAACATATTTATCGCATTTTTCGATGCATTCTCTTTTATTGTTTACAATTTATAAAGTCCTACAAAATTTATATGGAGTCCAGATAATCTAGTAAGACTCAAATAAATTTTAATCCATAAATAAGTGTGTTGAAAGATAAAAAATTGTTCTTTAGATATAGTGTTTGCTCATAACTAAGCATCTAAAACTTACAAAAATATCTCTAACGACAATTAAGTACCCTTTGCTGTTGAATGAGAGTTAATTGTTGTTCGTCGCTCAAGAACGGTTATTAGTTACGTTCTCTTCTTCTCTCCACTTGGTCTTCATCTTCTTCTCTCCAACTAAACTTGAACTTTGCAAAGATTCCAAAACCAAACCCATCTCCAAAGACATAAACTTTTAAGCACACAATTAAGTTTTTTCCAACACCCGGAACTAAAAATCAACTATTTTGCAACAAAAATCAATAAACACAAAAATAAAGAGCTGGGGTTGAATTAAAACAACAACCTTATGTTGTTGAGCAAAAAATCTTCAAGTTTGAGGTTAATTGCAGAAATTGTGAATGGTGGTTAATTAACCAATGAATGTAATTTGACCAAAATCTTGATATGGTAGCAAAATCTTCAACCTTGTTGTTCCTTTCAAACAAATTAACCAATAATAAATGTAATTTGATGATGTAGTAAATTACGGTTCTAGCAAACAATAGTAAAGTTCCGTTTGAAAGCGAACGGTAATGAATTTTGCGTTTTGGACATTTTCGATAGTTAATTTGAGGTGTTTGTGAGCAAACGTTAGTTGCCTAAAGAGCAATTTTCTAAAAAAAAAAAGTGTTAAAGAATATATTTTTAGCACTCTTCTCCTGCAATTTGGTCCAAATTTATCATGGGAAAATAGGGTTAAAAAACCAATAAGAGAAAAATCTTTTTCCCATTTAATTAAATTAAGGTTCAATACAAAAATTTAAAATTAAACTAAGAGTAGACATTTCAAATTATAAAAATGTTGAAAATGAAAAACTAGAACAAAATATTCATATTAAAAGTTTTAAAGCTTACTAAAATTAATATAAATACTAAAACTAATTAAAAATATTATGGGTGGGTTTGATATGCTAAACAGTAAGTACTTGACAGAACAATACAATACAAGGCAGGACAACACATGTCAAACTTTTATGGTATTGAATAATTTTTGGTCTTATACAATTTTTTATGGACAAAATATGAAGTCCGAATACTTGACACGGTACGGGTATAATACAACACCGATACAGAAAAATTTTAAAATTTAAGATACGATACGGCCGGGATATTTAATAAAAAATTAAATTTAAACGGCATATTAAAACTCATAATACAAACCATGAACTAAAATTCAAAAGAAAAAAAATAGGTGCAAAACCTAGATCAAACATACATAAAACAACAATAAGGCACAATGAAATTGTCTTCAAATGTCAATCCACAATACCAACGTTCTCAACACAACAAAAAGAGACTGAGCAGATAATGAACAACAACAGAAATTTAATTATAATAACATTGATAATAATAAAAGTGACAATTAGTCAATTACATATATGATATATCACAAAAAGAGAACACTACTACTTAGTTCATTACATATATCCAAAAAATAATAGAAACATCACGTATCCGGCACATATCGGTTTTCCACCGTCTATCCCTCGCGTATCCCCGATGTATCTGAAAAGTATCGGATAATTGTTTGTTTTTAAAAAATAAAATTTAATCTCCGGATACTCTTCTGATATGTAACAGAGCGTATCGATCAGATATCGGTGCAGGATACATATCAGATACGATACGTCATTTATTTTGAAGTATTGTGCTTCAGAGGACAAAAGACTATTTTGGTATTTTAGACAACTTGTATGTGGGACAAAAAGTTGTGCTATGGTTTAGTTAGGGACAATAATTTCAGTTTTTGTCATGTCCATTGCCTCCGGTTTGTCCTGTCCCAAAAATAGTTTTACAAATCAAATACAGTACAATTGAAGTTGTCATGTCCTTATCTTCATTTTTTAACAAATCAAACTCACCCTATATATAATCTAAATTTGCACCTAGGTCATATCGAGAAATTTCCAATAATAGGGGCAAACACACAACTCAGTTCACGAGTTGAGAGATGCTAAAAGAGTTTATATCAAAGAGATTTAGATATCAAACTCTAGAAATTAACGCAACTCACTATTGTGTATGAATATTTGTCCGTAAACAATTATATTTATTTGTTTCCATGATTCAATAGGAGTTTTTATTTACTTATTACGTTGATATGAATTACATTTTTTTTAGGGGCTGAATTAATAACTTAATGACCAACATAGTGCGACATAAATGATAAATATTTAAGTCTCTTAATCATTTGGTCTAGGGTTCGTTCCTTGACCAATATGTATTATGGAGAAGGATTTGGTAAAAAATGTCAATACCTAAATGGATCTCGGTTATCTGAATTATTCTTTGTAGTTACCCGAAGATAAGATGATACTTTTGATTTACCAAAATTGATAACTTAGCGTGTGTTTCTAGCATAGCTGCAACCATGTGTGATTTTGATTATTTTTTATCTTTAGGATTTTTTTAGTTGCAGATAGCAGTGTAAGAAGTCCCCGTGAACTTAACTCAGTTGACAGAGACATTGCATTATATATGTAGGGTCAGGGGTTCGAACCCAGGATTGTCCATTTATTATTCACCTTAAAAACGTATAATTCTAATCACTATACTACTTGACAAAAAAACAATAACAACGTGTATACTACTTGACAAACGAAATAATAACAGCGTGAGAACTTATAACATTTAGTACCAAGGAATTCTCTTTTTATTTCTTCATTTGGATTGATTGAAGACTACCTTTGTTGCTATTTTCACTTCACTTAGAAAACTATGAACGAGTTACGATCTATTTTTGTTGCTATTAGAATCAAATTTTGGACTAACAAGGTTAATTAGGATAGCACATCTTTTGTTTGTTTAATGAAAAATCGTATTAGTGGAAGGCTAATGAATGAAAATTCTGATTAAATTTGCAAGCAATGCTCGTGAAGTTAGGTCCTAAAATTCAAATAAAGATAATAGTCTAGGGCGTATAACCACATAAGTTGGGGAAGTTGGGGGGAATAAAGTACCCAACTCAGGCGTTTTTGCCTATGTTTATGAATCGCAAACACCGATACCGATACGTCGACATTTGTAATAATTAAAAAAAAAGAATAATTGAATAAAATCACATATGTCAATGTTGGTGCTACATAGACCTACAGGGCTACGGTTGTTGATACATTATGATAGCCTAATAATCTTGAAAAAAAAACTAGTCGTTCTATAGAATGATAAGAATAACATAAAGTTAAGATTAAATAATGACTTTGTCATCATCATTTACATACATGCGACTAGACAACATAATAATACAGACTAGTGTAGTCTTCAGGCTGTTCCTTTCTCCTGAAGGCTGTGACTGTTTGATATCAGTTCAGGCTGTTCAGGATTTGGTTTCGGTTCCGGTGAGTTCTTCACCGGACTTTCAGGATCTGGTTTTGTTCCTTGTGAGTACTTCGCCGCCTTCTGTTTTGGTTTCGGTCCTGGCTTCTGTTTTGGTTTCGGTGCTGGCTTCTCTTTCGCTGGAATTGACTCTTTTTTCGTCTTCTCGTTGGTTTTGGCCAATTTGCTAGCTGGGAAGTGTAGTCTAGCCATCAAAGGACGGGGTGTTCGCGTTTCCCTTTCAAACCCTCGCACACAAATATATCCTACAAAGCATTTTCGTCATCCGTTACATTATTTGGACACTTTTCTATTCAGGTGCTATGTTGGTTCCTCTTGCCAGGGAAGAACCATTCTTGATCGTTTTAATTTTTCAAACAAATACCAAAAAGAGAGCTAAACATTTCTTTAGTACATTTATGCCATTAATAATGTTAACTTTCAATGCTCTTATACTGAAGTAGATATAAAAAAAGTTCGCAATGGTAATCTAAGCAAGAACTGCATGTTAAGGGTCAGAAAATCAAGGAATTGAGACAAACATACACATACACATTGTGTCTTTATGCATAAGAGAAAGTTTGCTAAAAATCTATGTACATGTTAGACATACTCGCTGCAAGTGTTTTAATGTATGTGTGCATGTGCATTTGTGCTATTACCGTCCCAGAGGAAAAAAAGATGAATTATGTAAACTATGAAATGACTGAAAAAAAGGAGAGAAAACAAGGCTGTATTTGGTAGCATTTTGTTACACAAATAATTTACCCTAGTAATTAGGCTGTATTTAATATCTTTCTTATTGCTTGTGAAGGCAGTTGTATTTATGGTTGATTTGCAAGATGATGTTTTGATTGCATATGCATACTTTTCTTAACTTTTGCTAAAGAAGCAAAGCTTTAGTAGTAGCACTAAGAGAACGACAATATGGCATATATCATAAATTCCGTCTATGCTCCCCTTTGTTCTAACACAGATGATTAGATGTTTCATGTTTGCAAAATTAACCTAAGCGATAGGTGGTAGGTGGCACATTATAGTGGCACCGTGATGCATCACGTTTCTATCAATTAATTTGTAGAAATATGTTTCTTTAGTCTTTGATCCAGTAGCATGTCAAAAGAAATGCAAACTAGTTATGTTAATCACACCATTAAAAACAAGCTAAAGAGGGATATTCAATTAACAAAGCAGGATTATATTCTTTGAATTAAATCTTACCTCTCCAAAAGGCTTGTTGAATTTCTTGTGTTGATAATCCTGTTTTTTCAAAAAAGAAAAAATAATCAGCTTCATTGTTTGAAATACACTAATGTATGCCATAATATATTACCATGGTCTGCATTCTTTACCTTTGAATATTGATGTTGTTGAGGTTCCAAAATATACCGTTCGCCTATTGAGGTTCCAGATCCAACTTCGGGGAACACTGACAGGATTAATGCTAGACTCATGGTCAGCAAATACCTGCTTCGAATGATACATGTTAGTGGTGCTTGAATTGTAAACATACACACATAAAAGGGATATAAATTTCGCTATCTGTGATTTCACACTATTTTACCTCGTTGACTTGGAAATAGGTGCCATTAAGTGGAAAGCTCCCACGCATAGCTGTTCGGCATGGTATCTGTTCATATTTATTATGAGAATTAGTAGTGAATAAGAATTAGTAAACACGGGGTTAAAATCATTAATTTGATATGCATTCAGACCAGAAGTGTCCCTCTGACTATCTGTGAATTTGCTTCACGGAAACTGTTGCATGAGAAACATTCCTTCTCATTGCAAAGTTGTCCACATTCTTCGTGAGAGTTGCATTTGCACTCAGGTGCCTGTGTTGAATCTGCCGTCTCTCCTAATTTTATAATTTATTTGGCAAAATGAGTTAGAAAATACCAGAAAACTAAAACAATCATGTATTTAAATTTCCCAACTTATTTTGGTGCATAGTGCAAAAAAGACTTCTCTAGGTAATGAAATCATTATTTTTGTCTACCTGGAGTCCATATAGCAAGAAGATATTTGCCAGGATCATCGGGTTCTCGTTTTTCCCACTGTAATGCACATGTAGTTAATAAAAGTTTGACACATAGGGTAAAATAGATTTACAAAAGCAGTAATAACTAACCCCTTCCAGAAGAGGATGTATATCCGGGAGTTCATAACTGTATGAAGAGAACACAATATCAGTATAATTTGTTACAGCTTGTTCACTACTACAAGTCTACAGTATGGTGGATGTGAAGCCTGGTAAACTCTTATCTGAATATTGCAGGATTAGTTATATATATATTAACCAATTGCTGGTTTTGCTTTTGCAGTATTCATTACTTTCTTTCTCTGACATTACATTAGTGTACTCCCAGGGTTTTTAGTTGGAGATGAGTTACGTTACTTACACACAATGCTCTGTTCGTAATCGGCTAACATTCTTTAGCTTGGGCCCAGGGATGGAAGCAGCTTCTGGATGCAAAGCAACCAGAGCCTTTGACATTTCACCTTCTTGAAGTTCCATGTTTTGTTGCATATAGTTTTGTAAATTAAGAGTGAACTCTTCCATGTTAAGCTTAATGGTAGGAATTTCACATGGGTCATCATAGAAGGCATCCTCCATATCACTCAGTTCTAGCTGCGAACATTCTGGCTCTGGTGTTGTTGGTTCTTCGATGATAGGTTGGCAAATATTCACTTCAGATTTTGCCAGTTGTCCGCTCACTTCTGTTTCGGGAATTTCTTCCACTTGGTTTGTGTTCTCAGGAAGAGGCAAGTGCAACTGACTCATGACTGCAGGTGGGTTTTCATCAGTCACACCGTTTCCAGATACACTAACCATACTCCTCTGCTCTGGTCCAGGTAGGGCAAGCCTTGCACTGCAAGCAATAAAGCTTCTGTTATTGATGTTATCTAATTTGCAGTACATGCATATTTTTGTATTTTTAGTGTGATCCTGAGAAAGTTTTCAGCTGTTACCTAAGCAGCCATTTCTTAAATCTACTGTTTTGATTAGGATAGAATGCAATTAGTGTGATGTCATTAAAATGAGGTACCTACAAGCTAGTATTATAATTCTGGATATATGAACATTCTAGTATTCCCATCTCTCATATTCCCTACTTATATTGCTAAGAGCAATATTTGCAGTGCCTTCTAGAGTTCTAATGTATGAGAAAGGAGTTCTACTTGGTACTGCATAGTTTTCCCTCTCAGAATTTTAAGATATTATATGCATACCTAGCAAATGCACTTGCAAAGTGTCGACATTCTGCTCTCATCGGGCATGCATTACAGTTTGGTTTGCTTTTTGTACAGAAGACCTGCATTCATTGTAATTCATGTCTAAATCATGATGGGTTTCGGTTAAGTAGGGTTGGTCAGTCTCATAAGAAAATGCAACTTACCTTCCCAAATGTAATCATCTGGTAATGTAGCTCATATCTGTAACAATTGCAATAAAACATACAAAGTATTAACCAATAGGTAAATTGCCCTAGCTAAACTTACAAAAACAAAGAAAATATCAGTACTTATTTCAGTTCTTTTGCTAGATAAATTCAAAAAGAAGTACTTACAATGTTTTTTGATCTAGCTTGCACAGTCTAGGCCAAAGATATTTTTGTATGGACTCCAACACCGGGTACCTACAATTGACAATGATATTAGCTTTTCTTATCCAAAAAAAATAACACCTTATATTATTTATTTATGTAGTACACACATTTCTAGGAGATGCAACTGTAGTGACTCGGGTAGTGGCTGGAGAGGCACCCATCCCAAGCGTACTGCTATACGTCCAACATTTGTGTCTACCTGTTATATGCAAATAATTTATTAGATTTATTCCATATTCCTGCAATTGCATACCTTTGTTTTCAACTTACCGGGAAGGCAAGATGGTGCAGTGTTAAAAGCCGCACACACTCCACACTTTTCAATCCCAGCCCTCTTACGCTCAGCAAATATTCTCTGTATGCATGAATCGAATTTTATTATGCACATATATGTATATTCTGTTGCATGAAATAGGTCTAGCTGAGAGTTTGAAATGTTGGTTTCACCAATCATACAGTCAAGACATGCTAAAATTGTATTATGAGAAGTAGTACTACAATTAAGTAGATTAATGAATCATTCAACTTACTTTGCTTGGTCAGGTGGAACGTCTCTCAGCCACTCGAGGTCAATGCTTCCATGATCATCAACCACCCTATTCAGGAATTTCTGCATAGTAAATCATGTAAAATGAGTTGCATCAATGGGTTCTTTCTGTTCAGAAATTGATTGATAGTTAGTTTTTCACTGAAACTTGACTTTACCTGAATACGCTCGGCAAGCCTGTTGTTCATGCCCCGTTCTTTGATAGTATCAGCAATTACACCGACATCTGCGCATCTCACGGCATCCCAGTCTAAAGAATCCATGGTGTTTTCTGTCTTTTCTCTTTTCCCAGCCTTAGCTTGTGCTTTTATCCGTAAACTATCCCAGTCAAATTGTTCTTGTTCCTCCTTTACTTGACTTTTGGTCTTTACTTTTATTGGGGTAGAACTTATCTCATTGGTTTCACTCCTCACAACATCTTTGTGATCACCAAGGTTTAAATCCCTTTCATTCTGAATCAGATCATGGGTTTGTCCAGAACTGTTGAAAAAGTTTTGCTGCATGTGATTGGTTTGTTCCTGAGGATGGACTTGAGATGCAATAGCTTGAGAGCGAGTAACCTCAACAAGGCCTGCAGACTTGGCTGTTTGAAAACTAGGTGTATTCATCTCATTCTCATGTTTATTCTTTAAGATGCCACTTGATGAAGCTTCTGCTTTGAAAGGATCATGAGCTTCAGAGTTGTGGGTGAGTCTCAAATTACATTCATGGGACGGGATGGATTCTTCCAAAGAGCTGTGAGTGACAACTCTCATATTCTCAGTTGATTTGCTTCTTTGACTTTCAATTTCATAAAACTTGGTTGAACTTACCATTTCAAGAAGTTTGCAGAAAGAACCGTAACTGTTGTACTTTGCTGTGCTTGACAGATCTTCAACTTCTGAGTTGCTATCTGAGCATGATCCTATCTTCTCAGGATTTTGATCATTTGAAAACTCTCCAGATATTTGAGATGAAATGACAGAGGATTGGGGCGAAACTATGTCATTTATCTCTTTCCCAGCACCATCATTACATGATTTTTCTTCCCCTTCCTCAATCATAACCATTGGACCAGAGGATTGAGGTGATTCTGTTAGTTTGCAGTTTGATTCATCTGTTAGGCTAATTGGGCTACTGGTAATTCTGCAGGAATCATTGCTGTTGACAGCTTTTTCTCCAGAATGCTCAATTATGTCTATTGTCATAGAACTCTGGTTGCAAACAGATTGATTCAATAAGTTCACATCACATTCTGTGTTCTCTTCCGGTTCCACTATATCCACTTGTTGTTTGTTGACCGCCTGGCTTGTGCCTTCTCCGTCATAAGCTGTGCACATGCTGCCTGACTTTTTGGGAAACCGAGCAGCAAGGGACATGAATGCAGAGCTGTCAACAGAGAAAAAAGCTGTTTTTGTGGCATGTTGTTGAATTCGAAGTTAGTCAAAGAAAAAAAAAAACTCATAGTGTTTATACCTGGAAAGATGGTCCGTGACATTTTGAGTGAGGAAAACTCCTACCACTGAATCCACAACTGATCCTTTCCATCGAGAAAATCGTCTGTCTCCTGTTGATTATGTTTTATATTATATATGAAATATGAGACTAAAGCCAATGAATGCAATGGAATAAACTTGGATTGAAGGTCTTGCACTGATACCTTGTACAAGATGCATTCGTGCAATAAATGAGTCTGCTCGTCCACGGAACACTTTACGTTCTTCTTCCCACCATTTGGCCTTTTCTTCATCTGTTCCATCAACCCCATCATGATTTATATCTAACAGCAAAAGCTTCCACACTCTATCAGTCTCCTCATCTAGGTCAACTTTCGGTCGTGGACGCTGTTTTTTTATGGGATCAAATGAGCCCTGAAAGGGAACAAGTGCATTCTGCTTGTATAAGACAATGTCTCCCACTCCTGCGTTTATGTTTAGCTGTCTAAATTGCTTAACTAATGCTTCAACATTATACCCTTTCTTCCGTCTTCCTCCGCGAGCAGTATCTGCAGTGCAAAATTAAATTGTATAAGTTGTCCTTTGAAACATATATTATGTTATCAACACAAAAATCAAGTATTTAGTGGAAATACCTGATGACTTCCCTAGTGCCAAGTGGTGATTTCCCAAGGCAACATTATGGTACTGTTGCATCTGATTCTGGTCTGTGTTGGGATGCGCTGAACTGGAAAGAGCACTTCTCTTTCTATTTCGCTTCTTTTTTACACATGATACATGCATATCTTCAACTAAGACGTCAATACATGTTTGAGGTCTTTCTGCATCTCTAATTGTTTGTTGGTCTGAAAAGTCCAGTTGATTTGCTGTATAATTTGGTTCGATAAAATTTCTAATTCTCGTTAGAGAATTATAATCAGAAGTTTCAGCCGGGAATTGAGATCTTTCTGTCACCCTTCTCAAAGATAATCTGAACTCATCAAATGTTTGAGTATTATGGATATAATTTTCTCTAGATTCATTTATGATTGGGAATACAGGTGCGTTATATCCAAAATCATACATCCAAGAGTTGTAGTTTGATGCATAAGGATGCATTTGAGCATCTTCGGGAGCGAATATTAGTGGTACTCCATTTTCAGTAATCACAGAAGATGTAATATGAGAATTAGAAGTTTTCCCCTTCTCAGTTCTCCTTTTCTTCTGGATATTTGGAAATTGAAGCGGAAACTTTGACTGGTATGAGGCCAATCCATTATAGTGTGCGCCAATGAGATTCATGCTGCTGTTATCTGCATGTTCAATGGTTCCAGCATGCTCTCTCTCGCAACCAACCATTTGTAACTTTATTGTTGAAACTTGACTGTTACTGATGTTTCCATCCTCAGCAGTTGCGAGGCCCTTTCTTTTGTTTTTGTTCCTGGCATTATGCTTTGCCCCAGGAGGATTGCTTTCGGGAAGACATGTACTTGGAGGTTGTGTGTTTTCAGATAATGACGTGTAATTATGTAATATCTCTTTCAACAGGGTGTTTTGATCGCTGGTGAGGCTTTCGTTGCACATAGAACTTTCATCTCTTCCTCCTTTGTCAAAGCTTATGGACATTCTACATGATATTGTGGTAGGTTCTGACATAATTGGTTCAGTCAATTCACCTGTCCTTTTTGTTGGAGTAGAAGTCATTTTCGATCTCTTCTTTCTGACACACTTCTTCTCGCCATCTGAGTTTTCTTTTGGCTTTGCTCCAGGATGATTACCTTTTGAAGGACATGTACTTGGGGCTTGTGCGTCTCCAGGTGATGGCATGTAGCTATGTAATGCCTGCTTCATCCAGGTATCTTTATTATAGGCAAGGCCTACAGGTGTTTCCTCTACTGCATCGCCAATATGCACATTTAAAATTTGTCTGCGTGCAGAACTTTCATCTTCGGTTCCCATGTCAAAATCTGAGAACCTTCTCATTGGCGTTTCTTTAGAATCTGGCATCATTGGTCCAGTCAGTTCTCCTGTCATTTTTGTTTGACAAATAGGAGACTTGTTCAACTTTTTTCTTCTCTCATACTTGTTTCCAGTCAGCTTTTCTTTCGACTTATCCCCAAGGGGGTTAGTTTGTGACGGGGATGTACTTGAGGTTTGTTCATTACTACAAAATGACATGTAATTATTTTCTGTTGCCTGCTTCATGAAAGTCTTCATATCATAGGAAATGCCTACATTAACTTCCTGCATTACTGCAGCAGTTTCTTTGCAAGGATGCACAGTTGGAGTTTGTTCATTATTACAAAATGACAGGTAATTATTTTCTACTGCCGGGTTCATAAAAGTTTGGATATCATCGGCAAGGCCTACATCAATTTCCTGCATTTCTGCTCCAGTTTCTTTGCACGGGTGCACAGTTCCATTTTCTCTATCTGCAGAACTTTCATCATTTGCTCCTCTGTCAAAATTTATGGACATTCTACAAGAAGTTATGGCAGATTCTGGCATCACTTTTCTCGGCAAGTCTCTGGATACTTCTGTAGGAGTGCAAGACTTGTTCGATCCCGACCTTCTCACATACCGCTTTTCGACACTTGGGCTTTTTTTTGGCTTTTCATGGGGCATTCTTGAAGATGATTTTGTGGCTTGTGTATCTTCTGTTAATGGAACGTCTGGATTTGTTCCATCTGTGACTTCATTTTCTTTGCTCAGATGTATAGTTGCATTTTCTTTGACTGCAGAACTCTCTTCCACTCCTCCTTTGTCAAAATTTATGGAACTTTTACAGGTTGGTTCGGCCAATTCAGACATCTTTTCTGTAGTCAATTCACCTGTCATTTCTGTTGAAGGGGCAGAAGTCTTGTTCATTTTCCTTCTCACATGTTTCTTCTTGCCCGTTGGGTTTTCTTTTGACTTTGCCCCGGGACTGGTGCTTTGTGAAGATGTATCTGGGGCTTGTGTATCTTCTGGTAATGACATGGAACCGCTTGATGCATGTTTAACCGAAGTGTTTAAATCACAGACAAGGTCGAAATTGGTTTCGTG
Source organism: Medicago ruthenica (assembly GCA_018208015.1). Taxonomy (NCBI): domain Eukaryota; kingdom Viridiplantae; phylum Streptophyta; class Magnoliopsida; order Fabales; family Fabaceae; genus Medicago; species Medicago ruthenica. The sequence goes on along the minus strand of CM031371.1, from coordinate 52,172,093 downwards.
TACGGCTACACCATTGAAAAGTGCAGTTGGATTTTCATTTTCACTGCCTGTAGAACTCTCGTCTTTTGTTCCTAAGTCAAAATTTAAGGACCTTTGACATGACATTTTGGTAGCTTCAGGTATTTTTTCAGCTAATTCACTTGTCACTTCTGTTTGAGGAGTAGAAGTGTTCAATCTTGTTCTTTTCACATACTTCCTCTTGCCGGTTGTGTTTTCTTTTGCTTGAGCAGGCTTTGGGGTAGCTGGCTTCGGAGTCCTTTTGGGTTTGACTTCTCTAATGACCTTGGGGCGGTGCTTTTTTCTCCTTGGCTTTTTTTCTGGTGTTTTATTCAGACCAGTACAGAGGCTGTTTCCCTCATCTGGGTTGTAAATCTCCTTCAGTTGTGAAGAAACAGCAGTAAATTCTACGGCAGGGTCATAGAGCTCTTTGTTTGGTGGAGTTCCATCCTTGTCAAGCTTTTTGGCAGGGTCATCCGCATAATTTCTCTTGCTACAACAAGCATTGTCGGATGTTTCTACATCAAAAGTTCAGGTAAAAATGAGTAAGAGCAATACAACCCAAATTCATATACAACATTGAAAAGGGAGTTAAAGTCGAAACTTATTGACTAGGAAATAGTGAACTGAAAGCTATAATTGTGGAGCAAAAGGTTGTATGATTTCCATAGTGCGTCATGTTCACAAAACTTACACATTCACAAAACTTACACAAGTACTTTCAAATAAATTTGTACAAAACGGGTGATAATGGGAAAAAATAATATAGTTACAAGACATTCTATTTGTTTTGGATCAATCTTTCATCGTAGCCGTGTTCGGTGTGTGTTCGACACGTGTCAACAGATACCGACTGCCGACGCGATACACCGACACTTGTGATTACATTTAATTAATCCATTTAAATAAATATTACCAGTGTTAGTGTCGTGTCTGGTGTCTCTGCTTCAGAGTATCCAATTGATAACTATCGATTCTTTCGTTAAATCTTTTTGGTATGGTTTTTAATTTTTATAGCTTTTTGTAAATTACTGCTAATACTCATCGTGTTCATGTGAGTTATAGGGAAAAAAATAAAATACAACACAAAATTAAATTAAAAATAGTAAAAATAATTGTAGAACTTCGCTTACCATGTCCATGAGGATCCCTCGAATTGTCACAGATAACCGAAGAAACAAACAGATCATTCAATCCATTAATGTTTCCTAGCTGTGTTGCACAAGAATTTGCGGAAGCCGCCTCTGTCGGAATCAAAGATTCATTAAAACCCAGATCACTCCAACATGAAACATTCTCAGAACCTGTCTTGTCACAGATTTTAACATTTTCACCTCCAATGTCTGTAATTGCAGCCGCAGGTACAATCCCATCATGGGATTCTCTGTTTTTCTCTCCACCATGTGAGAATTCAACACATGCAAATGCTCCATTAGCTTTTGGAGTACAGATCGGAGCTGATTTTGGCACAACTGGCTTAACTGGGGTTGAAGGGATCCATGGAATCTCTGCTTCTGGCTTCTTCCTATCATTTTCACCTACCTCCATTTTCACAATTGACCTCAAAAAATTGAATTTTTTTTTCAATTTCTGAAAAAGTGATGAAATTGACAACTGGGTCAATCTCAGAACACTGAACAGAGCTCAATTTTCTGATAAAGGTTACAACTTTTGATCAATCTTTGGAATGCATTATCAAGAATGAATCATGAACCTAACACAGAAAAAAATGAAATAAAATAATAAAAAAAAAATTAGGAAAAAGAAAATGAATGAATTATGAATCAATAAATGAGAAATTGAAGAATAAAATCAAATTAAGATGGAGTTGTTCTTAGTTGATGTAATTAGAGTAATTAATTACCTTTGTAACATAACTGGTGACAGATGAAGCTTGTAACTTTACTATGTAATTGCTGATAAGATTTTGATGAATTTATGCTAATTAATTAAAACAAAAAATCTTATTGTTTCCTTTGGAAGCTCCGAAAATATTTATCAAAGAAAACAGAAAATAGGAGAAATTCATGGGAAGGGTGGTTACACAGAGTCAATGCTGAAGAGATCTGATAGCATACTAACACTGAGTTCACCCACCGAATGAGATCAAGATAAGAGATGAAAGAACACAAAGTTCTATACTTCACAACTAGGTTAATTCATTTATAATCTCTATTGTTTAGGTGGAAGAGATCAAACATGTGTTTGACGAGGTGTATAAAATTATTCTTTCTTAGACAGATGAAATGTTTCGTTAATATTGTTACGTACTTGCATGCATGCATGCGAATTTAATTTATATACACTGTCAGCGAAATTTAGAATTTATTATTATTGTCAGAGGTTTAAAAGAAAGTGGTAGTTTACACTTATACCCGTAACTCTTAATATTTTAATGAAACAAGACTTCAACTACTTTAACAGTTTTGAAACGTTATTTGGTGGAAGTTAAAACATCGACAATGGAGCTCTCATTCTTTGGATATTTAAGCGGGTCCCAAATTACGCATTATTTAATTATAATTTTTTAATATAACTCTTTTGATCTTAAATTATAAGTTGTTTTGGAACAACAACAAAATTGTCTCATATTATACGTCAATTAATAATATCAATAAATCATTAATATTATTTTTTTCTATTATATCCTTAACTATTTATTATTCTTTCTTCTTCTAATTCTTTATCTGATCTTTCCAATACTATTAATGAAAGATAATTTTATAAAACAACTGATAATTTCTCTTTTTCCCACAACATTAATTATATTTCTTAATTTGTGTGAAATTGTCAAAACAACTTATAATTAGGATGAATGGAATAATATTTAATAAGCATTAAATCTTTTCAATAAAGTGCTTTTTTGTATTAATTGGGTTATGTCAAGTACGTTATACTGTTACATTTCATTATAATATGATATTTTCTCCGGTCGCTATTATAAATAAAAGAATCAATAATCATTTTTTAGATTCATTGAAAAACCAGATAGATCAATCATTCAATCTTTTTGCTTATAATAATGACCAAATGAAATATATTTTAATGTAAAAATGTGTGGACTCTACGTAGAGAGTGTTTAAAAAGCTACTTATTTAGAAAATACTTTTACTTTTCTTCCAATGGGAATACCTATATAATATATCGTCTATGTGCTTTTTGTGTCTTTCTTGACTTAAAATACCGATGTTCATGATTTTCTCAAAATCATAATTTTTTTAAAGTTTGTTATAACCATACAAAATGTATTTTAAGTGAAGAACGGTACAAAAAACACAAAAAATGTAAACATGTAACATTAACAACGTGAAATAGATAAAAACAAGATAAGTTATTCTCTTTAACATTGTTATCAATTTTGTCGGTAAAAATATTATTATTGTTGCGAAGAATCTACAAAAGAACGAGATTCTTAGCAAAGAGTAGTGTTATTTGCTTCCCCTGCCTCTTATTATAAAAATATCTAAAAATAATCACGGATATTAAATAAAGTTGTTGAAGTGATAAATTTGTTTGAAACGTGTGTTAGTTTTACATATTTATCCCTAGATTATTAATATCATAAGAGAAAAGAGATATTTTACATTTTTTTTCAGTAGTCAATTAAACAAAGGTATTTTTGTAAAGAAATTTTTAATGCCTATGAAATTATATAGAGTCGTATATTTAGTGACAAACAATTGTTTCTAAAGGGTTTTATAATCAAAGACGAAAAATTACATATTTGTATGTTGTACATATATGCATGCATGCAAAATTCAGTTGTGATTCACAATCAGCGTTAAATAATTAGTGTCAGAACTTTCAAAATATAAAGATAAACTTTAACCTATGACTTTCAATATTTTAATGAAACAGGATAGGATATCAACTACTTTTAGAGTGTTAAATAGTTAATTCTCTTTGGTGAAGTCGATAAAAACATTTTTACAAAGGTGTTCGCTGTTCAGTTTAAATTAGTCTTGCGGAAAAATATCATCTAATTCAAATATTAAATATTATGTAGTTTGTGGTAGAGATTATAGTAGAGGGAGAAGGTGTAGGAAAGATGAATTGCAGTTGGAGAAAAAGTTATTTCAATAGGAGGAGTTTGTGGTTGTTTGCAATGAGGTGGTGTTAGGGTCTATTGAGAGGGATGGTGATGAGGACCGTTAGAGGCGGTGTATTCAAGTTATTAAGTTAAAGATGCTTACCGTGTTTTGAGTGGTGAAAGTTCGGAGGTCGTGGAATGGGCCAAAGACTCGGGTGGCATTTAGGGTGCACAAATGTTAAATTTGTGCACCATACACAAGTTAGAGCAAATTATTTTTTAATCATTAGATTAAAAAAGAACATTGATCTTTATCATGGTCTGCCCACATTATATCTTTCTCACTTTGTCTTCAACCTCTCTACCATCTCCCTCTTTTCACCACCACCACCACCACCAAACTCAACAACAATGTTGGTGACCTCTGCCACCACAAACAGAGATGAAAATATTGTTCTTCACTTCATTAGACCCTCTTCATTCTAGATCTAAATTATGTTGAAGATTTTAGATTTTAGATTCTTTAAATTGAGATCAAGTTCCTGCAACTAATAGTGTTAAACATGATGGCATACCTTCGCAGCTTAGTGGTAGCTATTCGTCAATTTTGTAGATTGAAGTAAATGTTGACTTATTTGGCATACTTCGCAGCTTTACCAATTGTGAACTTCGATCCATGGTCCTTGTGGATAGAAGGTGAATATGCAAATATAACATATATGACCCTTTCAAAATATAAACTCTGATTTGTTTAATTTATGTTTTTCAGTTTCTTTGCGGAGGTGACAAATAGTGTTGTTGAGGTTGGCGGTGGTAGTGATGAAAAGAGGGAGGTGGTAGAGAGATTGCAGATAAAGTGGTAAAGATATAGTATGGGCAGACCATGATAAAGATCAATATTCTTCTTTAATCTAATGGTTAAAAAATAATTTGCTCTAACTTGTGTATGGTGCACAAATTTAACATTTGTACACCCTAAATGCCACCAAAGACTCGTGGAGTCTAATAATATCCTAGACGTTATTTGGTTCTCTAATATTTTTACAATTTTGAAGGTTCAAAATGCAATCATCTTTAAGCATGAAGGCTTCAATTAGGAGAAGGTGGTGGAGGAGGCTAAGTTCTATTTTGGCATATTCTTAGATCAATGTCCAAAGATTTTACTTTTTCTCTAAATCAGTGGTTGTTGAATCCATTGAGTTGATTGAGTGATGGTTGATATATTGAGATTGAGGTTCAATATGATTGGTATATGTTAGTAACAAATTCCCCTAACATATTAACTATTGGCATTTTTCTATTAAAATACTCCACTTTAAATCATAAAGCAATCAGCAAGTTTATATATGTCAAACTCAATTTTATCCTACTTTTGAATTTTATGATCATTTTGGGGCCTAAGGCTAAGACTTTGTTGGCCTAGATTTCCACATAGGCCTGTTTAAAATAGTCTCAGGTATTAAATATATGAAAATTGTTTTTTAGGCATCAAACAAATGTTTACATACACCTTAAATTATCTTACACATCTTTAGTGACAATTAACTATCGGGAGCTTTTTAAACCGGTTAAATTGATTTAAAAAGTGATTTAACCGCTTAAAAAGTGTCGAGAGGTAGTTAACTGTTGTTATACATCAAACGATAATTAATTATTGTTCAATATGTGTTTGTGAGTGATTGCTACGTGGCAAAGTAATAATCTCCTAAATATATAATAGGATCCTTGTTTTAGTGAAATCTTAATAAATTTTACACAATCATAAATAAATTGTTAAAACGAGATTATTAGAGAAGTTTGCATCTTAGTACTTTATACTTAACTATTGGATCATATTAACATGTGATCTAAGAAATTTGTTTAAGAAATCTATAAAAAGAAGTTTTATCTTGAAAGTATAAGCCATCACATGTAAAAATAATAAATGCACATCTATGTTTTTTTTAGGGAACGCACATCTATGCTTGTTATTTGAAAGGGTGAAAAGAAATCTATGTGAATTTATTTTTTATTTTTTTGAAAGTGTGAAATTACCATTTCTTATTATTTGATCAATGTCTTAAGAACATGTGTTAGTATTTTTCTTAATCATTTATGCTTGTTCAGGTTTTGACACATATGACTATCATATGCTCCCTCTGATCATTATTATAAACAAAAAATTATTTTTTCAGATTCATTGAACAACCGATATATCTAGTATATTTTATAAATAAGATATATTAGTTATTCTATGAATTTAAAAAGTGAATTTTTTTCTTATAATAGTGACTAGGGGGAGTATCATTTGATAAATTTAGTTTTCATTTATTTGAAATCATGCAATCCAAATCAGAGTATACTCTCTGATCCAGTCTCAATTTTAAGCAAAAATTTACTTTTTAAATTGATTAAATAATTAATATATTTGATCTAAAATACAATAAAGACCAAATACACTAGTTATAGAATGATCTTAAAACGTAAACTTTTGCTTATAATTGAAACCCGATAGAGTATTTAAATCCTTTATAGATCATCTCAAATTTTCAATACATGTTATATTTTAATTTTATGGAATTACTATTTATTTTTTGAAGGAAAAAATTTCATTAATTTGATGAGTACAAAGAGAACCATAGAGCCACGCATGCAAACGAGGAACAACAACAACGAAGTTCAATCCTTTTGTGATTTGTCCATTTTCCTTCTTTACTAGGCAACATCAATAGGACCACTTCCTGCAAGGTACATCAATGTGTGTTTGCATCGAAATCTTCTACTCCCTCCGTTCCTTTTTAATTGTCACTTTTGAAGAAAAAATTTGTTCCTTTTTAACTGTCACTTTCAAAGTTCAATGCAACTTTAAATAATGTTTTACCAATTTTATCCTTAGTTATTTATTACGGAGAGAGAAATATATGAGATGATATATTAAATGAATAAGGTTATTATAGTAAAAGTATAAATTATTATATCAAAAGTAGTGACATTTATTAATTGTCTTAGTTTGTGTAAAATATCAAAAAGTGACAATTAAAAAAGAACGGAGGTAGTATGTAAAATCTTGACCTTTACCTAATTTTAATGGTCACATAGCAACCGCGCACGCACCTGATATGTTTCCACTTTCCACGTTCATTAGTTTTGATTACAATTAAAGTTTTAACTTTGCATTGATTGTATTCGAAGGTGCTGCCATGTGGTAAAATGGTTGAAATATTGAAAGAGTTTAAAAAAACCCGAGTCACATCCATGGTGCTAAGAATTTTTCCATGGTTCACTGATTGATAAATGTAAAAGACATAAAATTACATTCTCTTTTTAAGGACAAAATTACATTCTTAATTCATAATAAAATTTATGTCAATTAATATATCTTTTTATATATAATTATTAAATTAAGCTTTATTCGACAAAATTTTATTTTAAAATTTATATTTATTTTAGTTTTTATATTTGTAAAAAATTAAATGTAACACCTCCAAAAAAAATGTAACAATAACATATATTCTAACACATAAAAATTCCCAAAAAAAAACACATATATAAAAATTAAACGTACAAACCAAAAAAAGCTAAACTTAAATTAATTGTGACAACACATATATGAGAATCCCTATAAAACCATAAGAAATTTATGGTTGTTTCCTATTTTCGTAGATAAGAAGCTCGATGTCACAGTGAGCTTAGCTCAATTGGTAGGGACATAATATATGCATGGGCTGAAGTTCGAACCCTGGACACCTTATTCACCTCAATTGGAGGTGAATTTCTAGCCACTAGACTATTTGATAAAAAAAAGATAGGAAGTACGATTGTTTTTTCTTTTTGAGAGGAGGGGGCCGATCTTTTATTGCCCAACATTTAAAAAATAATTATTTTATTATCTATACTATTACTACTAGCGAAAAGACGGGAACTCACGTGCCCGTCTTTTCGCTCTTTTTATTGCGCTAACGTTTGAAAATTATGAACGGTGTTTTTTTATGAAATTTTTATTTTGATTAAAAGTAAAAATATAAATGATTTTTGCTTTCAAATTATAACAAATCAAACTAACCATGATTATCTATTTCAATGACACCAACAATATAAAAAAAAATATAATCTAAATTGTTATTTTTTTTAATGACACCAACACCAATCTTTATTATAGAAAAAGTTGTTTAAGGGTATAATTGGGATAATAAAAAAGTAAGTATAAATATACTCATCTAGTTTGTTATACTTTTTAAAGAATAAAGAAAAAAACTGGACATATATATACTCATATCGTGTGTGTTACACTTTTATTTTAATATTTGAATTTAATCTTATCTATTTGTTATATGTGCTATTTGTATTGAAAGTTGAACGTAATTTTAGAAAGAGAAAAAGTCAGCCCAAAAGAGGCAAAACATGTTATTTTTTTTATATATACAGTAAGATATATGGTAAGAATAGATATATAAAGAAAATATCCCCATTCAGATCTTTTGGGCTGACTTTTTCTCTTTTCAAAAATGCCCTCAATTTTCAATACAAATAACACATGTAACAAATAGATAAGAATAAATTTAAATATTAAAATAAAAGTGTAACAAACACAAATGTTCAATTTTTTCCTTTATCATTTAAAAAGTGTAACAAACTAGATGAGTGTATCTATACTTTCTTTTTCATTATCCCAATTATACCCTTAAACAACAATTTTTTCTATAATAAAGATCGTTGTTGGTGTCATTAAAAAAATAAGAATTTAGATTATATTTTTTTGTTATATTGTTGGTTTCATTGAAATAGATAATCATGGTTAGTTTGATTAGTTATAATTTGAAAGCAAAAAAACATTTATATTTTTACTTTTAATCAAAATTAAAATTTCATAAAAAAACAACGTTCATAATTTTCAAACGTTAGCGCAACAAAAAGAGCGGAAAGACACGTCTTTTCGCTAGTAAATTATAAAGGTAATTAAATGATTGAATTCAAGTGGTTTAAATATCTTTTCCTTTTCTCTCTTGTGAGTCATCACCAAAACCCTAGTTTCTTCTCCTTCATCCACAAAAAAGGGGTGATTTAGGGTCAATTTTTGACCCAAAATCACCCCTCTAACTTGTTTTTCTCTTTCCCTTTTATTGAAACAAGTGATTTTCACATCTATTTCGTTTTTTATTTTGTGATTTCATCGTCTTAGTGCGACATTTATTTGTTCGTCGTCTTTGTGCGGCGTTGTTTGTCTTTCTTGTTTCGTTCGGGTATTTGTTCGGTCCAAATTGTCAGATCAGCATCGACCTGGTGCAAATCCAATCAATGACTTTGGCGTCGTCCACGTTGCAGATCCGGAGACATGAGTATTCCAGAGACTTGAATATAGTCATATGTGTAGGCTTTTGTACTTTGTTGTTTTATGTTATTAACATGGATGCTGTGAGTTTGTTCGCATATTCATCTTTTTTGTTTATAGCGAATTTGCATTGTATCGATGTACTCTATCAATTTAAATGAATGAATATCATTTATTTTTGTAAAAAAAAAGTGGTTTAATGAGTTTCACCAAATAATGAATCGTCAAACTGAGTTTAATTTTCAGAGAGAATAATTCCTTGCTAAATTTTAGTTTCCTCCTAAAAGAACTTCATATTGCTAAAGTCCTCTTCTCATAGGAACTAGAGGCTTAACACCCAAAAAGACCAAAAATTAGGTTTCGGTTAAAATCACGAGGGTGAAAATGAGACAAAAATTATAAGCTACTAGCGTGCCCGTTTTTTAGCTCTTTTTTTGCGCTAATGTTTGAAAATTATGAGCGGTGTTTTTTTTTTTATGAAATTTTGATTAAAAGTAAAAATATAAATGCTTTTTGCTTTCAAATTATAACAAATCAAACTAATCATGGTTAACTATTTCAATGACACCAACAATATAACAAAAAAATATAATCTAAATTCTTATTTTTTTTTATTGACACCAACAACAATCTTTATTATAGAAAAAATTGTTTAAGAGTATAATTGGGATAATGAAAAAGTAAGCAAAGATATACCCATCTAGTTTGATACACTTTTTAAAGGACAGAGGAAAAGAAACTAGACACACATATATATATATATATATATATATATATATATATATATATATATATATTCATGTCATGTTTGTTACACTTTTATTTTAATATTTGAATTTACTCTTATCTATTAGTTATATGAGTTATTTGTATTGAAAGTTGAGGGTAATTTTGGAAAGAGAAAAGTCAATCCAAAAGAGCCGAAATATGTTATTTTCTTTATATATAGTATAGATAGGCTTAAACATTACTTGAAATAACGTCAGAAAAATAAGCTATAAACTCGTGATGAAACGTAAGTTACCGAACATGTACTTTTTTTAATCATGTGAGCTTATAAACCGTAAACTAGAAGTCATCTTATTTGTCTTGCCAAACATACCTTAAAAAGAATATTAGTATACTATTGGTTCTAACAGAGATACTTGGGACATACTTTGTGTGAATATCCTAAATTCGAGGTATCGAGCTCATTATTCTGACACCAATTGAAGAAAACCATCAGAGACGGCTCAATAATTTTTAAAAGTAAGCGAGACCTAAAGTGGTGTTGAATATATGGGGTCTTTTTTGTTCAAATATGATACTTTTTTCTGTAAAATTTAATGATTTTTTTTTGTTGGTGGGTCTAAAGTGGGGACTTTAATGACCTTTCCCTTGGGCCGGCCCTAAAAACCATGTCACCAAGGTGAGGTCATTGGTTAAAGAAAAGAACACGTGTCAACCGACAATAATTTGGAAAAATTGATAGCAGAAGATATTTCAATGATTGGAATATTCCAATGATTGGAATATATAAGAAAAGTTTGAAAAGAGAAAGAAGCGCGGAATATTTCACACCTCATTGTTAATCTCACTCTGAACTAGTTTCCTTTTTCTTGTACTTCTTCTATTATTATCTAGTAATGTGTATAGTAGATTTATGGTTTTCCCTAAATATGATGTACTAAGTGTAGTAAATATATTAAAGTTAAAATAAAGGGTTTTGCTAACGGGTGTTTTAAGGACACTTTTTAAAGATTTCCAATTAAAAACTATTCATTGAAAAAGTTTAATATTTCAATTTTCGATGAATTGAATGCACAATTTTTCATATAAACTTACTATAAGAATGTTATTTTGTTGATGTCACTTAAAAAGATAAAAATTTATATTATATTTGTTATATTATTGATGTCATTGAAAAAAATAATATAGTCTGTTACAATATGAAAGTGCAAAATATCTATTATCTATAATTATATTTTTAATCAAAATTTTCATAAAAAATATTGTTCATAATTTACACACATTATTGTAATAAAAAGAGCCGATAGACGGATGCAGAGTGTCCGTCTCAACGCTAGTATTAATAATGTTTTTATTAATATTATTATTATTATTATCATCAAATTAAATATTAAACGTAAATACACTTGTGATTCCCTATTTTACCTAAAATATTTTAGTCCATCCATTTCAAAATCTGAAATTTTGGTTTCTATTCTCACATATTTTTGTGATTTTAGTCGAAGCCAAAATTTTAGCATAAAAAAAAATGCGTTTTGACACAAATATTGATTTTTGGCCTTTAAAGTGATGATTTTATTTTATTTATATTTTCTCTTTAAACTATTTTAATTTTTTTTAACTAATATATATATATTATTACTTGTAATTAGATATCAATTTTTTTTAACGATTGTAGTTTTGACAAAAGTAATGAGAAAAATTAATGAGAAAAATCATTCATGATAATTACTAGTAAAAGATTTTGTGATCCACAATTAAAATTAATGAGAAAAATCTTATCGAAGATCGATAATGTCTCAATAAAGAATAAATGAACTGACTTTATTATCTATTGTAAAAGAAATGTTAAATGAAATCATTCATAATTCAACAAACATTTTGACATCTCAAAATGCCTGGAAAAAAAATTACATAAAATATATTTTAAAAAAATATTAATTTTAAAAAGACATTATTCTTAAAGTTTCTCAATATTGGTTGAGGGTGCCATTTAGAATGGACCATATCAATGTATTGGTCCATAATGGACAAATGGTGAGAACCAATGGATTAAGTAAACTCCATGATCTTATGATGTACTGGATACACAATATAATATTCTCTAATTTTGCTCTCTATCCTTGATCAACTTCAATAGCAACACTTGACATCAAATCCCAAGAAACAACACTACAATCTCTTTTTCCACTTTGCCATAGCCACTGTTCAAGCAAGAGTAACAACATCTGGGTTTCTTCTCCATTCAAGAGAAAAAAGGGTTTTCTTGCACCCTTCACACGTGAATACTCCAAAAAGCATTGCACCTTGTTTGCTTCCTTTGTTCCTAACTAACTACTCTCCAAAAGCGTCGAGTCCCTCTTCAAGTCTTGAATTGAAGTGACCTATTCATTTTTTTTCCTTCTTTGTTCTTTGGATTTTTACCTGTATGAATGGCATTGATGAGGATGGGAGAGATAAATTTGTAATGGGTTACATACAAACTCAAAGAACCTTGCTTCAATTTATGTAAAGTTGTGTTTTTCCTCCATCTCTTCCCATTTCCTCTTTTAATTTTTTGTTTTCTATTCCCTAGTTTTTTTTTTTGTGTTTGTTTATTCACTAAAACGTAAATTGAGATAAAGAGAGAAAATTTGAACTATTTTTATGTAAAATAAATTGACTCATTAATCTTTCACTAAATAGTGTAGTATTAAATTATTTGAGATTCAGGAAAGACAAAGTCCAATTTAAAAATGTGAATGTTGATTAATTAGGGAAGGTTTTTTTAGGGAAAGATTAATTAGGGTATGGACTTGATTAATTAGGGAAGCAACACACAGTTTTTTTAGGGTATGGACTTGCTTCCATGATCATGAGTTCAATAAGGGAAGGTTTCTGGGTGAAAAGAAAGAGAAAGGAGGTGTTCGATTAATTTCTAATTATAATTAGTAATAAATAAAAGAAAAGAATGTGGATGTTTAATTGGGGAAAGATCTTCAGTCAAAAAAAGGGTTGGGAGAGAGATATTGTATAGAGGGTACATAATACTATTAGTGGATTTGATTAATCTAAGAAAATTGCTTTTGACACTTCATAGAAAGCTGAGAAACACCAGTAATTTACGTTTTTAATCTCATCGGCAGTTAACTGCCGATGGGAAGCAATCCGGAGGCAGCTAACTGCCGATGAAAAGGAAACTAGCGGCAGTTAGCTACCGTTACCATGTTTTGCCTATATTTTCCAAAACTTCACATTTTTTCATCTTGATGTGAACAAAAACGATAAAATGATTAATAAGTTAGAAAATTAATATAAAAAATTATATAAAAATATTAGGTCTCAAATTTAATTAATATAAGAAATTAACAATTGGTTAGAAAATATTTACGCTAACAACTAATTATATAAAAATATTAAACTTTAATCATCATTGCAGGAGGGGAGGGGTGGCTGAATGGGGCCAAAGTCACCCTCCACTTTTTTTAATTTGTTTTTATCATCACTTAAATATTTTTTTTTTCTTTTAAGTATCACTAATTGCTAAAAAAAGTATCAAACCATTAAACTATAACAGTATTTTAGAAATAATATATTTAAAAAAAACTGTTGTAATTCCTGAAAAAATTGTATAAAGCTACTTAAAATTTCTTTATTAATTTATGCCTTTTAAACGGCCATCTTGGAGTTGAATTTCTGGGTTCGGCCCAATTAATCATAAAAATCACATAAAAATTGTTTGTGATTCGATGGAAATGTAAAAAAAATATGTTGGCAGTAATTGTTGCTAGGCATACGCTTTGTTCCCCAATCTCGTATGGTGAGTTGGGTTTGAGAAATGATAGAGGGATTAAAGTCTAATATTTTTATATAATTTATTATATTAAGTTTTTAACCTATTAATCATTTTATCGTTTTTGTTCACTCATTTTATCGTTTTTGTTCACATTAAGATGAAAAAATGTTAAGTTTTGGAAAATATAGGCAAAACATGGCAACGACAGCTAACTACCGCTGGTTTCCTTTCCATCGGCAGTTAACTACCGATGAGGTTAAAAACGTAAATTACCGGTGTTTCTTAACTTTGTATGAAGTGTCAAAAACAATTTTCTTAATCTAAAGGTAAATAGTTGGGGTCCATTATGGACCAATATTTTTCACAAGTCCATTTTATACGGAACCTTGGTTAAGACCATTTAACTAGTAGAGTTGGTTATGATCCAATCTTCGCTCTTGGTTGTTTGAACATCCAAATTCAGGAGGTACAACTTCTCTCAAATTTTCAGGGATCGAGGACATTCTCTTAAAACATGAAGGAATAACATCATCTTTTTTTTTTTCTTTTGGTATCATTATATAAAATATTAACTTAATTTTGATATCATTTTGATTAGAGTTATGTGATTTTGATCTTCCATGCTTTTCCTTTTTAATAGAAAATGAAGTTAATTTATTTTAAAAATTAGGCAAAGGTACCCTCGCTTAAAAGTGACAAATTGAGTTAACACAGGATTTTGATGATATAAGTTTTTTTTAAAAAAGGCACTTATGTCCCTCTATTTCAAAGATTACAAAAAATAAATAAATTAATCTCGTGTATGCCAAAACACAACATACCACTACACTAAACCTCTTACCAACATTACGTTGTTTTGAGAGGAACTAAACTCGGATCACTTAAGCAAGGTCTTAACTTCAAACTTTGTAGATGACAAATATGTGGATCGACAAAACCATTAGATACTTCGCACAAATAACATGGCTAAAAGCATCTACAATAAAGGTATCTAAACCAGTTTTGTAACAAAAAGAAAAAATCTCAATTGTTTTTCTCAGTATCAGATAGTATATGCCAAAAGGAACTAATTGCTATCTAACTCCATAGCTAATTAAGATTATCTATCAGATAAACAAGTTGGTAAACAAATATGGTAATGTAACCAAAAAACAAATGTGGTAAGCAAACTACCTAATACAAACACTAAGAACAGAACGTGTATGCATTGGGACTACATGAACCCATTTGCATCAAACTGTAGTAAATGAGAGATTAATGGTGAAGCATTTTTCTCTCCCCTTTAATAAACATAAGGCAAAATTCTCCATGGAACAAGTTTACGATACTCTAACCATATATCTCTATACTTCTCTGCACAACGAGCTTCATCCCTTCTTTCTCTCCAGATTAACAGAATCAGAAGATAAATTGGATAGAAGTATGGAACTGGTGAACTGCAACAATTGGTAAATTCATTATAAAACGGTTTACATTGTTTTCTTTTACAAAAATCGTTATTGAAAACTTGATATTAACATCAGAGTTAAAGAGATCTCACCTGATGCCACAAGGTAAGCTAAAAGAGAGAGCAAGCAGCAAGTCCCCTAGGTAGTTACAGTGTCTAGCAACACCCCTTTAACAAAATAATGATAATAAGATTCAATGAGAAACATCAACAATAATATGAACATATTCTAACCATCTCCAAGATGACAAATGATAATGATAATATTAAATATTAGGCTTAAATGCATTTTTCATCCTCCTATTTTCACTGCTTCACAGTTTTAATCCCTTCATTTCTAAATCTGAAAATATAGTTCACTTGTTTTTGTAATTTCAGGAATTTTCTCCACCATTGAAGTTGAATTCTTACTCTTGCTTATATAAAACCTTAAAAAAAATCATATTTTCCAACAGATATGCATTGTCACATAACCTTTTGGCTTTTTGCAACTCATTATTCAACTTGACATATAAGGAAAAATAAATCTTAAATTCAATGGCTGGGAAAATTTCTGAAATTTTAAAAATTGGAGGACTATATTTTCAGATTTTGAAATACATGAACTAAAATCGTGAATTAATGAAAATAAGGGGACCAAAAGTGCATTTAAGCCTGAAAATTAATTCGTGTTACATGTTATATTGATTCCAAGCAAAATAAGACTAATGCCCTTTCTATTTTAACCACAAAACATGTGAAGATGGAAAGAAAAGAACAGTAAAAAAGATATCAAATGAAAATAAATCTTACCAATAACCAGAAGCAAGTAGCTTGCCTCCAATGACTTTTGGAGGCTTACCCCATATAGGAGCCTTTGGATTCTTCTTGAAATCATGTTTTTGCTTGTTTGCTCCTCGAAATACCATGTATCTACAGTTATATTTCCAATTACAGTTTATAAGGTTTACAGACAGAATTGATTATATGATAATTACATCAATAGCAGTTTTCATAAAATTTTCTCGTGTCGACTTTATGTCGCCTAAGAAGTGTGTGTGGTGCATTATAGAATTCACTTTTACAATTTATGGTTGTTACCCAACAAGGAAGACAAAGCAATTAGCTACAACAGCTGCCATTGTTAACTCAACCTTGTTCCTCAAGAGCCACCAGCCCTAACAGAAATTTAGATTGTCAATACATGCAAGATTTTAAGACGTAAAATAAAGTGAAGGTAAATAAAACTTTGCAAGGATATGTTGTTATGACTTATGAGTCAGGGGCTGCTATAATGCTATTTGAAAATGAGGTATTATTCTAATTGAATATTATCTTGTATTTAGTTACTAAATTAATTGGACATGTAATGTTCGTTGATGTTGATGAGCTTTCTTTTGTAGAGAAAAAAGAAAATAAAAGTATGATTTTAAGTACTATTTTCAAAGTCTTAATAAGTTTAGAAGACTGATGTCATATCAAAGTGAATCCTTATGAACCTTAATCATTAAAATCCTTGCAATTCCCTAAGCACATATTCCTATTGGATCAGGAAGGTAGGAGACATAGAAATGAGAAGAAGAGAGAAAGTAGATATGATGATGGATAAGTGAATGAAAATGAGGGCAATGAAAAAGCGAGTTACAACAGTGACATTTCTCAAAAAAGGTAATGTCTCTTTCATGGCTTTGCAAAACAACATGCAGGTTGGAACATCGTTATTTGTCAACCAAGTTCGTAATTATAACAAGATACCTGTATGCTAAAAGTAAAAGGAATCCACACTAAATCTCCAAAGACCAACATGAAGCCCAGTCTCTCTGCAATTATGTCCCATCTGCAAAAGACAAGAAATGGTTAGACAAGAGAACTCTATCATATACTAATCCCCCCTAATGCATCTATGACATACGAATTATCATACAGTCTATTGTCTTTGGAATTCTAAGATGGGTGGTTCTTCTCCTAGTGCAGAAAGGTAATGCATAGACTGCACCAATAAACTTGACCATAGCAAAAAAATCCACAAGTATAGGCGCTTGCAAATTCAATTAACCACCTCCACCAAATAAAATATAAGCCAACCACTTGCAAGCATACTTGTCGATATTTTGTTTATTTGAAATGCATGACATAAGTCTAATTTAAGACATCTCAATGGAGTTCAAAACAATCTTGATTTAGTCTGAAATTTTATAAGCATGGCATAAACCATAGAAAATTCCAAACCTAATTTGATTTTTTTACCAAAACTCGTGAGGTATTTTCTTTCCATTGGTACAAGAATTCTGATTTACAACATTATGAATGAATGGCATCGTTATAAACTTAAATAGGACATGTTACCGATGATGAAATCTAAAGAGCACGTCAACCTAATACTCTTCTAGTCGCAAAGGTGTAACTCACTTACGTGGATGTCATGTACTCTTCGTGTACAAAGTAGTCCAGGATGTATAGCTGGAACAAACGTGGAGAAATTTAAAAAATCAGAAACATAATACGAGTTTATTCAATCAACGAAAGAAAGTATGCAAGTTTTTGAGATTACTGCATTGAAAAGCTGGAAGAGAATCATTGACTTGCTCAAAGTACCATCTTGAATGCTCTTAGCAATAACTGATAGATTGATAAGTAGCCACCCCATCATTCCAGCTCTAACGAAGAAAAATCTGCAATTGATAATTCCGTTAGATGTATAGCAGCATAATATATTGATTTAAGTTATCACACCTCTTTAATTATGCTGATGGTGTTTATATATTGTCTTATTTCAAAAGTCAGTTAAGATGTGAACTATATATAAAAATTGTCAGAACAAGCAAGGAACCACGATGAATAGCTCACATACTTGAGGTCAATACCCATGAACTGAGGATTTAGTTGTATTCCAAACCACCTGTTAAAATAAAATGGAAAACAAAAATCAACAAGATTAACTATATAAACACAATTTTTTCAGGGGATTAAAGTCTACTTGTTGCTACTAAGTGCATGAGCCAGTACTTTTCCAGCCCAGGAGATAAAATTATAGAACATGGTAAATGCAAACAAACTGAATTTTGCCAAGGGAAGTACTTCATTACTAATGCAGTTAGACATCATACTCGCGTCATCTAGTTTGTCCACATAGTGCATCACAGTCTATTGTGATATCCCTCACTTAATAGACATAGTATCTTAAACAAATTCAAATACTTTATCAACATGTTATTTAAACTGAAAGCACAATAAGAAAAGATATCAATGTTCTCATTTTAAAATAGACGAGGTGCATGTAGTATATAGCACACATGCGGAGAACTTTTCTAAATAGATTAAAAAAAAGAAATAAAATATAAATCAGTGAAATCATAATCATAATTAAGCGCAAAAGCAAGGCCAAAATATTAATTCTCTCACTACTCGATACTATGAGCTCTTGAAGACAGCAAAATTTTGCAGGGAGCCAAGGGCCAGAAAATGGAAGAATCAAGAAGCTTTTATGGTTTAAATAAAGTATTAAGTGGGAAGATAATGGAGCATATTAAAATTGGAAAAGAGAGGATAAGGGTCATGGAATAACTTATTTTACATTCATATTATTTCTGCTATCGCTCTGAAGATACCTACAACTTCCAAACATTGGCCCTTTATAACTTTTCCAGTAAAGTAGTAATCAGCTAAAGTAACATTCACAACATACCAATCATGTATCAGGTCTCCACTGATATGAGGTTTTAGCGATGAACCTTTACTTCGTGACTTGCAACCGGAAAAATAGAGTATGAGGGCCACCTGCCATTTATATACAACCCAAAAATGACCATCTTCTAACTGATTTAACTAAATATCACCTAATAAGCTAAGATTCAGAAAGACTTTTTATATAGAATTGTGGAATGTGTTTAAAACTGTGATATTTGCTTACATTCTCAATTCTATTACATTGGTAGGATAGATTTGAAAATTAATTAATTTACATCAAATTTGTGTTTACAGCAGTACATATCCCAGGAATAAACAAGCAGATAAAAGTTAATTCTAAGCTTACATACAAGAAAGCTGAAGATAAAAGTTGTAGACAGCAGCTCAAGTCCTCTATCTGCTATGGCCTGCAAGAATTATCAAAACAGCTCATAAAACATATTTAAGTTCTGCACTCAGTTCTAAATTATGGTCCACAACTGCAATTGCAGCCGCAATATAAAAGTTTTAGAGGTCTCTGCAACTGAAATTGCAGCCGCACATACGTCTGTATTTTGCCACAGTATCAAGTTTCTTAACTTAACTACAACCGCATGTACAATTTAGAATCACCCGAATCTTAATAGAAGAAATTGCTACTGCATCAAAAGTAACACTAAAGGGTGCCATGCTCTTTGTAGCACCGACATTTCTAATACAAGCTGTGTCTGGTGTACGACACGACACCCACACATGTGATTACATTCAATTATGTCATTTTTTTCAAATTATTATCCGTGTTGACTACTCAGTGTCGTGTCGGTGTCTGTGTCAGTGCTTCACTATGCTCCTTACTTGTATTTCTTGAATGCATCAAATAAAACTACATGATCAATTCATATAGAGGCACACAACAACTGAATTATTTATATACAAATCATGCAAACACTTACAGTAGGAGATACAAATTCCATCCTGGCACTGATCCAAAGAAGTCCAACCAACAGAACAAGAGAAAATAAACCTTAAAAAAATGCAAATAAAGTCAAATCCCCATCTTAAGGAACAAGAAAAAAAACAAATTAACAAAGACAGTAACCAACCATTGCAGCGATAGTGAAGACGAGTAGAATCAGAGAGAACAACACCAGGAACAAGTTTTCCAGGGAGAATGGATCCAACAATGGCTAAGTAAGTAAAAAATCCCGCGAGTAAAGCAACCTGACCCAGATTCGAAAAATGCAAAAAGATATGAAATTGATGATTGAATTGGAATAAATCATTGAATTAAAGAAATGGGTTGTGAATAGTTTGGACTAACGGAGTTCCATGATGGAATTAGAGCGTGAATGAGAAAATTCAGATCCATGTGTGACACTATGCAGTTTTCAGTGTGACTTTGATTTAATATCAGGTTGAGAATGCTATGCTAGTAATAGTGACTGTTCAAGTCTAGCATATAAGTAAGTATGATGAGATGTTAGTGCAAGTAGTTTGAGTCGTCTTCTTTGATAGCTAACTTTTAAAATTGGATTCACCTTCCCTAAAAAAAAAAAAATTGGATTCACCAAGTGATTAGATTGAATTGGTTTGTCCAAAGTCATAACAGATCTCTCTCAGTCGTTCGATCTTAAATCAAAGGTTGAGATTATATTAACTAATATGACACATTTTTTATATTGACGGTTGAGATAAAAAGTGTATATTTATTATTAAAGTAGATCTTTGTCCGGACTAAGATACTTATATCAATCGGTATAAGAATTTAGTTGTCGGTATCTCGGATATCTAAGAAAGAACTACCTATATGAAGTTGTTTGGTTATCCTTTTGATAACTAGCTTTTAAGTGTGGTTTCTCAAGCTTCTTCAAAAAAGGCTTAAACGCACATGTGGCGTGACACATATGCTTGACCAAGTCAAAATTGACATTTTGCAAAAGGAGGTAAACATGGGGTCACTTTTGTCATTTTTTAAAGGGGTCAAAAGTACGTTTAAGCCAAAAAATAACTAGCTTTTAAGTGTGGTTTCCCAAGCTTATGACAAAAAGTGTGGTTTCCCAAGCTTATGAAAAAAAGTGTGGTTTCTCATGTGCTTATAAATTTATAAGATAATTTAATTGATTTCTTGAAAATAAACAACATTTCTTAATTCTTTTTTATCGTAATTTTCTTTTTATAAATTGGACAAGTTGTGACTAACGGTGACAATCATTCAAATTATGTTGGCACCGCTAATCCAACGTTACAAACAAAAAACATACTACATATGTTATTAAAAATAAAAGGAGAAAAGCAAATGAAGAGGTTGGTCGTAGCACAGTTATAGAGACTAACATAGATAAAGTGGCCGTCTTTCATAGGGTTTCGTCGTTCGCTGCCTACCCTTGTGAGTGTGTTGGATCGTCGTACGTTTAATTTCTCCTAATTTGTATGTTTTGCATCTCATCTAACCTATGCATCATGTATGATTATGGTGATCATGTATGTGTGTATCTATGGTAATTGGATCATGGTTCAATTGATGGGTCTTACTTTAGGTTTGTTGTTGAGTTTTTTATCTCTCCCACAAAATTCTCAAGTGGGTCTCTGTTTCAAGTTAGTCGACCATGATTATGGATATTGAATGTATGGGTATGATTTGGATACTACTTTATCATGTCATGCTTTATCATTTGGTTTCCATGCTTTATCACTTGAAGAAATATCTTTATTTCTTCTCAAACATTTGGTGTCTAAAAAATGAGTATTATAGGTTGGAATTGCAGAGGCTTATGAAACACGAGTGTAGTTCCAAAATTGAAATACCTAGTCCGCTACTACAACCCGAATGCCTTATTTCTAAATTAAACTTTGGTCCACTCCAATAAAACTGAAGAATTTCGTTATTTGTTTGGTTTTGATAGTTGTTTACAATTAGTAGTAATGGTCGAAGTGGTGGCTTAGCGCTATTTTGGCGCAATTCTTTTAATTGTGTTGTGTTGAATTATTCTGCAAATCATATTAATGTTGAAGTGGATGATCCTCTTCAAGGTAAATGGCAATTCACATGTTTTTATGGTTTCCCCAGAGGGGGTTGAAGACGAGCCTCTTGGAATTTTTTTGAAGAATTTATCAAATAAATGCATTGTTCCCATGGTGCATCTTAGGTGATTTTAATGACATCTTGGACGCCCGTGAGAAACAAGGGGGTTTAGAACGTGCCAGGTGGTTGATCAATGGTTTTAGACAGGCGGTTTCAGATGCAAGTCTAGTTGATGTTTTTATGGAGGGATATCCTTTCACTTGGTTTAAGAGTTTGGGTACTCCCAGAGCAGTTGAAGAAAGATTGGATCACCTCTTGCTAATGAAGCATGGTTCATGTATGTATCCTAACACAAAGGTGGAAAATTTAATAGCTCCGGCTTATGATCACTTTCTAATTCTCCTAAACAAGGAACTTGTTAACAGTGTTTGGGTGCCTAAAAGGAATTTTAAATTTGTGAATGCTTGGCGTGTCGAACCAGGCATTCATGATGTTGTGTCTGACAGCTGGCTTTTTAGTGCAGGTATGCCGATTGCTGAGAAGTTAGAGCATTGTGCTTCTGAACTCAGTTTGTGGAATAAACCAAATATAAATGGTTTGAAGGAAGAAGTTGATGAGTGTCGACGAGAATTAATCTGTTGCCCAACTAGAATTCGGCCGACTACAAGACAAAGGCATGCTGTGCCCGACGAATTATGTAAGTTGTAACGCAATGTGTGAGGATCTTGCTCATGTTTTCTTTGATCTCCCTTTGCTATTCAAGTGTGGCATATGGCTGGTCTTTGGGATGATGTGTATCACGCTGTCCTCGCTAATGCCTCGGCTAATGATAAAAAATTCCAAATTTTTTTGTCATTTCAAAAAAGAATTAGTTATAAAAAAGAAAAAAAAAGTAGTTCTACAAATACCCATCTTGTTTTGGTTTAAGGAAGGAAGGTTGATAATAATTCGCTATTTTGTAGGAACCCATAGGTTGAAAATCTAACTCCAAGTTATTTTATCGACCTACTTTCCCAAATATATCCCGCCTTAACCCAAGTCATGTTACAACCCTGGAAGACCTCAAAAGTGTGTAAATAGTATGATCTTGAATGTCTGTTTAGAATTGTTTCAAATTCATAGCAAGGTACATTCACGTGAAAAAATATGCAAAGTTTAAGATTTACTTTCTTTTGTTACTTCAGGACAAACAATAGTTTAAGTTTGGGGATGTGATAACATGTCATCTTACGTTATTTTCCGCATATTTTAAAGTCATTTCAGTTATGATTTGACCCAAATTAGAGGAGTTTTAGAACAATTGCTTATGTTTTATGGGATATTTTGTAGTTTTTTCATATTGAGTCATGTAATTCTAGTTTTTACAAAACCAAACAATTCTTAGGTGTTTTTGATGTATTCCATTGCAAAATTATGTAATTCGGCAAAGTAAAGCACCTCATGAAGAATTGGGAAGACAATGGATGAAGATTCGAGAGGCCTTTGAAGACATTACAAGATGGAGAAATTCTGTTCCAAGTCTCAAGACAAGTTTCAAGGAAGAAAGCACTAATAAAGACGAAGGAAAAGGCAAAACACTGCACAAAATCCAATGTTTAAGGAACAATGCGCGAGGTGGATGACCCCACGCGCAGAGCACGTGCACATCCGTGGAGAAAACAACTTTTTGCTGTTTTTGGTTGCGTGTTAGGGGAAAAAGCCCAATTTTTCAGCCCAAACCCATTATGATATCAACCTATAAATACAACTCTTCTCATTCACAAGTGTTCATTCAGAACGAAGCGGTTCAAGAGGAAGGCAAGCGCTAGGAGCATCAAGGGAGAAGTCTCTTCTCAACCTTAGTCTCTAGGGTATGTTTCTTTTCTTTTGTAATTTGTCTTTAGTTACCTTGTGTAACTAATCCCTAATTGAGCAGGATTTTAAGATGAACATCTATTTGTTTGTTGGATCAGTTTAGTTCAAGTCTTTTATTCAGTTATTTTATGAGATCTATTTAATTTTTATATGCAAAAGTCTTAATGTTTATAGAATCCCTAGGGAGTGTGACATACCTAGGGAATCGACTCGAACCAAGAAACATAGGGCTTCAGAAGATACTTTTGGTCAAGGTAGACGACATAGGGCTCCCCTATGTAGAACTACTACGGTAAGAGAGGGGATGCTATGTACTTCTAAGATTCATAAACGAAGTTGGAGCCTTTAAATGACAATTTATGAATCACAATTCTTTTGTGTCAATCACCTCTGAGAGAGTAAGACCCCATTTTAACAAACTTACGTAGGCATATCATACATTATAGGATTGACGACCACACCCATAGAGCACGTATAACCTTATTGTGATCAACATGTGCAACTCAACAACTATAGGGACGTAACTGATCACTTAAATAGAACCGTTATCTCATAACTGAATGTTTACTTGTCTGTAATCCAACAAGGAAATAGAGTGGATTCGAAGAATGCTAACCACCGCTAAAATTCTACAAGCAAACCAGGTTACTAAATCACTATTGCTTTGCGCAATCAAATCAAACATGCAAACTCCCCCTAATTCACTCGCTTTTATTTACTTTGTTGCATTTTATTTTGTCTTTTAATAACTAACACTAATTGCTGAGTTGAAACGATAATCCTAGTGGAGACGATCTTACTTATCACTTTATTACTTGAAAACAATTTGGTGCACTTGCTAAATTTAGTCATCAGGGGTACTTGCAAATGGCACTCTGGTGGCAAAGTCATTCATTGCGTTAGAAGGTAGCAAGTGAATTAAGAGTGATGTATTGTGTGATCATACATGCGGTGAAGTCCCACTATTGATAATGATGTCTCTCAGAGTGCGCTTTTGCCCATTGTTATTTTTGCTCATGGAACTTGATTTAGTATGTTTAGAGTAACTGATTATGAGATAGGAATCTTTGCCTATCTAATTTGAGTGATTCCCTTTATGTTAGGAACAACTCAAGTTTTATGGTGCTTGAGGCGGTGGAGCACGTCAATCCTGATGAATTACTGATGTTGAAACAAGATGGTTTCTTGACAAGGTACAAGGTTATAGTTCCACACTGCATCATGCTTTGTGTTGAGACAAGTACCTCAAATTTAGTTGATGGTGGGCCTCGTTATTGTGACCTTATTGCTCATTTTTTTAATTAGCTTTCTTGTTGGACGACCCTCAAAATAACTTGGTTGGCACTTTTAGGCCCATTCAATCACATAAGACCCCTAGACCCTAAGTTGTTTTAATGGTTAATGGGTTTAAGAGTGCTAAAGTGGGAAGTTTATGAAATTTTATGATTTGGAAAAATTTGGAAAAAAATATGATGTGAAATTTTGAGATGCGATCTCGTATCTACATAGTACCTTCAGCCCCCTTAGACTTGTACCTCAAGGATGAAGTGGAAGTCTAAAGTGCTTTCTAATGTGACTATTCAAGGGCTGCATTCCTTCATGATCCAAGCTTTCAGAATGTGTCCATTTCGTCTTGTTTGAGTGACATAACAACGTGACTACTACTTTTAAGGGTGTGTTCTGAATTGTTAGATTTGTGGATACGACATTTCTTTGTTTAATCGTAATGAGTGCTTCTGAATTGTTTTCACCTTTAGATGAATAAATCCCTCCAATTTGTATATAAATCCTTCATTGTTCCATTTTTGTTTGTTTCCATTCTTCCATTTTTGTTTTGAAATTTTCTCCATCGATTTGTCAAGTTTTTTCTAACCCCGTTGTTTCAACATCGTTCTTTCATTCCATTCTATTTTTTTTTGTTTCCTGATAAGTTTGAATTCTTCTTGATTGCATAATGCTAGATAGGATAAAGGTTTCTTTCATTTTGTCATTCGAGAATAATTACGAATTAGGACAAGGACCTAGTGTCATCACTCTCAAACCGAATAGTATATATGCTTCATTATAAGGATCTTAGTGGTTACATTTGAAAGTGATTTTCCCTGCAACTATTTTCTGTAATTTAATCAAATGAAAGTTGGAAGTCATAATGGCCTATGTTTGTTGAATGGCCAACCAATTAGAGTTTAATTGATTTGTTTGAATCCAAGGTTTCACATGCGTTTAATAATCATCTCTTTAAGGTTGTTTTGATTCCTGGAAAACCATTATTGTTCTACACTTCTTCTAGTGAGCCCAAATTTCCTTTTTATGGGAATATGAAACCTATATATATAAAGGGTGTGGAGGAAGGGTTGATGCTTACAGTGGTCCAATGTACCGTTGAGTTTTTGGATTCAATATATATATATATATATATATATATATATATATATATTATGAATTTGAGCGAAATATTTAGTTGTCAATGTGACCTCTAAAGGTTGAAGAAATACTTCATTTGAGATGGTATTGATTCCTCATGTACTGCTATGCTATTTGTGGATAAAATGACTCTAAAGATGAGGAAAGCAAGGTTGGATATGTTGCTCGCCGAGGAGACATCTCAAAGAAAAGTTTCTGACTCATTGAAGGATTAGAAGGACAAAACTTGTTATGTTCCTCATGTCGTTGAGGAGAAAAATATAAAGAAAGATACTACTAAGGTTGGCTCATCATAAAAAACTGTTGGGGTACAACCCCACAAAAAGTTGATGACTTATGAGTCCATGCCAAGTAATACGATTGTTGCTGCCATGACTTCGGTACTAGTTCATAGTGTTTCTAGCCGCCTCTCATGGAAAAGTCTTTTGAAAAACTTCTATCCCTCGAGCTTGAATTTGCATATGTGAAGAATGGGGTGAATATTAGTGTACCTAACCTAGATGAAAGGGTTAATCACCTTCACGAGTTTGCTGGTAGTGGGAAGTTTTTGTCAAGCTTTGTATGGAATGTTGCCAAAACCTTTTTTGAGCTAGTGGATGGCTTAATGCATAAGGAGGATGGCCAAAAGATGAATAAATTTGGTGATACTGGATACACATGAAATCCTCCACTTATCACTTACGCGATATGCATTGCCTTCATCAAGGGTAAAAAACACCTACAACTGAGAATACATTGCAGAGATTCTTAAGAAAGATAAATGAAGCTGCAGATAAGAGTTGATGAGATGAGTGATGTTGCCAACACCATCAAGAAATTGAAGTCTTAGGCGGAGAAATTAAATAAGAAGAAGTCCACTGTCGACAAGTCCATCAATGATTTGAGGAAGTTTTTGGATGTTGAGAAGAAATCCTATGAAAGCCCTGATAAAGCAGTTGATGATGAGGGCACACAGGTTGAAGGATTGAAACTTCAAGTTAAGGGTTTGGAATCAGAGGTGGCTGATAAGTGCCAAAATGACGTTATCTTACCTATGTATTTTAGGGCACTCATTAACTTCTTTTACAAGAAACATTATGAAAAATCCCCATTAAATATTAAAATGCTAGATCAAATATGAATTTTATTGTACTATTACCTTTTCCCCATACATTTTTAGGTAAAAAGAGTGAATGATGAAATGACGAAGATTACTTAGTTTGCAAGTTTACTTAACCATGAAGAAATCCAAAAGTAAACTTAGCCAACCAGGAAGCTTATAAAAAAGTAAACTTCTTTTTTAAGGATCAAAAAGTAAACTTAGCTACCAAAGAGACTTAACCAAGAAGTTACTTAATCATGAAGAAACTTAGCTATCAAGTAACTAAGGAAGCTTAGCCACCAAAGAAACTTAACTAGCAAGAAAACAAGGAAACTTAACCTTGAAGTTACTTGACCATGAAGCAAACTTGGTTAGGAAGGTTACTTGGTCACAAAGAAAGGAAACTTGGTCATGAAACTCTTTACAAGTAAATGAATTAGGAATCATGGCGGTTTAGTGACCCATATGGATGAGTTGGCAAAGACTTCACGGCTAAAACATGGTAATTCTTTCGACAATCATGTTATTCATCGGACGAGTATTCGCTTTGCTGTAAGTCTATAAATATGGCTTCACTTCATCATTTTTTGGTATCTTATGCATTTCTAAGTTTCTAAACTAGGTCTGTAATCATACACACTCTCGAAACATAATGTCATTCTATTAGCTAATTGAGCAAGGCATTAGAGGTTAGAAAATAGAATGGATCTCCTGTTATCTTGAAGACATCAAGATGTATGGAGGGCAATAAGTGACTGCAAACTCGAAATCGAAGGAGTATATAACTGATAAAGAAAGGAGATTTGATGATTAGTAAACAAAAATTAATCCCAATAATATTATCTCTTTATTCTTATTTCCCCTTTTAAATGCATATATCATTTTATAAACAAACAATTTATCAATACTTAGAAACAATAATATTTTTGAAAACCATTAGTATCGCATGAGTCCCAATGTATACGACAAAATTTGAATACTTAATGTTGATGCTACAATTTTCACCTATTAGTGGACAAGTTGAAAACTGATAAAGGCTCTGTGGGAATGGAAATTGAGGCCATGAAGAAGACTAATGTTGTCCTGGTGAAGGCGAGTTATGACTATGAGAACAAAGTTGTCATGGACTTTGTTTTCGGATTTGCTGAAGCTATTAAATAATCCAAGGTGATAGATATATTGTTTTGAGTAATGATGATGATGAATATTAGGAAGTAGACAATGATGGTGTGAAGAATATTGTAGGCAACAATGAGAATCAACAACAACTTGGTGAACAATTAGCACCGAATAATGTGAAAGTTGAAAAGACTCATCCCGAGATGAAGAATGAGAGTCATTACCCTTCTTGAATCAAGTTGGATGAGGTTGAATAGAATCATGAGATGGATGTTGGAGTTCTTAACGAGGCATTGAATGCCAAAATTGTAAAAAGCTCTGAAACAAAGGGGGGTAATGTTGAGCTTGTTCTTGACTCTAGTAGTCAACAGAAGCTCCAAGATGCAAGCAACGGGGCACCCATATCCAAAAAATCCAGTCAAGTCCCATATAAATTGATTGCTTCGAACACCTACATCAACATGCAATGGAAGCTCCAAAATACAAGCAAAGAAGTCAAACATTGAACAATAAGGAGAGGCAACACAAACGAATCACCTTCAAATGGATGAATACACAATTAAGCTCCCAAAAATAAAGACAAGCCACTAGAGAAGCAAAACAACGACCAATCCGACAAAAGTATAGTAAGTGCCGAAATTATGTATTTTTCAATATTAAATCTAGACACATATTGAGTTTATTCAAATAGATTACTTGGTAAAATCCTCCCTTCATTGTAAATATTGAATATTTAGGTTTAATCATATTTTTTTTTTATACTTCTACATTTTTCCCCTTGACTTCAAGATAAAAGAGGACTTGACACTCATAATTGATGAAAGAAAGCAACTCAAGACTGAGTAAAATCACTTAGCATTCAGGGCAGGGCTAAGCAATTCAGCCGCATGGAGCACATATGTAAAATAGGGTAAATTACTTAGCGGCCAAATAAATCGCTAAGCGATTTTAGGGCAATTTACAGTCTACTTGAGGACATTTGGGATTGCTTCATGGTGCAAAAAAGTGAAAGCGCTTAGCGCCGCAACAAATGGCTAAGCGATTTGACACTAACTAAGAAATAAGGTAAATTCATTTGTAGATGCTAATTAATATGACAAGGCTAGGTTTACAATCACAAACCATTGTCGGATCATAATGTTATTGTACATGTTATATTGAGTGAGAAATCAGAAGTTAACTGAGACAATAGATCTCTTGTCATTTGTTGGGAATGAAATTATATGATGAGTGAAAATATAATAGAAAGTAGGAAAGTATATAATCAATCAAAGAATACATTAATGATGTAATTATTGAAATCTAATCCGAACACGTCTGGTTATCTCTAAAATTTCCAAAAGTTATTTGTTTTATGTTAAGCCAAACAAACATTTTCAAACCCTAACTTAAAATTATAGACTTCACTAAACGAGTAAAATATACATGAGTCCTGTGGATACGATAAAAATAATACTTTGATTGCCGCTAAGACTTTATCAAATGATGTTATTGTCGGAGACTTGCATTATGATATTTATCATTGTAGTGAATTGTTATTCTAAGCGATTTTTGCAATTTTGTTTGTGTAGATATTTGATTTAATTTCTCTATGCTAATCAATTCACCAAATTGGACTATGAAAACCCATCAGTCATTCGATCAAGTTTTATGAGATAGATGGTTCATCAGGTGCCTCTAAAACATAGGAGTCAATATTCATGAGACTTTCCCTCATTTTGTCACAGGGAAAGCAAAAGATCATCACTAGGTTGTTTACCTAAAGTAAGATCATCCAAGCATAAATAATGATTTCTATCTTTTCCCAAGGTCCATTTGAAACCTTATTTGAGGTCTGAGAAAGATACAAATGTATGTTGAGTAAGTGTCTGAATTATGGATTTAATGACCTCACTCATATTCGCATCTTTAGGAATGACTTATAACAACAACATCAACTTATGTTTGATGCAACAATAGGAGAATGTCTGATATCGAAAAGTGATGCTGATGCCATAAAAAAAAAAAAGAACCATTGATCTGGAACAACAATAAAGAAACTTCCATATCCACTTGATCCTAAAAAAATAACTGAGCGAGGAATCAAAAGTTAACCTATACGATAGATCTTACGTCGTTTGTCAAGAACGAAAATGTATGATGAACGACATGTGAAGATATAATAGAAAACATGCTATTATATAACCGATCTAAATAATTAATTAGTGAAATAACTGAAATTTCCGAAAGTTCTTTGTATTATGTTAATGCAAACAAAACATTTTCAAACCCCAACTTAGAATTATAGAATTTACTAAATGATTATAATCATTTAGTAAATTGAAGTTTAGATTTGGATTGGGAAGAAGAAAGGGGTAAATTAGTAATTACACAGTTTTTTTGATTTTGTGGTTAAAGTTAACAGAAACGGACCAAATTGATTAACGGAGGTATATTTGAGGGACCAAACGGGAAAAATTTAGAGTTATGGGACCAAAATGAAAACAACAAATAAGTTAGAGGACCAAAAGTTCAATTAAACCATGATTATAATATACACGATTGCGTGTAAGTACAATAAAAACAATAGTTTGATTGTTGCAAGTACTGTATCAAAGTCCCTTCAACAATAGATAAACAATAGCTCCTCAAAACAGAAGAGCAGACTGCCAAAACCGAAAAACAAAAACGATCAAAGAAACTTTTATTTCTTATGTATTTTCTTTATGTATGTCTGCAGAACCTTAAAGAATAACCGTTCATATATTCTTTTACACTAAAAAAAATTCAGTTTCTAATGTAACAGATCATGCTTCTGGATAATGAATATTATATAACAAATATATATATAATAAATTCAAGTCATAAAATGAAGTATTGTCAATGCCAAGTTCTGCTAGGAGTTGGAAACAAAAGTGCCAACATATCCAAAGGCCAGGACGAAGAAAGCAATTGCTTGCAGGTATAGGAATATGAAGAAGTAATTTTTCCCATACATAAGATCATAGCAGCCACAAAATAGGAGGTAGAATCCAACAAAAAGTTCTGACATGAGAATCCTAAAACACAAAAAAATATCACTAAAAAAATGAATTATGGATTGATAGTATGAAATACTCTCTAATATTTTATTTTTTTTAATCAGTATCTAATTTTAAATGTAAGCAAAAAGTCTATATACAACAAATACATTGACCTTTTTTTTTTACCTGTTTCCAATCTTAAATTGAAGCTTTTCGAGTCCTTTACTATCTTGGCCCTTAAGAGCATTTCCAAGTTTTTCGGTGACAATCCATTCATTCACTCTACTAGTCTCTAGCAGACCAATAATTGTTGCCTTTGTTCGATTTAGAGACATGGTATTCTCAAAAAGAATCCAAAATACAACTAAATGCAATGACCTGAAAAAAAGAAAGAAAGGAATTGAGTAACTTCATCAAGATTCTAATTGCAAACAAGTTCATTGTAATCAAACTCTGATAAACTAAAATCTACTTTTATTTGTGAAATTCGATTGTAAGAATATCTCCAAGTTCATGGTAAAAATTATCATCTAATTTAAAAACTTTTAATAAAAATATATTTAAATATGTAAACTTAATAAAAAGAGATAAGAGATACTTTAGCTAAAGCTTATAACATTTAAAAGTTTATAAATTATTAATTTTGTTTAACAGAAGGAGGTAAACTTTAGTTTAATTAATATTCAGATGTAAAAAAGTTACACTTTTATCCAATAATATATCACCATACAAAAGAAGGTTGAGTTTAGAGGAAAAATTTAGACTCTGACAACATGGTGAACCAATGTTCAAATTCAGACTGAGAGATGTACTCATATTTAGTGTTCAACATGCCTCGAATATGATTACTTCTCATGTTGGGAACCAATGGAAAAAAAAACTTACGAAACAGATAATAGTGAGAAACTAATATATCAAAATGACATAAAACAAAAATAAGTGAATAAAACAGAAATAGAAAAATGAAATGGGTCGGATTGACCCATCAACAACGTATTGACCCGATTTAGTCCATTTATGTAGTTGACCCATCATATGAAACACTCAAACTAGCTATTTTATAGCTCTATATTTTTTCTTTTGGTGCGTGTATGTATCTATGTTAATAAACTTGTGAGCTTATTTTATATCACTGCAAAAAGCTAGAAATCAAAGCTTTTCAATAGAATTGGATTTGGGATTGTAATCAATTTTAAGACCAAAATCAAAACATAAGGTGAAACATAGTTTGACCAACCCAACCCGTAGAACCTAACAAAGAGATGAAAAGTTAAGTAAAAAAGACCTTGGTGCTGCAACCGCGTTTAGGAAGGTGATGATGGAAGGGATATATACAGTTCCCCATTTAGGGACCACAACCTCAGGTACCATAACAGTAGCAGGTAACAATATGCAATATAGCACAAATGTGTTTATGTGGACCACAATCTTCCGGACAAAGAAAAAACTGTAAACCATATATGTTTTCTTCCACAAAGACACTTTCTGCCATAGACAAATTAAGTAAATTAGCAGATGAATGAATATTTATATCATAGTTTAAATTGTAATTAACTAGTGTATTCATCAAGGGACCAACCAATTACCTTGTTTGTGAGAATCTCCATAATCGTTTTCCGGAAAAGATTGGCTGGCCCACATGACCATCGATGTTGTTGGTATCTATAGGCATTTAAAGTACTGGGCAATTCATTTTTAACCTATAGACAAATGCATACCATATAGCAAGTAAACCATATATGTTAAAATGAGACCAATGTAATGTAACACTCCTGTCACATTAAAATTTGGTAACATACCAGGTAAAGAGATATGACTAATTTTGAGATTGAATTAAGAAAATGCAACCTGTATATTGGAGAGGTATAAAAATTTCCATCCTTCGAGACTGGCACGTACAGACAGATCCATATCTTCAACCGTGGTCCTATCTTTCCATCCACCAGCTTCATTCAGCGCCGAAATTCTCCACACACCAGCAGTCCCTGTGTCATTTCATTTTCAAGAACACAAAATTGGCTGTAATGTAATGTAAATTATTCATCATGCCACAACCCAACAACATAGTTTTAAATGCGACCACAACTGCATGTGTATTGGCCACATCTTTTTTCATATTTTATTGCAATATTAAGGTTTGCTACTGGCGAATATAATCGCAATTTAGAACCATGTCCACAAGGAAACATGAACTTATTATAACTTCACTGTTCTTTTTGAAGAGGAAAATGGATGAAATTGTTTTAGGAATGAGATGAGATTACCGTTGAAGCCAAAGAAGGCATAAGTAGAAGACCCCACTTCTTGCTCAACTGTAAAATGATAATCAAGTGACATCTTTTGTATCCTCGTCATCAAACATTCATTCGCATTTACTAAAAACAAAGTAAAAAAAAAAAAAAAAGAAGCCACACAATTACCACCAAGATTTCATGTCTGTAAACTATTTTCTAATAATGCAATAAATCAGGATGGTGACTTGGTGCATTTTTCTTTGTTTGCAAATAATGAACCAATATATTTTGAGGAATGAATGAAGGAGAAAACTTTGCAATATGCTATGGTTGAAGAACTGAAGGCAATTGAAAAAAATGAAACTTGGTACTTGACTAAGTTACCACCAAACAAACATCAAATTGTTGTTAACTTGGGTGTATAAACTATAGCTCATGGAAGAAGCAAGTATATTGAGACCAACAATCATTTTCTTCGTGACCATGTTATCAGATGAAGAATAAAACTAATGTTTTGTAGGTTAGAGGATCAATTAGCTGATATCATGACAAAGCCCTTGAAAATAGAGAAATTCAGAGAGATGAGAACATTCTTAAGTGTAGATCCTTTACCGGAGAAATTGAATATTTAAGGAGGTGTTGAAAGTGTATTTCAACTTATGTTTTGGTTGTTATTAGTTAGTTACAAACTATTACAACCACATTTATAAATGTGTGATGCAAATAATAAAATTCAATAGTGTGGTGATCAGTCTCATCTCTAAAAGTATGTGTTCTAACATTTTTATACGGAATTTTTTTTTATTGAAATGCAATCACACCAAGGTAGGACGACCTAAATTTTAAAGCAAATTTTGATTTTACTTCTAAATTTAAGACACCAAAGTTAAACCAAAGTCGTTCGATCTTAATCGGACAGTCGAAAAACCCAATCTAAAAAGAACCCCATAAAAAGAAAGGAAGAAAATAACACTAGTCTTATGAGGAGATGGTAAGAGAAGCATACATGGCTAAACAAGAGAGCCATTCAAGCACCAAGTGGGACGTACCTCACCCCAAACCAAAATCTAACATTTCCAAAACAAATAAAATCTACACCGCAATGTAGATTTTATTGTTTCACTTTTAAGTAGCTATAACTTTGCGTTGATGGAAAATTTGTCTGAACCACATTTGTCCCCATTTGTTTAGAAAAAAGTATTTTAAAGCTTCAACAAAATCACAATTAATGTTAATTCAAACATGCACAAAATATATCATCGCTATATGCTATGCCGCAACTTGTAGGTTAATGCGATTCTAGAAGAAGGAAAAATAAGAAATTACCAAACTTCCAGCGAGCCTGAACGAGACCAATTTCATGATTATTGACAAGGAAAGGAATGGTTTGGCAGAGAAAATCAGGTTCTGGTTGAAAATCAGCATCAAAGATGGCAACATATTCACATTGTATGACATAGCTATGCTTCATTCCCTCCTTTAGAGCACCTGCTTTGTATCCATTTCTATTGTCCCTAACTTCATACTTTATGTTCACACCTTTGCTTCCCCATTTTAGACATTCTTCTTGTACCAACTCCTGCAATTTTTTTATTCACTTGCCACAATCATTCACAATCACCTTTAATACAAATTTATCCCATCATTAGTCATATCATTTACTATTTATAACTGTTAACACTAGTAAAAAAATTGAACTAGAGACAAAAAACAAAAACTCTTCTCTAATTTTGATGTCTTTAATATTTAACACGATTCTTCCCAAAAAAAAAAACTGAGTTCGTTCGAGTTGTTCATTTGAGAAGTAGCTCATCTCTGATAAAAAAAAAACATTCAAAAAACCAGACGTCTCACTGAAGATTATTTCATGGCGACCCAAACCGCCTATTTCGTTGGAATAACTTAAGGTGTCTATTAAAAAGAGAAAAAAAACTGGTTTTGTAGCATATATACCTTGATTATTGGGTCAGTTGAATCATCAAGAATTTGTATGATGATTCTATCAGAAGGCCAAGAGAGTTCACATGCAGCACCAATTGATAGCTGATAAACCTGCATTTAGAATCATATATATACGATAAATAAATGTAAAATTCAAAGAGAGAAAGTAGTGCTTTCAAAAGCTCACATTAAAAATGAAAATGCATTGAAAATTCACCTCTCTTTCATTGTACATTGGAACTTGAACAAGAACCATAGGGTAATTAGAGTTTCCCAACTCAACATCATCCTTAATAGTCTCCCATTTATAAAGTTTCTCTGGTGTTCTTTTAAACAACTTCACAAAACAAATGACAACTCCCATGTAAACTATCTCAACCAATATCATCAATGACATGCCTAGGCACATAAACACTGCCACTCTCAGCATTGGCACGATCAAAGGTTCTCTTATTTTCCTCCAAATAAACGCAAGTTGCGTACCAACTCCTTCACTAGCTACTTGAAACGCCTCCATATTTTTCTTAAACTTTGTTTGTTTTTTATCGCCACAAATGGGAAAGACAATGACCCACTTGGTTGAAAAGAAAGTCAAAAACCTTTTATGGTTCCTTATGAAAAGAAACATAAAGAGTGTGTGTTTGTGTTTTTCTTTTTTGTAAGAGGTATAAAATAATTGTGCTCGGCACGACGTGCATATGAAATTCGAATATAAAAAGTTAATAATTCATCTTTACATGTTTTTCTTGGATTCGAACCGGTGTTAGACATGCAGTAGCGTTTTGACCTCTATTTGATTCGTAAATGAGTTACATGCGAGAAATACCCAAATTCATCTCTTATGTTCGTTGCACGAGTTGATCTCCTATATTCATTGCATTTTTTCAATTCATTTTCTTCTATTTCTGTGTAGTTTCCTTCCATGTTAAAAATAATATTAAAATATATTTGAAAAACTATCTATTTTCTATCAATAGTGAAATTCTTTAATAGGATGAACTGAAATCTACAAAGCTTGAATTTATTTCTTCTTTCATAAAATAGAATTCTATATTTTTAAATGAAAAGTATTAATTGTTGAGATTAATTCTATATGAATCCTTCTATATATAATATAAAATATAATAGTATATGAAAAAGCAAGCCTCTTAAAAAGAAAAATGTACCAATTTGAGAAATTGGGAGGTACATCGTGGGTCACCTATGATTAATAGAATCAAGATAATAAATCCGCCTAAATCTTTTTACAGGTCCACAAAATTGGTGCTACTAAAATTTATCAATCATATTATATAGTTAATATCGTGTGAATATGATTTTTGTTGAAAAACTCTTTACGTGTTATAACAATAAAAATATATAATTTATAAATACAATATTGTTCAAGGCATAAAAATTTACTTCAAAAGAGAAATGAAAAGCGGACGAAATCACGGTGGCACCACGATTTTGTTGCAGCTCTCTTAGCTTCAGACTCTTTCTATTGGGAGCTTTGGTTTGTTAACTTGTTTGCAGGGTTTTGAGAAAACATTTTATGAGCTCGATCTAGACAGAAAAATTAAGGTTCTTTATGGTATGTGTCTGCGGCTGTAGGGGACAATTTTTGTAGGACAGATCAACTAAATTTAACAATTCTCCGCAATATCAAAGCATTGAGACCGTTATTGTGATTTAAAATCATGATGTATGTAGATAAGAGCCCGAATAGTTAGTTTCCGTGCAAAAACGATATTGTTGTAATTGGGCTAGGGCATCACGATGTAATAGATTAATCATGCTAGTTTTCTTCTTGGAAAAGAAAGCTTTTTTTTTTTGAAAGATTATTGGAAAACAGAGCTGGCGAGTTGCATACTTAACCAACCAAGAACTTCTGTTGGATATTAAAATTGAAAATTCAAAAAGTTGAATGCACATTGAATAATGTAAATTTTATTAAAAAACTAATTACTTTTAAGACGAATAAAGATAGACAAGACAAAAAAACAAAGTAAACAACATTGTATATAGGTAGAACACCAAACGAACACCCATACACACCATACATCAAATACAAACTGAGACAAACCAACGAAAGACATGCTGCTCGCACCTAAATCCCTTAAAAAAACCACCAAACCGACCTAAAATGTTGTAGCAACACCTTTGCTAGTTTTGAATAATGAATATTATATTGCAATTTTCTTCATGCATATATAAGTTGAAGTCACAAAACCAAGATTGGTGAATAAAGTATTGCCAATGCCAAGTTCTTCTAGGAGTTAGAAACAAAAGTGCCAACATATCCAAATGCTAGGATGAAGAAAGCAATAGCTTGCATGTATAAGAATATGAAGAATTGATTTTTCCCATGCATAAGATCATAGCAACCACAAAATAGAAGGTAGAATCCAACAAAAAGTTCTGACAGGTGAATCCTAATGATTGAACACAAACAAAACAATATGAAGATAGGTAAGTACTTGAATATAACTAAAAAAACTAATTATTAAATGCTATAAGAAGTACTCCCATCTGGTTTTAAATATAGGAAAAAAAGCCAATGGACTAAATACAAAGACTTTTTTTCTTATATTTGTTGACACCATGAGAGTAATATTTTACACGTATTTTTACCTGTCTACAATCTTAAATCGAAGCTTTTTGAGTTCTTTACCACCATCTTTACCCTTGAGAGCATCTCCAAGTTTTTCAGTGACAATCCATTCATTCACTCTACTAGTCTCTAGTAGACCAACAATTGTTGCCTTTGTTCGATGTAGAGCTATGGTATTTTCGAAGAGAACCCAAAAGATAACTAAATAGAATGACCTGAAAAATGAGAAACAAATTGAGTAACTTCGTCAAGATTTCTAATTGCAAAACAAGTTCATTGTAATCAAACTCTATGGATAATCTAAACTCAACTTTTGTTTATGAAATTCGACCGTGAGAACATCTGCAATTGAATTACTTATTAAGTTATCAATTATCTAGACCAATCAAACAAAACTTTCATTTTTTTCTTACTAGAGCTGATCTAGGTGGCACATTGGGTTCCTTAAAATAAACAATGTAATTTACGTAAGAAACTATATAACTATTACGTAGTAATATTATTTCTTTTTAGATTAATTTTTATGCACTAACAATGTTTTTACATATGATTTATAATATATTTGTTTCTAAATTATGTCCTCAAATATCTATACCATGTGTGACAAAAAAAATACGTTGATAATGTATACCAATGAAATCCACAATTTTTACTAATAGAATTTATCTAACCTATAGTCGTGTTGATTTGAGACCTTTGAGTATGCTCCTTTTAAGGTTTCAGGTTTGAATTCTCCGGTGTCAATTTCAGGAGGCTATTTTATACAAAACTTTGGTCGTGTTGATTTGAGACCTTTGAGTGTGCTCATTTTAAGGTCTCAGGTTTGAATCCCCCGATGTCAATTTCAAGAGACTATTTCATCCACCCCCCCCCCCCCCCCAAAAAAAAATGGATGATGGAATCAGATCCATCGAATTAATCGGTCCTTGGGTCGGTTACCAAGTTTTAAAAAAATAATAATATCTAAGCTCTCTTAAATACTCTTCTAATTTATTTTGAGTTCTCATAAATTAGAGGGATTGCATCTTATATGGTGAAAGATAAACTTTCTTAACTCTTCTCTTCCTTTAATTTTCTTCCTTCCATTTTTCCAATCATCATAAACTCCAAATTAGGGGTGTTAGAGACCAATTAAGTGTTAGTTTGGTTCTACAATGACTAACAAGGAATTTGTAAAAATACTTTGAATCAAATGTGAGTTTAATATAAGATGAATTATATTTGAATATATTTTAAAAAAAAATTTTTATCGATTCATGTTTGGATAGCTTGAACAAAATCGCGGAGTTGTCATAATCGGTCGGGTCTAATGGACCGACCGATTAGCCCATACATTATTGTGGGTTGTACCGTTAAAAACAAGCCCAAAAACAACCAAGCCTTTTGCTGAATCCATTTAGTTAATATAAAAAGACTACTACTTTTTTCACCCTATCAGTTTCTCACACTCCCTATTTTTTTCTTCCAAAAATAACATTTGTTCGGATTATATAATCCGAAACAAATTGTTAGGTATTTTCGGATTATATAATCCGAAATATGTTTTGCCCATATTTTTAAAGAAACAATGGTTTATATTATTTCAATGAGATAATTATAAATGACAAAAACATAAAATAAATGTAAATATACATAAAATTAAAGAGACAAAGACGATATGAATTCTCATTTTATTAATATAACATAGTACATTTACAATAAAATTGAAGCTTAAAGTTTATTGCATAAAATATTCAAACACCTAATGCTAATCTATTAAAAACCTAAAACTAAACTTGTGGTGCAAGAAGGTGGGGGAGGAGAAAAAGATGGAGGGGTTGGGGTAAGGTTTGTTTCCTGTCTAGGGCAACTTGATGGTCAACTTTACACCCAAGCAGACCAACCTCGCACCCAGATAGACTGCGCTTCTTTGCAGCGTGGCATCATCCCCATTGACAGTTCATACAGTCCCTGAATTTCCAAAGTAGCCTTTTTGTATGAAAGGCCAACGATGGAAACACATTGTTGTAGATTTACCAGCCATTAAAGCTGGTAAAACCCTTTGAAAAACGTGTTCCATGGGTTACTCTTGCTGAGCAAATAATCGTCCAACACTCTGAGCCGATTCAGATTATACAATCCGAAAATGTTCTAGATAATTTCGGATTATATAATCTGAAATGCTTCATTAATGAGTGAAACTTCATACTTTGTAGGGTGAGAGATATTTCAGATTATATAATCCGAAACTATTATTTAAAGGATTTTTTTTGCGATCCACATTGCACCGATAGTTTCTGTGGTCCACGACACCCTAAAACTTCTATAAATTAGTGTGCATGTTTTCATAAGTAGTAAACCACACCAAAAAAATCATGGACATTTCTGTCATTGATCTGAAGCCCAAGCTAGCTACAGTTTACTACAACCGGGGAAAACCACCCCATCTGTTCAGGATTCACACTGATGTCACGCTCTCCGGGTTGAAGGATCAGCTGGATCAAATCAATCGTCAACTCAACCACAAAGACACAAGGAGGGTGGATGGTGTTGAGTATCGACATCCATCGACCGACTTAGCTGGAACTATGCGGTTAAGCCGGATGAAGCTCAGGAAAGACGACGACGTGAGAACCATGTTCTCGATATTTGGTCAGTACAATACGAAAGGACCGATCGAGTTGGACGTTTCGTTGGTCAGATCTGTTGAAAAAATCAGAAAAGTTTGATCTGGCCCAGGAACTACGAAGAGATCAGGGATCTGCTGGAGGAACCAGACGAACAAATT
Source organism: Medicago ruthenica (assembly GCA_018208015.1). NCBI lineage: Eukaryota > Viridiplantae > Streptophyta > Magnoliopsida > Fabales > Fabaceae > Medicago > Medicago ruthenica. The sequence continues at coordinate 52,131,125 of CM031371.1, read as the reverse complement.
ATTTTGGCTGATCCGTGATATGTTATGTTTTATTTTATTATGTGTTTTATGTTGTTGAATTATGTCTCTGATGTATTTGAAATTGTTATATTTAATGTACGTCGCTGAAATTAAATTCCATGTGTTAAAATTCTCTTCATCACACATTTCAGTTTCTGTAATGTGTTTGTGTTCGTTCATTACAGAAGAAAATAAATGTGTACACCGAATGAACACATAGAAAAGATACGAAGATATATAGGGTGCAAGTCAATTTTAAATCATATAATCCGAACTAGTTCAACACATGTTTTTTGTGTAGCCCACATTGCACCGTCAGTTTCTGTGGTCCACGGCGCACAAAAACTTTTATAAATAAGTGTGCTTGGTTCATTTGCTTTAAAACACAACAAAAAACTCTGAAAAATCTTTCGAAAGATATGAACACCAAGAGGTTGCTATGAGCTAGATCTTGCTTCCTTGGCAATATAAATATGTCAGTTGGCAAGGCAGCATGATCTAACTTAAAACAATCCTCTTGAAAAACCTTGCCTTTCATCAATGTTGCAGATCTGATTCCGAAGAGGTTCTTGTGGACTTGATCCAGTTGATTTGCCGATCGAAATATTCAGTTGGCAGGCCAGCTGGATCAAGTACAAAAGCACCTCTTCGAACACCTTCCAGAAGTTTCACCACTTCTGTTATTATGTTGTTTTAAGCCATTTAATTATGTTTTGTACCTTTTTTTTTTTTTTTTGCATATGTCATTTGCCATGAAAACCCTCCAAAAATCAAACTTAAACACAATCTGGTGCTGTTCAGATTATAAATCCAAAAATATTTTGAAAGTTTCGGATTACATAATCTGAAACCTTCCAGATTGTGTGGACTGTGGCGTTTCACCCAAGGTTTGGACAATTTGTGGTGTGTTTAATGCATTTTTGGTCGGTTAAAACATTCTAAACGTTTTCTTTTATTGTAGTTACATATAGGATAGGTTTATGGCTATAAATAGCCTCGCATGCTTCTACAAATTCATTCATTCTCCATTTCTCATCATTTATTACTTTTTCCTTCACTATTTTTAGTTATATAGAAGTGTTTATGATATCTTCGTCACTGTAGACCACTCATACCATCCCTGCAATTGCTTTGCAGTTTATGCGGGGATTGTACGATAGTCACCAGAGACCTTTGATATCAAATACGACACAATTCTTTATATTTTGTTTTTTTTTTGATTCTAAATTCCAAAAATACCTAACAATCTGTTTCAATTTTATAATCCGAACAGAGAGTATTTTTGAAAAAAAAAAATAGGTCGTGCCAGAATAAGTTAGGGTGGAAAAAGTAAAGGCAATATACAAATTGGCTGGACAAGGCTAGCCCTTTAGACTTCGGGCTAACCCACAATCAACATGTTCATGTGATTTTTGTAAAAATAATATTATAATTTAAATATTATGTAAAAAAACAATTATTATATAATTTAAATATTATAAATAAAATATATTTAAATATGTAAACTAAATAAAAAGATATAAATTTAGGTAAAACTTGTAAAATTTTAGGAATAAAACTTGTGTTTAATTGATATTCAACGTCAATGTAAGAAAAAACAATTACATTTGCATCCAATCATATCTCACGAAACCAACAAGGGTTGAGTCTATCATAAGGGTCTGGACTCCAACAACATGATAAACCAATAATCAAATTCCGTTTATGTGACATACCCACATTAATTTAATGTTAATATGCCTCAAATAAGATTACCTCTAAGAGAGAAAAGTTATGAAAAACAAAAAAAAAATCTCCCCAAATAGATAATTGTAAGAAAATAATACTAACATTAAAAATGAAATGATGATAAACTAAACAATGAAAAATAAAATGGGTCACTTTGACCCATTATCCATAATATATCCCATAGTAGTCAAGTCGAACTCAATACTAATATGAAAATTGCTCTCTAGGCTTCCGAAATTGCCCTTAGGCACCCCAAAATTACCCATTTAATTACCCCCAACAGCAGTTAATCGTTGTTCGCTTTCCTATTACTATTCACTCTTTTTTCAGTGGTAGTTAATTGTCGTTGTGTTCTGGTCTTATACAAGAACAAGAACCCCACATTTTCAAAAAAACTTTAAATCCAACCTAACTCCCTCCAAACTCCCACAAACTAACCTCCATCCAATTTCTTCAAAGTCAAGAGAAACAAGCATACTGACCTTATATTTCTTGTGGTGATGCGAGATCTTTGACACGCTTCATGAGTGGTCATGGGTTGGGATGGCATTGCCTTGTTGTATCATTATATGTCTTAGGCTACCGCTTTTAAGAAGACTTCGATCGGCGGATACATGGCCCTATTGGAGGTAATAATCTAATTTTTATCTTTGTGTTTCTAATGTTAATTTTCCTATTATAATATGTTAATATAATTGTGCTTGTTTTTTCAGGTCTGGGTTATGAAGCATTTCGAAAACCTTTTTACATTTACGGATCAACCCCTTTATACCCAAACATGGCATGCGCTGCCAGATTCATTCCTAGTAGGGTTCGTGGGTAATTGAACCCCTACATATTGATCCTTGATCGTCTGGAAATGGATGACATAATATTCAGTCCATACGATGCTCATCGAGAGGTGTATGCCTACGAGGACATTTGCTGGTACATAGGTTAGATCATGTGTGGCCGAGGAAAGGTATACCTTCACTTGCCATAGTGGGTGAAGATGATGTAAGAGGATGTGCAAGACATTCCCTGACATCCATCATTTGTTCCTGCTTGTGGTGCAGCCCAGGTAGTTTAATGTTTCATTGAATTCCTGCTACACGTCATACCTAAGGTTGAGTGCGGCCGGTGGCGGCGGATCCATGGCAGTACACATCGAGGTATATGGCGTGGTTCTTTCAGGTATCTCATCCGAAGGTATTGCCACCTATCGAGGGATCTCCCTTTTGACCGGCTAATAAGGAAGCTATCATTGAGCAGTAGCATGCTAGAGATAATCCTGATTCACCGAGTATCATTAGAAACTGAATCAACATGGTGGATGAGGAGCTGTGTGATGCTAAGACATATGAAGAGTTGCATGCTTATATGTTGAGGATTAGAGTTGAGATGGAACCAGCCACTACATATATGATTTCTAGAACGAGGAGGCGGTTGGGGAGGCAGAACAAGGCACCATGACCTTATTGTTTATTTTTTATTTTGGTTGGATTTATTTCATGAAATTAAATGATTTTGATTTTATTTTGTTTCTTTTGTTGGATGTAAATGAATGACTTTATCTTACGAAAGAATGATTTCACTTTTATTTTGTTTCTTTTATAAATGATTTGAATGAATGAATTTATGGATGTAATGTATGAAAAAAGAATTAAAGAATGAATGAATGAATGATTTAGCGGGAAAAAACCCGAGTTTCTGTCAACTCAGGTCCTTCCGCTGTTACGAGAACGCAACGACAGTAACTGCCACGTATGTCAACAGTTGTTAAGTGTTATACGAGAGCGAATGATTGTTAACTGTCGTTGGGGGTAAATGAGTAATTTCAAGGTGCCTAAGAGCAACTTTGAAATACTAAAGGCAATTTTATATTAATACGCATCCTATAACAAGTAAGTCAATCGAATAGCCCACAAAATCCATATTAGTTGGTTATGACATAAAATGTGTTGTCCAATATCAAGCGGGTGAGCTCAATTTGGTCCATATATGATATGTAGTTGGGCACATCATGTCATAAAAACCTAGGTCGGCCTGGTGTATTTGACAACTCTTCAGAGTTGCTTTTGAGTATGTATACGTATCTATCTACCATTGTTACTAAATTTGAGAATTGATTTTATGTCTCGGCAAAAAGTTAGAAATCTCTAAGCTTTTGAGCAGAAATAGGTTTGAGACTATAATTAATTTTAAGACTGAAATCCAAACATAACTAAATGTAGTCAAACTATGTTTGACCAACCCAAACGTGATTTTGAGATGTGTGACTGTAAAACCAAACTTAGGTTAAGGCAAATAGATGAAATGAAAAGTTGAGTAAATGAAGACCTTGGTGTTCCAACAGCTTTTAGAAGGGTGATGATGGAAGGGACATAAACAGTTCCCCATTTAGGGACCACAACCTCAGGCACCATAACAGTAGCAGGTAACAATATGCAATAGAACACAAATGTGTGTATGTGGACCACAATCTTCCGAATAAAGAAAAAACTGTAAATAATATGTAGCTTCTTCCACAAAGACACTTTCTGCAATGGTAAAATTAAACAAGCACATTGATGAATTCAGATAATAAATTATATTATAATTGGCCAATATATTCATTAAAGGATGAACCTGTTTTTACCTTGCTTGTGACAATCTCCATAACAATTTTTCTGAAAAGATTGGCTGGCCCACATGACCATCGATGTTGTTGGTACCTATAGGCCTTTAAAGTACTTGGTAATTCGTTTTTAACCTATAGATAAATTCATACCATATGTTAAAATAAAACCAATGTAACATCATATTTTGGTAACATAACAAGTAAAGAGTTTAGAAATTGGATTATATAGACCAATTCACACCATATATCAAGAAAACATACATTAAAATGGAACCAAAGTAATGTAACACCCTTCTTCTCACATTAAATTTTGGGATTGAATTAAGAAAATGGAACCTGCAAATTGGAGAGGTATAAGAATTTCCATCCTTTGAGACTGGCACGTACAGCCAAATCCATGTCTTCAACAGTGGTTCTATCTTTCCACCCACCAGCTTCATTCAACGCCGAAATTCTCCACACACCAGCAGTCCCTGTGTCATTTCATTTACAAGACCATAAATATTGACACATCCCAACAGACCACAAGAAAACATTAACTTATTATTACTTCCACTATTCTTTTTGATGAAATTGTTTTAGGCATAAGATGATGAGATTACTACCATTGAAGCCAAAGAAGGCGTAAGCGGAAGATCCCACTTCTTGTTCCACCTTAAAATGGTAATCAAGTGACATTTGTTGCATCCTCGTCATCAAACATTCATTTGCATTCACTAAAAACATAGGGGAAAAACATACAAATTGTAAATCTCATCTATATACATTTTTTCAAAAAAACACACACACACACACACAAATCAATTCTTTCAAATAAACATAGCAGTTAAAATACCTTTTTTATACCGTGCTCATTATACTTATATATTAGTGACGATCGATTATTGCACCTTTCTTTATAATTTATTTTACATATACATTATTTTTAAAGTTTAATCCGTGGGTCGACAGTTCAAAACAACTTCGCACATACAACGAATCAAAACATTCAGAATTGCCACGTAAATTAAAAACATTAATTAACGTGACAATTCTAAATATTTTGATTGATTGGTTGTGCAAAGACTCACCACCAATAAACTTTTATTTTTATTATAATATTTTTTTCTTGGCAAATATTATAATTTTTTGTTAAATAGTTGTATTCTATGCTAAATTTCAAAACTTTCACGTACCACATCCACACAAATATACAAACAAACGTGCTAAATAAGATTTTGTTTTTTTATAAATATTTCAAATTTTGTTTATAATTCCACTAAAACTTTTCAACAAGTTTTACATTTATATTTAGTACATTATAAAAATCTATCTTTCTAAAAAAATCTAAATTTTTGTTGGAGAGATTATTATAGTATTATAAATATCTCTCAGAAAATCCATTTAAAAATGTAGAAGGTACACATTGGTTGATAATTTTTAGAAGGACTAAAAACGAAATTTGAGATATTTATTAAAAATTTATTTAACCTTATTTTAAAATTGAAGACATATTTGTATCTAATATAAATTACCAGATACATATAAAAAAAGGGTATTGTTAAGAAGTGTCTTCAGGACATTGTTTAAAGACTCCATTAAAAGAAATTTTGTCTTAAAAATATAAGTTGTTACTTTTGTCAATGCAATAATTACACAACTTTTTAATGCAAACATACTATTTTTAGTACTTTAATCAATGTCCTAAGGACATTCGTTAGCACTGTCCTATAAAAAATATGAGATGAAAATGATAAAATTGTTTCTTGATAGACTATACTTAGAAGTCGTGGCTTTTTATCGATGATATATGATAACGGGGAAAAGAGACTAGTTAGCAATAGACAATTTTTATTTTTACAAGAGCAATAAACAATATTTGTTTTTCAGTTTTTTCAAGCATACTTTTGTATCCTAACATCGAAATTAAAATACATTTTCTTAAATCGTGTTTTTTTAAAGGGGAAAGGAGTTGACTCAGTGGTGGTTAGATTTGTTTAGGTTCAATTCTGCGTGCAGTTTTCCTCACCTCAAAATCACAAGAGGGAGCTTTGTATCCTCATTGTCAACACTTTTCCCTAAACATTGAAACGAAAGATAATATACAATTAAAATGAATGAGATCATCTTTATACTTGTATTAATGAAGAACGACCGATGCATCTTTCTTTAAAATTACTTTACATGTATTTAATTTTTATTATTATAAATTTTATGTTACTATATATGGTTGTGCTCTATCCTAAATTTCAAAATTTGTACATATATATTTATTGTATCGCACCCACACTCATATTACTTATTTGAGTTTCATATGTTAAGGTCAATGCGAATCTTACAAAAGAAAAAGAAAATACCAAATTTCCAGCGAGCTTGAACGAGACCAATTTCGGGATTATTGACAAGAAAAGGGATGGTTCGGCGGAGAAAATCAGGTTCTGGTTGAAAATCAGCATCGAAGATGGCAACATATTCACATTGTAGGACATGGCTATGTTTCATTCCCTCCTTTAGAGCACCTGCTTTGTACCCATTTCTGTTGTCCCTAACTTCATACTTTATGTTCACACCTTTGCTTCGCCATCTACGGCATTCTTCCTGTACCAACTCCTGCAAAAAAAAATTGGTTCACATGTTACAATCACCTTTAGTACAAATTTTACCTCATCATTAATCCCTATCATTTACGATTAAATTATTACCGCTATTAAAAGAAGTTGAATTTGTATTAGCAAAAAAAAAAGTTGAATTTTAGACCAAAAATAAAAAGATTTTCAGCTAAGATTTTGACATTTATAATCTGTGGCGGAGCTAGAAATTTTGAATAGAGGGGGCAATATATATATATATATATAAATTTGTAGCAGATCCATCTTAAATAATTTGGAAACCCTATTCTAAATTTGTAGCAGGGTCATCTTAAACAATTTAGACGCCGATGTATAATACTAATTTAGAGGTTGATACCGATTTGGAGGAGTCATTTTAGTCTTTAAATGTGTGATGTGTTCTCACTAAAATATTTGAAATTTATCAAAACTATGAACACCTTTTCAAATGTTTCTTTTGTTATTCATTGTATAGACCAAATTGATTAATGAAAAAATATATTTAAAGATTAAATTAGTTAACTAAAGACACGTTTAAAAATCAAAATGACAATTAAAAAACAAAGTTTGTTTTTGTAATTTTAATAGAAAGATTGATAACTCATTTTGATTCGAAACCTCTTAAGTTTTTTCATAATATATAATTACATTATTATCATATATTAATTATTAAGGAAAACCAACATAAAAGAAGATGTGCAGAGCACACGTTTTTGTTTAATAAGTTCCATAACATTTGTATGGAAGATTGATAAAACTTCTTTTGAGTAAATATAATAAATAAATCAATAATATTTGTATGTATTAGTGTATATATGTAATATGCATGAAGCTAAACACACCTTCAAAAATTAGTGGGGGCACAAGCCCACACATAGTTATATGTGGCTCCGCCACTGCCTATAATACTAGTTAGCAACGAAATTATAAATGTGTTTAATGTCTCTCATATTTTATTATATGTGATTTTATATTGCTTATTCAACTTTTTTTTTAAAAGGAGTATGCTTATAGCATTTTATTAATAATGAGAGAGTATATACAACGAGGTGTATTATATTATAATAAATAGTAGGACTAGCTGATAACGTGGCAACCTCCGTAAGGGTGTGTGAGCTACTTCATTTGCTTGTCTCATGTTAAACTCGACCTTATAGTTGGTGAAATGAGTAATAAAAAAAACTCCTGCAAGATGAAACCACATAGTCAAATTTTGCAACATCAATCTAGTGATGATGGATGGTGTTTGTTGTAATCTTTGAATATAAAGTGAAGTCAACATTGTCGAATTGCATGTCACTTAACCATTGTAAAGCGTGAAAAAGTCCCTGGCCTTCTCCCACAGACACTGTACACATTGGAGTGATAGATAAAGTCTTGGCCAAAACAAACGTACCATCGTCACCATGACTACAAATTCCAATTCATGTTCTAAAAAAGATGCATCGACATTACACTTAATGCAACCTCCTTGTGGGCAGTGCCACCTAACTAGAACTCTAGCAACCGCTGGTGCGGTAAAAGAATGACGAATTGTACTTGATGCACCTTGCCTTACAGGTGTTGTTGTTGTCGTCTGATCACTGCGAGTTGAGCTTGTTGAATTGTACTAGGACTAGCTGCCGGGGTAGCAACGTTAGCTGAAACCCAATCCTCTATGAGGTGATAGGCGCGGTCAAGAACCTAAGCACATGATTCTGAGACATCTTGACAAACCTTGATATTTCTATGTTTCCATACGCTCTAAAGGATAAAAACAAACCATTGAGATTCAGAAATAACATCAATTGTTGAGTTCTTTTCGATGAACACCTTATGGACTGTGTCCGATAGGGAAATCCACCTCCAAACTTGCATAGTAAAAGGACAATCGAAGCAAATATGGGCAAGGTTCTCATTAGAACCATCACAACTTACACAATTTTTAGGACATTGCACTCCTTTATCCTAAAGTCGAACTCGGGTAAGCAAGCACCCACGACACATATGCCAAATTAAATTCTTAACCTTTGGCGGAACTTTTAACCTCCAAATACCAGACCAAAACCCCGGTCTCCAGAGACGAGAAATATCGACCAACAATTCCACACATAACATGTAGGCACTCTTGACAGAATACAACATTCTTCTCTACTTTCCAAATTAGTCTATCCTTCACTATCTGATTAAGTAAAGGTGTTCGAAGAATAATATTAGCTATATCAGGACTAAATACTTGATGAACCACTTCTTGGTTCCAACCCTTCCGCGAGGTATCAATCAAACTACTCACAGCGAAACCTCACACAAAGTGTGCCCTCGAAATATGACCATTTATGCAATCACTATTCTACAACCATGTCTCATCAATAATAGAGATAAAACTACTTGTACCAATACACCAACGCGCCCCACCATATACTATGAGAAGCGCCTTCAAAATACTCCTCCAGACGTAACTAGGATTATGCCTCAAATTACAAGTCAGATAACTTCGAGACATGAAGTATTGAGCCTTAAAAGTACAAACAATTAAGGAATTAGGTTTTGTCTGAAATTTTCATACTAGTTTGCCTAAAATAGTCAAGTTGAAAGCATTCAGGTCTTTGAAACCCATCCCTCCATGATTTTTGTGCAGCGACAGCTTCTCCCAAGACATCCAATGGTTGCCCCAATTATTAGGGATCCCATGGCCCTACCAAAAAGAGTTCATCACCTTTTCAATAGTAGAAATAATATAGGTGGGTAGGAGAAACTCATAACATACGAAGGAATAACATGCAACACATACTTGATCATGACTTCACGACCTGCATTAGGAAGACATTTACTGCTTCATGAATTAATTTCTGCCAACTATTGTCCTTGATGTACGAAAAAACCGCAGTAAATCCCTCTCGATCATCAAAGGAAGATACAAATACCTCCCTGTGCCAAGCACAACTCGAACCCCCATGATATTCGAAATAGAATTTTTCAGAGCATCAGATACATTTCTCTATATTACATATCAGATATAGCAGAGTAATAGCTTAACCAAAGGATGCTTCATCCATTGTGAGAATGTTCTGCATCACATGAGCCTGGCACTCTTATGCTTTAAAGAAGAGAAAACAATCATCAACAAACAATAAATGGACACTGGTGGTGCGCCTTCACACATGGATGTGCCTCGAAGGTCACCTTTGGCTTCAGCGCGCCTAATAAGGGAGGATAGTCCTTCCGCACAAATGATGAAGAGGTATGGAGAAAGAGGGTCTCCTAATAGTCTCAAACCATGACCCAGAATAACTGGCCACACCGCTTCATAATTAACAAGTACCGAATAATCACCCGTTTCAACACACAACTACATCTAATGAATCCACTGATGATTAAAACCCATCTTGAACATGACCTCATTTAAGTAATCTGAATCCATTCTCGATCATACGCCTTACTTACATCCAGTTTAAGCGCTACACAACCATTTGTGCCCCTCGTCTTCGTCTTCATATAGTTAATTACCTCAATAACTACCATGGCATTGTCAAGGATCGACCTACCCAGAACAAAGGCAGATTGAGTATCAGACACACATTTAAGGAGAACGACTTTCAATCTATTTGCAAGCACTTTGGAGGTAAGCTTATACATGACATTACACAAAGCAATAAGCCGCCAATCCTTCATAGTAGTCTGCATGTTACCCTTATGAATGAGAGTTATATTGGTTAGATTCAAAGATGCTAGGGACTAACTAGTTGCTAACCACTCACAACAGTCCTTAAAAATATCCTCACTAAAAAGGCTCCATAAATGTTGGTAGAAACTCGGGTTATATCAATCAGGACCAAAACATTTGTCCAGGTACATCGAGAAAATAGCTTCTTTAAAATTTTCCTTTGAAAGAGGTGCAGTAAGTATAGCATTATCAACTTCTGAGATAGAATGTCGAATGACTTCCACCACAGATGTCGTGTTGCTATTCTTTCTTTAAAATAGAACCAAAAAATAATTTTTTGCTAAGGTACTCATATATGAATTGTTAGTAACTTTGACGCCTTGATCATCTTCAAGAGAAAGAATATGATTTACTCTTTTTTTTTTGTGGTAGCAGAAGCATGAAAAAACTTTGTTTCAATCTCCATATTTGTACCAATGAGTCTTGTCCTGTTGACGCCAGCACGCATCCTCTTGCATAAGTAACTTGGTCATTTGTTTACGTAAGGACAATACCTGAACTTAATCCACACTTGTGTTATTGCTTCGAGAGATACAAAATTGTTTGCGACATTCATCTATATCTTTCTTTAACAAATTACAATGATCCCGACTCCAAGAATAAATATCTTTTGCACAACGACTTAGGCGGTTAACAATCGATTGATCATTATAAAACAACCAGCTTTCTTTAATCATGTCATTGAAACTCGATTCAAGCTTCCAAGCATTTTCAAAGCGAAAACTACGTTGGGCACGAGGCGGCCAAACAACGGGGGATCAATCAAGCATGATTTGGTAATGGTCTGATAATGGAGCTACAAGGTTTTCAAGTTTGGCACTTGGAAAAAATCAAACCTAGCATTATTAGCTAGTTCTCTATCTAACCTTTCTTCTATAGCACATGGTGTACGTAAATTCTTAAATCAAGTAAACGAATAGCCCTCAATAGGGAAATCAGATAATCCAGAATCCACAACAGCCTAATGGAAGCCATTAATCCACCAATTAGAACGGTTTGTCCTACCACGTTTCTCACTTGCATCCATTATATCGTTAAAATCACCAAAAATGCACCAAGTTCGAGTTGACCGTTGGGACATGTAACATCCCGCTTATAAGTATCGATTATTAGTATTGGAACCTTATGAAGCAAGCATGGCAAGTTATTAATTAAGTGGAATGGCATTTTTGTAATTAAAGCTAAGGGGGAGATTAAATAAGAATGGAACAAGATATTTGTTCCCATTCATTATTCATTCCTTCCTTACTACTCTCCCAAATCAGATTTTCTTCCCTCCCCACCTCATCTCACACGCCCTCTTCTCACTTACCATCATCCATCCAAACTTCAATCAAAACCCTAGTGGGAACCTTGCAAGGCAAGCTTGTGTTGGAAGAAAGAACAAGAGAAAGTGAAGAGGAGAAAACAAAGAGAATCAAGGAGTGAAGCTAGGGTTCCAAGTTCTGAAATTGTCAAGCAACAATCAAGTTTGAGGTGAGCTCCTAGGGGTTTTAGAACCCCCTTTGTGAGTTTTGATGAGTTTTATGTTTTATGAGCAAAGTTTGTATTTTGGTACCCTAATCCCTTTTGCCTGCTAATTCCTTGTTCAAACCTGTTTTAATCAATCAATTCATAGTTGTAAATCATTCCTTATGATGTTATGGTGCTTGGGTATGCTTAAATATGTCATAAATGGTGGAAAAATCATGTTTTGAACTGGTATTGAACTGTCAATTTCGCTCGGCGATCGCAGGGCGAGAATACATCGATTTTCACCAAATTTTCCCTGCCTCAAATCGCCCAGCGAAAGGGATTTCGCCCAGCGAAAATGGACAGGCATTTCATGTCTTTTCCGCTTCGTTCTGTGACCTGTGTACGCGACAGGCGAGGCTTTTGGTAACCATTTTCAAAGAAAACCTTATTTTATAAGAAAAACACCATTGTGACATATCCGAAGGCACATAACATATACGGAATGAATGAACAAGGGTTTAGTGACGCAATAGGAGTATAAGGGTTAATTGTATAGACAATCCTAAGATGGCAAAGCATTAGAGATGCAAGAATAGAAGTTATTTAAGCTATGGAACATTTCCAACTATTAAGTGATGGCTTATGATAACGATAAGCCTATGATCATAGATTCATATGATATAGATTGGGAGATTAGTTCCCTTAAGAAACGTATTAAGTATGCAAAAGCCTATAGCAAGTATTAGACGTACTCTCAAGTACGAAGGTTAAGAATTAATGAGAATAAGAATGATCCAATGATCAAAGTTAAGAGCCTATTTATAGGTTGAGCTTTAAGAATGAATATTCAAGATGCATCAGATATGCATAAGTTAAGTTATACATTATATGTATATATATGTTTAGAGAATAAGAACAAATTATTAAGATGGCTTGATGTGTCTCTCGTATGCTCGCTAGTTAGTATGCGAGGGGTTCCTGTGAAGTTACCGCCTTAAATGGCAGCCGGAACGGTGAAGTTACCGCTCGTGAGGGCAGCTACACATCCAAGTCTAAAGTTAATGTGTCTCCTATCTGCTCGTCAGTTAGTATACAGGGGGTCCCCGTGAAGTTACCGCCTTAAATGGCAGCTGGGACGGTGAAGTTACCGCTCGCGAGAGCAGCCACACAAAGATAAGAGGAGTCCGGTGTTAGCCTGATATGATAGGAATTTTCACCGGTAAGAAGGGAGATGTACTTCGGGGTTACTCCACCCGGATGCACTCCGTAAAATGAACTCAGATAATATTGTTTGTTCAACGCTGACTTACTAACTTAATGGTTAAAGATGATATAAATCTGTAAATGTATATATATATATATATATATATATATATATATATATATATATATATATATATATATATTGATGATTATGAATTATGATGAGAATACGACAAGTAGTCAGCAGAGAAAGAAAGTGATCATAGGATGTCCCCAGATCACTGAGTATAAGTTAAAGTTTAAAGTTAGAATATGATAAGACATGATAAAGATAAGTAGCGATCCTAAGTTTTCCCCTTGATCGCGAAATATGTAGAGAAAGACTTGGCGATCATAGGTATCCCCAAGATCGCTAAGAGTAGGCACGGCGACCCTAGGTTTTCCCCGTGGTTGCCAACAGTAGGTTGGGCTAGAGCTCACTGAGACATTATATCTCACCCCAATCCTTCTGGTGCAGGTTCATAGGTTAGCAAGAGATGTTCATGGAGATCTTCAGGAAGACGCTGGATGGAGTGCAGATGCTCGTCATGGCAAGCTCAAGAGGTTGATGGATTTTATATATGTATATGAACGTGTATTATATGATATTTGGACATTTATGTAATCGAGCAAATTGTACTCATTCAGTGGTTTGTATATATATTAATTATTGTAAATTTTAATGTATCCGATATCAGATTAATACGCATGCTAAATATTCTAGATAATTTAGTATGGGTGTTACAGGACAACTGGCAAAGGAAATTCCATGTAGCCCGTCTCCGACCCCCATTAAGGTAACTATAATAACATGTCAGTCTCTAGATACCTTTCTCATCATATAATATTTCAATTGTAATGTGATTGTTCGAATAATCAACAATTTGACAATTAGTAGAAGAGCGCCGATAAAGAGCTAGACCACCGCCTCCACCAATATGATCAACATAAAAAAAAAAAAAAAGAATCAAAACTAAGAACGTAACGAAATTCCTCAATTTTATTACGGTGGACTAGTGTCTCACTTAAGAAGAGGATAGTCGGACTGTAGTACCGGATGAGGTATCTTAAATTAGGAACTGCGCTCGGACTACCTAAACCCCGACAGTTCCAACTAAACACACTCATTTTTTGGACACTAACCTGGGTCTGAGAACTAGCGTAGGCAAGGCAGGATTTAAATAATATATAGTACGGGAAAAAACCTCTTTTCAAGGCTCAAGCATAAATTAACACGCAGCCACACCAAACCATTATAAACCATATTGTGAATGCAAGAATAAAAAGACCATGTGAATCAGCGAATATTCAAGCATAAATTTAACACACATATGATATTTTGTATAGCATGTATACCTTAATTGTTGGGTCAGTTGAATCATCAAGAATTTGTATGATGATTCTATCAGAAGGCCAAGAGAGTTCACATGCAGCACCAATTGATAGCTGATAAACCTGCATTTTAAACAACACACAAGTATATGAGAGAAAGTTGTGCTTGCTTTTAAAAGCTGACTTTAAAAATGAGAAGTGCTTTTAAAAGCTCACATTCATTAAAAATGAAAAGTCAACATTGAAAATTTACCTCTCTTTCATTGTACATTGGAATTTGGACAAGAACCATGGGATAATTGGAGTTTCCCAACTCAACATCATCCTCGATAGCCTCAAATTTATAACACTTCTCTGGTGTTCTCTTAAACAACTTCACATAACAAATGACAATTGCCATGTAAACTTTTTCAACCAACATTATCAATGACAATCCTAGGCACAAATACACTGTCCATCTCAACATTGGCACTATCAAAGGTTCTCTTATTTGCTTCCATATAAACTCAACTTGCATACCAACTCCTTCACTTGCTATTTGAAACGCCTCCATTTCTCAGGTGTGATTCAGGTTTTGCTACTTCAATATAAAATATTTATACACAGACAATTTTATCTGTGACGAGTTCAACAGTTATAATATGAAATATATATATATATCACCTCCTTTCTGTTAGTTTTGCATATACGTAAAAAAAAATATAGGATAAAGATAATTTAAATATTTGTTGCTCAGAAAATTAAAAGGACAATTTATACCATGTTATACCAAAAACAAAAAATAGTTAAATATATTTTTTAGTCCATGCAAAATATTCTTTAATCTAATTATCTAAATTTAGTCTTGTACATTTAGCTATAAAAAACGAGACAAACTCATTAATTGGCTGCCATTTTAGCATTTCCTGAACTGTAAAAAGTAGCTCTAGCATGGCCTCAACGGTAAAAATGTAATCGGATCTTTATTGAGAAAATTTTAAAATGGATTGGGGCTGACTTCCCCATTGGATTTTGAACTGACATAGTACCATGGTATCCAGGGTGTTCATGTGCACCACCTCAATTTCATCTATTTTTAACAAGGTTAGATATTTTCTGCGATCTTTTAAGTTACATGTATATAATGAATTAGTTTTTTTTACCAACTGGTCATTTAAGTTTTTTTTGTTATAAATTAATCTTTAAGTTATAGAAATATACCCTCTCGATCACCTGTAGCTTCTTTAAAGATAGTAGATTCAAAAGTGTTTATAACATAAAATATGATTAATTACACACACATTCTTCTTTTTGTTTTTGAATTCAAGCCTAATTTTACAGATAAATATTAAAAAAATAATATTATAAATCAAATAATCGATCAATTTTTTTTAAAATAATGATTGATAAATACCTATGAATCTTAGTTTTTGGAGGGGTAAATTTAGACATATCAATTTAACATTGAACGTTCACTTAAACATTATTTAACTAAGTTTGATGAAAATATGATAATGATACATATATTTTATAACTTAAAAGACTAATTTATAACAAAACAAAAAAACTTAAAGACTAATTTATTTTAATCACCTAACTTAAAAGACCGGTATTTGGCCTTCTAACTATTATAAGTTTTTTCCCTAAAAAAAAAACTATCATACTTAAACCCTAAACCCTAAACCCTAAAAAAAAAACTATCATACTTAATATAAACACTTTTGCAACCCTAAAATAGCTAGCCCTAACCCTAATTTTTGGTTTTGAAAAAAATTTATGAAAAACAATTCCTGCTGAGAGTTGAACCCCAGACCAAGTTCTGGTAGATCACAACCATTACCACTAGATCACTAAAGTTTTTTGTGACTTATATAGTTGCTTTCATTTTATTTATCTAGCACAAATGCGAGTTCACTTTAAGTCATTCTCACAATCCTGAATTCCAACATCATTTGAACACGAATTGAACGTCATTCACACACATCATGCGATTCAACTTCATTTTCACCGCCGCCGGTGACCCCAATAACAACATCCCGCCACCGTTGCAACTGCCACTTCAACAACACATGCCGTCGTAACTGCCACCGCCGGAAAATCACTTTCTCTCACTGATCCACACACATCACGCCGCCGCCGCAACTGCCACCTCACCAACAACTGACTGCCGTAAATGTCATTGCCGATAACTCACTTTCTCTCACCGATTCACACCATCTTTCATCGAATTGACAAAAAATTATGACCAATGTTGATATTGATTGTCTGAATTTTGTTAATTTCGAATCCTTGACATTAGGGTTTGAAAATTATTGATTTTGTGATGTGATTGTGTGAATTTTAGCTTTTTCTTCATTATTCTTTTTTTCATACTAAATGTTAAGTAGTGTTGCTCTAACCCTAATGATTAGCCCTACTTTTTAGTTATAAAAATTTATGAAAAAAACTTCGGATGGGGATCGAACCAGGTACCACATGCTTTCAATTCACAACTCTTACCACCAAGGTACTGATGTTTTTATGACATGTGATTGTTTCAATGTTGTGTATTCAACACAAATCTCGGGTCCTCTTTCTTTCAATCTCACAATTCCTAAATCATTTCTCACTCACTTTCATCTCTCTCACCATCTTGCAATTGAACCTAATAACCATAACACCACCCTTTTTGACGGACCTAATTAATTTTTATGAAAAAAAAATGCAAGTAATTGAATCAGATAACACATGAAAATGTCATTTTTTTAAAAGTCACTAACGCCATTACAATTCCTTTTTTTGATAGTAGTTCCTTTTCATTATTAGCGGTTCCTTTTTATTATTATTATTTTTTATTTCAATTACCACGTAACGTTCCTTTTTATTTTTTTTTCTTTCGGTTACTAAATAACAATTCTTTTTCCTTATTTTTTTCTTTCGATTAACAACTTTTGCGGTTAGGATCAATTTCTTGGTGCTAGCTTTGTATATATTTTTTCTTTTGATTTGCCATTTTTATTGCAGTCCATCTTTTATTTTTGTTACTTTTTGAGATAGTTTGATAACATAATACTGAATATAACTATAAAAGTAATAATATAGTCATTTGATAGTTATATATGAAGCTATACAAAACCCGTGCATCGCACGGGTTAGAGTCTAGTTATTATAATTTTTCTTTTTATCCTGAACCCTCGAAGTTTAACTCTTAAATTAAAGTTGGAATCTCCTTCTCCTCTCTTTATAGACACGTGCCGCAACAATCACTTACGATTCACCACCTCTTGAGCATGATGCCACCCTTTTAAACCTTCAGAATTTGAAGTACTACAAAATTTGAATCCTAGAACAAAAAAGAATGACATTTTTGTGATTTTTAAAGACAAAGTTAATGTTAAAGTATGTTTGTGAATATTGTCTTGCTGGGTTTAAGTTGTATCAGTGATGATCATGTTTTGCTTGCCATGTGATGTCACCTTAGCTGCCAAGTCTGCAGGTGGACAGTTTAGCCAAGGAGTGGGAGGCTATAGCTGTTTTTTTTGTTCACAACACGATATAAAAGAATGGTTTCATGTTGTTACAGTTGTCTTTCACAGTAAAAATAAGTGACAAAGTGGTTTTAACTTCGAAAGTGCTAGTACGTATGAGAGAGCCTTTCAGAAATATAGGAGAGAGAAATAAAAGGCTAATTAATTGACTAATTAATAGGATTTAGAAAAACCAAAAAAGTAGTGCATTTATTACACCTTAAACTTTGCAATCTTGCACAGGTTACAAAAACCTTATTATTATTATTATTATTAAGATTAGAATTTAAATAAATTCATTAAACACATTCAAAACATTTACAAAATGGATTGAGTGGGAATCAAACTTATGTCTTCGTATTAAAACTTAAGCACTTTGCCACTAGGCTGAATGAGATCATCGGAATCTTTCTGGTATCTGCAACCTATAATAAATAAAAGATTTCATAATATCTACTCCCATTAAGTTTCTCTCATCTCCTCCTCAAACCTTACCCGTCAACATTATTCTTTTTTATCTACCAAAATAACCCTTCTAAATTATTTTTCTTTCTTTTTTAATTAAACAAGTGATTTTCACATATTTTCAATTTTATTTTGTTTGTTTTTGTGATTTCGTAGTCTTTGCACAACTTTGTTTGTTTTGATTTTCCGTCTTGTGCGGTGTATTTTTGATTTTCCGTCTTAGTGCGCTGTTTATTTGATTCAAGTTGAATATAATCATATTTGTAGGCATATGTACTCTGCTGTTTTATGCTATTAACATGGATGTTGTAAGTTTGTTCGTAGATTCATCCTTTTTGTTTTTAACGACTTTGAATTTGTATTGTTTCAATCTACTTTATCAATTTGAATGAATAAATACTGTTTATGTTTGTAAAAAATAATTAATAATAGATCTTTTTTTTGTAAAGTATCTATTTTTTATTAAACATATTTGAAGATATATTTAAATTTTTAATTCTAATATTTATGTTTTTATCATATAAAAAATTGTATCTTTGTCTCCACTTGCATATATATAATACTATAAGGAAAAAAAATATTAGAAGAAGGAACCTATCTACCACTCCAATTCCTTCTTCTCCTTTAATTTGAGAATGAACCTACCACTCTCCAAAGTGGGTTTTTCTTCAATGCATTAAATGCATGCACATGTTTTTGTAATAGTAATGTTATGCATGTTTCATGTGGTGCTAAATCAACTATGATCCTCTCCATTTATAAAAATAAATGGAGATTGCCATTGGGAAAGAGATAGACACAAAAAATAGGTGGTTGGTCATATTAAATGGGTCCCACCATTATTAATTATTTTCAAGTTTTTGTGTGTCTTTATCTCTCCAAATTGAAGAAATGGAGAAGAGTTTAAAGGGAGAGGATCTTAACTCATGCTAAATGGAGCTTACTTTGAAATAAAAGACGGAGCACGGGGTAAAAATGTTGTTTAAATAGTTTTTTTAGGGGATGTTGTTTAACTATTTTATTTTATACCAATACGACAGTTGTATGGATACAAATATATATTCATCACAATATTATTTAGATCTACCATGTATTTAATTTAGTCAAGGTATTAATGGAAGCACGATTATGGTTAGCCCATGTGTATTTAGGGGCGGATTGAGAAATTATCTTAAAGAATCGGTAAACAAATAAACTGTCCATCTCAACATTGGCACTATTAAAGGATTTGCTTCCCAAATGAATTCAAGGGAAAGAAATTAAAGACAATTACCCACTTGGTTGAAATGGAAGCTAAAACCAGTTATATATGGTTCCATATGAATATGTTAAGAGTCCTACATCGGATAAGAGACTGTCTGACAATGTGTGTATAAGTGGGGACAATGTACAATGTGTTTACCCACTTGTTTGAAACGGAAGCTAAAACCAGTTATATATGGTTCCTTATGAATATGTTAAGAGTCCCACATCGGATAGGAGATGGTCTGACAATGTGTTTATTAGTGGGGGCAATCCTCCCCTCACAAGCCGGCTTGTGAGGTGAAGATTGCCCCCGCTTATCCGATGTGGGACTCTTAACAGAATAGAAAAGAGATGCAGAATAGAGCAATGACAGTGTATGTTTGTGTGATTCATGTTTTATAAGAGCTAGATCATATAAAATATTTATACTCAAATAATTTTATCACCTCCTTCTTCTTTTTCTTTTTTAATGCAGATCGCACCACGAATTCAAAGGGCATGATAACACACACACACACATATATATATGTTTTTTTAAAAGCATAAATTATATATTTTATTCATATATATCACCTCCTTCTGTTAATTTTGCATAACAAAAAATATAGGATAATGATAATTTAAATATTTGTTGCTCAGAAAATTAAAAGGACAATTCATATCATGCTATATTTTTTAGTCCATGCAAAATATTCTTTGATCTAAAATTCAAAGACACTAGTTGCAACATGGAGTCATAAGTTGTATCTTGAGCTCCTTCAAAAAAAAAATATTGTATCTTGAGCTATAAAAAAAAAACGGGACAAGCTCATTAATTAGCCTGAACGGTAAAAGAGCAAGTGAAATTCAAAATGGATTGGGGGTGGGGGGCTGACTACCCTATTGGATTTTGAACCTGCACAATACCAACATCTTCTTCACGTCCTTATTGAAAAAATATTAGTAGAAGGAACGTATCTACCATTCCAATTTCTTCTTCTCCTTCAATTTGAGAATGAACCTATCTACCATTCTCCAAAGTGAGTTTTTTCTTCAATGGATTAAATGCACGCACATGTTTTTGTTCTAATAGCTATGTTATGCATGTTTCATGTGTTCCTCAATGTAGCTTACTTTTATACCAATAAGACAGTTGTATATGAAAACAAATATTAATCACAATATTATTAATTTTTTTTGTTAAGTAACATATTGGTTAGAAATTCACATTTTTAAGGTGAATAAGTGCGGTGTCCGGAGTTCAAACCTCGACCCCTGCATATATCATATCTACAATGTATTTAATTTAGTCAAGGTATCAATGGAAGCACATGTAAGCCCATGTGTTTTATAGGGCAGATAGAGAAATTCTCTTGAAGAATTGGTAAGCAAATATTAATTGGTTTATATGTACTTTTGTTACCCATATTAATTTATTTTTTGATGTTTTAATACCCCTGTTTTACGATGTGGTCCTTTTACTCGTAATGCGAGATAAGCAGAGAGCACATCATTTGACCTAACCTCTTTATCTCGCAATGCAGGGCTCATACCCCGTATGCGAGATAGACAATAGAGACCTCTTTTATTTCCATCATATTCTCACGATACGGAGCTCATATCTCGCGATGGAGATAGACAGTAGCTGACTCCTTGGTTTCTTCACTCCTTGCTCCATTTCTTCTCACCAGAACGTTCGTAACAACTATGCCACAAGCTTGATCAATGATAAACTTGTAAAAAGCATTCCACTGGTTCGGGTGGATTTTCATGGCTTCAAGCCATCTTCCAGTCTCTTGGTCTTTCTTGACTTTTTGAATGATTTCTTTTGTAAAACTAGACTAAAACTTAACATAAACTTCCTATTCTACTGCTAAAATAATTCTAATTGATGAATCGAACCCTATATTATTTCTTGTCATCACACACATTATTAGAGGGCTTTTATTGGTGTAACCAAAAAAAGAGGGCTTTTATTGGTAATAACTTCTCTTGATAACAGGTGGATATAGTTGGAAAAGTAGTTCAAAATTTGAGTTAGGTTTCTACTACTTGTTCTTGTTCTCTTTAGCATTTCCACTTTTAGCAAGCCCTTTTGTCCTAATCTATTCAGAATGGGTATAACCAGAATCATAAATTTTTGTGAAGGGGCCGATTTTAAAGTTTTTGTAGTCCTTTTCCTAGGGATGGTAATGGGTACCCTATGGGCAGGGTACTAAAGTGCCCTTTCACATACCCGCGTTTGTAAAAAATACCCGTACTCGAGCTCGTACCCTTGTGGGCAACAACTTTAGTGCCCTTCCCCATACCCATACCCGCACCCATTACCCGCACTTTTTTTTAAGCAAATAAAAATATTATAAATAAAAAAAAAGTACAAAAAGCTGAGAAGACGTAACCATAACCCAACAACCACAGATCAACCCAAAATAGGTATTACAACGATACACAAAAGTGGTATATAAAAACCAATGCGTAGCAAAGAAATACACAACAACACAATCTAGCGAACCCAACGCGGGATCCGAAACCAAATTGCAAAAGAAATAGATGTGTAAATTCCGCAAGCATTCACACCAAAGACGAGCTGAATAAACTCAAACTCATCTTTTGAGGAATGGTGAATGACTCGACCACCAACACGGACTGATTCAAGAACCAGCGACCCCCTGTAACAACAAAACAGTAAGCTTAAAACGCCATTTCGAGCCAAACAAGATTGTGGCAATGAACAAATAAAACTCGTTCATCACTGACCACTGTAAAGTGACAGGTCTGAAAGTAACCGACCATTGCGGTTGCGCCGATAGTGGTTTTCAGAGAACCGGAACTAGAACCATCAAATCATGACTTTCATTCCATATTTATTTTTGTTGATTCAAACTGAATATTTCTAATTTACTTTTTTTAGATTTTGCATGTCGATCACTCTCAATCATCACTTAGTTTGATTGTTTCTATGACTTTGAATGTAACTCTAAAATTAATAATACAACCAGTTTGATACTTATATATGAAACTCTACAAAATCCGTGCATTGTACGATTTGATAGTTATATATGAAGCTCTACAAAACCTGTGCATCGCACGGGTTAGAGTCTAGTTATATTAATGTTAAGGATGGATGTGGTTTAGGGTTTAGAGTTGTGGGAGGGAAAATGAAGTTGTGGGAGGGAGAATGAAAATGAATTAGTGAGAGTGATGAATATTTAGGGTTTTTTTTTATTGAGTAAAGAGAGGGAAAAAAGTGTGGGAAAAAATTTAGGGTAGTATTTTTGTTGATTGAATAAAAAACTTTTTATAATAATTTATATAGAAATTAAATTTTTATTGGCAAAAAATTTTAGCGTCGGCTAAGCCGACTCTATATCTAATCTAAATATTATGTGGGTCCCATTTGAGCAAAAAAAGAGGAATAATAATTTTATTAAATTAAATTTTTATCAATTAAAATAATAGAGTCGGACAGACCGACTCTAAATATAGTCTAAAATGTCATACGTGGGTCCCCTAACCTTTAGCATCGGCTAGGCCGACTCTAAATCTTTTTAAAAATAAAGGAAAACTAGAAATTGAAGTAGAGTGGGTTAGGCCGACTCTAGTCAGACGCTAGTAGCGTCGGTGTCGGCGGCCGACGCTAAAATTCGACGCTAAAACGCTGTTTTCTTGTAGTGTGTATGTTTGGCAAAAGTTTTGGTTAATAATGATTAAAGAGGGAAGGAAGTGACCTTGCCTCTGATTTGGGTCTGTTTTTGGGCAAAGGATGGTGAAAGAAACAGGGAAACAGGGGTACTGCTTCTGCAGTGAACAACATTTTTGACCTTGTTATTTTGGTGAAGACTTGGGTCTGATTTGGACAAAGGATGATGACAGAAATGCAGGAAATGGGGCGCTGCCTCTACAACATTTTTGACTTTTTCTTCCTTTTTTTTTTGCTTTATTATATATTTATTTTTTTTGCAATTTTTGTTGGGATATAATTTGAACAATTGATCATTGGACTTGGCTAAATTAAATGACTCAAATAAATTATTTTCACCTATGTCTTTTGTAAAAATAAATTAAAATATTATCACTCATTATATCAAATTAAAAGACTTTTAAATTGTCCGGAAAAAATTAGGGTACAACACTTATCTCTCTAACTTCTCTCTTCTGATTATAGTTTTGATTTTCCCCATTACCTGCACTTTAAATACGAAAAGACAACAAAAACATCACAATTGAAATAAAATTATGGTCCAAAATTTTTCAAATAAACTCATAAAATAGTACGAACCGTAGTATTTAGGCAAATAAAAAACATCCAAAATATCCCGCAAAAATTGTACCCCAGCAGGAGGGAGCAGTTACTATATTAAGTAGTTTTCAGGTTTAGGTTTAGGCTTAAATATCTAAATTAATTAATTAATTAATTATACACCGAAAGTTAAACAAGAAAGAACATGTGTTGCCTCCCATGCAAAGCTCATTTAACGTCAATATCTTGATGCTTTGTCCCTATAAGGTTCTTCGGTTAGGGCCTTCTCTTGTTGACTTCCCTTTTTCTTGTTTACCTCTTTCGCCTTCTTCTCCACCTCTAGCTTATAAGTGGCTTCTTCCATGGGTGCATCACGAGCTTCTGCACATATGTTGTAAGTTGAAAATCCATCACCGCCTTGGTAGTTGATAAAAATGGTCTTCCTAAGAGTAACTCGTCTTCCTTCCCGTCCTCCATCTCCAAGATGATAAATTTAGTAGGTAATTTCAATATGTCCACCTACACGATGACATTCTCCACCTTCCCATAAGGCTTGATCGATGCTCCATTGGTAAGGCCAACTAGCATTGATGTATACCTTGGTATAAGATATTCAAACTTGTTCAGAGTAAAGAGGGACATAACATTTTTACTCGAACCTGAGTCGCATATAGCTTCTCCCATAAAGTATGTCCTAATGCAACAAGGGATGTTGAAACGTCTTGGGTCTGGTAACTTTTATGGGAGATCTCTTTGGATCTCCACCTGTTGTCCTTTCTTGAGGTAAAGATGTTCCTTGTGATGCGCCTCCAAATGGACATGCATAAGCTAGCTAAAAAATGTATGCAGCAATGGTTAAGTGTCAAATCTTCTCTCCCATCGGACTTATCCTTTAGGTTTAATAGTACTTTCAAGATCATTTGGTAATCATTCCAAACTTGCCTTTCCTCCACATATACTTTCTCCTTCCTTAGTGGGTTTCTTCCTCTAGCAGCTAATACCTTTTGCTTGCTTGTTATCTTGTTTTATTCTCCTTCGATCAAAAAACATTCAACAATTCTCTTATTCTTTTCAATCTTGGAGAGCCCAAAGAAGATTCTCTTTCTAACTGATTATAATGTGGTTCTTCCATCCCCAACATCAATTTTTGCTTTTGATGTTGTTAAGAAAGGTCTTCCCAAGATCGTCGGCATTCCTTTGTTCCCATCATACTCATGACTTCAAAATCAACCAAAAATCATAGCTTGTCTAGATGAACAATGACATTCTCCACTCTTCTACAAACCATTTTACATGATCCATCTACCAACGTGGCTGAATTAGATAACTTCTCAATCTTGAACCCTTCCAGATTTCTAGCCAACGATAGAGGCATCATGTTAATTCTGTTGGAACAAAATGTATGAACAAGTCCATTTTGAGTTTTGATGATAACAAGGTGTTAAAAAGAAAATTGGATATGCTAATGCTTGTTCTAAGTGTGCAGGACCATACATTTAAATCATGTATCTAATAGTGGTTCTGAAAGATCAAGTTAAGAGCAAAGAAACATATTGAAACTTGTCAAGTCAGAATCTGAAGACATTCAGGATCCGAAAGCATCAGACGCTGAAAGATAAGAGTCTGAAGTCCAGAGTCTGAAGTCTGAAGTCAGAAGTCTGAAGTCTGAAGGAGAATCAGAAGTCAACTGATGTCACTGTCAAAAGGACATAGTACGACCACGACCTCTGCATCAACCTCAGACTCAGAGCATGCTCTGAAACATTGTCTCCTTGGACGAAACATTTGATCCATATTCAGCAAAGGATTCAAACGTTATTCTTCTTGGTACACATACCAAATCAAGGAACAAATCAACGTTGGATCAAGCTTCAACTCAAACGACTCTTTCAATGAACTGCCACTCATATTTTGGCATCTTCTCAACGCCTCTCTATCCCTCTATAAAAGGACTGAAGACTTGAAGAAATAAAACAACAAGACTCTACAATTTTGAAAGTGTCATTACTCTGCCAAATTCACTACGCATCAAACACTTAGAAATTCTTACAAATTTTTATATCTTAGAATTTCTTAAGACTAGAATCCAAACACTGTGTTGTATTTTGTAAACACCTCTGATAGTATATCAAGTGTTCATTCAAACTATATTCTTGTAATCTTAGTTTGTCAGAAGTCTCTTGCTTGTGTGCTTGAGCAATTAGGAAGTCTCTTGAAGTTGTTCTTGAGCACTGTGAAGTCTCTTGCTTGTGTGCTTGAGCCTTTGTAATCTGTTGATTATAGTGAAAAATATTTTGTAAGTGACAAGGGAACTGGACTATTTCCGGGTTGTGGAAGGAACCAGGATAATTACTTGTGTCCTCTCCTTCTCTCTCTCATTTTATCTTTATCTGTTGCGTCTGAACTCTGAACATAGTTTCTGACTCTGAACTATTTCTTAGTTTGAGAAAGAAAAAGCTAACACAATTCAACCCCCTTCTTGTGTTTTTCTCACCTTCAGTTGGTATCAGAGCTCCTGTTCTGATATTCAATCACTTAACAGTGAGTCAGTCAAGATCTTGAGAAAAACATGTCTTCTAGTGAATCTGGTGAATCCTCACAAAGAAGTGGTGGCGCTGCTGTATCATATGATTATGGTACAGATGACAAGCAATCACACTCACACCATAGACCTCCTATGTTTACTGGTGACCCTGAAAAATTTTCATGGTGGAAAAGCAAGATGTATAGTCATATCATTGGAATAGATGATAGCCTTTGGGATATCATTGAAGATGGTATAACTATACTAGTTGATGAAGAAGGAGTTGCCATAAACAGGAAGAATCTTACTGATGCTGAAAGAAAGATTTACAAAAAGCATCATAGAGTAAGAGGTATCATTGTGGACTATCTACCTCACAATGTGTATCTTAAGCTAAGTGATAAGTCAACAGGAAATGCCATCTTCACTTCTCTCTGCTCTAACTATGAAGGAAATAAGAAGGTTAGAGAAGCAAAAGCAAATCTTCTGGTTCAGCAGTATGAGCTGTTCAGAATGAAGGAGGATGAAAACATTAAGACTATGTTCTCAAGATTTCAGGCTCTGGTTTCTGGACTTCAAATTCTGAAAAAGAGTTACTCAACTGCTGATCATGTGAACAAGATTCTCAGAAGTCTGCCATCTAAATGGAGACCTAAAGTGACTACTATTGAGGAAGCTAAATATCTAAATACTCTAAGTATTGAAGATCTTATAAGCTCTCTCAAGGTGCATGAATTAGGGCTCAATGAAGATGAACCTGTTAGAAATCTAAGTCCATAACACTTAAATCTAAAGGAAAGTCTTCAAAATCCCTAAAAGCTTCAGAATCTGATGAAGAATCTCCTGAGGGAAGTTCTGAAGAAGGTCCAGAAGCTGAGGAGCTAGCAATACTTTCTAAAAGGTTTCAATACTTGATGAAAAGACAAAAGAAGTTCTCTAACAGGAGCAATAACTTCAAAGGATCTGGTTCCAAGAAGGAAGATCAGAAGGGTTACTTCAATTGCAAGAAAACTGGTCATTTCATAGCCGATTGTCCAGATCTCCAAAAGGACAAATCAAAGGAGAAATCTAGAAAGACCAACTCAAAATCAGGCAACCTCAAAGACATATTCAAGAAAAGTCTCATGGCTACATGGGATGAGCTTGACAACGAATCTGAGTTTGAGAAGGAAGATGAAGAAGAAGTAAATCTAGCTCTTGTTGCTACAACATCTTCTGATGCAGAGTCAAGATTAGACTCTGAAGATGAAGATGAGGTATATTCTGAACTTACTTATTCTGAGCTTGTTGATACAATTAAGGATCTTATGAATCATCTCAAAAGCAAGTTAATTCAATTAAAATCTTTGAAAAAGAAATATAACTTGCTGTCTGATGAAAATCTCCAACTTCGTAATCATATCAATGAGATTAATGAAGAAGTAAGAGATTTAAGAGAAATGGCTCAAAAGAAACCTGATGAAGTTCCAAGTGAGCAAGAAATTGCACTTCAGGAGTTCATCCTAACTGGAATCAACAGAAGTAAAGTTGCTTCTATGATTTACAATATTAACAGAAACAGGGGAGAAGGTATTGGTTTCAAAAATGATCCATTCAATCATTCAAAAGAAACAAACCTACCATCCTGTTCTGAAGATATTATGAAAGGCACTGAGGTGTGTTTTGTATCTGCATCTAACTTTTCTGAGAAACTGAATTTAGCAAAAACTAATACTGCTGAACCTAAAGTTCTGAACAACTCAAAATCCAAAACTTCTGAACCTAAGGAAAAGATGATGGCAAAATCTAAAACCTTGCCAAAATCTAAACCAAAAGGTTCTAAGTCTTAGATTATGAGGAAAACAGACTCTAAATCTGCAAAGGTTCAGAGTCTGAAAAGATTAGAACTCAAGACAAGCAAGTCTCAGACTCTGAGAAATTCAGACTCACATTTTCAAAAGAGTGTGTTTGTAAAATCTTCAAAAGATAAGAAACCAGTGTATGTAAAACCTTTTAAATCTCAGAATGTCAGACAAAAGGTACAAAAGAAGCCATATCCTTTCAGAACTAACCAAAGACGACCCATAAAGATATGGGTACCTAAGTCTGAAATCATTTATGTTGCAGATATGCTTAAAAGCCAAAGAAAAGAAGAAGTCATGGTACCTGGACAGTGGTTGCTCGCATCACATGACAGGAGAAAGGTCTATGTTCCAAACCCTGACCATGAAAGAGGGAGGAACTGTGGGATTTGGAGGAAACCAGAAAGGCAAGATCATTGGTACTAGTAAGATAGGTAATTCTTCCATTTCCATTAATAATGTTTGGTTGGTGGATGGACTAAGACATAACCTACTTAGCATAAGTCAATTTTGTGACAA
The DNA here is from genome assembly GCA_018208015.1 of Medicago ruthenica. Classification (NCBI taxonomy): domain Eukaryota; kingdom Viridiplantae; phylum Streptophyta; class Magnoliopsida; order Fabales; family Fabaceae; genus Medicago; species Medicago ruthenica. The sequence goes on along the minus strand of CM031371.1, from coordinate 52,102,180 downwards.
TGGTTATGATGTCTTGTTTGATAAGAACACTTGCACTGTAATCAACAACAAAGATAAATTTGTTGTGTTCAAGGGAGAGAGAAAGAACATTGTTTATAAAATTGATTTTTCAGAACTAGTTGATCAGAAGGTAGTTTGCCTTCTGTCAGTGAGTGATGAGAAATGGGTATGGTACAAAAGGTTGAGACATGCTAACTGGAGACTCATCTCTAAGCTTAGCAAGTTACAACTGGTCAGAGGCTTACCAGACATTGACTATCACTCAGATGCTGTTTGTGGAGCTTGCCAGAAAGGAAAAATTGCTAAAACATCTTTTAAAACCAAAAACATTGTTTCTACCTCCAGACCCGTAGAACTGTTGGTGTAAGCCCTAGAGGCCAATAGTTTATGTTAAACTTATCAAATGTATCATGACTTTTATTACTAAATAAAATATGGCGTTCTTTATTACACTTGTTATGAGATTAATAAAGTCCCTAGAATAGTTGGTTCATTTGATGGAATATTAAGTGTGACTTAATCATGAGATTACATCAACAGAAAGAACACTATTCTTAAAAGTATCCGTAGTCAAGCTTTAATATGATTTGGGATAATAATAAAGCATGGAGACTATTATGTATGTAGACTGATGACCATATCTCTTATGTCATGAATATGAGATATTAAGTCTATACATAGGTATGAGTATTAAGAGTAATATTTATACTGGATTGACCCATCGTGAGAATACTACATAGTATGTTATGAAATCGTCATAAGTTATTCTCATAATGATAATAGTGTATATCACTCTTAGACCCGAAACCACTATGATCCCTAGATGTGGACTCAAGTGTTTTATTGCCATTCAAACGTTATCTGTAACAAGATAATTATAACGTTAGTTAATGGGCACTCGACGAATCATGCTGAGGGACATGAATGTCCTAGATGGGAATTGTCCCTCCTTGATAACAGGAGATATATCTTTAGGCCTCTTGATGAAATATGACTGCAAAAATGCATGGCCATGCCGAATTAAGTTAATATGAGATATTGGACTTATTCGTTATTCAGTATATTTCGGGATCAAGAAATATAAATAGTGACCTAAACAAGGGTGACACAATCTATGCCTTGTGTTCAATAAAGATATTAGGACAAAGGAGTAATTGTACACATAGAAATTATCATGGAAAAGGTTTTGTCAGATCACTTGACATTCTTGTCACTTGGGTAGCAGTGATGTGTTGCTAGATACCGCTCACTGTTTATAATATTAAATATAAGATTTAATATTATTGCCAACGTTACAAGAACCTATAGGGTAACACACAATAGAATGGTCAAAAGGAGAAATATAAGATGGGGTGCGTTTAACAATTGAAGCTAATTAGTTAGCAGAAGCTGAGCTTACGGAAGCCCAATAATGATTGTTGATTTCGTTTAGCAAGGAGCTCTTTAAATAGAACTCTAGTGCTGAAATTCAGTGAGCACTTTTCGTGAAACCCTAAAGCTAAAACTACAACCCTTCTTTTCTCTCTAATCTCTGATTGTTTGGCTAGCACCGAGAACCAGAGGAAATCGTTCGTGTGGACGAGTAGAGGCTTTGCTTTCTTGCTTGGTTGTGATCGAAGAAATCGTTTCTGCACTACAAGAGGTAACAATTCCATAACTGATTCATGTCATATTCGTAATGATCCAAGGAAAGGAAATCGAAATTTTAAAATTCCGCTGCCTTTATCTGTGTCGATTTTCCTTCAGTGGTATTAGAGCGTTAATAATCTGCGTAGTGTGTTCAATCGCCGAATTTTAATTTAATTTATTTAATTATGAGGTGTTAATAATAATAAAAGGTGTTTTATTGTTGTTTTGTGAATGATTATGGCCTTAGTCTAATTATTTCTTTTACTTTGGATTTTTGAAAGACGGCCTACGTGTCGTGCCTCTCTCTTGAATTCTATATGCACAGTCTCTTCTCATCCAATCCCTCGTATGTAAAACGAGTTTCTTTATATGTAATGTAATTAGAATACAAGGAGGTAATAGGACTATTGACGTTGAATTAGCCCTGGAAGTCTAGCTTGGAGAAGCAAGGTCGTTTCTAGGATTAGTTTAGATTCTCTCATTGGCTTGAGAGAATCATAGCGTTAGGAGGCCATAATCATGTCACTTTTAATTTGTATAATTGTTATGCATGCTTGAATGATTGGAGTGTGAATATATATGATATATAAGCCGTGGTGAGGTGAGATCAAACTAAATAAAATCCTTCAAAATAATATATTAAGTTTAATGCTTTCCAAAAAAATAACACCCTTCAAGACTAATATCGAATGTGTGGGTTTGCCTTAGCGAAGCACATGTTCTATGTTTGTAAGTCGCGGTGCGGTAATATCATTTACCCGATTGTTATTCTATTGGGTTTAACTTAACTAAATTAATTTTAATATGATTAGAATAAATTTAGAAGCAAGAATTGGGAAATATCTATATGATAGATTAGAGTAAGAGTTACTTGCCCAATTGATGTGAAAGTTGTATAAGATGCAATTGGAAATGTTCCTACCTAAATAGCTGAGTTTTGGGGGATCAGCCCTAGCTGACTCAAAACAAGGTGAAATAAGGATTTCAACCCGCTAGAAAATCTTCCAACGGGATTTTCCGAATTAAATGTTTGAAGGTCATTAGATTTGAATAAAATAGTGGGAGCGTATTTAATTAAAGGCCAAATTAAATATGTTATTTTCATGATACTTATTTTGTATATTTTAAACTTGTAGATGGCATCTAACACTTCAAACAACATTTTGCGATCAATCCTTGATAAGGATAAGCTGAATGAAACAAATTTTTTAGACTGGCACCGAAACTTGAGGATTGTCCTCACACATGAGAAAAAACTGTATGTGCTTGATGAACCTCTTCCTGAGGAGGCACCAGCTGCAAATGCTCCCAGGGCTGAGAGAGATGCTTATAGTAAGCATGTCAATGATGCCGTGGAAGTCGCTTGCATCATGCTTGCAACTATGATCTCTGAGCTTCAGAAGCAACACGAGAACATAGCTGCGTACGATATGATCGAACACCTTAAGACTCTTTATGAAGAGCAAGCTAGGCATGAAAGGTATGATGTCTCCAAGGCCCTTTTTGGAACTAAGCTGTCAGAAGGAAGTCCTGTAGGACCTCATGTACTCAAGATGATTGGGTACGTTGAGAACCTCGCGCGATTGGGTTTACCCCTTGAGCAGGAACTTGCTATTGATCTTATCTTGCAATCGTTGCCAGAAAGCTTTAGCCATTTTGTCATGAATTTCCTCATGAATGGTATGGACAAAACTCTTCCACAGCTTGTAGCTATGTTAAGAACTGCTGAAAAGAACATGAAGGGAAAGGGAAAGACCATCTTGATGGTTAACAATGGAAAGTTCAAAAAGCATAAAAAGAAGCCTAAAAAGTTTAAGGGAAATGGCAAAGGCAAAGCAGTTGCTAAGCCATCAACCAAAGCTTTGAAGCCTACTGGAGGTGTGGCTAAGGAGGGCAAGTGCTTCACCTGCGGTAAGACTGGGCACTGGAAGCGCAACTACCCAAAATATCTGGAAGACAAAAAGAATGGAACGGTTGCTTCCACTTCTTCAGGTATTTTTGTTATAGAAATTAATATGTCTACTTCTACATCATGGGTATTAGATACTGGATGTGGTTCTCATATTTGTATTGATATGCAGGGGCTGAGAACGAGTAGAGCATTGGCGAAATGGGAGGTCGATCTACGAGTTGGCAATGGCGTAAAGGTTGCTGCTTTAGCTGTTGGAACTTATGAATTGACTTTACCTAGTGGTCTTTTAATTCAGTTAGAGAACTGTTATTTTGTACCTGCAATTAGCAGGGATATTATTTCCGTTTCTTGTTTAGACAAGTCTGGTTTTTCGTTTACAATAAAAGACAAATGTTGCTCTATTTATTTGGATAATATTCACTATGCTAATGCCATTATGAGTAATGGACTTTATATTCTTGATCTTGATATGCCAATCTATAACATAAATATGAAAAGGGTGAAACCTAATGAGTTGAATCCAACTTATCTTTGGCATTGTCGTTTAGGCCATATAAACGAAAATCGCATTTCCAAACTCCATAAAGATGGAATTTTGGACTCTTTTGATTTAGAATCATATGAGACATGTCGATCTTGTTTATTGGGAAAGATGACAAAGATCCCATTCACCGGAACAGGTGAAAGGTCTAGTGATCTTTTGGGACTCATACATACTGATGTATGTGGACCACTAAACACACCTGCTAGAGGAGGGTTTTATTACTTCAATACATTCACCGATGACTTTAGTAGATTTGGATATGTGTATCTAATGAAACATAAATCTGAATCATTTACTTTCTTGAAGGAATTTCAAAATGAAGTAGAAAACCAACTTGGCAAGAAAACCAAAATGCTTCGATCTGATCGAGGTGGGGAATATTTGAGCCAAGAGTTTCACGATCATCTAAAAGAGTGTGGGATCTTATCCCAACTCACACCTCCTGGAACACCACAATGGAATGGTGTTTCCGAAAGGAGAAATCGAACCTTGTTAGACATGGTCCGGTCTATGATGAGCAGGTACCAGTCTAATCCAGGCAACAGTCATTGGGTTGCTGTCAAGAACATCCTAAAGTACTTGAGAAGAACTAAGGATACTTTCTTGATCTATGGAGGTCAAGAAGAGCTCTCTGTAATTGGTTACACAGATGCTAGTTTTGAGACAGATCATGATGATTTCAAATCGCAATCTGGATATGTGTTTTGCTTAAACGGCGGTGTTGTGAGCTGGAAAAGTTCAAAGCAGGAAACAGTCGCTAATTCTACAATCGAGGCCGAGTATATTGCTGCATCTAATGCCGCAAAAGAAGCTGTTTGGATCAAGAAATTCATTTCTAATCTTGGTATAGTTCCAAGCATTGTCGATCCCATTGAATTACTATGTGATAACAATGGAGCAATCGCACAAGCTAAAGAGCCTAGATCTCACCAAAGATCCAAAGACATACTTAGGCGCTATCATCTCAGTCGAGAAATCATCGATAGAGGAGATGTGAAAATATGCAGAGTACCAACATCAGACAATGTTGTTGATCCACTGACTAAAGCTCTGACTCAGCAGAAGCATGATGGTCATACTAGATCTATGGGTATAGGTTTATGCCTGATTGGCTCTAGTGCTAGTGGGAGATTGTTGGTGTAAGCCCTAGAGGCCAATAGTTTATGTTAAACTTATCAAATGTATCATGACTTTTATTTCTAAATAAAATATGACGTTCTTTATTACACTTGTTATGAGATTAATAAAGTCCCTAGAATATTTGATTCCTGTGATGGAATATTAAGTGTGACTTAATCATGAGATTACATCAACAGAAAGAACACTATTCTTAAAAGTATCCGTAGTCAAACTTTAATATGAATTGGGATAATAATAAAGCATGGAGACTATTATGTATGTAGACTGATGACCATATCTCATAGGTCAAGAATATGAGATATTAAGTCTATATATAGGTATTAGGAGTAATATTTATACTGGATTGACCCATCGTGAGAATACTACATAGTATGTTATGAAATCGTCATAAGTTATTCTCATAATGATAATAGTGTATATCACTCTTAGACCTGAAACCACTGTGATCCCTAGATGTGGACTCAAGTGTTTTATTGCCATTCAAACGTTATCTGTAACAAGATAATTATAACGTTGGTTAATGGGCCCTCGACGAATCATGCTGAGGGACATGAGTGTCCTAGATGGGATTTGTCCCTCCTTGATAACAGGAAATATATCTTTAGGCCTCTTGATGAAATATGACTGGAAAAATGCATGGCCATGCCGAATTAAGTCAATATGAGATATTGGACTTATTCGTTATTCAGTATATTTCGAGATCAAGAAATATAAATATTGAGCTAAACAAGGGTGACGCAATCTATGCCTTGTGTTCAATAAAGATATTAGGACAAAGGAGTAATCGTACACAAAGAAATTATCATGGAAAAGGTTTCGTCAGATCACTTGACATTCTTGTCACTTGGGTAGCAGTGATGTGTTGCTAGATACCGCTCACTGTTTATAAAATTAAATATAAGATTTAATATTATTGCCAACGTTACAAGAACCTATAGGGTCACACACAATAGAACGGTCAAAAGGAGAAATATAAGATGGGGTGCATTTAGCAATTGAAGCTAATTAGTTAGCGGAAGCTGAGCTTACAGAAGCCCAATAATGATTACGGAAGCCTTTAGAACTACTTCACATTGATCCGTTTGGTCCTGTTGGCACATCATCAATCAATGGGAAGAAGTATGGATTGGTAATTGTTGATGATTACAGTAGGTGGACTTGGGTTAAATTCTTTGGAACCAAGAATGAAACATATGATGTGTTTAATATCTTCAGCAAACAAGTACAAACTGAAAATGAATTGAAAATTTTAAAAGTTAGAAGTGATCATGGTGGTGAATTTGGAAATGAACCCTTTGAAACTTTTTGTGAAGAACATAGAATTCTTCATGAGTTCTCTTCTCCTAGAACTCCACAACAAAATGGAGTTGTAGAGAGAAAGAACATATCTTTGCAAGAAATGGCTAGAACCATGATTCATGAATCTAACATTGCAAAGTACTTCTGGGCAGAAGCTGTTAACACATCATGTTATATTCAGAACAGAATCTATATTAGACCAATTATGAATAAAACAACATAAGAATTATTCAAAGGAAGAAAGCCAAGCATTTCTTATTTTCATCAGTTTGGATGTACATGTTACATTTTGAACAACAAAGTCTATCTAAAGAAATTTGATGCTAAGGCTCACAAGGGTATCTTTTTAGGATACTCTGAGAGATCTAAAGCATACAGAGTGTATAATTCTGAAACACATGTTGTTGAAGAATCAATGCACATCAGATTTGATGACAAGAAGCCTGATAATAAAATATCAGAGCTAGTTGAGAGTTTTACAGATATTCAGCTTTCAGAGGATACTTCAGAACCTGATCAGATTTCTGAGTCTGAAGAAAGTTCAGAAGCTGAAGATCTTCCAGAAGCTGAAAACCTCTCAGAAGCTGATACTCCTCCTGAAGCTAATCAAGATCAAGATGTTTCTCAACAAGGTCTTAATGAATCTCAAGAAGCATATCCACCCAGAAACACCTTCAAGTACAAGTCTTCACATCCTGAAGAGTTAATCATTGGAAACAAGGATAGTCCAAGAAAGACTAGATCAACATTCAGACAGAATGATTCTATGCTTGGATTACTGTCAATGATTGAGCCTACAAAAATTGATGAAGCACTTTCTGATGATGGATGGATTGTGGCTATGCAAGAAGAACTCAATCAGTTTCAAAGAAATGATGTTTGGGAGTTGGATGCAAAACCAAATCACAAGAACATTATTGGAACAAAATTGGTGTTCAAAAACAAGATGAATGAACAAGTGGAAGTAGTCAGAAACAAGGTAAGACTTGTTGCTCAAGGTTACAGTCAACAAGAAGGAATTGATTATACTGAAACTTTTGCTCCAGTTGTAAAATTGGAAGCAATAAGGTTACTTTTATCTTATGCAGTTAATCATGACATCATCTTATATCAAATGGATGTTAAGAGTGCATTTCTAAATGGAGTCATCTCTGAAGAAGTGTATGTCAAACAACCTCCTGGTTTTGAAGATTTAAAACATCCAGACTTTGTTTTTAAGATTAAGAAATCACTGTATGGTCTGAAACAAGCTCCCAGAGCTTGGTATGAGAGACTGAGTAATTTCTTACTTAAGAATGAGTTTGTAAGAGGATAAGTTGACACTACACTTTTCAGAAAGGCACTTAAGAAAGACATCTTAATTGTTTAAATCTATGTGGATGATATTATATTTGGTTCTACTAATGCCATTCTTTGCAAGGAATTCTCTAAGTTAATGCAGGATGTATTTGAAATGAGCATAATGGGAGAATTGAAGTTCTTTCTTGGAATTCAAATCAACCAGTGCAAAGATGGAGTGTATGTTCATCAATCAAGATATACAAAGGAGCTTCTGAAGAAGTTCAAGCTTGAGGATTGTAAATTGATGACAACACCAATGCATCCAACCTGCAACTTAAGCAAAGAACACACAGGCTCAAAGGTAGATCAGAAGCTGTACAAAGGTATGATTGGCTCTCTGTTATACTTAACAGCTTTCAGATCAGATATTTTATTCAATGTATGCTTATGTGCAAGATTCCAATCTGATCCTAGAGAATCTCATATAACTGCTGTCAAGAGAATCTTCAGGTATCTGAAAGGAACAACTAATCTTGGACTTCTTTATAAGAAATCCTTAGATTATAAGTTGGTTGGATTCTGTGATGCTGATTATGCTGGTGATAGGATTGAAAGAAAATCAATCAGTGGAAACTGACAATTCCTTGGTGAGAATCTGATATCCTGGGCCAGTAAAAGACAATCAACTATTGCATTGTCAACAGCAGAAGCAGAATACATTTCAGCTGCAAGTTGTTGCACACAACTACTCTGGATGAAACATCAGTTGAAGACTATCAGATTCATGAAAACAGTATTCCTATCTTTTGTGATAATACTGCTGCTATCTGTTTGTCTAAAAATCCTATTCTACATTCAAGATCCAAGCATATTAAAATTAAACATCATTTTATTAGATATTATGTTCAGAAGAGTGTTTTGGATATTCAATTCATTGATATTGATCATCAGTGGGCTGATATATTCACAAAACCCCTAGCAGAAGATAGATTTGATTTTATTAAAAAGAATCTGAACATGCATTTCATCTCTGAAAAATCTGCTTGACTCTGAATAGAAACTGAGAATCTGAAGTACATCAGAAGCTAAGACTTATCAGAAGCTCACTTTTGAGAGTCTGAAGAAAGTTCAGCTTCTGAAGCCATCAGAGTATGAGTTTCAGAATCTGAATTTTTAGCTTCTGATAAAACTCATTGTAAGTGGACACTTTAAATGTGGCCCACTAATGAGAGTGGATTTGAATAGTAGTCTGACACGTGGTCTGTAACTGTTGGGTAATAACTGCTGGGCTATGATGAATTGGTTTTGAAAGTTGTGATTAGCGCCCCCTATTGTCATTAATGTGCCGTTGTGATTAATTTTCTTGTCTGATTTAGTTTCTGAATCGTTTTGACAAAAACACTTAGTCACTATCACACGTTCACTTTCACATCTTACACATTCATCTTTCAGAACTAAAAACTCTTCCTTTTCAAATACCCCTTTAGAACCCTAAAATCTCAATCCTTCAGAATCAAATGGCTAGTTCGTCATCTTCATCTCAGAAACTCGCCATGGACGTACAATCTCAAGGAGCTACTTTCATCAAACCCAAAACCATGCATCTCAACAAGGAGGATTTACAACTTATTATTGAGAGTGCAGTAGATTTTGAGTCATTGGCTTTGAATGGGTGTGACATCTCAGAGTACGTGGACCATCAGCAATGGAGGCCATTTTTCAACATGCTAAATGGTCCATCTTACACAGAACTGATCAAAGACTTCTGGGTCAGAAGCGAAGTCTTTGATAAAGAAGAAGCCAGAAGGGAAGAAGCTGAGAAGGTTGCTGAGAATCCGGGATTGAAAGGGAAATCAAGAGCTGAAATGGGTTTGAAGCAGTTCAGTGGTACTGAAGTTAGGTCTTCTGTGTTGGGAATACCAGTGACTATCACTGAAGAGATAATATCAAAGGCTATTAGTGTCAAGAGAGGTGGTTTGTTTTAGATAAATACCAAGAAAACCAGCACCTGGGTTCCTCTGATCATACAAACTCTGTTTCTAGGGAGAGAGTCTGAGAAGGCAGTTGATATGAAAGCTGAGCACAAAGTTATGCACAAGTTGCTGCTACAATGCATAGTTCCCATTGTGCGCACCTCGTTTTTTTCCGTCGGGAAAAAGACGCGCAGATTCCTCCGAGGACGTCCGTAAACGCTCGGAGGTGCCTTTGTGAAGCCGCCACCAAAGTTTTTGTGTAAAGGGAACGTTGATAAACCCTTAAGTTTTTTTTTGTAAAGGGAAACGATAATAAAACCCTTTTGACGATGAGGATAAGGATTAGGTCATCGCAACCATTGTCGGGTTCGGGAGTCGGTTACGCGAGGGGAAGGTATTAGCACCCCTCACGTCCGTTGTACTCAACGGGAACCTTCTATTTGGTTAAAACTTGAATTGCTTTTTAATACTTTGCGTTCATGTTCATTTATGCTAAAATATAATAAGGGGGGGAAAGAGATAAAAACAAACGAAAGAAAGAAAAAAAAGTTTTTATTATTGTGCTTGACAAGATGTCGATCTTGCTCCTACGTATCTCCCGGTAGTCGGAGAATTCAAAGCATACGTAGTTCTTTGGTAGAAAAACGTATGTGTGTTGGTTGATTTTAATTGGACGATGTTTTAACCGAATTCTTGCGATTAAACGTTGCTTGTATGCTCGCACTTGGAGACTTATTAAGCGTTCGTTCGCGAACCACATTAGAATTGTTAAAAGGTACGTCCGTTAGGGTAGAGGGTTGAATTGGTCGCTATGGGACCAAGGGAGGTGCAATGGACTCATACAAGTCAAACATTGACCGAGTGGACTCCGAAGAGTCGGGCTATTGTTCGATTGATCCACTGAGATCAAGGACGGGTACAATGGACTCGGACGAGTCGAACATTGACCGAGTGGACTCCGACGAGTCGAGGGGTTGAGTCTAATGGCCAACGGGGGACCAAAAGGTTTGGATTGACCACAAGGGGCCAAGATTTGGTTTGGTTAGGGTTGTACATAATAAAAAAAGGAATGACGATTATCCGAGCGACGAGACATACGTCACGCATTCGTACAATCGGGGCGATGGAGAGACATACGTCACACCATCCCTTTTTCATTCATGTTTTTGGATTGAATTCTTTAGAAATCCCAAGGCATGTCAAAACATTTGGTTTGAAAACCCAAAATGGGAAGGTTTAGCAAATTTGCTAGAAAACGCGCAAGTTCGTCTCATTTTGCGAAAATGCGCACATCACCGGTGTATGTTCATTTTTGAGTTTTGAACATCATGAACAATATTTATTGTTCAAGTTTAGATTGAAAAGCTGAACATAGCTTGCTGGTTCATGTGGTTTTGAAAATTTGGGAACATAACTTGCTTTGCAAGCTATCCACAAAATGGTTATACGAACTTGTGATTTTGCCAAAATTATGCAAAAACCTTGTTATGATTTGAAGAACATAGGTTTGAAAACTCTTAGGTTCTGAGCTCTGGGGCTAGAACCTCAAAAATTGGTTGTTTGGACACAAAAACTCAGGTTCTGAGTTCTGTCATGGTCGCACTGCGACCATGACTTCGCACTGCGAAGCATGCGAAATTTTGGGTTCAGAAGCTGTTTCTGAACATTTGTTCAGAAACAACTTCTGAACACACTCAAGACCTTATATATGGGTGAAAAGCTTTGAGTTTTTGGGGTGAAAAAGGTTGTACAAACCAATTTTGATGTTTTGAAAACCTTGGGATTTCTTTGAAATTCAAAAGGGGTTTTTTAGGACAAAGAGTTTTTGAGCCAAAATAGCTATGCAAACACAATTAGATATGCAAGATAAAGAGCTTAGTAACTTACAGAACTCCTCAGCAAAGCTCCAGCTGCACTTGATTTGTATTGATTGAAGACTTTCACAAAGGTTTTGAATATTGGTGAAGGCTTTGAACTTTTGAAAGCTTTGTGTAGATTGGCTTTTTCTGGTTATTTGTGGAGATTTGTAGGTTGAAATGAGTAGAGTTTCTGCTCTTTGAGTGTTGTGTTTTCTGTCTAATTGTGAGTGTGTGTATCCTTGGGCATTGCCTTGTATTTATAGGCCAAAATCAAATCTTTGTCATCATTACACAATCCCTTGATTCAGCTGATTTGTGGCCAAGATCAAGCTGAATCCCTTTGCATTAAATGCTAATGGATAGAGGCAACCCTGCCTTGTGCCAAGGGGCAAGATCCAGCTTGATTTCAGCCACAAATTCAACTTATTCTAGAAGGTAATGATGAAGAACAAAGCTGATTTGCACATGACTAATGCTTGGGGATCAATCCTTGCAATCTCAATGGTTGGTCAATAAAAACGTGCACTGTATTGTGCAGAGATTGAGGGATGAAAAGGCTGAAATTGGCTGGTGTGAGAGGGTGAAAAGCTGCTGCAAAACAGAGTAGGCACTCATGGCTTTTCAAGTGAGAAAATCCAGCTGGTTTGACTGGTTTTTGGGGCAGCAAGCAGGAGGAAAGTCCTCAAGCAGGTGGCTGGCAACCTTGTGGTGGTTAGCAGGTCACCTGGGAGGGGCTAGAGCTGCCCAAGGGCAAGCCCACTTGCTTGTCACATGCTAGGTTGGAAGAAAAAGCTTCTAACCTTGGCATTAATGGCAAGTCCTTCAACTCTGGCTTTGCTTGGCCCAACTGGCCATGAATGCTACTTAAAATAATTATGGAAGTGATGTGCAACAAAATCTGGAATTAAATCCAAGAAACCAAAAATCTGCAGAAAAATCGCAGACTTCGCAGTGCGAAGTGAGCTTCGCATTGCGAAGTTCTTAATTTTGAAAAGTTGACTTTTCTGTTGACTTTTGTTGACTTTTGACTTTTTCCCCTCTTTGATTTTTTTTTGATTTTTGGTTTTAAAATGCGTAGGACAAAATTAGGGTACTACAGCTGCCCCTACTTAATTGTGTCTTCGCATAGAGTGCGTGAGTGCCGAGGGCATCTCATGAACTCTTTGCGGAGATCAATTAAGTAAAAAGAAAAAGAAGGACCCGAATTTTGTCCTTCGCGAAATGCAAATGCAATAGTTGGTAGGGGTTGATCGTATCCAGCCGCTAACACTGGAGGTAGATCCACTGGGGAATGAAGGTAATCTTATCTAGGCACTGTCACTAGAGGCCGATTCCTGAGGGTGGTGTTTTACTCTAGGCACTGTCACTAGAGGTGGAACATTGATGGAGGTGATCTACTCTAGGAATTGCTTCTAGAGGTGGAACAATGAGATAAGTGATCTACTCTAGGAATTGCTTCTAGAGGTCGATACCTAAGCTAGGTGATCTTATTCAGGTACTGCTTCTGAATATCGATTCCTAACGAGCTGTGATCTTATTCAGGAACTGCTTCTGAATGTCGATACACTGGGGGAGGTGATCTACTCTAGGAATTGCTTCTAGAGGTCGAACAATGAGGTAGGTGATCTACTCTAGGAATTGCTTCTAGAGGTCGATACCTAAGCTAGGTGATCTTATTCAGGTACTGCTTCTGAATATCGATTCCTAACGAGCTGCGGTCTTACCCTAAATAGGTGCCCCTGGTTGAATGTTGATGGATGCTGGTGAATATGTGATACTCACTGGAGGATCCTTGTTAAGGATGCGTGTTTTATGAAATGAAATGCATATGTATGAATGGTTTTAAATATGCATGCATGAAATGAAATAATGTTGGTTGGGTGCCGAGCTGAGTCGGTCTTTGTTTGTGGGTGTGTTCACGACAGTTGGGCTTTCTTTTTTTGTTTTTTGGTTGGTCGGTTTGGAAGGACGAAATCCTTTGCCTACATACCCAAATGGGATCAAAACCGGTGTAGTTCGAGCCTAAGCCCGAAAATTTGTGTTTTTGCCAATAATGATTGGACTTTTGTTTGGGGTTGAGACCCCCTGGGGAGTATCAATGAGGTTTGGCTTTTGGGGATAAAGGATCATTTTGGAAGCATGATCGATATCCAGCCTTGTTTGGTGTTTGGATGTTTAGGGTGTTTATTGGGGAATTCTGTTCCGCTTGACCCTTGGGGTTGATGAAACAAGATTAGGTCGGCAAGGTAAAAAGTGGACCAGTACTAACATTCGGTAATCCTTACAGGGATAAACTCTCAGGGGATACATTTAAATACGGACAGGGTAATACCGCAATAATTGATAAGGAATGAATACCTCGTAGGGATTGTTAACCCGCTGTGTAAATCGTGCTAAACCGCTGAGGAGCATGACTGATGGTTCCTTTGGGAGACGCTTGTGCTCTGGTTAATCAGCCTTGCTTGAATGGTTACTTCGGGCTCCTGATTTGATGGGGAATTTCCCTTTTGATTCACCGGCGACCAGAAATCCCTTTAGCAATTAACCGTGCTTGGCCTGCGAGGCTTATCTGCTCTATGGATAGATTTTGATGCACGTTTTTTTTTTTTTTTTTTTAAGTATTCACAATTTAGAGAAAAGGTGCTTGGTATTACTTATTCAAAACATAAAAGATTCCACGTAAAAAAAAAAAATTTGTTTTGGAAATATATATACTATCATAGATGGAAATTTCGACAAAAGTAAAAGATTTCGCTTGGGAAGAATTTCGTTAATGGGGAAGTAACTTGCCCCAAAGGTGTTCGGGATTGCTGATGCATCAGCCGATTGGGCCCTTTGGTTGAATGTTTGAGGATCGTAAAAGGCAATTGGGCCCTTTGTGAGTTGCGGGGAGAGTACCAAATATGGCTGGACTCTGAATGATTTGTGCAGCGGGTGCAAACAGGTTTTGGTTTAAAATCGTGGGTGGAGATGGAAATTGGTCTTTATTGTTGGTTGCCGAGCGAGGTCGGGCTTTTTGGTTTTGGTTGCCGAGCGAGGTCGGGCTTTTTGACTTTGGTTGCCGAGCGAGGTCGGGCTTTTTTGGTTTTGGTTGCCGAGCGAGGTCGGGCTTTTTGGTTTTGGTGGATTCATATGAAATTTGCACACGCAAATTTATGCCTCCTATTATTCTGAGATTGTACTGAAAAAGTCGAAATAAGCATCACACAAAAAATCATATCGTACAGTTCAAATTAATAACATGCTTATTAATGAACCAACCTATCACTCATTTAAGTAAATAAACAAATTGAATATTAATGGTGAGGGGTTATGAACACTCATCCGGCAATTTTGCTAACATTCCGATCGAGTTATATGTCCATCCAATTATTGTTTCTTAAAAACATGAAAGCATTGATCAAAAGGTCTTTAAGGGTTGTAATTTGGCTGGGCTACAAAAGAAATGTCATATGTGGGGGAATTGAATTCAAATGGCCAAACAAAAGGGAACATTCTTTCTAACCTACCCCTTTCTTTGTTTAAATCACCATTTTGGTGATCCACAAATACTCTCCTTTTGATCTTGCCAACTCTTGGGTTTTATCGATCTTCTTTTTCTTTCCTCTTCTCTCTCTTTTTTTTCTTTTTCTTGGTTTGCTTTGCTTTTCTTTCCTTCTTTTTTTTCTTTGGTCGTCAAGATCATTTAAGAAATTCAACATTGTTTGACTTTCACAACCCTCCCCCTTTTTTTTTGCTTCGGTACGATACCCTAATTGAATGTTCCCTCCTCTCTTGGCAAGGGACATTAATCATGATGTTTTAAGGGTTCAAAAATCGAAAGGAAAATATCAGAATTTAGTGATGTTTTAACTATGAACTGAAAATATATTTTTTACAAACTCCGGCAATCTCATTAAGCAGTTGAGCTTATGAAAGTTGGCAGTTCATAGTCAAAAATTCTGATTTGTTAGGCTCAAAGGGTTTTAACAAATGCTCACTTCTCACAGGGTGGGCTATTTGTGGTTGATTGTTTTCTCTCTTTTTCAAACAAATGCCTTGATCATGTCAATACTTTTATGCAATTAAAATCAAAATTCAGATTTAACATAAAAAGATCGAGCTAAACAAAAATGTCGATCTCCTGCATATGTATTATGATATCTTTGGGGATTCCTCACATCTGGCTGGTTCTAAATGGTTCATAGAACAAACATATTAAATAACATGAATTGCATGGTATAATTTAGTATGGAATATACATTCTCCTTTCAAATATTAATCAGGGAAAGAAATAGGAAACATGCATTTTTGCTTTGCGAAAATTAACCACATTTATCATTACCATTCGTTTATGGTTAAAACTTTGGCTTATTCGGTTGCGGAAAGTTTTGTCGAATTTGCATTACCAATGATAGATAACAAAAAATTTCAATATTCACACATATTAATAAATAGGCATGATTATGATGCAAATGCTAAGTAATAAAAACAAAGGTACTCGAATAATAAAGCGAGAGTATTAATATAGCTACAAAGTATCAAACAAAAAGGAAACTCTAAAAGTGTACGAAAAAGATGACATAAACATGATCAACAAAATATGAGAAGTCATAAAAAAAGGTCACTCAAGGCGTGAAAGCCTCATCATCCTCGGTCTCCTCATCCTCGTCCTCCTCGTCCTCATCCTCCTCATCACCTCCTCCCTGGCCTCCGGCCGCTGTACCACTGCCTCCAGCCTCTGCATGCTCTGGCCTATCCCCGGGCCAACGACCATGAGCCGCGAACATCTGGGATGTCGGTATCTGATCATCAGGATCTGTCGGCCTCCCTAACTGCCTCTGTAGACGATACATGGAATCATGCATCATAGTCATGTATCGATGGGAGGAGGCATTCTGCTCTAATATGAAAGTGCAAGTGCGACAATCCCCTGATGCTGGTGGAGGTCTAGGCCGTGGCTGCTGTGCCCTCGCTCTCCGTCCCGTGCAGTGCCTAGAGATGTACTCGTCCGTAATGGGGTTCTTAATGGTTTCGGACACCTGGGGAGGGATAACTACGCGGGCGTCCCGGCAGAGTCCCATGATAAGACCCGGGAAAGCAAGTGGGCACATCTTCTTGGCCGGTGGCTTGATGCCACTCTCGACCACTATCTTAATCTCCTGGCAAATGGCCCTGGCCACATCTACTTGCTTACCGGTGAGGATATAGTAGATAAGGGGGGTAACATCCATGGTGGTGGAGGAGGTATGGCTTTTAGGTTTTATGTTGTGGACAATGAGGTGGAAAATGACCTGGGCATAGGTGGTAAGGTTGCCCCTGAGGGCCTTTGTGGGTTGCCCTGCTGCATTAAGCTCATAACTCTTTCCGGATTGGAAAATGGTTTGAGCGTAGAGATCGTGGTTCCAATTACCACGATTCTGGTGCTTATGGAAAGCACACAGCTCATCATCCTCCAATTGGAAAGGGTTTCGGAGATAGGTATTGATGGCGTCGCGATCGAATCGAATGATCCGACCACGCACCATGGTCTGGTACGTAAACTCCCCCTCTGGATCCACGGGAATGGCGTTTGCATAGAATTCCCGGATTATGTCATAGTTGAGGTTAAGGGGAGGGTTTACCAAAACTCCCCATTGGCGATGGTTTATTAATCGGGCCAACTCCCTCCAAGGGCCCCTGTCACTTATTATGAACTGTCTCTCTGGCCAGAAGGTCCTGCCAAGAAGCTCTTCATATCTCTCCTGGTTCCTAAGACTTAGGAAGCGTGAGGCATCAAAACCCCCTTGTGGTCTCGATCCGGATGCCTCACCCCTTGAGCGTTTCCCAATTGGTCTTGGTGCCATCTGCAAGGAAAAGGGCAAAGTCAGCATGATCGTAAGTGATTAAAAGTGATATGAGGTGAAATGAATGGGATTGGAAGGCATAAATAATGAAAACATGTGTTCTGTTTCTGCTACAGTCGCACTGCGAACACATGGTCGCAGTGCGAAGCCATGCGAAAATTCTGGGCTGCCCAGAAAGATGGGTCGCAGTGCGAAGTTCATCTTTGCTCTGCGACCCTGACAGAACAAATCCATAAAATCCCTGGGTAACTACCCTATACTCTTAAACTAAACTCTAAACAAAGCCTGTTAGATGAATGATTAAGGATAAATGCATGGGTAATGTTTACAACTAACATGGCAACTTGCTTTGATCAAATTTCTATAAAATGGGTAGAGTGTATTTCGTGTAAGATTACTCGCAAATGGGAAAGGAAATGAGCCTACTTTAACTACCCATGACATACATTTATTAGATTGTAACTTATTCCTAGCATGGCAAGAAAAAAACAGGAACTAATTACAATTCTTAAACCCTAAAATGGAAGTTTAAAAGTTTTAGCCAAAACCTAAAACCCATAACACGAATCAGAAATAAAGTAGGATAGAGAAGATGAATCGTACCTTGCTGCTTGCAGATAAGAGTGATTTTTACTTGGATTAGAAAAGAAGAAGAAAAATGGAAAAATGGGTATGATTTTTTGTTTTTGAAGAGTTGTTTTTTGTGAGGAAAAGAAAAGCTGTTTTTTGGTTATACAAGTTTAATAATAAAATAACTATTAGACAAAAGATAGTGGAAATAAGTGGTTGGAGGGAGTTAATGCTGGCTAGTGACTTTTGAAATCTGGGCTGACAAAATTCGCAGGCTTCGCACTGCGAAGTAAGTTTGCTCTGCGAACCTCAAAAACAACTTCGCAGTGCGAATATACCCTTGCTCTGCGAAGTGCTCGAATTTTTAAAAAGAAACTCCCTCTCAACACAAAGGTCCACTATAATTATGCATATTAAATAACAAGTAAATAAATGCTGATTGCCCCCTGATGGGAAAACAAAATACAAAGTAACAAGCATGAGTGAAGGGAATGGGTGGCGTGCAAGGGTGTGATAGGTAGGTTCAGAATTCCCCTATCCTCACATGTAGGCTCTAAATTGGGAAATCTCCTAAGAAGAGGTCCTTAGAGTCATAGACCTCACATGGAATTAGGGTTGTCTATGGACATACGTCGACATGACTTCAATTAATTCCACGTGAAAATCTCATCTAAGCGGGGTTGGACATCCCACCTCACGGACATACGTCAACGCGGGCTTCCGCACACAACCTCCTTCTAACTTAGTGTTTTTCTCAAGCTCGGGTAGAGAGCCTCACACGTCCGGCATTAACCCGAACAATGTGGAGTAACATCACTCAAGTAACCCCCACATTTGATATATAATATGAATATAAAGCAAATAAAGCAAATATAAACATAAAGCATAAATATAACATGCATGAATAAAATAAATAAACATGGCACGCAAAGAAAATAAAGCAATTGTTTTTAACCCAAATAGGTTAGGCTTGACTCGCTAGTGGGAACAGGGTCCCCAGTGAAGTCGCCAGCTGTGCGCACCTCGTTTTTTTCCGTCGGGAAAAAGACGCGCAGATTCCTCCGAGGACGTCCGTAAACGCTCGGAGGTGCCTTTGTGAAGCCGCCACCAAAGTTTTTGTGTAAAGGGAACGTTGATAAACCCTTAAGTTTTTTTTTGTAAAGGGAAACGATAATAAAACCCTTTTGACGATGAGGATAAGGATTAGGTCATCGCAACCATTGTCGGGTTCGGGAGTCGGTTACGCGAGGGGAAGGTATTAGCACCCCTCACGTCCGTTGTACTCAACGGGAACCTTCTATTTGGTTAAAACTTGAATTGCTTTTTAATACTTTGCGTTCATGTTCATTTATGCTAAAATATAATAAGGGGGGGAAAGAGATAAAAACAAACGAAAGAAAGAAAAAAAAGTTTTTATTATTGTGCTTGACAAGATGTCGATCTTGCTCCTACGTATCTCCCGGTAGTCGGAGAATTCAAAGCATACGTAGTTCTTTGGTAGAAAAACGTATGTGTGTTGGTTGATTTTAATTGGACGATGTTTTAACCGAATTCTTGCGATTAAACGTTGCTTGTATGCTCGCACTTGGAGACTTATTAAGCGTTCGTTCGCGAACCACATTAGAATTGTTAAAAGGTACGTCCGTTAGGGTAGAGGGTTGAATTGGTCGCTATGGGACCAAGGGAGGTGCAATGGACTCATACAAGTCAAACATTGACCGAGTGGACTCCGAAGAGTCGGGCTATTGTTCGATTGATCCACTGAGATCAAGGACGGGTACAATGGACTCGGACGAGTCGAACATTGACCGAGTGGACTCCGACGAGTCGAGGGGTTGAGTCTAATGGCCAACGGGGGACCAAAAGGTTTGGATTGACCACAAGGGGCCAAGATTTGGTTTGGTTAGGGTTGTACATAATAAAAAAAGGAATGACGATTATCCGAGCGACGAGACATACGTCACGCATTCGTACAATCGGGGCGATGGAGAGACATACGTCACACCATCCCTTTTTCATTCATGTTTTTGGATTGAATTCTTTAGAAATCCCAAGGCATGTCAAAACATTTGGTTTGAAAACCCAAAATGGGAAGGTTTAGCAAATTTGCTAGAAAACGCGCAAGTTCGTCTCATTTTGCGAAAATGCGCACATCACCGGTGTATGTTCATTTTTGAGTTTTGAACATCATGAACAATATTTATTGTTCAAGTTTAGATTGAAAAGCTGAACATAGCTTGCTGGTTCATGTGGTTTTGAAAATTTGGGAACATAACTTGCTTTGCAAGCTATCCACAAAATGGTTATACGAACTTGTGATTTTGCCAAAATTATGCAAAAACCTTGTTATGATTTGAAGAACATAGGTTTGAAAACTCTTAGGTTCTGAGCTCTGGGGCTAGAACCTCAAAAATTGGTTGTTTGGACACAAAAACTCAGGTTCTGAGTTCTGTCATGGTCGCACTGCGACCATGACTTCGCACTGCGAAGCATGCGAAATTTTGGGTTCAGAAGCTGTTTCTGAACATTTGTTCAGAAACAACTTCTGAACACACTCAAGACCTTATATATGGGTGAAAAGCTTTGAGTTTTTGGGGTGAAAAAGGTTGTACAAACCAATTTTGATGTTTTGAAAACCTTGGGATTTCTTTGAAATTCAAAAGGGGTTTTTTAGGACAAAGAGTTTTTGAGCCAAAATAGCTATGCAAACACAATTAGATATGCAAGATAAAGAGCTTAGTAACTTACAGAACTCCTCAGCAAAGCTCCAGCTGCACTTGATTTGTATTGATTGAAGACTTTCACAAAGGTTTTGAATATTGGTGAAGGCTTTGAACTTTTGAAAGCTTTGTGTAGATTGGCTTTTTCTGGTTATTTGTGGAGATTTGTAGGTTGAAATGAGTAGAGTTTCTGCTCTTTGAGTGTTGTGTTTTCTGTCTAATTGTGAGTGTGTGTATCCTTGGGCATTGCCTTGTATTTATAGGCCAAAATCAAATCTTTGTCATCATTACACAATCCCTTGATTCAGCTGATTTGTGGCCAAGATCAAGCTGAATCCCTTTGCATTAAATGCTAATGGATAGAGGCAACCCTGCCTTGTGCCAAGGGGCAAGATCCAGCTTGATTTCAGCCACAAATTCAACTTATTCTAGAAGGTAATGATGAAGAACAAAGCTGATTTGCACATGACTAATGCTTGGGGATCAATCCTTGCAATCTCAATGGTTGGTCAATAAAAACGTGCACTGTATTGTGCAGAGATTGAGGGATGAAAAGGCTGAAATTGGCTGGTGTGAGAGGGTGAAAAGCTGCTGCAAAACAGAGTAGGCACTCATGGCTTTTCAAGTGAGAAAATCCAGCTGGTTTGACTGGTTTTTGGGGCAGCAAGCAGGAGGAAAGTCCTCAAGCAGGTGGCTGGCAACCTTGTGGTGGTTAGCAGGTCACCTGGGAGGGGCTAGAGCTGCCCAAGGGCAAGCCCACTTGCTTGTCACATGCTAGGTTGGAAGAAAAAGCTTCTAACCTTGGCATTAATGGCAAGTCCTTCAACTCTGGCTTTGCTTGGCCCAACTGGCCATGAATGCTACTTAAAATAATTATGGAAGTGATGTGCAACAAAATCTGGAATTAAATCCAAGAAACCAAAAATCTGCAGAAAAATCGCAGACTTCGCAGTGCGAAGTGAGCTTCGCATTGCGAAGTTCTTAATTTTGAAAAGTTGACTTTTCTGTTGACTTTTGTTGACTTTTGACTTTTTCCCCTCTTTGATTTTTTTTTGATTTTTGGTTTTAAAATGCGTAGGACAAAATTAGGGTACTACACCCATATCAGGAGGATCAGACTACAAGTCCTGGGACCTAATGCACATGCTGACCTGGTGGTATTTGAAGAGACCAGTCAACTTGGCAGCATACATTTTCAACCATCTCTGCACTTCCATCAGAGAGAGTATAAAATGAAAGGTTCAAGTTCCATACACCAGACTCTTGTCTGAAATCTTTCACCAAGCAAAGCTAGTTGAGAATCTGAAAGCTCTTGGAGTTGGATCAGACTCAGAACTTGGAGTCTGCAGTGGTGCAATGATTTCTGGAACAACCTTGGGTCATATAAAGATCATTCCCAAGAAAGAGGTGATAACTTCTAAACAAGACTTGCAATTCAGAATGGGACATTCTGAATATCTAGATGACTTCCATTCCATCTCAAAGGAAGATCCTCATAAAGTGTTGGCACACTTTGTTGCACAACACTTCAAGGAAACAAGAGTTGCTATCACATGGGATATGATCCTAGACAGACCAAATGAACCCTGGAAGGCAGTGAAGAAGAGGCAACATTCTTCAAAACCTGAACAACCTGAACAGTCTGAACCTGTGAAGAAGACTAAAGTTTAGAAGCCTGTTCAAAAACCAGCTGTCAAGACTAAAGTGTCTGAAGCTGTGGTGGAATCTGAAGAATTGGATCAAGTGGAAATCCTTCCCAATAGAACAAGGATCAAGGTGGCAAGGAAAGCAAGGTTAGAAGCTGAAGGAGCTTCTGAACCTAAGAAAAGGAAGCTCAGGAAGATGATTGTTGAATCTGATGAACAAGAAGAAGTTCAGATGACACATGAAGAAGAGACTGCAGAACTAAACAGGATCAAGGACATTTTGAGGCAAATGGCTATTGAAAAGGGTACTCTACCTGATGTTCAGGAAGCTGTTGAGGAAGAGCCTCTGATTAGGAAGAGAAAGATTGTAGTAAGTGCATCTGAAGCACAAGTGGCAAGCAAAATGAAGGAAGACCTGGAGAAGGCTGTCAGATTAACTAAGGAACTGGAGCATTTAATAGTCTCAAGAGCAAGGGAAATTCTTTCTTCTCATCTGGAGATGAAGAGAGAAAGTACCTCTGAAGCAAATCAGTTAGAACCTGCTTCAGAATCTGTTGAGAAAGGTAATGCTGCAAACTTAGCCTCCTTAAATTTAAATTCTGATGATGTTCTTGACCTAACCACTCAACCAGAAAACGCCACATCCAAACATTCATCAGCCCCTACAAACTGGCCACAACAGGATTCATTCAATCCTGAACCTTCCCTCATGAGTGAACTTAAGACCAAAGACTTTTCAGATGCTCTCAACAAGAAAAGAGCACACATTCTTTCTGAAAGAGATCTCTCTGACAGAGAAGAAGCTACTTCTGATCCTAGTGAGACAGCTAATCAGTCATCCCCTCCTACTTCACCTAAAACTATAGCTTCACCTAAACCATCCAATATACCTGAACAACCTTTAGACATACCATCTCTCTAAACCTGCTTACCTGGTGAGATACCAAACCTTGAGAGAACTTACCAACCCCAAACTGAAGCCTTTGTCACCAGGATCATAAAAAGTAGAATTCTGAGTGATTCTGGTGGTATACCTCAATCCTGCATCCTAATTGTACCCTCCTTCAGTTCCAGTTCCTCATCTTCCTTAGAAGAACTGGAAAAACACTTAGGTGGTGAGTTTCCCTCTAAACCAACCTCAACCATCCCCTCTGAATCATCTCATTATACCATCCAACCTATTGCCACTTCTGATGCTGACTCAGTATCAGAAGCTGAACCAATAATTGCTCAACCTATTCAATTTGCCAAACATGAAGGCTCTGATGTTCTTCTCCTATGTGGAGCATCAGAATCTGACCTACCTACATGAGAATCTGACCTTCAAACATCAGACCCTAAACCTGCCTCTAATGCAAACCTGATCAATGTTTCAGAACTTCATACTGAAACCTCTGATCAGATTGTATCAGAATCAATCCAAACACCTAAATCACCCAGTTATCAAAATATTGCCCAAACACCAAACCATTCATCAGATTTGAATTTAAAAGAGGTTTGCATCAATATCTTCAAAAGCTTAGAAGAGCTGGTGCTTGCTAGGCGGCATCCCATTCATGAAGTCAACTATGTGGAGAAGTGGAATAAGCTGAGATACCCAGTCAACAATACCCTGGACACTCTACAGTTTGTCTCTGTAGTGTCTCAGCATGAGGCACTTCAGATATGGTTGTCTAATGTAGTCAGAAGCATGGAGACTGTGGAACTCAAAAAAAAATACTTCAAGACTGATTGAATGTGAAACTTCTTCAGGAGTGGTAAATGCTGACAATTCTGATTTAATGGAAATTCCTGAGATTCTGAAGTATGGTCTTCAGAACTCACTCTTAGGAAAGTTTGTTTAGCAACCACTAGATCCTGACAACTTGAAGCTGGACTTGGATGAGCCTATCATGAAGCACATGTTTGAACAAGTTCAAGTGGAGCTGGTAGCACAAAGAGCTAGACAAGATGCTTTGGAAAGCAAGATTCAAGAGCTGAGTGCAAAACAAGACATCATGGCTACTCAACAAACTCAGATTCTGGCTAGTCAAGATGAGATGAAGACTGGAATTTGTGCTATCTTGGAGCTTCTGAAGAAACCTCTCCAACCTTAGATGCACACATAGTTTTCATTGTCTTTTGTCCTGAATATTATCTTGTTTATTTGTATTAAACTCTGAATGCTTATCTGTCCATGATATTTTATTTGCTTCTGATTGCTTGTCTGGCTGTTTATTTTTGAATTTTTTATCTCACTTCTGAACTCTCTTTTGTTCTAAATTCTACATTTTTTTTGTTGATGACAAAAGGGGGAGTAAGTTACAAGTATTTCAGGCTCTGAGCCAAGTCAGAATAAGTTAATTTTTGAAAATTAATTAACTTAGGAGAACATCTTCTCATCTCTTAGCCTCTGATTATATTTCTGTGAGATAATTCTGAGTGATTTTTCACCTTTTTGATTTAAATTGAATTTAATTAACCTGGATAAGACTCAGAGGGAGCTTACAAACCTCAGACCCTAAAGTCAACTTGTTAATTAAATTAACAACAATTTTCTATTAATACTTGTGTTTGTCATCATCAAAAACGGGGAGATTGTTGGAATAAAATGTATGAACAAGTCCCTTTTGAGTTTTGATGATAACAAGGTGTTAAAAAGAAAATTGGATATGCTAATGCTTGTTCTAAGTGTGCAGAACCATACATTTAAATCATGTATCTAATAGTGGTTCTGAAAGATCAAGTTAAAAGCAAATGAACAAAATGAAGCTTGAGTATCAAGTCAGAATCTGAAGACATTCAGGATCCAAAAGCATCAGACGCTGAAGTCCGGAGTCTGAAGTCAGAAGTCTGAAGGAGAATCAGAAGTCAACTATTGTCACTGTCAAAAGGACATAGTACGACCACGACCTCTACAACAACCTCAGAGTCAGAGCGTGCTCTGAAACATTGTCTCCTTGGACGAAACATTTGATCCATATTCAGCAAAGGATTCAAACGTTATTCTTCTTGGTACGCATACCAAATCAAGGAACAAATCAACGTTGGATCAAGCTTCAACTTAAACGACTCTTTTGATGAACTGGCACATATTTTGGCATCTTCTCAACGTCTCTCTATCCCTCTATAAAAGGACTGAAGACTTGAAGAAATAAAACAACAAGACTCTACAATTTTGAAAGTGTCATTACTCTACCAAATTCACTAGCATCAAACACTTAGAAATTCTTACAAACTTTTATATCTTAGAATTTCTTAAGACTAGAGTCCAAACACTGTGTTGTATTTTGTAAACACCTCTGATAGTATATCAAGTGTTCATTCAAACTATATTCTTGTAATCTTAGTTTGTCAGAAGTCTCTTGCTTGTGTGTTTGAGCAATTAGGAAGTCTCTTGAAGTTGTTCTTGAGCGCTGTGAAGTCTCTTGCTTGTGTGCTTGAGCATTTGTATTCTGTTGATTATAGTGAAAAATCTCTTGTAAGTGACAAGGGGACTGGACTACTTCCGGGTTGTGGAAGGAACCAAGATAATTGCTTGTGTCCTCTCTTTCTCTCTCTCATTTTATCTTTATCCGTTGCGTCTGAACTCTGAATTTGAAGAATTCAACCAAACCAGGTAATATCCCCAACAACTCAGCGAATTTGAAAATTTTGTCGTTGTGAGACAATTTATCTAACATCTTGTTTAACATGTTTAAATCTTCATTTTCTTCTTGAATTTCTTCCATCACCTCATAATTATTGCCTTCAACCTTGATCATACTGCACACATCGTTCTTAGAATTATAGCATGTGTTTCCCAAGAAACCTTCTTTCGGGATCACAACTACTTGTTGAGAGCTAACCTATCTACCCTTTGAGATTCTTGATTGAGGTTTCATTGTTCTTTTGAGCTGTGTTCTGGATCACCTTCAGTTCCTACAAACTATGTTAAGTAACCACCATAAACTAACTTAACATCTCTTCTAGAGGAGATGGCTTCCGTTGTTGAGTAGCTGGAGCATTCTAAATTGCTCGTTGGGATGGATTAAGAGCAAATTTGTTGCTCCATTTGAGGCTTGGGTGATTCCTTTAATTGTTGTTGTAAGTGTTAAAGAACGAGTGACCTCTCTTATAGTTCCCATGAAGTTGGCCTCCTATTTTTTCTCTTCAGCTAACCCTTCTCCTTGCTCATATGGTGTAATCCCTGCTTCACACACAACAACTTCTGTTGTTGGTGCTTTTGATTGAGCCACCATCAATTGTTTAGTCATTGCTTTGAATTGGTTTACCATTAGGTTGTGGCTTTTCATCAAAGCACTGTCAGTATCAAGCTTCAAAATTCCTCGCTTCTTAGCATTCTTTTCCTTATGATTTTTATACTCATTATGCGCCAGATTTTCAACAAGGTCTTTGTCTTCCTCTTCTGACTTGGTTTTCATGGTGCCTTCAACTAAGGCATCTAAAAGCATACATGTTTGTCCCTCGAGTCCTTCTATAAAAATCTAAACTTGATTTAGTTCATAAATTTCATCGCATGTGCACCGTTTGAGTAGTAATTTAAAGCGCTTACATCATATAGAAATTCCTCATCACCTTGCTCAAAATGGTTATCTCAACATGCTTTACCATGAACTTAGTGACTAGAAAGAACCGCTCCAGAAATTTCTCTTCCAGCTCATCCCAATTTTCAATAGTTCCACTTGTTAGAGCTATCATCCAATATGTATCCCTTCTGATGAATGACATTGACAAACTATTACATCTTTTTAATGTTGGAATATTTTATTATTTAATTATATTCCAATATCATTATGTGGACAAATATCGTAATAATAATTATATTAGCTATTTATTAATTGTGAGCCTTAATTGATTAGTGATCAAATTAAGTAATAAGGCTATTAAATTTCTAATTGGATAATTAATTAAATATTTAATTAGTTGATATGGACTCAATGAGTGGATGTCTGGATGGCTCATTAACGGAATAATGGGAAACCCTAATGGTCATCCAATATAAAAGAGGCTATGGTGCCCAATACACCGTACACGGCAAACTCTCTCTTCTCCCCATCTGAAGAGAACTTGAGGCATAAAGGTACCGGTTGAGGAAGAACCAAATAAGCCGCCGCTAACCTTTTGTTATATTTTCATATCAGATCACCTCCTCTCTGTTTCTCTGTTTCTGACCGTTGCTGTTGGGAGGTTGCCATGAAAGCTTCTTTCAGGTATTCCTAATACCCTAATTCTTAATATCCTTGATAAATCAAACATGTCGTAGATCCATCCTAATCATGTTCAATATTTGCTTCCGCTATTCATAATTAAATTACATTGAGCATGTGTTATGAAATTTGTTATTTGAATTAAGACCTAATTTTTCCAACAAGTGGTATCAGAGCGGTCTTTATGTTTGATTTATTGGGATTGATTGAGTTCTCCAATTTCATTTTTTTTTTGTATGAACCTTAATTTCTGTTTTTGAAATTTGTTCGGGAGTAATCAATCGATTTGGGTTTATAATTTTTATTATTATATTTGGTTTTTTGCTCCGATTAATATGAACGGTTTATCGAGAATTTGAGATGTGCTATTGGACAATATTGTTTGTGCTTGCATTTAATCAGTGACTTATTTGGATTGCAAATCATAAATTGGCACAAGGTTATAAGGTGAATCCATGATTTAGGAGTTTTCCTTATTTATTGTTATTATTTTTTTTTGGAATTTTACTATTGATTGTATAATCATATACATATTTGTATATAATATCAATAGTGTTTTTTTTCTTCAACTTAAAATTGTTGAAATTTAATGACCGATAAAGCATAAGTTTGATCCTTCTTTTGTGAAAGGTAGTTTGTTCCTTCTTATATTGTTGAATATTGGGTATGTCTACAATTTGTAATGGTTCATTCAGGATGCATATCGCTAATAAAGTGTTTGGACCCATAACATGAAGCCTGGTATGGAGGAATTATATTTGTGATGTTTTACTTGCTAGTTTCCTTTGGTGAAATTGTTTGGCTGCAAGTTGTTTTATCATGATTGGTTATTTTGTATAAAACTGATCTTGATTTTGGCATGATATTAGCGGTTTGTTTTCTTCTTTCAAGCTTATCTGAGCATATGTTAGGCCTTTAAAGGTCATTGCTTGATTACTATATGTCAACTAAAATTCCCGACGAGGATGCGATAGGTTATTTCGATTTTAAATCTTATTGTGGTGATTTGATTTTATATTAAATCTTTTGGTGAATATATTTCTCAAATATTGTTATCATATTTTAGAGCTTAATTTCTATTAATTTCTATAAGAAATTGGTTTTGATTCACATAGACTTTGGTCTTAAAAGTTTATTTTGAGAAATAAGGTAAATTAAGTTTTATTATATATATTTGGTTGTTATATATACTTGTGTGTGGTACATCGGTTGTCTAACACATCTCAAAATATTTTGAACCAATTGAGTAGTACAACATATTTAAAAATAAGGATTTGGTTCTTTAAAGTTTGGAAAATAATAATTCTAGTTTTGTTTGTTTATTTATAGACATATAAAGTTTGTTTCCTTATTTAGGAAATAATTAAGTTTAGAGTTATTCATTATTTTATTTAAAGAATCATTGCTATATGTGAATCAATTGTGGCATGAATATTTTTTGGCATATAAAAATTCAATTTTTTTTATTTGATTTGAAATTGAATATTTGGTTTATAGCATGATTGTGATGTTTGAT
The DNA here is from genome assembly GCA_018208015.1 of Medicago ruthenica. Lineage (NCBI taxonomy): Eukaryota > Viridiplantae > Streptophyta > Magnoliopsida > Fabales > Fabaceae > Medicago > Medicago ruthenica. Next base: position 52,073,077 of record CM031371.1, on the reverse strand, counting down.
TTTATTGTTATTAAGATTCTACAATAACATCATTTTTCTTTTCCTCCGATCATGCATTTTTGACATATTTCATGCTATTTATGTTTTCGCTTTTATGTGATACCTGTAAATGTATTGTCATACACACATTGGTGTGATTTTGACTTGCATCTTCTTTCAAATTCTTGTGAACTTGTCTTCACACTTAAGGGTTGCTGAGTGGCCTTATGGTTACTTAGCGACATAATGGACTAATTCAGCCTACATTATGTTAGTAGTGCCTTGTAAATTTAAAGACCATTCTCATTTAAAAACATTTAATTTATTGTGAAATGTCTAGTAAATGCAGTTGTTTTGGTTGAAGCAACATGTTGCCTGTAACGACCCTATTTTCGTATACTATATTTCTATATATTTTATTTTATGGATTTGCATTTAAAAATATTTTCTAGTAATCGAGATATAATTATTTAGCGCGAAGATAAGTTCGTAACCGAGTTTTTAAGGTTTTGGGCCTAGAGGGTGAATAGTGTTGGGCTTTTAAGTTTATGAGTAGTAATGATCAAGTGGTTGTGATAGTAGTAAGCTTGGATTGGATTGAAGGGCTAGGATTGGTCCATGATGGTTAGTAAGGATGGATGGCTAGGATCATTTGCTAGGGATATGAGATATTTGTGAGTACATGAATAGTGCCATTCCTCTTTTCTTTGTGAGAAAAACGTGGAAGAGGAGAAGAGAAGGAGAAAGCAAGAGGAAAACCTAGGGCTTGTGATTTGAAGCTTGAGTTTGCTAGAGAACTTTGATTTCAAGGTAAGAGAGTTAGTATTACTTGATTACAAGTGATTGAGAAGGGGAGAATGTCTATTTCTCCATCCCAAACTTCTCCTCACTTTGTCTAGGTCTTGTTAGAAAGTTTTTATGGTTTAAAGTTGTTAATGATTATGTTGTGCTTGCTTGAATGCTAAGTGATGATGCTAGCATGTTTTGTTGAAGTTATTGTGTTGTGAATTCATAAGAAAAGTTATGAAAAGTTATTGTTTTGAACCCTAATTTCTTTGATAGATGTAATCCTTGTTTGTGATGGTTTATAAATGATGTTTTATGATGGAAAGTTGTTTTTAACAAGTTCTGGAAGTTGGGTAACCTTGAATGGGCTAAAATGGTGGAAAAATCACATTTTTACATGACTGTGTACTGATACGGTCGCTTGTAGCGACGGAACATCGCTTGTAGCGACCAGGCAGGATAATTCCCTGCCTATCCGCGCTTGTAGCGACCACACTGGCGCTTGTAGCGACCAGGCTCGCTTGAAGCGACCAATGGTTCGCTTGTAGCGACCAAGCAGGATAATTCCCTGCCTATGCTCGCTTGTAGCGACCAAGGGTTCGCTTATAGCGACCAACCCTGGACAGGCCAACTTTGTTGAGTTGTTCTGGAGGTCCTGGTGCGCGCGGGGATGTCTTTTGCTACTGTATTTTAATAATACATTTTTGGAAACCTTGCCCACCATTTTAACTTATTCTTAATGTTTTCTAAAGATTATTTGTTTTCAAGGAAAGCTTGAGTAAAACCCTAGCATGTGTGAGGGATTATCAAAGTGTGTGGGTTTTCCTTTGAAACCCTTAGGTGTGAGATTTTGATATGATTTGATTGGTTTATTTGAGAGTGTGAACATGGTTGAGTAATACATGTTGTGTCTTATGATGTGGCCATGAGCGCCTAGTGTTGTGTTTGTTGTTGTTGTTGTGATAATTATCAGAGTGCTGATAATTTAGTGTTGTGTTTGTTGTTGTTGATGTGATAATTATCAGAGTGCTGATAATTAGTGGTGTTAGTAAGTATTATATATTTACTAAGTGAATCATCATGCATTTCATGATTGTATGATATCCGTGTGCGGATAAGAAATCCAAGAGTGCTTGGTTATCAAGAGTGCTTGATATTATCAAGAGTGCTTGATAAGGATATAAGTTTATCCAAAATGATTTGGTACCACATGCATTAGTGAATGCATTTTGAGGCATGCATCCTTTGTGACATTATGTGTGCATAATGGTTGTTAAGTGGTAATTGTTATTGATGAGCTTGTGTGTTGTCAATTACGTGTTGTGTTTTGGTTATGTATAATAATGTGTTATTTATACATGTTTATTGGTTGTGATACTAACACTCTTTGTTTTGTGTTATGTGCTGGATCTTTGGGGATCCAGATTATCAGGTTGGCGAGGCTATCGTTGAGGAATAGCCCTTTGCTGTTTAGGAGCTTTTGTAGTGGTAAGGGCATAGCTTAGCTATCCTTACATTTTTGGTACTAGGTGTTGTATCCTAGTTAGAGTCTAGTGCTCTGATATTTGTAACACTATTTTGGGGGTATCTGAACGTTTATGTATAGATTTGGCAATGGTCTCTGTGTAGAATTGCCTCTTTTGAAAATCTTATGTATATATTTTTGTATATTATATACATGCTTGCTTATAAGCTGTGTTTGTTGTTTTCCGCTGCTGTGTTTGTGAATCAAATATGTTTTGATTTCTACTGATGTTTTTGGTAAAAGAACTTTCTTCATGTTGTAACTTCCTATGTCCTTAACGTTTTCTTTATTAAAGTTAATAATCGGCGGTTAAGGGTTAGGGTGTTACAATAGTTGGTATCAGAGCAGGTCGATCCATTGGATCAATTAAGTTTAGTATACCCTTTGTGTAACATGTGTTTTCTTAAACACTTTGTTCTCACTTGTGTTATGTGATGTTTGGTAGTGTGTGGATATGACGCAACGAGCACTTGCGGACGCGATGGAGCGGATGGCGGATGCCATGGCTCAGGATGCTGCTAGTAGGACTGCGGATAGAGCCGCACAACAAGCTAGAGGAGGCGGAGAAGATGAGTTGAGACTCGAGAGGTTTATGAACAACAAACCGCCTATCTTCAAGGGAGGATACGATCCAGATGGAGCTCAGACTTGGTTGGAAGGGATTGAGAGAATTTTTGGGGCTATGCGTTGTCTGGATGCGCATAAGGTGTTGCTTGGAGCGTATGTTCTCCATGATGAGGCTGATCATTGGTGGGGAAACGCTAGTCAGAGGTTGGGAACTGATGGAGCTTTAGTTACTTGGGCTCGTTTCCGGAGAGAGTTTTTAACCAAGTATTTTCCGGCAGACGAGAGGAACCGTAAGGTGATTGAGTTCATGGAGCTCAAGCAAGGAAGTTTATCTGTTTCTGAATATGCGGCCAAGTTTGAAGATTTGTGTCGTTTTGCTCCTCATTACAACACGGTGGAAGCGGAGGAAGACAAGTGTGTAAAGTTTGAAAATGGGCTGAGGCCGGATATCAAGCAGTTGATTGGGTTTAGCGAGATCAGAAATTTTCCGATGTTGGTGAATAAGAGCCGGATATGTGATAAGGATGGTAAAGCTAAAGCTAATTACTACAAAGCCGCAAATGAGAAGAGGGGAAAAGACATGGCTAGAGGTAAACCGTATGGTAGAGGTGGAAAGAAACCAGATGAAGGTGGGAGTAGTGGTAACAAGTTTGGAGGTAATAGGAATTGCTTTAAGTGTGGACAACCGGGACATCGTATGTTTGAGTGCCCGAAGAATGATGGGAAATGTTTCAAGTGTGGTGATCCTAACCACAAAGCTGATCAGTGCAAGAAGGGTGTTGTGTGCTTCAATTGCAAAGAAGAGGGTCATAAGAGCAACGTGTGTAAGAAGCCTAGAGCGGCTGGAGGAAAGGTGTTTGCTTTAGATGGTGGTGATGCGAAGGCGGACAACTTGATCAGAGGTACATGCTTTATCAATAATACTCCTTTGTCTGCTATTATTGATACGGGTGCTACCCATTCGTTTATTTCTATGGATTGTGTTGAGAGGTTGGGTCTTAAAGTAGAAAATATGATGGGACGCATGGTTATTGAAACGCCTGCGAGTGGTTCAGTATCGACTACTCTAGTTTGTGTTGATTGTTCAGTCATTATGTATGATCGACTCTTTGGTATGGATTTAGTCTGCATTCCGTTGAGCGGAATAGATGTTATCTTTGGTATGAACTGGTTAGAATTTAATCGGGTTCATATCAACTGCGGTGAGAGGACGGTTACATTTCCAAGACCGGAGCCAGAGTTGTGTTCGAAGCTCATGTGTTGTCGAGAAGTGGTAAGATCAGTGAAGGCTCAAGAGGATGTGTTTGCTATGTTTGCTTCGTTGAGAGTGGAAGAAGAGATTGAGGTTGATGTGTTGCCGGTGGTGCGTGATTTCCCAGATGTTTTTCCAGATGACATTTTGGATTTACCACCCGAGAGAGAGGTTGAATTCGCAATTGACATCGTACCTGGCACTAGTCCAATATCAATGGCGCCGTATCGTATGTCAGCTGCTGAGCTAGAAAAGTTGAAGGAACAATTGGAGGAATTGTTAGAGAAGAAGTTTGTAAGACCGAGTGTATCGCCGTGGGGTGCGCCGGTTCTGTTGGTGAAGAAGAAAGATGGTAGTATGCGTCTGTGCATTGATTATCGTCAGTTGAATAAAGCAACTATCAAGAACAAGTATCCACTTCCGAGGATAGATGATTTGATGGATCAGTTAGTGGGAGCCTGTGTGTTCAGCAAGATTGATTTGAGATCGGGATATCACCAGATAAGAGTTAAGGCGGAGGATATACCAAAGACTGCTTTCAGGACAAGGTATGGTCATTACGAGTACGCCGTTATGCCTTTTGGAGTTACGAATGCACCTGGAGTGTTTATGGAATATATGAATCGTATATTTCATTCCTTTTTGGATCGATTCGTGGTGGTCTTCATAGACGATATTTTGGTATACTCAAAGACGGAAGAAGAACATGCCGAGCATTTGAGGATTGTGTTGGAGGTGTTGCGCGAGAAGAAGCTTTATGCAAAATTTTCTAAGTGTGAATTTTGGTTGCATGAAGTTAGCTTTTTGGGTCACGTCATTTCAAGTGGTGGTATAGCAGTGGATCCTGCTAAGGTAGAAGCCGTGCAAGATTGGGGGACGCCGGAGTCTGTTACTGAGATCCGAAGTTTTCTTGGTTTGGCCGGTTACTATCGGAGGTTCATTGAAGGATTTTCAAAGTTGGCGTTGCCGTTGACGCAGTTGACTAGGAAGGGTCAAGCTTTCATTTGGGATGACAAGTGTGAGCAGAGTTTCCAAGAGCTGAAGAGAAGGTTGACATCTGCACCTGTGCTAATTCTGCCAAATCCGAAGGAACCGTTCGTGGTTTATTGTGATGCGTCGAAGATGGGTCTAGGTGGTGTGTTGATGCAGAGGGGACAAGTCGTTGCTTATGCATCGAGACAGCTGAAGATTCATGAGAGGAACTATCCTACGCATGATTTGGAGCTAGCTGCTGTTGTGTTTGTTCTCAAGATTTGGAGGCACTACTTGTATGGATCAAGATTCGAAGTTTTTAGCGATCACAAGAGTCTGAAATACTTGTTTGATCAGAAGGAACTCAATATGAGGCAAAGGAGATGGTTAGAATTTCTTAAGGATTATGATTTTGAGTTGAGTTATCACCCGGGTAAGGCTAATGTGGTAGCCGATGCGTTGAGTAGGAAATCACTGCATATGTCTTCTCTGATGGCGAAGGAACTGAGATTGATTGAAGAGTTTAGAGACCTCAGTTTGGTTTTTGAAAGGACAACCAGAAGCGTGAAGCTAGGAATGTTGAAGTTGACGAATGATTTTCTTGAAGAGGTTGTGGAAAAGCAAAAGTATGATGTGGGATTGATGAAGCTTAAGACGCTCATCGAGCAAGGGAAAAAGGTAAACGTTGAGATCGATGAGAAAGGCGTGATGAGGTGTCAAGGAAGGTTATGTGTACCTGATGTGCCTGAATTGAAGCGGATGATCTTGGAGGAAGGTCACAGAAGCAACTTAAGTATTCATCCTGGTGTTACTAAGATGTATCAAGATCTGAGGAAAATGTTTTGGTGGCAAGGGATGAAGAAAGAGATCGCCGAGTTTGTTTTCGCTTGTTTGACTTGTCAGAAGTCCAAGGTAGAGCATCAGAAGCCGTCGGGGCTATTGCAACCTATGTTTATTCCAGAGTGGAAATGGGATAGTATTGCGATGGATTTTGTAAGCGGTTTGCCGAAGACGTCGAAAGGTAACAATATGATTTGGGTAGTTGTCGACAGGTTAACAAAGTCTGCTCATTTCATAGCTATCAAGACCGGTATGCTAGTACCGAAGTTGGCTGAGATTTATGTCGAGCAAATCGTGAGATTACATGGAATTCCGTCAAGTATTGTATCAGATCGAGATCCCCGTTTTACTTCAAGGTTTTGGGAGAGTTTGCAAGAAGCGTTGGGGACTAAGTTGCGGATGAGTTCTGCTTATCACCCGCAGACGGATGGTCAGTCGGAGAGGACAATTCAATCATTGGAGGATTTGTTAAGATCGTGTATTTTGGAACAAGGAGTGAGTTGGGAAGCTTGCTTACCATTGATTGAGTTTACGTATAACAACAGTTTTCATTCGAGCATTGGTATGGCACCTTTTGAAGCGTTGTATGGGAGAAGATGTAGAACACCTTTGTGTTGGTTTGAATCGGGAGAAAGTGTGGTGCTTGGACCTGAGATTGTGCAACAAACGACCGAGAAGATCAAGATGATCCAAGAAAAAATGAGAGCGTCGCAGAGTCGCCAGAAAAGCTATGCCGACAAGAGAAGGAAGGATATAGAGTTTCAAGAAGGAGATCATGTGTTTCTAAGAGTTACATCGACTACGGGTATTGGACGGGCTTTGAAATCGAAGAAGTTAGCATCAAGGTTCATTGGTCCGTATCAAATTTTGAAGAGGATTGGGAAGGTGGCGTATAGGATTGCGTTACCGCCGTCGTTGTCGAATCTACATGATGTTTTTCACGTGTCTCAATTAAGGAAATACGTATCGGATCCGTCACATGTGATTGAGTCGGACGAGATACAAGTGAGAGAGAATTTAACGGTTACAACGGTACCTTTAAGGATTGAAGGACAAGAGATGAAGAGGCTCAGGAACAAAAAGATTGCATCGGTGAAAGTCGTTTGGGGAGGCCCAGCCGGTGAATATGCAACGTGGGAGCTCGAGAGCAAGATGCGGGACTCCTACCCAGAGTTGTTTTCAGGTATTTTCGAGGGCGAAAATTCTTTTTAGGGGGGTAGAGTTGTAACGACCCTATTTTCGTATACTATATTTCTATATATTTTATTTTATGGATTTGCATTTAAAAATATTTTCTAGTAATCGAGATATAATTATTTAGCGCGAAGATAAGTTCGTAACCGAGTTTTTAAGGTTTTGGGCCTAGAGGGTGAATAGTGTTGGGCTTTTAAGTTTATGAGTAGTAATGATCAAGTGGTTGTGATAGTAGTAAGCTTGGATTGGATTGAAGGGCTAGGATTGGTCCATGATGGTTAGTAAGGATGGATGGCTAGGATCATTTGCTAGGGATATGAGATATTTGTGAGTACATGAATAGTGCCATTCCTCTTTTCTTTGTGAGAAAAACGTGGAAGAGGAGAAGAGAAGGAGAAAGCAAGAGGAAAACCTAGGGCTTGTGATTTGAAGCTTGAGTTTGCTAGAGAACTTTGATTTCAAGGTAAGAGAGTTAGTATTACTTGATTACAAGTGATTGAGAAGGGGAGAATGTCTATTTCTCCATCCCAAACTTCTCCTCACTTTGTCTAGGTCTTGTTAGAAAGTTTTTATGGTTTAAAGTTGTTAATGATTATGTTGTGCTTGCTTGAATGCTAAGTGATGATGCTAGCATGTTTTGTTGAAGTTATTGTGTTGTGAATTCATAAGAAAAGTTATGAAAAGTTATTGTTTTGAACCCTAATTTCTTTGATAGATGTAATCCTTGTTTGTGATGGTTTATAAATGATGTTTTATGATGGAAAGTTGTTTTTAACAAGTTCTGGAAGTTGGGTAACCTTGAATGGGCTAAAATGGTGGAAAAATCACATTTTTACATGACTGTGTACTGATACGGTCGCTTGTAGCGACGGAACATCGCTTGTAGCGACCAGGCAGGATAATTCCCTGCCTATCCGCGCTTGTAGCGACCACACTGGCGCTTGTAGCGACCAGGCTCGCTTGAAGCGACCAATGGTTCGCTTGTAGCGACCAAGCAGGATAATTCCCTGCCTATGCTCGCTTGTAGCGACCAAGGGTTCGCTTATAGCGACCAACCCTGGACAGGCCAACTTTGTTGAGTTGTTCTGGAGGTCCTGGTGCGCGCGGGGATGTCTTTTGCTACTGTATTTTAATAATACATTTTTGGAAACCTTGCCCACCATTTTAACTTATTCTTAATGTTTTCTAAAGATTATTTGTTTTCAAGGAAAGCTTGAGTAAAACCCTAGCATGTGTGAGGGATTATCAAAGTGTGTGGGTTTTCCTTTGAAACCCTTAGGTCTGAGATTTTGATATGATTTGATTGGTTTATTTGAGAGTGTGAACATGGTTGAGTAATACATGTTGTGTCTTATGATGTGGCCATGAGCGCCTAGTGTTGTGTTTGTTGTTGTTGTTGTGATAATTATCAGAGTGCTGATAATTTAGTGTTGTGTTTGTTGTTGTTGATGTGATAATTATCAGAGTGCTGATAATTAGTGGTGTTAGTAAGTATTATATATTTACTAAGTGAATCATCATGCATTTCATGATTGTATGATATCCGTGTGCGGATAAGAAATCCAAGAGTGCTTGGTTATCAAGAGTGCTTGATATTATCAAGAGTGCTTGATAAGGATATAAGTTTATCCAAAATGATTTGGTACCACATGCATTAGTGAATGCATTTTGAGGCATGCATCCTTTGTGACATTATGTGTGCATAATGGTTGTTAAGTGGTAATTGTTATTGATGAGCTTGTGTGTTGTCAATTACGTGTTGTGTTTTGGTTATGTATAATAATGTGTTATTTATACATGTTTATTGGTTGTGATACTAACACTCTCTGTTTTGTGTTATGTGCTGGATCTTTGGGGATCCAGATTATCAGGTTGGCGAGGCTATCGTTGAGGAATAGCCCTTTGCTGTTTAGGAGCTTTTGTAGTGGTAAGGGCATAGCTTAGCTATCCTTACATTTTTGGTACTAGGTGTTGTATCCTAGTTAGAGTCTAGTGCTCTGATATTTGTAACACTATTTTGGGGGTATCTGAACGTTTATGTATAGATTTGGCAATGGTCTCTGTGTAGAATTGCCTCTTTTGAAAATCTTATGTATATATTTTTGTATATTATATACATGCTTGCTTATAAGCTGTGTTTGTTGTTTTCCGCTGCTGTGTTTGTGAATCAAATATGTTTTGATTTCTACTGATGTTTTTGGTAAAAGAACTTTCTTCATGTTGTAACTTCCTATGTCCTTAACGTTTTCTTTATTAAAGTTAATAATCGGCGGTTAAGGGTTAGGGTGTTACATTGCCAAAGTAACCTTTGTTGCGTAGATTTAATTCAACTGAACTTACAAAAGACGTAGTATGCAATTATTCATGCGAGTTGTAGTCGGCCCCAAGGAAGGCACAACTTGACCGGATAATTACATGCATGTGATAGTAAATGTGTGGTGATTATAAAGTAATTTTCCATGTAAATAATAGGATACCCTAAGGTGACTATTATTTGACAGGACTTAATTATCACCCCATTTAATATGTATTAAAATTATCTAGTAATTGCGGTTGAGTCGGTTGAAACAATAATGTTGTCCAAGTAACCTCTGTTGCATAGATTCGACTCAACTGAAGTTACAAAAGATGTAGTGTGTAATTATTTATGCGAGTTGTCGTCGGCCCCAAGGAAGGCACAACTTGGCCGAATAGTTACATACCTGTGGTGGTAAATATGTGGTGGTTATAAAGTATTTTTCCATGTGGATAATAGGATGCCCGAAGGTGACTATTATTTGACGGGACTTATCACCAATGTTTGATCACTGCGTTGAGAGTATCGCTTGCAGTTAATTTTTACAATCCGAAGATTGGGAATTAATGGTGCGCTTGGTATCTTGTTAAGGTCTTTTATTTACAAATAAAGATGCATGTTTCTATAATATTTTATTGACATGTGTGATAATGTTGTGTGAGTGTAAACTTATTTATACATTTAAGAGTTTACATCCACACGAATATAATGGTAAACATATGACAATTATAAGAATTTATTCTTTGTCAAAGTAAATTGTCATTGTTTGATCATTGCTGTAAAATACCACTAGCAATTGATATTATTGTTTAAAGACTTGATATTAATGGTGCACTAGGTATTTTGGTGAGTGCTTTTTCTTCTCTTGTTCTCTTTAAGCTAATACGGTTTATGTATTTGTTAATTTGAGTCAAATTTTTAACTCTTAAAAGTTTTAACTTTTAGGAATTAAAGAATAATATTAACATTGTTCTTGGATCTAGACCTTATATAAGGGTGGTGAAACTCGCATTCTCTTGCAAATTCAGTATTTAATGTGAGAATCAAGTTTGACAAGTGAGTATACACCAAATCGTATAGGTCTTATGCGATCATAAAGTTAAAAGATCAGAAATCTTATCAGTGTTATTTAAGTTGACAATTTTTGTCATATTTTCTTTGCTTAAACTACGGTGCTTTTAAAGCAATATAAAAAAAAAGACAATCTCTCATTGGAGAGTGATATTTCATTAAAATTATTAGGCAAAGAAAATATTGAGCACATTATGTAAATATTTAATCTTGCTGAGACATTATAATTTCGACTATCAGATGACTTGTTCGAAAATTCAGTAATTTCGACTATCATATGACTTGTTCGAAAATTCAGCATTTAGTATTCTCTTTGCACAATTAAGTTTATAACTGTTAAAGTTAGAAATGATCCTTTAAAGGATCAATTCATAAAGTGTGCAAATAAAGAAAAGCTGAAGCAAGAGAAAATAAAATAGTGCTCATTCGGAAAATACCTCAAAAGATAAGGGCAAATAAAGAAAGGTAATCTTGACTGACTTATGTCCAATGATGTTGAAAGATATATCAATTTAGAATGGACAAAGTCAATAAAGATTATTTTATTCATTTTTAAACTAATTTTAGATTGTCGTTACTAGCTTATTTTTGTATTTAAAAGACAATTTGGTGAATCATTATTTGAATTAATTTTTGTTTTAATTTCTTTTTGACTAAATCAAGATATTTTGAGTTTTATTTTCAAATGATGATTCAATGTGTCTTTTAAGTTTAGTTATTAGAGTCAATTCAGTTATGACTTGTGACATTTTATAATTGTTTAAGGGTTTGAAAACTATAAGTTTTTCGTCCCACAAATTAAGGAAATTTTGAGACATAAATTGTTAAGTTTCCTTGAGGATATTGAGTTTGGGGGAGAGATATGGTGATAAAACAAAATTGAATGAGGAAGACTTAGTTCTAAACTAATTCATATAGTTACTATTATTATAGTACATTTGGATCCTCATGAGGACATTATTGTTCTTCCTCTCCATCAAGTTAAGAAGTTAATCCATATAGATCAAACTCAACACCCTCAAGCACTAGGGCATCTGGTGTCATAAAGAATTGACTAATAAGTGAAATTCTATTTGAAATACTATATTAAGACAGTCATGATACTAGTTTGCTTATTATCATTTTGGAGCTGCATAAGATGGATTTCAATATAGTGTTTCTTAATGGTGACATTAATGATATAATATGGTGCAACAAAATAAAGCTTTTGTGTCAATTGATACAAAGTAGATGGTTTGCAAAGTCATGAAATCCACTCATAAGTTAAGAAATTTGTCTCTTTAGTGTTACCACAAATTCTCATAAAGTAATTGTCTCATTTGGTTTTGAGATAATATTAAGTAGAGTTGTGGATTTAGTAAGCTCAGTGGGAGTAAATTTATATTCCTATTTTAATGTGTCAATTTTATTTTATTTAGTCAACTATGATATATGTTAGTAATGTGAAACCAAGGAAATCTCTAACAAAAGTTAGTGATGAAAGATCCTGGGGACACCTCTTCTGTATTAGACATTTCAATACTTAGAGATTCTTCTCAAGGTATTATTCGGATATCACAAAAGACTTATATCAGTAAAGTTGAAAATAAATTGACATTAAAGATAATAAATTATGGATGACCTCAATCACCGAGAGAGACTTTTCAGTCTCAAATATTGGCCAATAGAAAATTTATATTCAGAAAATTGTGTATTTTCCTATGTTTTGTCTATAGGATTCTTATGTATGATCTTATTTATACGCATTTGGAAATAGCATATATAACCAAATTGTTTGGCAGATATTTGAGTAATTCAATGCTTGAATTGTTGAATAGGCAACCATACATATTTTTTAAAAGAGAACAAAAGAGCTTATACTCATCAGGGATCTGACAATTTGGAGATCATTAGTGTGTTAGACTCTGACTTTTGGATGTGTGTAGATAATACACATTGTAACTCAAGAAATATGACCGTAAGTATTTATGTCACTTGGTTGCATATTGTTAAAGGTATTGAGAGACCACTTAAGTCATATATAGTGACATAATTCAGTCATAAAGTTATTCAACAACAAATTTTATAGAGTTCATTACCTTATAGATTATTGTTGAATTGAATAGAACATATAAAGATGGACTTTAATGCTAGCCGACTCACTAATCAAAGACATGACAAATAAGGTATTTCATATGATTGATGTCATTAAGGATGTCTTGGATTAGTGGGAGTCTCTTTTGTTTTATGTTTTATACTTTAGCTTTGGTATCGATACAGACTTTATATTATGATTTTCTGCAGAAATAAAGTTTATGAGGTTATTTTTGTTATAACCATTTCTGTATCATTTTGTGCAAATATTGAATTTGCAAACTTCAGTTTGATCTCACTAAAGTTTTCAGTTCGACCAGTTGGAAATAGACATGATTTAGAGATCACATCACATGAAATTTCCATGTCACTCATCCATATCGATCTATGTCATCAATTACATTGATATGGTGGTCGTCGGGGTTCCGTCACATTATACGTCAGTGACGACAGCCGCGGTGGTCCCATTATTAATGTATGAGGTGGACCAGATTGTAAAGTTGAAATCTAAAGATAAATAGCATTCAGACGCGCGCCTAAAGAATTCTGGTATAATTATTAAGATATGTAGCCCAAGTGGGAGATTGTTGGAATATTTTATTATTTAATTATATTCCAATATCATTATGTGGACAAATATCGTAATAATAATTATATTAGCTATTTATCAATTGTGAGCCTTAATTGACTAGTGATCAAATTAAGTAATAAGGCTATTAGATTTCTAATTGGATAATTAATTAAATATTTAATTAGTTGATATGGACTCAATGAGTGGATGTCTGGATGGCCCATTAACTGAATAATGGGAAACCCTAATGGCCATCCAATATAAAAGAGGCTATGGTCCCCAATACACCGTACACGGCAAACTCTCTCTTCTCCCCATCTGAAGAGAACTTGAGGCATAAAGGTACCGGTTGAGGAAGAACCAAATAAGCCGCCGCTAACCTTTTGTTATATTTTCATATCAGATCACCTCCTCTCTGTTTCTCTGTTTCTGATCGTTGCTGTTGGGTGGTTGCCATGAAAGCTTCTTTCAGGTATTCCTAATACCCTAATTCTTAATATCCTTGATAAATCAAACATGTCGTAGATCCAATCCTAATCATGTTCAATATTTGCTTCCGCTATTCATAATTATATTACATTGAGCATGTGTTATGAAATTTGTTATTTGAATTAAGACCTAATTTTTCCAACATTTAATTTTTAGTTTATCATTTATTTTTTGTTTTTACTAGTGCCTTTATTCCTTAGATCCTGAATGGATCTCGTTGCTCCAATCTTTCTGAAATCACATTTCTGCCTTCGTCTGCTCGTCAAAAGGTGTTTTTCTACTAACCTAGGGGTTCATTATTTATAGGTGTTCATTTCCCTAAGTTTTAGGGAAATTGGTTCCCGATGCGAGCCTTATCCTCACGATACGAATAGGTAGTGACCATCCCTTTTGGCCTGTCACTCTATCTCATGATGCGGGGCTCAAAGTCGTGATGTAAGATAGACAGAAGTGATACCTTTGCTTTCCAATCGTATTCTCGCAATGCGGGGTTCATAGCTCGTGATGCGATTTAGTCATAATCTAACTCCTTGATTTCTTCATTCCGTGCTCCATTTCTTCTCACCGTAACATCCGTAACGACTATGTTCCTAGCATAATCAGTGATAAACTCGTAAAAAACGTAGCTCGGTCGCAGAGTTGTCTAGTTCGGGTGAATTCCCATGGCTTAAAAGTGTTTTCCCTCCTTTTGTTTGTTCACTTTTTAAGCAATTTTTTTACAAGACTCGACTAACACAATTATAAACTGTCTACTTTTATTCTAAATTGTCACTTGCCTATATCGGGCACGAGGTCTCCAAGAGTTCTTCCTCTTCTACATATGGTATTTGAGACACCGTGGGAGCACCTCTAGAAATTATCACCCATGTATGTCTCCTCTCCCCACTACTTGGTAAATCAACAATGTTAACCTTTCCGTCACAAAAATAAAGAGGTATGGTGATAAAGCGTCCCCTTGGCAGGGGCTTCTCTCTTAAAAAATCGGTCCCACCTTATCAAAGTTCACCTACACTAAATAACTTATCGAGCTCACATACGTCTTCATCCATTGGTCATTGGTTTATCTAAAATAAATTCTAATCTAACCCATGGATCAGGAGGAACCTATTGTGCGCTCTTAATTTATTGTACTCATTCCATTAGTTTTTGTTTAACTTATCGTATTAAACTTCTTCCTCTATAATATTACCGTTGCAAGCTTTTAATTTATCTAAAACAATATGGTTTTGTTAATATGTGTAAAAATGACAATTAAAAAGGAACATATAAAGTTTGAGTGGGCTAGTTTACCTTCTTCAATAAAAAAAAGGGAACATATAAAGAAAATTATAAGGTGCGTTGTTTTAGCTCTTTTGAAGAAAAAAATATATATTTTCATGTCATGAATATTGATTTAATCTACGGTTATTTTCATGAATAAGTGGGAGAAAATGTGTATTAGAGACTTGGAGTTTGATTTTAATGCAATTAGAATATGTCCATTGGTGTACTCAAAATATAATTATGATATTGGTTTAATCTACTGTTATAAATTGAATATGGCAAGACAATGCATTGATAACCAATTAAGCTGTCAATTGAAGGTCATAAGAATAGGAGGGTAAAATTGGAATTAGATTGCAAAAAATTAAGGGCAAAATTGGAATAGCATGACGAAATATGGAAATTAGAGTTGCATGACTATCTTCCCTTTATATATAACTAGACTCTAACTTGTGCGATGCACGTGTTTTGTAGAGCTTCATATATAACTATCAAATGACTATATTATTACTTTTATAGTTATATTCAGTATTATGTTATCAAACTATCTCAAAAAGAAACAAAAATAAAAGATGGACTGCAATAAAAATGACAAATCAAAAGAAAAAATATATACAAAAGCTAGCACCAAGAAATTGATCCTAACCGCAAAACTTGTTAATCGAAAGAAAAAAATAAGGAAAAGGAATTGTTATTTAGTAACCGAAAGAAAAAAAAAATAAAAAGGTATGTTACGTGGTAATTGAAATAAAAAATAATAATAATAAAAAGGAACTGCTAATAATGAAAAGGAACTACTATCAAAAAAGGAATTGCAATGACGTTAGTGACTTTTAAAAAAAATGACATTTTCATGTGTTATCTGATTCAATTCCTTGCATATTTTTTTTCATAAAAATTAATTAGGTCCGTCAAAAATGGTGGTGTTATGGTTATTAGGTTCAATTGCAAGATGGTGAGAGAGATGAAAGTGGGTGAGAAATGATTTAGGAATTGTGAGATTGAAAGAAAGAGGACCCGAGATTTGTGTTGAATACACAACATTGAAACAATCACATGTCATAAAAAACATCAGTACCTTGGTGGTAAGAGTTGTGAATTGAAAGCATGTGGTACCTGGTTCGATCCCCATCCGAAGTTTTTTTCATAAATTTTTATAACTAAAAAGTAGGGCTAATCATTAGGGTTAGAGCAACACTACTTAACATTTAGTATGAAAAAAAGAATAATGAAGAAAAAGCTAAAATTCACGCAATCACATAACAAAATCAATAATTTTCAAACCCTAATGTCAAGGATTTGAAATTAACAAAATTCAGACAATCAATATCAACATTGGTCATAATTTTTTGTCAATTCGATGAAAGATGGTGTGAATCGGTGAGAGAAAGCGAGTTATCGGCAATGACATTTACGGCAGTCAGTTGTTGGTGAGGTGGCAGTTGCGGCGGCGGCGTGATGTGTGTGGATCAGTGAGAGAAAGTGATTTTCCAGCGGTGGCAGTTACGGCGGCATGTGTTGTTGAAGTGGCAATTGCAACGGTGGCGGGATGTTGTTATTGGGGTCACCGGCGGCGGTAAAAATGAAGTTGAATCGCATGATGTGTGTGAATGACGTTCAATTCGTGTTCAAATGATGTTGGAATTCAGGGTTGTGAGAATGACTTAAAGCGAACTCGCATTTGTGCTAGATAAATAAAATGAAATCAACTATAAGTCACAAAAACTTTAGTGATCTAGTGGTAATGGTTGTGATCTACCAGAACTTGGTCTGGGGTTCAACTCTCAGCAGGAATTGTTTTTGCCTAGGATTTATATATAAGTGACTAGACTCTAACCCGTGCGATGCATGAGTTTTGTAGAGCTTCATATATAACTATCAAATTGACTATATTATTACTTTTATAGTTACATTCAGTATTATGTTATCAAAATACCTCAAAAAGCAACAAAAACAAAAGATGGAATGCAATAAAAATGACAAATTGTAAGAAAAAATATATACAAAAGCCTGCACCAGGAAATTAGTCATAACTGCAAAAGCGGTTAAATCTATAAAAATGAAAAGGAAAAGAAACTGTTATGTGGTAATCGAAAGAAAAAAAAATAATGAAAAGGAACTGCTATGTGGTAACCGAAAGAAAAAAATAATAAGAAAGACTCGTTATGTGGTAATTGAAAGAAAAAATAATAATGAAAAGGAACTGCTATCAAAAAAAGAATTGCAATGGTGTTAGTGGCTTTTAAAAAATGACATTTTCATGTGTTACCTAATTCAATTCCTTGTAGAATTTTTTTTTTCATAAAAATTAATTAGATCCTTCAAAAAGGGCGGGATTGTGGTTATTAGATTCAATTGCATGATGGTGAGAGAGACAAAAGTGAGTGATGAATGATTTAGGGATTGTGAGATTGAAAGAAATAGAACCCGAGATTTGTGTTGAATACATAACATTGAAGCAATCACATGTCATAAAAAACATAAGTACTTTGGTGATAAAAGTTGTCAATTGGAAGCATGTGGTACTTGGTTCAATCTCCACCAAGAGTTTTTTAAAGATAATAGATAGATACATAGATACATAGAGCTTTCTTGTAACAATAAAACACACACAAGAGAAAAATATAACTCTATCTCTCTCCCTCTTTCTCCCTTCATCTCTTACGAACTGAAAATGTATGCAATTCTTCTTGATCAATTTTAATCTACTACTATATAATAAGAAAAGCGAGTATAATAAGAAAAGCGATTACCACCAAAGTTCCCTAATTAACCATAATAAAACTCACTAAGTCACTAAATTAATGGGTATAATTGTCACATTATCCCAGTAATCAAATATAAAACTCACTAAATCACTAAATTAATGGGTATAATTGTCACATTATCCCAGTAATCAAATACTATTACATCTTCTCATCAAGTTAATTAATACATACTTCCTTTTCCAATGCATTTTCCTTTTGTCATAAAATGGTTTCACTTCCTGCAAATACATGCGCGTGTCTTGGCTGTTCAATTTACTTTATTTTTTTTATTCTCTCACCAAAACAAATTAGACATGACAATCGGTGGTCGAAATTAACTTGATGATGATGACAATTTACTTTATTTTTTTTATTCTCTCACCAAAACCATTTTATGACAAAAGGAAAATGCATTGGAAAAGGAAGTATGTATTAATTAACTTGATGAGAAGATGTAATAGTATTTGATTACTGGGATAATGTGACAATTATACCCATTAATTTAGTGATTTAGTGAGTTTTATATTTGATTACTGGGATAATGTGACAATTATACCCATTAATTTAGTGATTTAGTGAGTTTTATTAAGGTTAATTAGGGAACTTTGGTGGTAATCGCTTTTCTTATTATATAGTAGTAGAAATGGTTTCACTTCCTGCAAATACATGCGCGTGTCTTGGCTGTTCAATTTACTTTATTTTTTTTATTCTTTCAGCAAAACAAATTAGACATGACAATCGGTGGTCGAAATTTGACTTTTTCTTGATTATTTAGTAAATAATAGTATATTAAATAATCTGGTAGAAGTGTTACTCCCTCCGTCTCATATTATGTAACACAGTTGACTCTGTCACGCATGTCAATGTACAATTTTGATCTTAAATATCTTTAATAATTTATTAAAAAAATTATAAAAACTTGATATTTTAAAAATATTTATCGAAACAAATCCAGCAACATCTTATATGCTACAATTTATCTTTGTATATTAGTAAAAAAAATATGATCAAAGTATGTTATATGAATAATGCACATTCTCAAATTAAGTCATTTAAAATGGAACAAATAGAGTATTATTTATTTAAAACCAATTTTAAAAAATAGGTCGAAAAATCATGAATCAGAATAAAAAAAAAGGAAATCTGCTAACAATATAATAAAATCGTACTCCACTAAAATTTCATAACTGTCTTTTTTAAAACTCATGATTTTCTTAATGTTATGTGTCTAATGGACATTTTACGAAATATAAAGCCAATTTGTTTCATCTTTCTTCTCCTTATTATCCAATCAAATTCCCTTAAAAATACGAAAAAGCAATGTATTATAACATAAATTTAGGAAAAAAGTTTATTCTACTACTTTATGTCATAAGTATAGAAAAATAGTTTATCCTGATCTCTTTTAATCTCTCAATCTCACTAATTTGTATATAAAAAAAATCAATAGAAAAAATACATTAATGTTGATATTTTTAAAATAATCAATAGTTTTCAAAATTTAATATCATTTTTCTCATAACGTTATACATAAAATTTGATTTTGAGATATAAGCACGTAAAATCTACAACGATTGCGGTGCAAATATTTAGCGATATTTTGTATATAAAATAAAACATATTTAATATAAACACTATATTAATGTTGAAATTTTGAAAATAGTCACGAATTTTCAAAATTTTATCATATCAACTATCGCATTTTCAAATATTTAACTATCGCATTTTTAAACGAGGTATTCCTGCAGGGTCTCGTTCTGTCCTTGTCGGACGTTGAATAGGCTGGTGGAGGACACTTTGCGGTGTCGATTGGCTGAGAACTGGTGGATCAGTTTGCACGTCATGGCCTGGTATCTGGTGATGGAAAATCGAGGGAGATTCATGTACCACTTATAAGTTTTAATTTTAATTTTGTATTCATGATTAATAACTATTGAAGCGGCGGGGAAAATGCGCGGGCGGAAAACGCTCGCTAGACAGTAAAGTCGCCACCGAAGTTTTATTTTTGAAAAGGGGAACGTCGATAAACCCCTTTGAGAACGAGAACAAGGTCATCACAACCAAATTCGGGTTCGGGAATCGGTTATGCGAGGGGAAGGTATTAGCACCCCTCACATCCGTTGTACTCAACGGGAACCATTAATTAATTAGCTTTTAAAATGTGTTAGTTTCATAAAAAATATTTGTAAAGAATGGAAGAGAAAGAAAGATGATTTAAAGACTAAAAATGAGTTTTTTTATTAGGGTGCTTGACAAGAGTTTGATCTTGCTCCTACGTATCTCCCGGTGCGATGGAGAATTCAAAGCTACGTAGTTCTTTGTAGAAAATGTTTGTGTGTTGATTGATTTTATTTATAAAAATGATTTAGTCGCACTTGGGCGAAAAAGTTTGCTTTAGGAAAAAGACGGATCCGCACTTGGGCGATGGTATCCGTTTGAAAATGCACTTGGGCGTGAAAGAAGTTTGAGTAAAAGAGCGGACTCGCGCTTGGGCGATGACATCCGTTTGAAAACGCGCATGGGCGTGAATGAAATAAAATTTGGTGGGTTGAGATTGATTTTAAGCGGAGGACGAATATCCGAAAAGTGAAGTGTTTACCTCTTTTCCGAATATTCGGGGAAGTGTCGGGTGTCTACCCAAGTTTTCCTTTTTCGCTCACAAAAGAAAAATGTTTTTATTATTTTTGTTTTATTAAAAGTTTAATCGAACGACGAATGCTTTGAACGTGACCGAGACGGGGATCTCGCGTTCCGCATTCGGGGAAGCGTCGGGTGTCTACCCAAGTTTTCCTTTTTCATTCACAAAAAGAAAATTGTTTTTTTTATTTTTTATGTTTTGGTATATTAAAAATAGAATGATAATTTGATAAAAAAACAAAATAAAAAAACATGAAAAGATTAAAGCATTACTACTCAAAATGAAATTAAGTGCGATAAAAATAACTAAACGCGAGGGATTAGATTACGGCATTGGCTCAAAATGAAAATCCCCTTTTCTTTGGATTATAAACTATGAAAAATGTAAAAATAAATGCAATGCATATTTGTATTTACTTTATTCCTAAATGCATTCTAATGACATATATAAATAAATAAAATGATAAATGCAAAGTAAAATGACAAATAAAATAAAATGCATGATATGATGTGATAAGTAAATAAATAAGATGTTAAAAATAAAAGAACAATAAAAAGGAAATAATAATAAAGGGAAATGAAAATTGCGAAGAAAAATAAAAGAAAAAAACAGGGAGGTGTAAAAAATAAAATGGGGGGTGCAGGAAGTGAGGAAATAATCAGATTTAAAACAAATAGGCCCAAAATGCATTGGGCCAGCGTGATTTAATCTGGGCCGTCTGATTAATCAGAGGGCCCTGATCTGATCACCAGGGGAGCTAACCATAGCAGTCTGATTTAAATCAGAGAGCCTGAGGGGCGAGGGTGCATGCTAACGCATACACCCACGCGCACAGGATTAGAGAGGGGGTATAAATACCCCTCCCTTTACTAACTTCTTTCATTTCTCACTTTCTTTCTCTCTCATTCCTTCTCTCTAAAAAATTCAGCTTTCTCTTCTCTCCCCTCTCTCTAAACCGCGCCGCCCCCTTCTCCTTCTCCGGTGACCGGAAAACTTTTCCGGCGCGGTGGCCGCCGGCGGCGCCACCGCGCCGGAATTTCAAAACTCCGTTTTTTTTAAAAAAAATTAGTTTTTCTTACTCCTCTCCTCACCCTCTTCTCAAATCTAAACTTAGATTTTTCAAAATCCCTTTCAAAAACACTAGATCTAAGTTTTAAAAACGAAAAAAAAAACTACCTTTTTTTTGCTTTTTGAATTCGATTTCGTGCTGTTTTTTTTTGGATGTTCTCGTGTGTGTGTGTGTGGTGTACATGTTTTTTTGCTGTTTGGGCGTGTGGTGTTGTGGCTCTTGTGAGGGGTGTGTGGGTTGCTTGCGTGTGCTTGCGTTGTGTTGGCCGAATGTGTGGCCGTGTATAGTGCTGTTAAGGTCGTGGTGTTGTTGTGTTTTTGCTGGGTCACGTGTTAGTGTTGTGGTTGCTAGTGTGAGGGGCTGAGTTGTGTTTTGGGTGGTGTGGGGGAGGAGTGTTGTGGTTTTTTTTTTTTTTTGCTGTTTGTGTAGTGTTTAGGGCTGTTGTGGTGGTTTATGTTGCTGGGTTTTTTGTGTTTATGTTGCTGGGTTTTTTGTGTAGTGTTTTTGCTTGTTCTGTAAAAAATCCCCCTCTGTTTGATTCCAATCTTTTTTTCACTTCCTTTAGAGGGGTATTTATAGAGGTGAATATTAGGGTTTTCTTGCTGGCTTTTGGACAAGAGTGGCACAAAAAACATGAGGAATCAGGTCTGAAACAATGTAGGTCTGAAGCAAACAGCCATTTGTCTCATTGGGCATGCATGGAGATAGAGAACTTGTATGGAAATGGCATAGAAATTCAAAAGAGGCAAAAGGGGTGAACCATGTAGCACACAAATGGGAATATGGCATCTTTGACTTGGCCTATATATTTTTTAATCAATTAAGTAAATAAAAATAAATGATAAAAGCATAAAAATAAAAAATAAAACAAAAACAGAATATAATTAATAACAAAAAATAAAAAACGAAATTAATAAAATAATAATAAAAAAAAATAAAACTGAAGTAAAAATAATAATAAAACTAAAACTATCGCTATTGAAATCCTAAATGAGGTATTTTAAAATACCTCCCTGCCGAAATTTCGTCTGAAACGACGAAAATTTTCGGCTTTAAAAAGACGATTTAAACGAGTCAAAATTGGGTCAAAAATTGGGGTACGACAACTATAGTGTTAAATTCCACCAAATGGAATCAGAGTCTTATATATATATATATATATATATATATATATATATATATATATATATAGAGAGAGAGAGAGAGAGAGAGAGAGAGAGAGAGAGAGAGATAAATATTATCGTTAATCCATCAATGTGCTTAGTTACTCCTTATAAATTTAGGAAGAATTCGCTATTCATGCATCCTTAAAGGATTGTATAAAGATTAATTGATCTTATATTATAAAGATCTATTAAGTAGTTCCAGAGGAACTTAAAAAAGAAACTCAATTTTATCTCAATGAATTTCGGAAGAATTCAAAAGTGATTCATCATTGAAGGATTGTTTAAAGAATTGTTTTTATTGTATAGATTTGTCCTATGGTTCCCGGAGAACTTAAAGACCTAGTTTTTATTCTCCATGAATTCATGAAGAATTCAATAGTGATGTATCTTTGAAGGACTGCACAACTAACTGTGATTTTCTTTTATTTAATTGATATTATATTTTCTTGTGTTAACCCACCGGTTCTTAGGAAGGACCCTGATAATCCGGAGTTTGACCGTGAGGTAAAGATAGCCTGAGAAAGAAATGTTCCGCCCAGGAATCGAACACGAGTTCTCCTGAATGATTCGTTGTTGGTGAATGTCATTAACCACTTGAGTTTAACCGCTTGGTTTATATAATCGCTTGGTTAATAAGTGTATTTTGTATTGAATTTTCATGTTTACAACACACCTCAAAACTGCTAAAAAAACACCTCAAAACAAAAAATAACTCTGCTAAAAGTCTTAAATATGTCTTAAAGAGCAATTGTAGTGCATGATAAATTATGTCCAAATTTCTTATAGATGATGACAACTATAAAAAAAACTTGTATTGGAGTATACATGATATGACAAATGGTGTATTAAAATTTAGTATGCATCAATTATAGAACCAACCTAAAAAAAATAATTAACGCCAAGCATTGAAATCATTGATAAAAAAATCACAAGCATTAAATTTATACCATGAATTTTTGTATTATTTTATATTTCGGTTAAAATATAAATTGTTGTTTATTGTTATGTATTATTAGTTTTCTATTGAAAATGTAGTTTTTATGTATTATTGTTGTGTATTTTGTATCATTTTAAATTTTATATATTTATTATTGTTTATAATTTTTTTATGTAAATTTTATTAAAATAATTTTTTACAACTTTAATAATTAGTATTTTTATGCATTTTAATCAAAATAGTTAAATTAATATTAATTTTAAATCAAAATTAATTACAAATAAAAAAAATAAACATGTGAGGGAAAATTCGAGTATTTTTTTTTGGTAAACAATCACTATTAAAGTAAAATATAAACATATCAATGACGGATTGGTTAAATCCTACATGATAATTCTGTACCACAAAAAATAGTTGTTTTGTAAAATATTCATTTTAGGACTTAGGGATGACAATGGGTACCCTATGGGTAGGATACTATAGTGCCCTTCCCCGTACCCGTGTTGTAAAAAATAACTATATCCGTGCTCGTACCCTTGCGGGCAACAACTTTAGTGTTCTTCTCCATACTCTATGGGCACCTAAGTGTCCATACCTGCATCAATTATCCGCACTTTAACTATGAAAAGACAATAAAAACATCACAATTGTAATAAAACTATGGTCTAAATTTTTTAAAATCAACTCATAAAATAGTACGAATCGTAGTATTTAGCCAAATAAAAAACATCCAAAATATTCCTACAAAATTGTACACCAGCAGGAGGGAGCGGTTAGTGTATTAAATAGTTTTTAGGTTTAGGTTTAAGATTAAATATCCAAATAAATTAATTAATTATACACCAAAAATAAATAAATTATTTACGATATTATATAAATATGTATATACGGTTTAGGTTTAAGATTTAAAACATGATGTATGTAGACGAGAGCGTTTCCGTGCAAAATGATACTTTTTTTTAACAAGCAAAAATGGGATATATATTAATAGATGAGGAGTCTCTAAATTAACATAAGGTGTGCCAACCCAGAGCTCCACCAAAAATCAAATACATAGTTCACATCAGTAACCAAGAGTCGGTTAGCCGATGCCCATACAAACAAAGGGGCTCGACCACCAACAATGAGAATTATTACGAACATTCATATTACAAGTTTTCACCCACCAAAAAGTATGAACCTTTACTTTATCTAATAGTTGGTAGATGGTACTCTCCTGATTGTTGAAAAGTCGGTTGTTTCTTTCCGTCCAAATGACCCACACAGTACAAAGCCACACAAGCTGCAAAAAAGAACGACTAGATCGCAAACCACCGGCTAAATAAACAAACTGAGTAAAATGATCCTTAACATTGAGCGGATCAACCGATGAAACACCAATCCAGCCCCAAACCAGACTCCATAAAGGGCCAAAACACGAACAATGAAGAAATAAATGCTCAGCTGATTCGTTGCCCAATGATACTATTGTAACTTGTAATTGGGTTAGGGCATCTTGATGTAATAGATTAATCATGCTAGTTTTGTTCTTGGAAAACAGAACTTCTGTTAGAATTTTTGTTTTCTGAAAAGTTGAATGCATTTTGCTATATAACCATGAGGACATTTGAAATAGAAATATTTGATCATTTCTAATGGTTTCTGTGTTGTATGGAGTTCTAAACTTAAGATGGTCTCAATACAAAAACTGTTTTTCCCAATCAATACATTTCTTCTACAAAATTTGGTCTTCTTGTTCCTAGTGTCTGCCAACAAGTAATGAGTCTCACATTTAATTACTACATAATTTACCCATATATATCAAGCCAATTAAAACATTATATTTTCATTTAGTATTAAGGTATGAATGTCATTAACCCTACCATAATAATATCCATATAATTTTGACTGAAAGACAGAAATAGACGTGCAAAAAGGAGAACCAACATTAAACTTTGTATATTCTATTCCACTTATTGAAGTTGCTTATTTCTTCAAACAATTACAATGTAAAGAGGCAAAAGAATAAAAATTATTTAGAAAAATAAATTAGCTACGAACTTTTATAAAACAATTTTCCAATCAAATACTGGTGTAGACTGCTGATCAGTTCTTCTCTGTACACTGAAGTAACTTCTTTATGTACCTTTGCAGAACCTTGGAGAATAATCCTTCATATTTTCTTCCACACTAACGAACATTATTAAAGCGAAGTATTGCCAAAGCCAAGTTCTTCTAGGAGTTAGGAACAAAAGTGCCAACATATCCAAATGCCAAGATGAGAAAAGCAATTGCTTGCATGTACAGGAATATGAAGAAGTAATTTTTCCCATACATAAGATCATAGCAGCCACAAAATAGGAGGTAGAATCCAACACAAAGTTCTTTCATGTGAATCCTAATGATTGAACACAAACAACAATATGTAGGTAGGTAAGTACTTAAAAATATAACTAAAAAAGCGAATTATTAAATGTTATATGAAACACTCCCTCTCGTTTTTAAAATAAGCAAAAAAAAAATCTATGCGCAAAACACAGATTTTTTTCTTATATTTGTTGAGACCGTGAGAATAATATTTTACACATATTTTTACCTGTCTGCTATCTTTAATCGAGGCTTTTTGAGTTCTTTACCACCACCTTTAATTTTGAGAGTACCTCCAAGTTTTTCAGTGACAATCCACTCATTCACTCTACTAGTCTCTAGGAGACCAATAATTGTTGCCTTTGTTCGATGTAGAGCTACGGTATTTTCAAAGAGAACCCAAAAGATAACTAAATAGAATGACCTGAAAAATGAGAAACAAATTGAGTAACTTCGTCAAGATTTCTAATTGCAAAACAAGTTCATTGTAATCAAACTCTATGGATAATCTAAACTCTACTTTTGTTTATGAAATTCGATTGTAAGAACATCTCTCCAATTGAGCTATTTATTAAGTTTTCAAACACAGAGAACAATTAAACAACAATTTCATTTTTTTTTCTTACAAGAGCTCACCTGGGTGGCAGTTGGCCCGTTGGGTTCCTTAAAATTAAACAATCTTATTTACATATAAGAAAGTATGTAACTATTGTATACTAATATTTTTTTAAATTGTTTTTTATGCACAAACAATGTAAAAGTCTTGTCTCAGTGAGTTTAACTCAGTTGGCAGAGACATTTCATATTATATGATGGAGTCGGGGTTGAAACCTATCACATTCCACTTATTCACCTTTAAGAAGTGAATTTTTAGCCACCAGACTATTAGACAAAAAATACAATGTAAAAGTTTTTTAGAAATACATTCAATCAAATCACGGTATAATGTCACTTTATTATATTTGTTCCTAAAATATCTAACCAAATATCTACATGGAGAGATTTAATTATATGCATGTGTAGAAAAACAATTACATTAACGGTATATACAAATTAAATCCAAATTATTTTACCAATAAAATGCATCTAAGCTCTATAAAATTATCCTCCAACACATTTTTGAGTTCTTCTAAATTAAAGAGATAGTGCATTAGAAAAAAATAAACTTTGCAAGGCTCTCTCTTCCTTTCATTCCATCCTTCTATTTTTGTAATGTCCTCCCCACCTAAACTCTCAAGAAGATCTTTAGAGATGGGTTAAGTGTTAGTTTGGTTTTACAAGGACGAAAATTGATTTTGTAAAATTACTTTTGATCAAACATGAGTTCAATATAAGATGGTTCATGTTTGAATACAATTACAAAAAAAAATGATTTTATCCATTCATAGTTGGATAGTTTGGATTAAAATTGTAGAGCTTTCAAAATTGGTTGGGCATGGTGGGCCGGCTCAATAGACTATATTTTGAAATTTTCTCGACAAGTCCCTTCATTTGCGTACATGCCCCTCAAAAACTCAAAAATGCCCATCTCAGAAGTTAGGTCCAAAATGTATCAGATTGTAACTCCTGCTCACTCAAGTTCAGGGGTTACAACCCGAACTGCTTTTACTTATATATCAGGCACCATACATGTATTACACAACTTCACCTACACCCTTCCTTCTTATTTCATCTTCCAACAAAGTTCCAATTTTTTTTTGTTAAAAAGTGTCTCAAATCATAAGTAAACGATTGTTAAAGGATTTCTACACTCATTTGACGTCAAAGAATATATATTACTTCTTTTGAAACAATTACATTGTTGTTTTGCTTTTTTATTTTTAACTTTAAATGATGTTTATCTGGAGTTAAGACCCAATCCTGGTTTGAGTCCTAACTCTCGATCCCTTGAGAAGTTTTTAATTGCGTATTTTGATGTTTTAAAATTTTATTTTATATTTTATTTTTGTTTGTGCTTTATTTATAGTTATGGTTGAACATCCAATCGATCCAAAGTCAAATAATGTCGAAGCTTCCGTTGATTTGAAATCAAAAATTGTTGAGGCTTGTGTTGATTTGAAACCAAACATTGTTGAGGCTTCCATTTATTTGAAACCAAATGTTGATTCTAAAGAGAACATCATTAAGCGTGACTTTTCTAAACTTTCTGATAACGAAGTTGATACGGAGAAATACTTTTTCACAAATGTGAAATATAACGTTAGAAATGATTTGATTAATTGGGCTCGTTGTCAAGTATCAACAACCAGATTTACCTTAATTATAGAAAATTTCATCATGGTGGACGAAGAGCCCCAAAGTTAGTCTTGGGTTATTAAAGGGGTGGTGTGTATCAAGAAACCAAGAAGAAATCGAAACGAGAAGACTCATGGTCAGGGAAATGTGAGTGTCCATTTAGGTTGTGTGGTTATTCATTGAAATGAAATGAATGATCATTGAGTATTGTTAATGGAGTGACCATGCAATGGAGCCAAGGTTATAAGGTCACCTTCTTGCTAGTATTTTAAACGAGGAAGAGAATGAGATCATTGTTGACATGACTAGGAATATGATCTAACCAAAGATATCATGATGACTTTGAAAGATAAAAAAAGACAACGTAACGGCAATAAAGCAAGTTTCTAACACACTTCAAAGGTACAAAATATTCAGAAGAGCTGGAAGGTTAGAAATGCAACATTTGTTGAAATGTATGAATGATCACAATTATCTTTACAAGTTTAGAACTGTCGATGAGCCTACAATTGTTCAAGATATTTTCTTAGCTCATCTTGAATTTGTTAATTTGCTTAAAACTTTTCATACTGTTTTGTTCATAGATTCCATCTATAAAACTAAACAGTACAAACTTCCAATGTTTGAGATAGGCGGGTCCATCTCAAATCATTTAACATATTTAATAGGATAATTTCACTTGGGTTCTAAAAATGTGTCTTGATCTTTAAAGACAAAATGCCAAATGTGATTGTAATTGATAGGGATACCTCAATGATGAATGGTCTTGCCAATATCTTCCCTAAATCTACTACTCTAGCGTGAAAATTTCAAAAATGTGAGAGCAAGATGCAAGAAGGATTGCAAACTAAAATCTAATGATGCCAAAAAGGTCGATGTCAAAGAGGTGACGTTGACAGAGTTATGTGGTTGAATCTCCTTCCAATGAATCATTTGTTGAAACCGTTGTGAAATTTCGAGAGGTGTATAGAAACTTCTCGAGGTTCCTCAACTATGTCGAATGTTACATATTGAATCCCTTAAAGGAAAAAATTTGTCATTGCATAGACATACCTTGTATTGCATCTTGACAACACAACCACTAACAAAGCTGAATCTACTCAATAAGGTTGAAGAAATATTTGACATATAGTAAGGAAGATTTGGTTAGAGATTATGAGGCAATGAGAAATATATTTCAATTGTAGTTTACTAAGATGCATAGATTTGTTGGAAGGAGTTGTACTGTTTTGGAATATAGATACTGAGACAATTTCTTGTACTCGAGTTTGACGTATAAGGTTTCTAGAGCTAGCTTAAACTTTATTTATCATGAAGCATCTCAATCAAGGAATGTGGTATGAATCATAAGAAGTGTGCTTGTGTGATTAGGACATCATATGGGTTGCCCTTGTGTTCATATTATTGCTATAAAGATTCATCATAAAAAGCATCTTCGATTGGATAAGGTAAACAATCACCAAAAGAGGTTACGTTTTGAGGTTGATGATGTTGTGGAAGAAGATCATCCAAATGTTTGGCTACGTTTTCTACGGATAATTTCTCCAACTCTAAAGAATGCCTCAAGTCAAAGCTCATGTCAGATTTGAAAAAGACGGTGGTGATGTATTTAACTCCCACTGACAAGTTGTCTGAGTTTGAGAGCAACCTAACCATTTCTTTCATGATGCTCGTGAAAATCAAATTGTGTCTCATATTAAATTATAGGTCCCACACAAAGATTTGATTGATGATAACAACAAAGGTATTGTGGTTCATTATCCAAAGATTCTTAAGGATGATTCTGTTGGAACAAAATGTATGAACAAGTCCCTTTTGAGTTTTGATGATAACAAAGTGTTAAAAAGAAAATTGGATATGCTAATGCTTGTTCTAGTGTGCAGGACCATATACTGAAAGTTATGTATCTAACAGTGGTTCTGAAAGATCAAGTTAAGAGCAGAAGGAAAATGTTGAAGCTTGTGTTGCATCTGAAGACCAGCTTCTGAAGATGTGCGTCTGATGAACAGTGCATCTGAAGACCAGCTTCTGAAGAAGTGCGTCTGATGAACAGTGCGTCTAAAGACCAGCTTCTGAAGAAGTGCGTTTGATGAACAGTGTCTGAAGACCAGTTTCTGAAGAATTGCGTCTGAAGACCAGACTGGGAGTCTGAGTCTGAAGGAAACGCAGAAGTCAACAATTGTCACTGTCAACAGTAAAGTACTGTACAGTCAGAACCGCTTTCTGTAACCTTTGTCTCCTTGGACGAAACACGCAGCCAGTTTTTAAGGAAACAATTCAAAACGTTAATGCTCTGTTCCTGAGTTCGAACACCATAACAGGAAGGAATTAATGTTGGCTGAAGCTTCAATTTACAACGGCTCTTTTGACGACCTGGCATCTTCTCAACAGCTCTTTCTTCCTCTATAAAGATCTGAAGATTTGAAGAAGAACTTGTTCAAGACTCTGTTACTCTGTTTTCTGGAAACGCTAAACTCTGCCAAAATTCAAAAGTCATCAAAGAACTTAGAAATTCTTACAAACTCTCTTATCATAGAATTTCTTATGTATAGAGTCTGAATGTGTGTTGTATTTTGTGAACACCACTGATAGTATATCAAGTGTTCAACTTAAACATATTCTTTTGTAAATCTGTTTGATTCAAAGTCTCTCGCCTGTGTGCTTGAGCAATCAGAAGTCTCTTACTTTGTGTATGAGCATAGAAAGTCTCTTACTTTGTGTTTGAGCAAGGAAGTCTCTTACTTAGTGTTTGAGCAAGGAAGTCTCTTACTTAGTGTTTGAGCATAGGAAGTCTCTTACTTTGTGTTTGAGCATTGGAAGTCTCTTACTTTGTGTTTGAGCATAGGAAGTCTCTTACTTTGTGTTTGAGCAATTGTAATCTTTGTGATTATAGTGAAAATCTCTTGTAAGTGACAAGGGGACTGGACTACTTCCGGGTTGTGGAAGGAACCAGGATAAATTGCTTGTCTCTCTCTCTCATTTACTTTATATCAGCTGCAAAACAACTCTGAAAATAGCTTCAGAATCTGATCAATATCAGACTCTGAACTAACATAAGTTTTTGAGAAAGAAAAAGGGCAACACAATTCAACCCCCCCCTCCTTGTGTTTTTCTCTCCTTCAAATTCTAACATACGCTCCATGTTTTCCCGGATGATTTCTGAAGATGGAGTGTTATGGGTTCATTCAAATTGCAAGTGTCAAAAGTATCGGTAGAATTTATTGGGTTGGTTAAATTGTGTTGTAATTTTAGTTTACATTGTCGTTTTGCATTTTTTTTTGTCTATTTGTGTGATGTTTGTTCTATCGTTATATCTCTAATTATGATGAGTTATTTTCGTTGAATTATGAGTATTGATATATTGTTGTTGATTATGAGTGTTATATATTGTTGTTGGATTAAAAGTGTTGTTAATTGTTCTTGAAAATATGAGTGGTTGTTGAATTATGTACTTGGTATTGTAAATTTTTTCTAAGTCTGAAGCAGGAACAAATTAGATCTTAACTTCCGGTCTAATCTTGGGTTGTAATTTCTGATCCGAGGTTAAATGGAATTGAGGACAGATTGAATCTTAACTACCGAACTAGACTGATTGGGAGTTAGGACTTGAGGGATGCTTTTTCGAAATTTGAGTGGCCTGTGAGCATTTTAAGGTGCCTATCGAGCAATTTTCCCACATTTTAGCATGAGTTCGGCCATAAATAAGAGCCCAAAAACAATCAAGCCTTTGTGTCTGAACCCATTTAGTCAATATAAAAATTGGGTCGATCCGGACTAACCCAATGGAGTTTAGTATACACACTATCAAAGTCTCCATGTATTTTTGTAAAAATAATATTAGTGATTTTCTATCAAATATGATCTAATGTAAAAATTATCAATAAAAATATATCTACACGTGTAAACCTAATAAAAAGTGTTGCAGTTAAAAATTTGAAGTTTATATATTATTAATTTGGTCTTAATTTAAGGAATAAAGGTTGAGTTTAATTGACATTTAGTGTCAACATAAAAGAATTACATTAGCATTCAATTATACTTCACCAAACTGATGGGGATTGAGTCTAGTATAATGGGTTATACTTCCACAATTTGGCAAACAAAGGTTTGAATCCCGAATGAGAGACACACTAATATTTATTGTCTGACACGACTTAAATAGTATTACTCCAAATGGAAGAAACTTATGAAAAACATAAAATAATAATAACTCATCAACTAGATAATTGTAAGAAACTAATATATTAAAGTGACATAAAAATATGAAGTGATAAACCAAAAAAGGGAATAAAATGAGATAAACTGGCCCATTATCCACATAAGCCATAATATTAGAAAATTATTCTTCTCACTTCTCAAATTGCACTTTTTATCAATTGTGGTTTGCCCAACGACAATTAACTGTTGTTCGGCTTTTCAACGACAGTTAAGTGTCATTGAACGCTTTGAAGATTGGTTAAACATACTTAAAAAGTGATTGAACCACTCTAAAAAATTATCAACGACACTTAACTGTTGCTGGAAAACCGAACAGTAGTTAACTTTCGTTGGGTATGTTTTTGAGCAATTTGAGAAGTGAGATGAGTATTACTCTAATAGTATGGTCATGCTTAATCATATGCAGCCCAATAACAAATGGATTGGTCCATTAGCCCACATAGATAATATTAGTCGATTCGAACTTAATGTGTAACCCAATATTCCTTGAAGATTGTTATTCCCACTTCAACTGTTGCTATGAAACACTAGGAAATTACACATTTACCCCCATTGGCCGTTAACAGCCACCAGATCTGTGTTAAAAAATGTCATAGCGGCAGTTAACTGCCGCTGAACAAAGCATAGCGGCAGTTAACTGCCGTCAGACAAGTTTTTTAGCAATTTCAAAAGTGGGAACAACAACTTTCATATTCCTTTCCAAAAAAATGCGTAACCCAATATTAAGCGGTGAGCCTAAGTTGGTCTATTTATGCAATTGAATCCATCTGGCCAAATCAACCCGGGACTAGGATTCAAACCTAGTCCTTCTAACTCGTTAACCCCTTTAATCTCTTAGATCTCAAGTGAGCTACCTATCCCCATTCCATATGAATACATATCTTCCATTGCTAATAAATTTTAGTATTGTTTTCATACCACCGTAAAAAACTAGAAGTCTGAGCTTTTTTGTAGAATTGGGTTTGAGACTATAATCAATTTTAAGATTGAAATCCAAATATAACTAATTTGTGATCAAACCATGTTTGACTAACCCATAAGTGATTTTGGGATGGTTTAGACAAATATAAAAAAGGAAAAGTTGAGTAAATAAAGACCTTGGTGTTCCAACAGCTTTTAGAAGGGTGATGATGGAAGGGACATAAACAGTTCCCCATTTAGGGACCACAACCTCAGGCACCATAACAGTTGCAGGTAACAAAACGCAATAGAACACAAATGTGTGTATGTGCACCACAATCTTTTGAACAAAGAAAAAACTGCAAACAATATGTAACTTCTTCCACAAAGACACTTTCTGCAATAGACAAATTAAACAAGCACATGCATGAATTTAGAACATAAGTTAAAGAGAAATGTTAACTTGTGGTCTTAAGCATAAGTTAAGGAGTCAAAAGTATAAATATTGTGTTGTAACCAATACATTTAAATTTAATTTTTTTTGTTTTTGATTAATTGAATGCACAAAATTTAAGAAAATATTTCTACTTTTGATTTTTTAACATGTGTACATAGGACACAAGTTAACATAACTTTAAATTAAATTATAATCGACTAGTGTATACATCAAGGATTAGATAATTACCTTGCTTCTAAGAATCTCCATAGCCATTTTTCTAAAAAGATTGGCTGGCCCACATGACCATCGATGTTGTTGGTACCTATAAGCCTTTAAAGTACTTGGCAATTCGTTTTTAACCTATAGATCGATCATATATCAAGAACAACATATATACAAATAAAATCAATGTAACATTAATATTTTGTTAACATAACATGTAAAGAGAGTTTTGAGATTGGATTAATAAAGAAAATGGAACCTCTAAATTAGAAAGGTATAAGAATTTCCATCCTTCGAGACTAGCACGTACAGCCAGATCCATATCTTCAACCGTGGTCCTATCTTTCCACCCACCAGCTTCATTCAGAGCCGAAATTCTCCACACACCAGCAGTCCCTATGTCATTTCATTTACAAGACCATAAATATTGACATTAATGTAATGTAAGATATTCATCATGACAAATTGCAACAAGCATAGTTCTAAATTGCGGTTATTGAACAAATGTAATAGCGACCATAATATAAAAGTTTAAAGGTATGTACAATGTTCTACAAATCGAGTTTACGTTTTTAGATGTCAAAATCGTGTAAACTCTGACATAAACTCGGTTTTTACTGAAATCGGAAAATTTGTCGAGTTTGAACGATTTAACACGGAGTAAAATTGGTAAACTCGGACGAGTTTACATTAAAAAATCACATTTTTTTTGTTTTTGGGCTATTTTTTCATCCAATTCATTTTTTAAAGCCCAACCCAAAATACTAGTGTCATATGAACGTGTGACCTTTTTTCTTCTAAAAAGCGAACAACAAAACACACAACACAATAGAGAACACTCGCCCAAAGTACTTATGAAACTTGTTTTTTTGGACGTTTTTTTAATGGCTTAGTAACTTATAAAACTTATTATTTTGCGCGTTAATTTTTGTGTTTTGTTATTAAGTTTAACATAACACTTTATTATTGTGGTTGTGTATACTTTGTCTTTATAATTAAGTCATATTTTGCACTATTGATCTATTTACAATATTATATTAGCTTACATATGTCATGTATATAATAAATTGTATATAATTTTAATTTTAGGTAAACTTGTATGAATTCTCGAGTCGAGTTTACGAGTCAAGTTTATCTAAGTAAAACGAGTTGAGGTAAACTCTTGAGTCGTAAAACCTTGTGTATGTATAATGGAAATGCAACCACAATTGCAGATATACTGGCCACATTTCTTTTCACCTTTTACATCAATATTAAGGTTTGCTACAACTGTGACGATAGTCGCAATTTAGAACATGTCCACAAGAAAACATGAACTTACTATTACTTCCAGTATTCTTATTCTTTTTGAAAAGGAAAATTGATGAAATTGTTTTAGGCATAAGATGATGAGATTACTACCATTGAAGCCAAAGAAGGCGTAAGCGGAAGATCCCACTTCTTGTTCCACCTTAAAATGGTAATCAAGTGACATTTGTTGCATCCTCGTCATCAAACATTCATTTGCATTCACTAAAAACAAAGAGAAAAAACACAAAATATTGCACATCACAATAATGTTATTATCATACACACTATATTTTTCATATAATACATGACTATTATTTTTTGCTGGATTTTTTTATTATTCTAGTTAAACCCTTAAATTAAATTTGCTTTTAAGAATACTATATTATTGGTGTTCATGAAAAAAGATAAGAATTTTTATTATATTTATTATATTATTGGTAAAAAAATAAAATTACTTTGTTACTATTTAAATAAGTAATCTGACACATATTTAAACAGACTAACGAGTTAATAGTTCAATGAGATTATATATATATATATATATATATATATATATATATATATATATATCATTTGGTAGTGGGAATGCATTGAACTTGTATTTAAGCCCCAGGTACAGGGTTCGATTCCCACGGAAGGCAAAAACTCCACATGGGGGGTGGAGAAGGTCGTGAGTACATCTCGGTCCTTGAAAGATAGGGATGTCAGCCCGTAAGGGAGCCAACCGGATGTTATAAAAAAAGTTTAGTCCAAGTGATGAGTGGTATAAGCCGTCTCACATAACATTATATAACAATTCGTAGCACATAGCTTACATACATAAACGAGCACGCATACACTACTAACGGGTACACAGTACATCACATTACCCTTGTCCAACTAACGGGATGTCATTCTTAATCAAAATATATTCGAGACAATACCACATCAGTTGGAGTTCTTTTTCTTATTCTTAACTCATGTTTATTCCTTGAACATACATTATCAAATAACATAGATCATGGTTATACTTGTCGATATCGTGAACCCATTTCTCATTTCTGAACATCGAGTTCAAGATCCTTGTTTTCAAAAGAAAGCTTTACTTGATTGCTACCAAAAATAGCACACTTAATCTTTAATCCTTTAATCATAACCTGAACTTACGTAGCCCTTTACTGTAGACTACGAGTGACTTTTAATCTGCATAAAAGTTCTTCTTCCTTTACTGGTGAACATTAAGTTCAAGAATTTCCAAACTCTTCAGCTAAGATATGTTTGATATCAACAAACCTGTTCTGGTCAAAACCTTCCTACTTAAACATTGCTGACTGCGTACCACTATTGCCAAAACATGTCACATAACTGAAAATCTGTTACACTACTATCTGAGTAGTTTAAGCACTGCCTGATAAGTATACATAATTGCTTTACCTTTGTCACGTCTCACTAGGAAGGAGGTGCCCTTCATGTGGGACGGGGAGTGTGAGAAGAGCTTCAGGACTTTGAAAAAGAAATTATCTGAGGCTCAAGTGTTAGCGATACCGGATCCCGAGAAGAAATATGTTGTATATTGTGATGCGTCCTCTAAAGGACAGGGTAGTGTGCTCATGCAGAAGGGGAATGTAATAGCCTATGCTTCTCGGCAACTTAAATCTCATGAGGAGAAGAGGTCCATGAAGGCCTAGAATGAATCAGGCTAATGAGGAAGCAGAAGGAGACCCTAACATGGATTTCTGGGCTCAGATGATGCAACAGCAGCAAGCGTTGCAACAACAATATCAAGAGCAACAAGCTCAGACTGCACTACAGCATCAGCAGATGATGCTTATGATGCAACAGCAAGCCCAACAGCAGGCCCAATCCCAGCATCAGTGGATGAAGATGATGCACCAGGGGCAAGGGTTCCAGCAGCTGCCTCCACCACCTCCAATGGTTGGTAATCCCGTGTTCCGGGAGTTTAATAGAAATCACCCTCCGGAGTTTAATGGAGAAGGTCGTGAGTACATCTCGCTCAATTGGTAGTGGGAATGCAAAGAACTGGTACTTAGGCCCCATGTACACGGTTCGATTCCCACGGAAGGCATAAAACTCTACCTGGGGGCGGGAGAAGTCCATGAGTAACATTGCGGGGCAAACCTGGGCAAGCCAATTGAAAGGCAAATCCCGGATGTTTACATGTATTATATTGAATTCCTTAACATATAGTTTTAAGATCTGTTTATCATTTGCATATTATAAAATAAAAAGTATTTTGTTATGTAGCCATTTTGACCTTTTTCATGTCACCTTTTATATTGAAAAATAAAGGATTGAGATCGGGTGCATTCACACACATATCGATTGTCCTTTGAAAATCGAACGGCCTAAATTTAAAATAAATTTTGATTTTATTTATAAATTTTAAAGATGGTGACTTAAAATTTGAATTATCTCCAACGAACGAAAGAGAAACAGAATCTTCGAAAGATAGGGCCGGAGGGTAGTGTAACTTTGGGGTAGCTTTTGCTACACCTTATTTTATTTAATAAGTTAGTGTATTCTTATATTTATCTACTCTAATAATGTAGATTTAGCTGCCTCGAATAAATTTAGTTGTGAAAATTATCAAGACAAGATTCGCAAAAATCTATTTTATTTTTAATATATGTTTGACTTCTCATAAAATTTCAGCTAACTTCGTCACTCTCTAAAGAAAACCCCAACAACACAAAGAGATAATGAAACATATGTTTAATATCACGATGAATATAAAAAAAATGTTATGCTAACAAGTGCCTTAAAGGTACTTGTTAATGATTCAAAAGAGAAAATGATTTATAAAAATTATGTAAAAAAAAAGGTTATGCTAACAAGTGTTCTTAAACATTGGTTAAGGATTCAAAAGAAGAAATTATTTATAAAACTTATGCAAAAAAAAATACAGTATTTTTTAAAATTTCAATGTGTTGAATACACAATTTTTTTTTTTAAAAAATCTTCATTAAACTTCTAAACAAATGCCTTAAAACACTTATTAGCATTTAAAAAAAAATTAATGATCCTCCCTAATTTTCTAAAGCTACGCACTCTGGAAAATCACACTAAGAAAATAGGATCTGGATCCTCTCCTGCTTACTGTCTCCTGCGTTTTGTCCTGCGGCAATCTCAGCAGTTGGATTAGCATGTTTTTTCTCTCTCTAGACCACTTACCTTTTTCCTTTTAGTTTCAGCCGTTGGATTAGGCGCATGAGAGATGGCAGAATGCGCTTGTGCAGGAGGTGATCCATTTCCAAGAAATAACACTAGTTTTTTTTTTTTTTTTTTGGATATGATAATGATAACAGAAGCATAGTTGGCAAAACAAAGACAGCCATATACAAGCACCCTTTTTGACGAATTTAAAAAGACAATTTTTTCCTTCAAAGAAAGACAGAAATTTTTTCTTCCATTGTTTGTCACATTTAATCACGTGTGTCAGTTACTACATTTTAGCCAATGCATATCGAAATTTTTAAAAAAATCAGAATCACACAATGTTAATACTACAAACAAACATGTCACCACAAAAAAAAAAATACATACAAGCCACTCTTTAAGCATTCTAAATTTGAAAAATTATTTTTTTTAAAAAGTTAAATAGTTTAATTTTCAATGCATTGAATACACAAGTTTTTATAAAAAGTTATCATTTAAGACCCTTAAAGAGTGTCCATGGGTTAACATTTCCCATAAATATTGTAAATTTTTCTCTCAAAAAAAATATTTTAAATTTTATTTTAATTCCACTAAAACTTTTCAACTAGTTTTGAATCTTAAATCCTTCTAAGAAAAAGTTTTGAACCCTAAATGTTTTCCATTATGATTTTTGTATCCTAACACAAATCGAAATGAAGTAATAGTCATTTTAGTCTTTAAATATGTAACGAGTAGTAACAATAATCCATAAATGTATCGAAAGTCTAAAATAGTCCACAATTATGCATTTCATTAGTCGAAATAGTTGATGACATTAAAATAGTCTTTTAATGTTGATATTAACTATTTGTATATATGAACTGATATGGCAATAAGTATTTATAGATACTGATATAATAACAAGTAAGTCTAATAATTTATTGAAAGACTAATATGATAATATTAACGAAATATTTTAACGTAATAGACTATTTTAACTAACATAATACACAATGAACTATTTTATAATTTTCATATACTAAGAACTATTGTGGTCAAATGTTTTTAAACCGTTTTTTTTTTAATGGGCAAAGGAGTGACTCGGTGGTGGCTAGATTTGTTTTGGTTTGATTCTGCGTGCAATTTTCCTCACCTCAAAATCAGAAGAGGGAGCTTTGTCAACACTTTTTTCCCAAAAAATTGAAACGAAAGATAATATACAATGAAAATTGAATGATTTGCTTCATCACTGAAGCCTTGAATTTATAGTGGTTCCATGAGTTGATTGCATTGAGTGTACCATAGAAATTAGCACAACAACCAACCAATTTGTGTTGACAATATTATTATTTTTTTTAACAGATTGTGTTGACAATATTATAGATTTTTTGTTAATATAGTATATACTTGTGTTCTGTCCGCATTATAAATTTCAAAACTTTCACGCATTATTATTGTATCGCACCCATACTCATATTACTTATTTGAGTTTCATATGTTAAGCTCAATGCGAATCTTAAAGAAGAAAAAGAAAATACCAAATTTCCAGCGAGCTTGAACGAGACCAATTTCGGGATTATTGACAAGAAAAGGGATGGTTCTGCGGAGAAAGTCAGGCTCAGGT
Source organism: Medicago ruthenica (assembly GCA_018208015.1). Lineage (NCBI taxonomy): Eukaryota > Viridiplantae > Streptophyta > Magnoliopsida > Fabales > Fabaceae > Medicago > Medicago ruthenica. The sequence goes on along the minus strand of CM031371.1, from coordinate 52,033,233 downwards.
TGAAAATCAGCATCAAAGATGGCAACATATTCACATTGTAGGACATGGCTATGTTTCATTCCCTCCTTTAGAGCACCTGCTTTGTACCCATTTCTGTTGTCCCTAACTTCATACTTTATGTTCACACCTTTGCTTCGCCATCTACGGCATTCTTCCTGTACCAACTCCTGCAAAAAAAATTGGTTCACATGTTACAATCACCTTTAATAATTTATTCACTATTAAAGGTGAATAATTATTTTTGAGAGGACAATTAATAATTATTACCACTACTAAAAGAGCACTTCAAAAAAATACTTTTTTTTAAGGAAAAAAAAATACTACTAACAGAAGTTGAATTTAAACCAAAAATAAAAAGAATTTCCGCTAGGATTTTGACATTTATAATACTAGTTAGCAACGAAATTATAGATATTATATTTTATTTTTATATGAATTTATATTGCTAGTTCAACATTTTTTAGTAGGGTAAGTTATCCTTTTTTTTTTGTGTGAAATAGTCTAATGGCTAAATTTTTTTTTAAGGAGAATAATTGGGGTGTGTGGAGTTCGAATTCCGACATCTGCATATATTATGCAATGTCCCTACCCTCGAAGTTTAACTCTTAAATTAAAGTTGGAATCTCCTTCCCCTCTCTTTATAGACACGTGCCGCAACAATCACATACGATTCACCACCTCTTGAGCATGATGCCACCCTTTTAAACCTTCAGAATTTGAAGTACTACAAAATTTGAATCCTAGAACAAAAAAGAATGACATTTTTGTGATTTTTAAAGACAAAGTTAATGTTAAAGTATGTTTGTGAATATTGCCTTGCTGGGTTTAAGTTGTATCAGTGATGATCATGCTTTGCTTTGCTTGCCATGTGATGTCACCTTAGCTGCCAAGTCTGCAGGTGGACAGTTTAGCCAAGGAGTGGGAGGCTATAGTTGTTTTTTTGTTCACAACACGATATAAAAGAATGGTTTCATGTTGTTACAGTTGTCTTTCACAGTAAAAATAAGTGACAAAGTGGTTTTAACTTCGAAAGTGCTAGTAGGTATGAGAGAGCCTTTCAGAAAAATATGAGAGAGAAATAAAAGGCTAGTTAATGACTAATTAATAGGATTGAGAAAAACCAAAAAAGTAGTGCATTTATTACACCTTAAAATGTGCAATCTTGCACAGGTTACAAAAACATTATTATTATTATTAGAATTTAAATAAATTCATTAAACACATTCAAAACATTTACAAAATGGATTGAGCGGGAATCAAACTTATGTCTTCATATTAAAACTTAAGCACTTTGCCACTAGGCTGAATGAGATCATCGGAATCTTTCTGGTATCTGCACCCTATAATAAATAAAAGATTTCATAATATCTACTCCCATTAAGTTTCTCTCATCTCCTCCTCAAACCTTAGCAGTCACAAGATTTCATAATATCTACTCCTATTAAATGAGATCATCGGAATTTTTAAGGGAACAAAAGTGAACGTTTTTTAACACAAACTAACGGAAGAGACCGAAGTGACTAACAAGAAGGATTTAAGGGACTAAAACGTTACTTTTATTAATTAGGAGACCAATATGAAACCTGAAAAATATTTAAAGGACCAAAAGTGTAATTTACCCAATATAATACTATAAGGAAAAAAAAATATTAGAAGAAGGAACCTATCTACCACTCCAATTCCTTCTTCTCCTTCAATTTGAGAATGAACCTACCATTCTCCAAAGTAGGTTTTTCTTCAATGCATTAAATGCATGCACATGTTTTTTTCTAATAGTAATGTTATGCATGTTTCATGTGGTGCTAAATGTAGCTTACTTTGAAATAAAAGAAGGAACACGGGGTAAAAATGTTGTTTAAATACTCCCTCCGGTCCCTATTATAAGAAGAAAAATCAAAAATCATCAAAACCAAGATAGTCATTAATTGTTGTAATTTTTTGAATGTTTTTACAAATATACCCTCGTAAAAATTTGTGAAGTATTAAATATACCCACTAATATTGAAAAAATCACCATTAAATTAGGGTTATAAATGTCTTTTAAGCAATAAATGTGCCTTAAAAGTTGTGATTTTTTCTTATAAATAGAACCAAAGATCTGTCCATCTCAACATTGGCACTATTAAAGGATTTGCTTCCCAAATGAATTCAAGGGAAAGAAATTAAAGACAATTACCCACTTGGTTGAAATGGAAGCTAAAACCAGTTATATATTGTTCCTTATGAATATGTCAAGAGTCCTACATCGGATAAGAGACTGTCTGACAATGTGTGTATAAGTGGGGACAATGTACAATGTGTTTACCCACTTGTTTGAAATGGAAGCTAAAACCAATTATATATGGTTCCTTATGAATATGTTAAGAGTCCAACATCGGATATATATATGTTTTTTTAAAAGCATAAATTATATATTTTATTCATATATATCACCTCCTTCTGTTAATTTTGCATAACAAAAAATATAGGATAATGATAATTTAAATATTTGTTGCTCAGAAAATTAAAAGGACAATTCATATCATGCTATACTAAAAACACCAGATGGTTAAATATATTTTTTAGTCCATGCAAAATATTCTTTGATCTAAAATTCAAAGACACTAGTTGCAACATGGAGTCGTAAGTTGTATCTTGAGCTCCTTCAAAAGAAAATATTGTATCTTGAGCTATAAAAAAAAAAAACGGAACAAGCTCATTAATTAGCCTGAACGGTTAAAGAGCAAGTGAAATTCAAAATGGATTGGGGGTGGGGGGCTGACTACCCTATTGGATTTTGAACCTGCACAATACCAACATCTTCTTCACGTCATTATTGAAAAAATATTAGTAGAAGGAACGTATCTACCATTCCAATTTCTTCTTCTCCTTCAATTTGAGAATGAACCTATCTACCTTCAATGGATTAAATGCACGCACATGTTTTTGTTCTAATAGCTATGTTATGCATGTGTAACGTGTTCCTCAATGTAGCTTACTTTTATACCAATAAGACAGTTGTATATGAAAACAAATATTAATCACAATATTATTAATTTTTTTGTTAAGTAACATATTTGTTAGAAATTCACATTTTTAAGGTGAATAAGTGTGGTGTCCGGAGTTCAAACCTCGACCCCTGCATATATCATATCTACAATGTATTTAATTTAGTCAAGGTATCAATGGAAGCACATGTAAGCCCATGTGTTTTATAGGGCAGATAGAGAAATTCTCTTGAAGAATTGGTAAGCAAATATTATTTGGTTTATATGTACTTTTGTTACCCATATTAATTTATTTTTTGATGTTTTAATACCCCTGTTTTACGATGTGGTCCTTTTACTCGTAATGCGAGATAAGCAGAGAGCACATCATTTGACCTAACCTCTTTATCTCGCAATGCAGGGCTCATACCCCGTATGCGAGATAGACAATAGAGACCTCTTTTATTTCCATCATATTCTCACGATACGGAGCTCATATCTCGCGATGGAGATAGACAGTAGCTGACTCCTTGGTTTCTTCACTCCTTGCTCCATTTCTTCTCACCAGAACGTCCGTAACAACTATGCCACAAGCTTGATCAATGATAAACTTGTAAAAAGCATTTCACTGGTTCGGGTGGATTTTCATGGCTTCAAGCCATCTTCCAGTCTCTTGGTCTTTCTTGACTTTTTGAATGAATTCTTTTGTAAAACTAGACTAAAACTTAACATAAACTTCCTATTCTACTGCTAAAATAATTTTAATTGATGAATCGAACCCTATATTATTTCTTGTCATCACACACATTATTAGAGGGCTTTTATTGGTGTAACCAAAAAAAGAGGGCTTTTGTTGGTAATAACTTCTCTTGATAACAGGTGGATATAGTTGGAAAAGTAGTTCAAAATTTGAGTTAGGTTTCTACTACTTGTTCTTGTTCTCTTTAGCATTTAATCTATTCAGAATGGGTATAACCAGAATCATAAATTTTTGTGAAGGGGCCGATTTTAAAGTTTTTGTAGTCCTTTTCCTAGGGATGGTAATGGGTACCCTATGGGCAAGGTACTAAAGTGCCCTTTCACATTCCCGCGTTTGTAAAAAATACCCGTACTCGAGCTCGTACCCTTGTGGGCAACAACTTTAGTGCCCTTCCCCATACCCATACCCGCACCCATTACCCGCACTTTTTTTTAAGCAAATAAAAATATTATAAATAAAAAAAAGTACAAAAAGCTGAGAAGACGTAACCATAACCCAACAACCACAGATCAGCCCAAAATAGGTATTACAACGATACACAAAAGTGGTATATAAAAACCAATGCGTAGCAAAGAAATACACAACAACACAATCTAGCGAAACCAATGCAAAAGAAATAGATGTGTAAATTCCGCAAGCATTCACACCAAAGACGAGCTGAATAAACTCAAACTCATCTTTTGAGGAATGGTGAATGAATCGACCACCAACACGGACTGATTCAAGAACCAACGACCCCCTGTAACAACAAAACAGTAAGCTTAAAACGCCATTTCGAGCCAAACAAGACTGTAGCAATGAACAAATAAAACTCGTTCATCACTGACCACTGTAAAGTGACAGGTCTGAAAGTAACCGACCATTGCGGTTGCGCCGATAGTGGTTTTCAGAGAACCGGAACTAGAACCATCAAATCCAGAAGCTTAACTTCTAGATCTTAAAGACTAACGACGTCATACTCACTGAGTTGAGTCGAAGACGAGCTGATCTACTTTTTCAGTACCACGACAAACATATCCTCACTGAAAACAACAAAAACCACCCATATCGACGAGGCCCAAATCCTACAGCAAGCAACAACGAGATACTTAAAAGAAAAACCTGAATTTGGAAGAAACATGTATGGAAAATAGGACAAACGAACGATCAGAACCCAAAAAACTGCGAGGGCGCCGACAGTTCGTGGAACAACCGTGGACGGAGAAACAGTCCAAAAGGGCAAGAGCGTGATGCAGGTAGGAGCCGTCGCACCACCACCTTGTGCAGCTACATCATGGTGTTGTTTCTTTGGATTATAAAGGGAGAAGTAGGTGGGGAGAGGTGGTAAGAGGTGGTTGGGGCAGTGGTTTAAAAGAGAGAGAGAAGAGTGCTTATTGTCGCGTCGCTAAAAAACGCTCGAGCGTACTAACGCTCGGAATAACTACGGAGTCGCCACCAAAGTTTTATTTTTAAAGGGAAACATTGATAAAACCCTTGACGATTTGGAAAAGATGGTCATCGCAACCAATAACGGGTTCGAGAGTCGATTATGCAAGGGGAAGGTATTAGCACCCCTCGCATCCGTTGTACCCAACGGGAACCTCCTAGTTAGTTTAGGGTTAAAAAATGTTTTAAAGGTTGCTTGCTACGTTTTAATGTTTCAAAGAAAAAAGGAAAGGAAAAAAAAGGTTTTTTTATTACTGTGCTTGACAAGAGTTGGATCTTGCTCATACGTATCTCCTGGTGCGATGGAGAATTCAAAGCTACGTAGTTCTTTGGTAGAAAATATTTGTTTGTTGGTTGATTTTAAAGAATGATGTTTTTGATCGTATTCTAGCGGTTAAACGTAGCTTGTATGCTCGCACGTGGGAGGCTTAAGCGTTTGTTTGTATCGCGTTAGAATTGATAAAACATTGTCCGTTTGTGAAAAGAGATTTGATTTTATATTTGACCGCGGGGGGCCGAAAATTAGTTTGGTGTGTTGAATTTGAAGAACGATGTTTTTGATCGTATTCTAGCGGTTAAACGTAGCTTGTATGCTCGCGCGTGGGAGGCTTAAGCGTTTGTTTGTATCGCGTTAGAATTGATAAAACATCGTCCGTTTGTGAAAAGAGATTTGATTTTTATTTGACCGTGGGGGGGGGGGGGGGGGGGGGGGGGCGAAAATTAGTTTGGCGTGTTGAATTTGTTTTTTATGTTTTTGTATTTTGAAAATGAATGACGATTGTCCGAACAACGAGACATACGTCAAGTGCTCGTGCAACCGGGGAATGGAAAGACATACGTCGGACCATTCCTTTTTCATTCAAGTTTATTATCGAAAATTAATATATTTTTTGTATTTTGAAAAGGAATGACGATTGTCCGAACAACGAGACATACGTCAAGTGCCCGTGCAACCGGGGAATGGAAGGACATACGTCGGACCATTCCTCTTTCATCCAAGTTTATTATTTAAAATTAATGATAAACTACAATTAAAAGCCAAAACACTTGTTATATTTTTTTTTATCCTTGAATAAAATGAGTTTCAGCCCCTTCAGAAATAGTTCAAACCAGACTCTGAACCTTCAGACGCATAAACTTCGGACTCAGAACCTCAGACTCTGGATCCCAGACTCTGAACCTTCAGACTCAGAACCTTCAGACTCTGAATCTCAGACTCTGAACCTTCAGACTCTGAACCTCAGACGCTAACTTTAGAAGCTGAGTTCTACTACGGTCGCAGAGCGACGAGGACTTTGCTCTGCGAAACTTTCAGAAGCTGATCTTCAGAAGCTGACTTTCAGACTCTGAACCTCAGAAGCAGACTTCAGAAGCTCACTTCAGAAGCTGACCTTCAAAAGCTGACTTCAGACTCTGAATCTTCAGACTCACTGTTCAGACTCTGACTTCAGACTCACTGTTCAAACTCTAATTTCAGACTCACCGTTCAGACTCACTGTTCAGACTCTGACTTCAGACTCACTATTCAGACCCTGACTTCAGATTCAATGTTCAGACTCTGACTTCAGATTCACTGTTCAGACTATGACTTCAGACTCACTGTTCAGACTCTGACTTCAGACTCACTGTTCAGACTCTGACTTCAGAAGCTCATTTTAGAAGCTCACTTCAGAAGCAGACCTTCAGAAGCAGACTTCAGAAGCTCACTTCAAAAGCGCACTTCAGAAGCTCATTTATGACTCTGGCTTCAGAACCTCTGGAGTAAAACGTTAAAAACAGTAAAAGGAAAAAAAACCATTTCTGTTTTGGTGACTGTTATAAACTTTGTGATTTTTTTGGATTTTTGTATGATCTTTTCTCACTCAGTACTGAACCAAATACGAAAATAAGAACATCACTGTAAAGTTTGCCATGAGTACTACATCCTACTGGTCTTAGATCTACCAAAAGATGTCCTAGAACTAACTACATTTTGGCCTTAAGTCATGCTTATGAACTTATGGTGAAAAATGTATTATTTATGAAAAAAACTACAAACACTTAAACAAAAGCGAAAACTGAAGTAAAAGGGTCAAAGCTACTCACAAACTCCTAGCAAAGCTTCAGATGCACGAAAAATGTGAGGGTTTTTGAGTGGTTGTGGTTTTGGTTGGAGGTAGAGGTGAAGAAAGTAAATAGTAGCAAAAGGAGTATTTTGCTACTAATCTCCTCTCTTTTTGTGATGTTTTTGTGGTGTTTTTGTGTGATGTGATGATTCTGTTTGTGTGAAGTTTTGTGATGATGGCTTAGATAATTTTTTTTTGATTTGTTGTGGTGGTTTGTTGGTGGTTTGTGAAATTCTGGCAGGTATGAATCAGAACACAAAAACAGAGCACGATGAATGTAAAACAGAGCACAAACAAACAGGTTCAGAAGCAGCAATAAAAAGTGCAGAAAGTAAAGGACACAAAGTATTTGATAACCCAGTTCCGTGATAAACAACATCTACGTCTGGAGGATACCAATCCTGGAAGGAAATCCACTAAGAGGAATTAATCCTAAGACTCAGACATTAACCCCCTGTTCCTAGTCTTCTGACTTAATCTCCACCAGTCAAGATTTCTACCCAGTAACCCCTAGGTATAAGAACCCCCTCTTACTTCCTAATCAAGTAACTACAACCCAGTTACTAACAACTTTGAAAAACAACCCAGTTATGAAGACACTCTTCAAGACAATAAAAACATCATTCGTACTTAAAAGCTTAGAATGATTTACAACTCAAAACACCTAAACCAACTCAGAACATATGAGTGGTGTACAATCAAAGCCTAAAGCTTACACAGACTCTTATGATAATATCAGTTTTGACTCAATCAATCTTCAATGTAGCAGCACGTCTTCTTATACAGTCTTCAGCAGGCACACATAATTCTGAACCATATCTTCTTCAAAATACAATTCTGAAATTCTGCAAAGGCTCAAAAAGGAAACATATATTTCTGAATCATATTAAGCAAAAATCCCTTTGAAATATATTCATTCATAAACACGAAGCCAATCTTCACCAAGATCTTCACCAAAATAATCAGCCTTCTAGAAAACAAATGCCTGGATAATTCTTCAGTAAATCTTCAAGAGATACGCAAGGAAATAATCACAAATAATGCAGAAAATTCCAGCTTCTGAAAACAGCTTCTGAAGTTCAGCTTCTGAAGGTCAACGCCAGTCAACGTCTGAAGTTAAGCTTCTGAAGGTCAACAGAAGTCAACGTCTGAACAGTGTGTCTGAAGCCGGGTTCTGCGTCTGATGAACAGTACCAGCGTCTGAAGGTCATTTCTGCGTCTGAAGGTCATTCCTGCGTCTGAAGGCCATTTCAGCTTCTGATACTTCTTAAAACCAATTTCCAGCTTCTGAAGACTTAAATTAACATCTGAGGACGCTTGCTTGCACACATTGATTTTACCAAACATGCAGCCAACACATAGATACTCAACAATCTCCCCCTTTGGCAAATTTTTGGCTAAAATCAAACAAACCACAAAACTAAGTTCTTCACTCTACAAAAATAAATCCACCATGAAGAACTACTCACATCCAACATAGCCACAAAAATAGCAGCGAAAAAAGCTATGTTAAATCAAACAAACTCAAACTAAATCAGCTTCTGAAATATCACATCACATTCTGAAGCACAAACACACACCAGCAACACACACCAGCTTCTAAACATCCATAAAACTCCCCCTGCAACTCAGCACATCACAAACAACTCTCCCCCTTAATTCTGAACTGCAGTAAGCTTTGAAAAATTGCTACTGAAACTGAACCAACACACAACTCAGGCACACTGAACCAGCACACAACTCAGGCACTTAACACTTATACACTCCCCCTGAGCCAAAAACTCCCCCTCAAACACATCTGCACAGCTCTTGTTGAATTGTTTCTGAATTCTGAACAAAACTGTTAACTTCTGAATTCTGAGACTTAACATATTCTGAACAAGCACATTCTGAAACCAAACACAAGTTTTTCTCCCCCTTTTTAGCCAAATAAATTTGACAAAATGTTTTTTTCACATAGGGAACAAAAACTGAAAGTTTATCACAAATTGTATCAGACTCAGACTCAGTATCAGCAACTACATCAACTCCCTCTCTTCCAGCTTGCTCACCCTCAGTAATCTGTAATTGCTATAACTCCTTATGCAGATAAACACTTGAAAAATTACAAACAAAGGCATTCTTCTTCCCACCTAGGCTTTTATCAAGCATAGACATCCAGAGATCCATGTGAAGTTTAAGTTGTTGCAGCTCCTTGATTTGTTTTCCACTATGAAACTTACCACAACCTTTGTCTTCATTGATCTTAATTTTGGGTTCCACAGACTTGACTTTCTTCACACCCTTCATGTTTAAGTGCCCAGGTTTCTGGTGACAAAGTCTGATTTCTTCTTTAGGTACCCACAAATAACAATTATCCTTTGATCTGCAGCCTCTCATCAAAACCTCACATTCTTTACCAGTTACCAAACATCCTTGCTTGTTGAAATTCACTTTCAAGTCTTGATCACACAACTGCCTTATACTGATCAGATTTGAAGTCAACCCTTTCATAAGTAGAACATTATCCAGTCTTGGTAATCCATCACTGATTAAGTCTCCAATACCCATAATCTCTCCTCTAGCTCCACCACCAAAAGTCACATATCCACTGGTGTGAGGTCTTATATTTTCAAGACATTGACTAACTCTAGTCATGTGTTTAGAGCATCCACTGTCAAAGTACCAATCTTTCCTAGATGATGCTTTCAGAGAAGTGTGAGCCATTAGACCAACATTATTACATTTGGGTTTCCAAATCTTCTTGACATTGTTTCTGGATGCAGCAGGTTCCACTTTTCTGAACTGAAAATGCTCAGGATAACCATATAACTTGAAACAGAATGGTTTAATATGCCCCTTCTTTCCACAATGATGACAAACCCATGTATGATTTCTTCTCTTTCCTTTAGACTTCTGAGGTTTCTTCTGAGGTTTCATCTTAGATGTTCCAACCATAGGATCACATGTTTCAGTAGCAGGAACAAACCTTTTAGCAGGATTCTTCTGTTTCAGGTTCAGACTCTCATCCACAAATCCTAAGCCACTTTGTTTTCCTTGTTTCTGATTTTCCAATATCTCCTCCAGCACATCAGTAGCAGTATTCATCATTCTGACCTGCTTTTTCATGTTTTCAAGCTGGGAATTCAGTTGACACACTTCATCTTTGAGATCAGAATTTTGCACTAAAAGTTCACCTTTCTCAGCCTCCAGTTGACAGATTGTCTTCTTCTGATCCACTAATTGCTTGCAAACTTCTACACTTCTGATGTATAAGCTTTTGTAATTGTCAGCCAGTTCTTCATAAGATGAATTTTCAACTCTGGCTTCAGACTCTGATGAAACTTCAGACTCTGAGAATGTTTCAGACTCTGATTCAGACCCTGATAATGTCTCAGACTCTAAAAATGCTTCAGACTTTGAACAAGCTTTTGAGGCCTTAACCTTAACATCAGTCTTGTCTCTTCCAGTTAAGGCAAAAACAAACTTAGCAGATTCACTCTCTACTTCTTCTTCTGAGTCTTCATCAGACCATGATACAGCTAAGCTCTTCTTCTGCTTCTTAAGAAAAGTAGGACATTCTGACTTGATATGCCCATAACCTTCACACTCAAAGCACTGAACACCCTTTGATTGTTTGCTCTTTTCTTCAGTCTTGGCCTTCTTCTCATCACTTTGAGGCTTACTATTGTTGAATCTGATGTTCTGACCTTTTGACTTGGATTTTATGTCAACAAGCTTCAAAATCTTATTAAACTGTCTCCCCAGCACCCCAAGTGCTTCTGATAAGCCTTCATCATCCTCATCAAACTCTTGTTGATCATCAGCTTCAGAATTGACTGCAAAAGCTACTCCTTTCACTTTCTTCTTAGTCTGTTTACAGAAAGCTGTTTCAAAATTCAACAAGGATCCAATTAACTCCTCAACCTTCATAGTGGAGATATCATGAGCTTCCTCAATAGCTGTCACTTTCATGTCAAATCTTTTAGGAAGTGACTTGAGTATTTTTCTAACAATCTTCTCATCAGACATCTTCTCTCCAAGAGATTCAAAAGAATTAGCCATATCCAAGACATTCATATAGAAATCTTGAATGTTTTCATCCTCCATCATCTTCAAATTTTCAAATTCAGTGGTGAGTAGTTGAAGTCTGGATAGCTTAACCTTTGAAGTTCCTTCATGAGTGGTCTTGAGTATCTCCCAGGCATCCTTGGCTATGGTACACTGCTTGATCAGTCTGAACATGTTCTTGTCCACTCCATTGAATAGTACATTCAAAGCTTTGGAGTTTCCAAGAGCCAGATCATCTTCAGCCTTTGTGCATTCTTCCTCTGGTTTCAGCACTTCAGTCTTATTTCCATCTTTGTCCAACACAACTGGATGATCCCAACCTTTTAGCACAGCTTTCCAGGTCCTGCTGTCTATGGATTTTAGGAATGCGCACATACGAGACTTCCAGTATTCATAGTTTGTGCCATCCAATAGAGGTGGTCTGTTAACATATCCTCCTTCCTTGTCCATTCTTGCCAGAAACGTCTTCCATGGAGCTCACCTAATCACAGGCAGGGTCCCTGCTCTGATGCCAATTGAAATTCTGGCAGGTATGAATCAGAACACAAAAATAGAGCACGATTAATGTAAAACAGAGCACAAACAAATAGGTTTAGAAGCAACAATAAAAAGTGCAGAAAGTAAAGGACACAAAGTATTTGTTAACCCAGTTCGGTGATAAACAACACCTACGTCTGGAGGATACCAATCCAGGAAGGAAATCCACTAAGAGGAATTAATCCTAAGACTAAGACACAGACCCCCTGTTCCTAGTTTTCTGACTTAATCTCCACCAGTCAAGATTTCTTCCGAGTAACCCCTAGGTATAAGAACCCCCTCTTACTTCCTAATCAAGTAACTTGTAACACCCATATAGAGATTGCCTAGGATCTTATACGAGTATTAAAATTTTGTACTGGATACATTAAATACAATACAGAAAGTTTACTTTTAATTTATACATAACTCGAGTCATTAATACAATCTGAAATCTGATACAACAAATTCTTGATAATATACATCATATTACACCATCTGAATACAAATATCCATAAACAAAGAAGTCAACATGATCAATCCAAAACTTGCTCTTTACCTTTGCGTCGTGCTACCTATGAACCTGCACCAGAAGGAAAGGGATGAGACATAATGTCTCAGTGAGCTCCGGCCCAACCTACTGTTGGCAACCTCGGGGAACCTAGGGTCGCCATACACTAACTTTCGCAATCTTGGGGATACCTATGATCGCCATCATTCTCTACATATCTCGCGATCGAGGGAAAACTAGGATCGCTTCATGTCTTTCCTCTTAACATAATATACATTTACATATTCATTTTTTCTTAATCTTTAAGTTAGAAGTTAGCGTTGAACAACATTGCATTATCTTGGTTCATTTTATGGAGTGCATCCGGGTGGAGTAACCCCGAAGTACATCTCCCATCATACCGGTGAAATTCCTATCATATTAGGCTAACACCGGACACCTCTTATCATTGTGTGGACAACCCTCTCGAAGAAGTCCCATCCGGCATAATCCAGAGCCTGCTGGACACAACTTAACCTTTCATGTGGACTACCCTTTCGGTGAAGTCCCATCCGGCATAATCCGGAGCCTGCTGGACATGCTTAAACTTTTAAATTACGTGTGGATAGCCCTTTCGGAGAAATCCCATCCGGCGTATCCCGGAGTCTGTTGAACACGTCAACATAATCTTATAAAATAATATTAACTTGTTCTTATTCTTTAAGTTTGTAGTTCTTAAGTGCTTAACCTATAAAAGGTTCTAAACTTTGAATATGGAATCATTCTTGTGCTTAGTACATGATGAGTACCTTCTAAATCTCATTAACCTATCAAAGGTTCTTGACTTATCGTTCTCATAAGCAATTGTCTAAAGGTGGGGAACTAAGTCCCTAAGCTTGTCTAAAGTCTATAAGTAATTCTACCTATTATCATAATTGATTCTTGAATTCTTAGTGAGGTTAATCCTCAAGGATATGTGAAGTTTCTAACCCCACTCTCATGCTAATACAAGATATACCATGATCCATTCACAGTCCAGCAAGAATTTATACCCCAAAACCAAAGGTTTTTAACATATAAGGACATAACATATCATGTATTAACTAAAGGAAACTAACTTATACAAATCTATGCAAAATCATCATATTCATCCTTCCCTCATCAACCTCATAATTTACCCCTAAATGGGTAAAAACTTAGTGGAGCTCACCTTAAACTTGATTGGTGCTTGCTAAGCTTCAATTCCAAAACCCTAGCTTCAATCTTACACTTCTTTTGATTCTTCCTTGTTTTCCTTTTAATTTTCCTCTTGTTCTAAATCTTCCAAAGTTAAGCTTGCTAGGAAAAGGATTCACAAAATTGAATGAAAGTTTGGTGGATGGTAGCAATAGAGAAGGAGGGCGTGTGACTAGAGAGAGAGAGAGAGAGAGAGAGAGATCAGATTTTTGTAGTGAGAGAAGGAAAGTGGTAAAAATGAGAAAGCTTATGCCCTGTTCCTATTAAACAATCTGATCCTCAAATTGTGACACGATTTGATTAAATCATGACATGATCCTGCATTGAAATTCCAGAATTTTCCAAAATCCGTTTCACAATCGTGTCACGATTATTAAATCGTAACACGATTTTACAAGCAGTGACCATCTTCCAATCTGGTAAGAAAATCGTGACACGATACCCAAATCGTGACACGATTCTATTATTTCAAAACATCTCTCGTACAATTACAATTCTGCCCTTATTTACTCATAATTCTTCTGACACTGATAAAAGTTACGTCTAAGCGGGATATTACAATCTACCCCCCTTAAAGAAATTTCGTCCTCGAAATTTAGAATTTACCTAAAAATAGATGCGGATAATTCTCTTGCATCTCTGATTCTAGCTCCCACGTTGCTTCGCCGTCGGGAGAACCTTTCCAAACAACCTTAACAATTGGAATCTCTTTGTTCCTCAAGGACCTAACATCACGATCAACTATCTGATCTGGCTCAGGTTGAAATGTCAAATCTGAGCTTAAGTCAATGGCGTCGAACTCGACTGGTTGAAAAGGATCAGGGATGAATTTCCTCAATTGGGAGACATGGAACACATCATGCAAACCTGACATGGCCGGTGGCAGAGCTAACTGATAAGCTGCTGGACCGACACGTTTAAGTATCTGAAATGGCCCAACATACCTTGGACAAAGTTTCTTGGTTTTGAATGCTCCTCTTAAGCCCAACTTAGGTGTAACTTTGAGGAATACATGATCTTCTTCTTCAAATTCCAAAGGCCTTCGCCTCTTATCAGCATAACTTTTCTGGCGACTCTGTGCTGTTCTCATCTTATCCTGAATGGATTTAATTCTCAAAGTAGTCTCCTGAATAATCTCTGGTCCCAAAATACTCTTATCTCCGACCTCAGCCCAACATAGTGGGGTCCTACATTTCCTACCATACAAGGCTTCATATGGTGCCATCCCAATACTGGAATGATAACTATTGTTGTAAGAAAATTCAATCAATGGCAAGTGATCATTCCAACTTCCTCCATCTTCTAGGATACACGCATGTAGCATGTCCTCTAACGTCTGAATGGTTCTCTCTAATTGACCGTCTGTTTGAGGATGATGGGACGTGCTCATCTTCAATCTCATTCCTAAAGCTCTTTGAAAAGCTTTCCAAAAGTGGGACGTGAAGATCGGATCTCTATCAGATACAATACTAACAGGAACACCATGATGTTTTACAATCTCTGAGATGAACAATTCAGCATACTGAGAGGCTCGATAAGTAGTATTAACTGGTAAGAAATGAGCAGACATGGTTAACCGGTCTACTATTACCCAAATAGAGTCATGTCCTCGCTAAGTTCGAGGTAATCCACTCACAAAGTCCATAGCTATCTCCTCCCATTTCCATTGAGAAATTTCCAAGGGTACTAACATTCCTGCAGGCCTTTGATGTTCAATCTTTACCTGCTGACATACAATACATCGGGATACAAATTCCGCAATGTCCGTCTTCATACCAGGCCACCAATAATCTCTCTTCAAATCTTGATACATCTTGGTGGTACCCGGATGTATGCTAAAACTGCTCTTGTGCGCTTCTTCTAAAATCAACCTTTTCAATTCCGCATTATTCGGAACACAAATTCTTCCCTCAAATAGTAGCGTGCCATCTGGTGCCAAAGAAAACTCTGATTGACCAACTCTTCTTTGAAGGTCCATATCCATACTCTGAGCTTGTGCAATTCTAGACCGTAGGTCGCATGAAATCTGTAATTTGTTCAACAGGATGCCACCTTCCAACTCGGTAACATGAAGATTACGATCTCTAAACTTTTCATATATACCACATGTATGCATCATCACTTCAGCCTTAACTAAGGCCTTCCGACTTAAAGCAGCTGCTACCATATTTGCCTTTCCTGGGTGGTATTTCAAATCAAAATCAAAATCTTTCAGATATTCCATCCACCTTCTCTGCCTCATGTTCAGATCCCGTTGATCAAACAAATATTTCAAACTTTTATGGTCACTGAACAAATCAAACTGTGCACCATACAAATGATGTCTCCACACTTTCAATGCAAAGACTATAGCTGCTAACTCAAGATCATGGGTGGGATAATTCTCTTCATGAGCCTTGAGTTGTCTAGACGCATAAGCTATCACATTCTCCCCTTGCATAAGTACACTACCCAGTCCTTTAGAGGATGCATCGCAGAAAACGGTGTATCTTCTGTCAGGATCTGGTATTGCCAACACTGGTGCTTTAGTCAATTTCCTTTTTAAGATTCTGAAACTCTTTTCACATTCTTCGTCCCAAATAAAGGGCACATCTTTTCTGGTGAGGCGTGACAAGGGTAAGGCAATCTGAGAAAACTTCATAATAAACCTTCGGTAATAACCTGCCAAGCCTAAGAAACTCCTGACTTCAGCCACATTCTTGGGTCTATCCCAACTGAGAACGGCTTCAACTTTGGACGGATCAACGGCTACTCCTCCTTGAGAAATAACGTGACCCAAAAGCTTAATCTCGGACAACCAGAATTCACACTTGCTGAATTTAGCATACAACTGTTTGTCTCTGAGGACATTCAAAACAATTCTCAAGTGTTGAGCATGTTCCTAAGGATCCTTGGAATAGATCAAGATATCATCTATAAAAATCACCACAAATTGGTATAGGTAAGGTTGAAATATCCTGTTCATATAATCCATGAATACAGCTGGAGCATTAGTTACACCGAAAGGCATAACCAAAAATTCATAGTGCCCGTAGCGCGTCCGAGACGCCGTTTTGGACACATCTGAAGACTTGATGTGGATCTGATGATAACCCGACCGAAGATCAATCTTAGAAAATACCGTCGCTCCTTTGAGCTGATCTAGGAGATCATCAATCCTTCGAAGGGGGTACTTGTTCTTAATGGTCACTTTATTCAATTGGCGGTAATCTATACACAGCCTCATACTTCCATCTTTTTTCTTGACTAACAGAACTGGAGTATCCCAAGGTGACACACTGGGCCTGATAAAATGCTTCTGAATTAACTCTTCTAGTTGAGATTTCAGCTCTTTAAGCTCTGTAGGTGACATTCTATACGGTGCCACAGATACTGGCTCCGCTCCCGGAATTAAATCAATAGAGAATTCCACCTCACGCTCCGGAGGTAAACTAGTTACTTCAGAAGGAAAAACATCTAAGTACTCATTCACAATAGGAATATCACTGGGACTTAATTCTGATTCTGAAGCCACAGTGAGCATAACATAAAATCCTTTATCTTGAGCACAAATAAATTGAATTAACTGATGGGTACGGTTAATCAATTCAGACAGAGCCACACCTTCTGTCGTATCACTTGTTGGTATAAATACTCTTCTCGGAACATCCAATGTACACATGGTTAGCGGAGAGCCAATCCATGCCTAAGATCACATCAAGTTGCTCCATCGGAAGACACACTAAATCAACATAATATGTCTTACTAGACACAGTGATAGGACAATTTTCACAAACATAACTTGCCACAATTCCGCCTTCAGTAGCGGTAGATATTCAATGGAGATAAGGATAATTGCAGCGTCTCTACACACTTATATGAAATAAAAGAGCAAGTAGCGCCACAATCAAAAAGAACTCTTACTGGATTTGAACCAAGATAACACATACCAGCAATCAAATCTTCATTAGCCAGAGCTTTTGCGCCATCAAGGGAGTACACCCTGCCTTTACTAGTGGTTGTTCGTTCGGCTCCACTCCTATTCCTCCATTCTGGACAATTTGCTATAATGTGCCCCGGCTTCTTACACCCGTAACAAACACCTGTACCATTCATACATTCTCCGTAATGTGATTTCCCACAGATGTTGCAAGTGGTACCAGCCTTCGGTGAATACGTCTGTTTACCCCTATGAGGTGACCCCTTCGGTTTCAACTTGTCATGGTACTTGTCTGGCATCTTTCCTCTTTTCCTTTCAAATGCTGCAGCTCTTTCTCTAGCAGTCTTAGCGAAACCCGCTTCAGCGACTAAACTATCATGCACCAGCTCATCATAGCTTGTGTTTCTTTGGAGGCTCACCGCAGTGTCAATTTCACCTCTTAAACCTCGTTTGTATTGGTTCATCTTCTAGACTTCATTCTCAGCATACTCATTATGAGTGGAATAATAAGACAACTCTTCAAACTTTTTGGTGAATTCTGTAACCGACATACTACCCTGAAATCGACCTGGATTGTATTTTAATGACCCAAGGCACGGTCTGAATCGACCTGCTCTGATACCAAATTGTAACACCCATATAGAGATTGCCTAGGATCTCATACGAGTATTAAAATTTTGTACTAGATACATTAAATACAATACAGAAAGTTTACTTTTAATTTATACATAACTCGAGTCATTAATACAATCTGAAATCTGATACAACAAATTCTTGATAATATACATCATATTACACCATCTGAATACAAATATCCATAAACAAAGAAGTCAACACGATCAATCCAAAACTTGCTCTTTACCTTTGCGTCGTGCTACCTGTGAACCTGCACCAGAAGGAAAGGGATAAGACATAATGTCTCAGTGAGCTCCGACCCAACCTACTGTTGGCAACCTCGGGGAACCTAGGGTCGCCATGCACTAACTTTGGCAATCTTGGGGATACCTATGATTGCCGTCATTCTCTACATATCTCGCGATCGAGGGAAAACTAGGATCGCTTCATGTCTTTCCTCTTAACATAATATACATTTACATATTCATTTTTTCTTAATCTTTAAGTTAGAAGTTAGCGTTGAACAACATTACATTATCTTGGTTCATTTTACGGAGTGCATCCAGGTGGAGTAACCCCGAAGTACATCTCCCATCATACCGGTGAAATTCCTATCATATCAGGCTAACACCGGACTCCTCTTATCATTGTATGGACAACCCTCTCGAAGAAGTCCCATCCGGCATAATCCGGAGCCTGCTGGACACAACTTAACCTTTCATGTGGACTACCCTTTCGGTGAAGTCCCATCCGACATAATCCGGAGCCTGCTGGACATGCTTAAACTTTTAACTTACGTGTGGATAGCCCTTTTGGAGAAATCCCATCCGGCGTATCCCGGAGTCTGATGAACACGTCAACATAATCTTATAAAATAATCTTAACTTGTTCTTATTCTTTAAGTTAGTAGTTCTTAAGTGCTTAACCTATAAAAGGTTCTAAAGTTTGAATATGGAATCATTCTTGTGCTTAGTACATGATGAGTACCTTCTAAATCTCATTAACCTATCAAAGGTTCTTGACTTATCGTTCTCATAAGCCATTGTCTAAAGGTGGGGAACTAAGTCCCTAAGCTTGTCTAAAGTCTATAAGTAATTCTACCTATTATCATAATTGATTCTTGAATTCTTAGTGAGGTTAGTCCTCAAGGATATGTGAAGTTTCTAACCCCACTCTCATGCTAATACAAGATATACCATGATCCATTCACAGTCCAGCAAGAATTTATACACCAAAATCAAATGTTTTTAACATATAAGGACATGGCATATCATGTATTAACTAAAGGAAACTAACTTATACAAATCTATGCAAAATCATCATATTCATCCTTCCCTCATAAACCTCATAATTTACCCCTAAATGGGTAAAAACTTAGTGGAGCTCACCTTAAACTTGGTTGGTGCTTGCTAAGCTTCAATTCCAAAACCCTAGCTTCAATCTTACACTTCTCTTGATTCTTCCTTGTTTTCCTTTTAATTTTCCTCTTGTTCTAAATCTTCCAAAGTTAAGCTTGCTAGGAAAAGGATTCACAAAATTGAATGAAAGTTTGGTGGATGGTAGCAATAGAGAAGGAGGGCGTGAGACTAGAGAGAGAGAGAGAGAAATCAGATTTTTGTAGTGAGAGAAGGAAAGTGGTAAAAATGAGAAAGCTTATGCCCTGTTCCTATTAAACAATCTGATCCTCAAATCGTGACACGATTTGATTAAATCGTGACACGATCCTTCATTGAAGTTCCAGAATTTTCCAAAATCCGTTTCACAATCGTGCCACGATTATTAAATCGTAACACGATTTTACAGGCAGTGACCATCTTCCAATCTGGTAAGAAAATCGTGACACGATTCTATTATTTCAAAACATCTCTCGTACAATTACAATTCTGCCCTTATTTACTCATAATTCTTCTGACACTGATAAAAGTTACGTCTAAGCGGAATATTACATAACTACAACCCAGTTACTAACAACTCTGAAAAACAACCCAGTTTTGAAGACACTCTTCAAGACAATAAAAACATCATTCGTACTTAAAAGCTTAGAATGATTTACAACTCAAAACACCTAAACTAACTCAAAGCATATGAGTGGTGTACAATCAAAGCCTAAAGCTTACACAGACTCTTATGATAATATCAGTTTTGACTCAATCAATCTTCAATGTAGCAGCACGTCTTCTTATATAGTCTTCAGCAGGCACACATAATTCTGAACCATATCTTCTTCAAAATACAATTATGAAATTCTGCAAAGGCTCAAAAAGGAAACATATATTTCTGAATCATATTAAGCAAAGATCCCTTTGAAATATATTCATTCATAAACACGAAGCCAATCTTCACCAAGATCTTCACCAAAATAATCAGCCTTCTAGAAAACAAATGCCTGGATAATTCTTCAGTAAATCTTCAAGAGATACGCAAGGAAATAATCACAAATAATGCAGAAAATTCCAGCTTCTGAAAACAGCTTCTGAAGTTCAGCTTCTGAAGGTCAACGCCAGTCAACGTCTGAAGTTCAGCTTCTGAAGGTCAACAGAAGTCAACGTATGAACAGTGTGTCTGAAGCCCGGTTCTGCGTCTGATGAACAGTACCAGCGTCTGAAGGTCATTTCTGCGTCTGAAGGCCATTTCAGCTTCTGATACTTCTTAAAACCAATTTCCAGCTTCTGAAGACTTAAATTAACATCTGAGGATGCTTGCTTGCACACATTGGTTTTACCAAACATGCAGCCAACACATAGATACTCAACAATTTGTAATGAAAAAATGACAGAGTGTTTTTTGTAGAGGTTTTGTTATATGATTTTGCTGTTTCTGGGGTTTTTGATTCTGCTGAAAATCCTCCTCCTCTCCTCTTATTTTCGTCCCTGTTATATAGGCGTTTTTGAAGTTCTTCTTGGGACCATGAGATATAATTGAATGCTGGATTTTTGTGTATGTTTGGCAAAAATTTTTAGTTAATAATGATTAAAGAGGGAAGGAAGTGACCTTGCCTCTGATTTGGGTCTGTTTTTGGGCAAAGGATGGTGAAAGAAACAGGGAAACAGGGGTACTGCTTTTGCAGTGAACAACATTTTTGACTTTGTTATTTTGGTGAAGACTTGGGTCTGATTTGGACAAAGGATGATGACAGAAATGCAGGAAATGGGGCGCTGCCTCTACAACATTTTTAACTTTTTCTTCCTTTTTTTTTGCTTTATTATATATTTATTTTTTTTGCAATTTTTGTTGGGATATAATTTGAACAATTGATCATTGGACTTGGCTAAATTAAATGACTCAAATAAATTATTTTCACCTATGTCTTTTGTAAAAATAAATTAAAATATTATCACTCATTATATCAAATTAAAAGACTTTTAAATTGTCGGGAAAAAATTAGGGTACAACACTTATCTCTCTAACTTCTCTCTTCTAATTATAGTTTTGATTTTCCCCATTACCCGCACTTTAAATACGAAAAGACAACAAAAACATCACAATTGAAATAAAATTATGGTCCAAAATTTTTCAAATAAACTCATAAAATAGTACGAACCGTAGTATTTAGGCAAATAAAAAACATCCAAAATATCCCGCAAAAGTTGTACCCCAGCAGGAGGGAGCAGTTACTATATTAAGTAGTTTTCAGGTTTTGGTTTAGGCTTAATATCTAAATTAATTAATTATACACCGAAAGTAAAACAAGAAAGAACATGTGTTGCCTCCCATGCAAAGCTCATTTAACGTTAATATCTTGATGCTTTGTCCCTATAAGGTTCTTCGGTTAGGGCCTTCTCTTGTTGACTTCCCTTTTTCTTGTTTACCTCTTCCGCCTTCTTCTCCACCTCTAGCTTATAAGTGGCTTCTTCCATGGGTGCATCACGAGCTTCTGCACATATGTTGTAAGTTGAATACTCATCTTTGTAGTGAGTGATAATTATCTCACTTTGAAAATCCATCACCGCCTTGGTAGTTGATAAAAATGGTCTTCCTAAGAGTAGCTCGTCTTCCTTCCCGTCCTCCATCTCCAAGATGATGAATTTAGTAGGTAATTTCAATATGTCCACCTACACGATGACATTCTCCACCTTCTCATAAGGCTTGATCGATGCTCCATTGGTAAGGCCAACTAGCATTGATGTATACCTTGGTATAAGATATTCAAACTTGTTCAGAGTAAAGAGGGACATACCATTTATACTAGAACCTGAGTCGCATATAGCTTCTCCCATAAAGTATGTCCTAATGCAACAAGGGATGTTGAAACGTCTTGGGTCTGGTAACTTTTATGGGAGATCTCTTTGGATCTCCACCTGTTGTCATTTCTTGAGGTAAAGATGTTCCTTGTGATGCGCCTCCAAATGGACATGCATAAGCTAGCTAAAAAATGTATGCAGCAATGGTTAGGTGTCAAATCTTCTCTCCCATCAGACTTATCCTTTAGGTTTAATAGTACTTTCAAGATCATTTGGTAATCATTCCAAACTTGCCTTTCCTCCACATATACTTTCTCCTTCCTTAGTGGGTTTCTTCCTTTAGCAGCTAATACCTTTTGCTTACTTGTAATCTTGTTTTATTCTCCTTCGATCAAAAAACATTCAACAATTCTCTTATTCTTTTCAATCTTGGAGAGCCCAAAGGTGATTCTCTTTCTAACTGATTATAATGTGGTTCTTCCATCCCCAACATCAATTTTTGCTTTTGATGTTGTTAAGAAAGGTCTTCCCAAGATCGTCAGCATTCCCTTGTTCCCATCATACTTATGACTTCAAAATCAACCAAAAATCATAGCTTGTCTAGATGAACAATGACATTCTCCACTCTTCTACAAACCATTTTACATGATCCATCTACCAACGTGGCTGAATTAGATGACTTCTCAATCTTGAACCCTTCCAGATTTCTAGCCAACGATAGAGGCATCATGTTAATTCTGTTGGAACAAAATGTATGAACAAGTCCCTTTTGAGTTTTGATGATAACAAGGTGTTAAAAAGAAAATTGGATATGTTAATGCTTGTTCTAAGTGTGCAGGACCATACATTTAAATCATGTATCTAATAGTGGTTCTGAAAGATCAGGTTAAGAGCAAAGGAACATATTGAAGCTTGTCAAGTCAGAATATGAAGACATTCAGGATCCGAAAGCATCAGACGCTGAAAGATAAGAGTCTGAAGTCTGAAGTCTGAAGTCTAAAGGAGAATCAGAAGTCAACTGATGTCACTGTCAAAAGGACATAGTACGACCACGACCTCTGCAACAACCTCAGACTCAGAGCTTGCTCTGAAACATTGTCTCCTTGGACGAAACATTTGATCCATATTCAGCAAAGGATTCAAACGTTATTCTTTTTGGTACGCATACCAAATCAAGGAACAAATCAACGTTGAATCAAGCTTCAACTCAAACGACTCTTTCGATGAACTGGCACTCATATTTTGGCATCTTCTCAACGCCTCTTTATCCCTCTATAAAAGGACTGAAGACTTGAAGAAATAAAACAACAAGATTCTACAATTTTGAAAGTGTCATTACTCTGCCAAATTCACTACGCATGAAACACTTAGAAATTCTTACAAACTTTTATATCTTAGAATTTCTTAAGACTAGAATCCAAACACTGTGTTGTATTTTGTAAACACCTCTGATAGTATATCAAGTGTTCATTCAAACTATATTCTTGTAATCTTAGTTTGTCAGAAGTCTCTTACTTGTGTGCTTGAGCAATTAGGAAGTCTCGTGAAGTTGTTCTTGAGCACTGTGAAGTCTCTTGCTTGTGTGCTTGAGCATTTGTAATCTGTTGATTATAGTGAAAAATCTCTTGTAAGTGACAAGGGGACTGGACTACTTCCGGATTGTGGAAGGAACTAGGATAATTGCTTGTGTCCTCTCTTTCTCTCTCTCTCTCTTTCTCTCTCTCTCTCTCTCTCTCTCTCTCTCATTTTATCTTTATCTGTTACGTCTGAACTCTGAACATAGTTTCTGACTCTGAACTATTTCTTAGTTTGAGAAAGAAAAAGCTAACACAATTCAACCCCCCTTCTTGTGTTTTTCTCACCTTCAGTTGGTATCAGAGCTCCAGTTCTAATATTCAATCACTTAACAGTGACTCAGTCAAGATCCTGAGAAAAACATGTCTTCTGGTGAACCTTGTGAATCCTCAAGATTTCAGACTCTGGTTTCTGGACTTCAAATTCTGAAAAAGAGTTACTCAACTGCTGATCATGTGAACAAGATTCTCAGAAGTCTACCATCTAAATGGAGACCTAAAGTGACTACTATTGAGGAAGCTAAATATCTAAATACTCTAAGTATTGAAGATCTTATAAGCTCTCTCAAGGTGCATGAATTAGGACTCAATGAAGATGAACCTGTTAGAAAATCTAAGTCCATAACCCTTAAATCTAAAGGAAAGTCTTCAAAAGCCCTAAAAGCTTCAGAATCTGATGAAGAATCTCCTGAGGGAAGTTCTGAAGAAGGTCCAGAAGCTGAGAAGCTAGCAATGCTTTCTAAAAGGTTTCAGTACTTGATGAAAAGACAAAAGAAGTTCTCTAACAGGAGCAATAACTTCAAAGGATCTGGTTCCAAGAAGGAAGATCAGAAGGGTTGCTTCAATTGCAAGAAAACTGGTCATTTCATAGCCGATTGTCCAGATCTCCAAAAGGACAATTCAAAGGAGAAATCCAGAAAGACCAACTCAAAATCAGGCAACCTCAAAGACAGATTCAAGAAAAGTCGCATGGCTACATGGGATGAGCTTGACAATGAATCTGAGTTTGAGAAGGAAGATGAAGAAGAAGCAAATATAGCTCTTGTTGCTACAACATCTTCTGATGCAGAGTCAGGATTAGACTCTGAAGATGAAGATGAGGTATATTCTGAACTTACTCATTCTGAGCTTGCTGATACAGTTAAGGATCTTATGAATCATCTCAGAAGCAAGTTAATTCAATTAAAATCTTTGAAAAAGAAATATAACTTGCTGTCTCATGAAAATCTCCAACTTCGTAATCATATCAATTAGATTAATGAAGAAGTAAGAGTTTTAAGAGAAATGGCTCAAAAGAAACCTGATGAAGTTCCAAGTGAGCAAGAAATTGCACTTCAGGAGTTCATCCTAACTGGAATCAACAGAAGTAAAGTTGCTTCTATGATTTACAATATTAACAGAAACAGGGGAGAAGGTATTGGTTTCAAAAATGATTCATTCAATAATTCAAAAGAAACAAACCTACCATCCTGTTCTGAAGATATTATGAAAGGCATTGAGGTGTGTTTGTATCTGCTTCTAACTTTTCTGAGAAACTGAATTTAGTAAAAACTAATACTGCTGAACCTAAAGTTCTGAACAACTCAAAATCCAAAACTTCTGAACCTAAGGAAAAGATGATGGCAAAATCTAAAACCTTGCCAAAATCTAAACCAAAAGGTTCTAAGTCTAAGATTATGAGGAAAACAGACTCTAAATCTGCAAAGGTTCAGAGTCTGAAAAGATTAGAACTCAAGACAAGCAAGTCTCAGACTTTGAAAAATTTTGACTCACATTTTCAAAAGAGTGTGTTTGTAAAATCTTCAAAAGATAAGAAACCAGTGTATGTAAAACCTTTTAAATCTCAGAATGTCAGACAAAAGGTACAAAAGAAGGCATATCCTTTCAGAACTAGCCAAAGAGGACCCATAAAGATATGGGTACCTAAGTCTGAAATCATTTCTGTTGCAGATATGCTTAGAAGCCAAAGAAAAGAAGAAGTCATGGTACCTGGACAGTGGTTGCTCGCATCACATGACAGAGAAAGGTCTATGTTCCAAACCCTGACCATGAAAGAGGGAGGAACTGTGGGATTTGGAGGAAACCAGAAAGGCAAGATCATTGGTACTGGTAAGATAGGTAATTCTTCCATTTCCATTAATAATGTTTGGTTGGTAGATGGACTAAGACATAACCTACCTAGCATAAGTCAATTTTGTGACAATGGTTATGATGTCTTGTTTGATAAGAACACTTGCACTGTAATCAACAACAAAGATAAATTTGTTGTGTTCAAGGGAGAGAGAAAGAACATTGTTTATAAAATTGATTTTTCAGAACTGGTTGATCAGAAGGTAGTTTGCCTTCTGTCAGTGAGTGATGAGAAATGGGTATGGCACAAAAGGTTGGGACATGCTAACTGGAGACTCTCTAAGCATAGCAAGTTACAACTGGTCAGAGGCTTACCAGACATTGACTATCACTCAGATGTTGTTTGTGGAGCATGCTAGAAAGGAAAAATTGCTAAAACTTCTATTAAAACCAAAAACATTGTTTCTACCTCCAGTCCCTTAGAACTGTTGGTGTAAGCCCTAGAGGCCAATAGTTTATGTTAAACTTATCAAATGTATCATGACTTTTATTACTAAATAAAATATGGCGTTCTTTATTACACTTGTTATGAGATTAATAAAGTCCCTAGAATAGCTGGTTCATGTGATGGAATATTAAGTGTGACTTAATCATGAGATTACATCAACAGAAAGAACACTATTCTTAAAAGTATCAGTAGTCAAGCTTTAATATGAATTGGGATAATAATAAAGCATCGAGACTATTATGTATGTAGACTGATGACCATATCTCTTATGTCATGAATATGAGATATTAAGTCTATACATAGGTATGAGTATTAAGAGTAATATTTATACTGGATTGACCCATCGTGAGAATACTACATAGTATGTTATGAAATCGTCATAAGTTATTCTCATAATGATAATAGTGTATATCACTCTTAGACCTGAAACCACTATGATCCCTAGATGTGGACTCAAGTGTTTATTGTCATTCAAACGTTATCTGTAACAAGATAATTATAACGTTAGTTAATGGGCACTCGATGAATCATGCTAAGGGACATGAGTGTCCTAGATGTGATTTTTCCTCCTTGATAACAGGATATATATCTTTAGGCCTCTTGATGAAATATGACTGGAAAAATGCATGGCCATGCCGAATTAAGTCAATATGAGATATTGGGCTTATTTGTTATTCAGTATATTTCGGGATCAAGAAATATAAATATTGAGCTAAACAAGGGTGACTCAATCTATGCCTTGTGTTCAATAAAGATATTAGGACAAAGGAGTAATCGTACACATAGAAATTATCATGGAAAAGGTTTCGTCAGATCACTTGACATTCTTGTCGCTTGGGTAGCAGTGATGTGTTGCTAGATACCGCTCACTGTTTATAATATTAAATATAAGATTAATATTATTGCCAACGTTACAAGAACCTATAGGGTCACACACAATAGAACGATCAAAAGGAGAAATATAAGATGGGGTGTGTGCGCCCTCGTTTAAAAAACGCGCAATCCTCCGAGGACGTCCGTGAACGCTCGGAGGGCCTTGTGAAGTCGCCACCAAAGTTTTTGTGTAAAGGGAACGTTGATAAACCCTTAAGTTTTTTTTTTAAAGGGAAACGATAATAAAACCCTTGACGATGAGGAAAAGGACTGGTCATCGCAACCATTGTCGGGTTCGGGAGTCGATTACGCAAGGGGAAGGTATTAGCACCCCTCACGTCCGTTGTACTCAACGGGAACCTTCTATTTGGCTAAAGCTTAAATTGTTTTTAAATGTTTTGCGCGCATGCTTATCTATGTCAAAAGGAAAAAAGAAAAAATACGATGCGAGGGAAAAAGAAAGTTTTTTATTATTGCGCTTGACAAGATGTCGATCTTGCTCCTACGTATCTCCCGGTAGTCGGAGAATTCAAAGCGTACGTAGTTCTTTGGTAGAAAAACGTACATATGTTGGTTAATTTTAAATGGACGATGTTTTAACCGAATTCTTGCGATTAAACGTAGCTTGTATGCTCGCGCATGGGAGACTTATTAAGCGTCTTGCTTGTATGCTCGCGCATGGGAGACTTATTAAGCGTTTGTTTACGAATCGCGCTAGAATGTTAAAAGGCATGTCCGTTGGGTAAAAGGGTTCGAGTTGGTCGCTATGGGACCAAAATGGGTGCAATGGACTCAAACGAGTCGATCATTGACCGAGGTGACTCCAACGAGTCGGGGGGTGGTTCGATTGATCCAACGGGATCAAGAACGGGTACAATGGACTCGAACGAGTCGAACATTGACCGAAGTGACTCAAACGAGTCGAGGGATTGAATCTAGTGGCCACGGGGGACCAAAAGGTTCGGATTGACCACAAGGGGCCAAGACTTGGTTTGGTATGGTCGGATACGTTGAAAAATGGAATGACGATTGTCCGAACGACGAGACATACGTCACGCGTTCGTACAATCGGGCCAATGGAGAGACATACGTCACACCATCCCTTTTTCATTCAAGTTTTTGGTTGAATTTCTTAGAAATCCCAAAGTTTATCAAAACATTTGGTTTGAAACCCAAAGTGAAGAGGTTTTGACAATTTTGTTAGAAAACGCACAAGTTCGGCTCATTTTGCGAACGGTTTTGAAAAGCGAACAAATTCGGCGTATGTTCACGTTTGGTTTTGGAAATCATGAACAATGTTTATTGTTCAAGTTTGGATTGAAAATGATGAACATAGCTGGTTTGATCAAGTTGTTTTGAAAGATTGTGGACATAACTTGTTTTGCAAGTTATCCACAAAAGTGTTACCCGAACTTGCGAATTTTCCAATATTATGCAAAATCCTTGAACTGGTTTGAATAAAATGGGTTTTAAAACTCCTAGGTTCTGAGCTCTTGGGCTAGAACCTCAAAAATTGGCCATTTGGGAGCCTAAACTCATATTCTGAGTTCTGTCATGGTCGCTCTGCGACCATGACTTCGCACTGCGAACAATGCGAATTTTTGAGTTCAGAAGTTGTTTCTGAACTGTTGTTCAGAAACAACTTCTGAACACACTCAGGACCTTTTAGGAGAGTGAAAAGATTTGAGTTTTTGCAATGAAAAGGGCTGGACAAACCAGTTTTGATGTTTTGCAAACCTTGGGATTTCTTTTGAAATTCAAAAGGGGTTTTTTAGAACAAAAAGGTTTTGGACCAAAATTGATATGCAAGCACAATTGAAAATGCAAGACAAAGGCTTAGAAACTTACAGAGATCCTTAGCAAAGCTCCAGCTGCAATGAACTTGGAATGGTTGAATGTTCTTGCAAAGGTTTTGAATATGGGTGATGAACTTTGAACTTTGGCAAAGCTTTGTGTTTGGATTGGTTTTTTCTGGTTGTTTGCAAGTGTTTGTAAGCTGGAATGAGTAGTGTTTCTTTGTGAATAGTTGCTCTTAGAATGTTGTATTTCCTCTTGCCTTGCATCTCTATTTATAGGCCAAAATGCAATCCAAAGTAATGATGGAAAATCCTTAGGACCTAGCTGATTTGTGGGCTAAATTCAGGCTAAAGGGCTTTGCATTTAATGCTAATGGATAGAGGCAACCCTGCCTTGTGCCAAGGGTTAAATCCTTGATTGATTTCAGCCACAAATTCAATGGTCTTTGGATAGAAATGATGAGAAACATGGCTGGATTGCAATTGGCTATGCTTGGGGATTGATCCTTGCAATCTCAATGGTTGAACAATAAAAACGTGCACAGTGATGTGCAGAGGTTTGGGGATGCAAAAGGCAAAATATGGCTGGTGTGAGAGGGATGAAAAGCTGCCAAAACAGGGTAAGCAATCATGGCTTTTGCAAGTGCAAAACCAGCTGGGTTTGACTGGTTTTGGGGGAGCAAGCAAGAGGAAAGTCTTCAAGCAGGTGGCTGGCAACCTTGGGGTGGTTAACAGGTCACTTGGGAGGGACAAGAGCTGCCCAAGGGCAAGCCCACTTGCTTGTCACATGCTAGGTTGGAAGAAAAAGCTTCTTTCCTTGGCATTAATGGCAAGTCTCTCAACTCTGGCTTTGCTGAGCCCAATTGGCCATGAATGCTGATTAAAATAAATATGCAAATGATGTGTAACAAAAACTGGAATTAAATCAAAGAAACTAAAAATCTGCAGAAAAATCGCAGACTTCGCAGTGCGAAGTGAACTTCGCAGTGCGAAGTCATCATTTTTGAAATGTTGACTTTTTTGTTGACTTTGGTTGACTTTGACTTTTTTCCTCTCTTTGATTTTTTCTGATTTTTGTTTTTAAAAGGCTTAGGGCAAAATTGGGGTACTACAGGGTGCGTTTAGCAATTGAAGCTAATTAGTTAGCGGAAGCTGAGCTTACGGAAGCCCAATAATGATTGCTGATTTCGTTTAGCAAGGAGCTCTTTAAATAGAACTCTAGTGCTGAAATTCAGTGAGCACTTTTCGTGAAACCCTAAAGCTAAAACTGCAACCCTTCTTTTCTCTCTAATCTCTGATCGTTTGGCTAGCATCGGGAACCAGAGGAAATCGTTCGTGTGGACGAGTAGAGGCTTTGCTTTCTTGCTTGGTTGTGATCGAAGAAATCGTTTCTGCACTACAAGAGGTAACAATTCCATAACTGATTCATGTCATATTCGTAATGATCCAAGGAAAGGAAATCGAAATTTTAAAATTCCGCTACCTTTATCTGTGTCGATTTTCCTTCAGTGGTATCAGAGCGTTAATAATCTGCGTAGTGTGATCAATCGCCGAATTTTAATTTAATTTATTTAATTATGAGGTGTTAATAATAATAAAAGGCGTTTTATTGTTGTTTTGTGAATGATTATGGCCTTAGTCTCATTATTTCTTTTACTTTGGATTTTTGAAATACGGCCTACGTGTCGTGCCTCTCTCTTGAATTCTATATGTACAGTCTATTCTCATCCAATCCCTCGTATGTAAAACGAGTTTCTTTATATGTAATGTAATTAGAAACAAGGAGGTAATAGGACTATTGACGTTGAATTAGCCCTGAAAGTCTAGCTTGGAGAAACAAGGTCGTTTCTAGGATTAGTTTAGATTCTCTCATTGGCTTGAGAGAATCATAGCGTTAGGAGGCCATAATCATGTCACTTTTAATTTGTATAATTGTTATGCATGTTTGAATGATTGGAGTGCGAATATATATGATATATAAGTCGTGGTGAGGTGAGATCAAACTAAATAAAATCCTTCAAAATAATATATTAAGTTTAATGCTTTCCAAAAGAATAACACCCTTCAAGACTAATATCAAATGTGTGGGTTTGCCTTAGCGAAGCACATGTTCTATGTTTGTAAGTCGCGGTGCGGTAATATCATTTACCCGATTGTTATTCTATTGGGTTTAACTTAACTAAATTAATTTTAATATGATTAGAATAAATTTAGAAGTAAGAATTGGGAAATATCTATATGATAGATTAGAGTAAGAGTTACTTGCCCAATTGATGTGAAAGTTGTATAAGATGCAATTGGAAATGTTCCTACCTAAATAGCTGAGTTTTGGGGGATCAACCCTAGCTGACTCAAAACAAGGTGAAATAAGGATTTCAACCCGCTAGAAAATCTTCCAACGGGATTTTCCGAATTAAATGTTTGAAGGTCATTTGATTTGAATAAAATAGTGTGAGCGTATTTAATTAAAGGCCAAATTAAATATGTTATTTTCATGATACTTCTTTTGTATATTTTAAACTTGTAGATGGCATCTAACACTTCAAACAACATTTTGCGATCAATCCTTGATAAGGATAAGCTGAATGAAACAAATTTTTTAGACTGACACCGAAACTTGAGGATTGTCCTCACACATGAGAAAAAGCTGTATGTGCTTGATGAACCTCTTCCTAGGAGGCACCAGCTGCAAATGCTCCCAAAGCTGAGAGAGATGCTTATAGTAAGCATGTCAATGATGCCGTGGAAGTCGCTTGCATCATGCTTGCAACTATGACCTCTGAGCTTCAAAAGCAACACAAGAACATGGCTGCGTACGATATGATCGAACACCTTAAGACTCTTTATGAAGAGCAGGCTAGGCATGAAAGGTATGATGTCTCCAAGGCCCTTTTTGGAACTAAGCTGTCAGAAGGAAGTCCTGTAGGACCTCATGTACTCAAGATGATTGGGTACGTTGAGAACCTCGCGCGATTGGGTTTACCCCTTGAGCAGGAACTTGCTATTGATCTTATCTTGCAATCGTTGCCAGAAAGCTTTAGCCATTTTGTCATGAATTTCCTCATGAATGACATGGACAAAACTCTTCCACAGCTTGCAACTATGTTAAGAACTGCTGAAAAGAACATGAAGGGAAAGGGAAAGACCATCTTGATGGTTAACAATGGAAAGTTAAAAAAGCATAACAAGAAGCCTAAAAAGTTTAAGGGAAATGGCAAAGGCAAATCAGTTGCTAAGCCATCAACCAAAGCTTTGAAACCTACTGGAGGTGTGGCTAAGGAGGGCAAGTGCTTCTACTGTGGTAAGACCGGGCACTGGAAGCGCAACTACCCAAAATATCTGGAGGACAAAAAGAATGGAACGGTTGCTTCCACTTCTTCAGGTATTTTTGTTATAGAAATTAATATGTCTACTTCTACATCATGGGTATTAGATACTGGATGTGGTTCTCATATTTGTACTGATGTGCAGGGGCTGAGAACGAGTAGAGCATTGGCGAAAGGGGAGGTCGATCTACGAGTTGGCAATGGCGCAAAGGTTGCTGCTTTAGCTGTTGGAACTTATGAATTGACTTTACCTAGTGGTCTTTTAATTTAGTTAGAGAATTGTTATTTTGTACCTGCAATTAGCAGGAATATTATTTCCGTTTCTTGTTTAGACAAGTCTGGTTTTTCGTTTACAATAAAAGACAAATATTGCTCTATTTATTTGGATAATATTCACTATGCTAATGCCATTATGAGTAATGGACTTTATATTCTTGATCTTGATATGCCAATCTATAACATAAATACGAAAAAGATGAAACCTAATGAGTTGAATCCAACTTATCTTTGGCATTGTCGTTTAGGCCATATAAATGAAAATCACATTTCCAAACTCCATAAAGATGGAATTTTGGACTCTTTTGATTTTGAATCATTATGAGACATGTCGATCTTGTTTATTGGGAAAGATGACAAAGACCCCATTCACCAGAACAGGTGAAAGGTCTAGTGATCTTTTGGGACTCATACATACTGATGTATGTGGACCACTAAACACACCAGCTAGAGGAGGTTTTTATTACTTCATTACATTCACTAATGATTTTAGTAGATTCAGATATGTGTATCTAATGAAACATAAATCTGAATCATTTACTTTCTTCAAGGAATTTCAAAATGAAGTAGAAAACCAACTTGGCAAGAAAATCAAAATGCTTCGATCTGATCGAGGTGGCGAATATTTGAGGCAAGAGTTTGACAATCATCTAAAAGAGTGTGGGATCTTATCCCAACTCACACCTCCTGGAACACCACAATGGAATGGTGTTTCCGAAAGGAGAAATCGAACCTTGTTAGACATGGTCCGATCTATGATGAGTCATGCTGATATTCCAAACTCCTTTTGGGGACATGCCTTATTAACTGCAGCTTATACACTTAACCAAGTTCCATCCAAAGCGATAGAAAAGACACCATATGAGATATGGAGTGGTCGAAAACCCAATGTGAAACATTTAAAGATTTGGGGTTGTGAAGTTTATGTGAAACGACTAATGTCCACAAAAATTGAACAATGATCTGACAAATGTTTCTTTGTGGGATATCCTAAAGAAACTAATGGATACTACTTTTATAAACCTTCTGAGGGCAAAGTTTTTGTCGCTAGGAATGGAGTATTCCTTGAAAAGGAATTTGTTTCCAAAGAAATCAGTGGGAATAAGGTAGACCTTGAAGAAGTTCAAGACTCACAAAATAGTAGTACGCCAATGGAGGAACAAGAGCAGGATACACAAACTGTTGTGACAGAAAATCCTACTCCAATAACACAAGAACCACGTAGGTCAAATAGGATACGTCATGAACCTGAGAGATATGGGTATCTCATATCAGAAGAATGTGACGTATTGCTCATGGATCAAGATGAGCCTATGACTTATCAAGAGGCCATTACTGGTCCTGAATCTGAGAAGTGGCTTGAAGCCATGAAATCTGAAATGGATTCCATGTACACAAATCAAGTTTGGAACTTGGTTGAAGCACCTGAAGGAATTAATCCTATAGGATGCAAGCGGGTTTTCAAAAAGAAAACTAACATGGACAAAAAGGTAAACACCTACAAAGCACGGTTGGTTGCTAAAGGCTTCAAACAAATTCATGGTGTAGACTATGATGAAACCTTTTCACCAGTCGCAATGATTAAATCCATTTGGATCTTACTTGCTATCGCTGCATACCATGATTATGAAATCTGGCAGATGGATGTCAAGACTGCTTTCCTTAATGGAAATCTCCTTGAGGATGTGTACATGACACAACCTGAGGGATTTGGCATTCCTAATAACATCCAAAAGGTATGCAAATTACAGCGATCAATCTATGGATTGAAGCAAGCTTCCAAAAGTTGGAATCTTCGTTTCTATGAAACTGTACAACAGTATGGATTCATTAAAAATGAAGATGAACCTTGTGTTTACAAGAAGGTTAGTGGAGTATAGTCTCATTCCTGGTATTGTATGTGGATGACATATTGCTTATCGGAAGTGACATCCCTACACTACAAGAAATTAAATCTTGGTTAGGGAAATGCTTTTCTATGAAAGACTTAGGTGAAGCCTCCTACATATTAGGAATAAGGATCCATAGAGATAGATCACAAAGATTGCTTGGCTTAAGTCAGGGTACATACATAGACAAAGCTGAGACATTTCAATATGTATGAGTCCAAGAAAGGACTCATACCTATGTCGTCAGGTATAAGTTTGTCAAAGGCACAATCCCCTTCAACTGATGAAGAAAGGGATCGAATGATCAATGTTCCATATGCATCAGCAATTGGATCTATCATGTATGCTATGTTATGTACTCGACCAGATGTCTCGTATGCTTTAAGTGCTACGAGCAGGTACCAGTCTAATCCAGGCAACAGTCATTGGGTTGATGTCAAGAACATCCTAAAGTACTTGAGAAGAACTAAGGATACTTTCTTGATCTATGGAGGTCAAGAAGAGCTCTCTGTAATTGGTTACACAGATGCTAGTTTTCAGACAGATCATGATGATTTCAAATCACAATCTGGATATGTGTTTTACTTAAACGGCGGTGCTGTGAGCTGGAAAAGTTCAAAGCAGGAAACAGTCGCTGATTCTACAATCGAGGCCGAGTATATTGCTGCATCTAATGCCGCAAAAGAAGCTGTTTGGATCAAGAAATTCATTTCTAATCTTGGTATAGTTCCAAGCATTGTGGATCCTATTGAATTACTATGTGATAACAATGGAGCAATCGTACAAGCTAAAGAGCCTAGATCTCACCAAAGATCCAAAGACATACTTAGGCGCTATCATCTCAGTCGAGAAATCATCGATAGAGGAGATGTGAAAATATGCAGAGTACCAACATCAGACAATGTTGTTGATCCACTGACTAAAGCTCTGACTCAGCAGAAGCATGATGGTCATACTAGATCTATGGGTATTAGGTTTATGCCTGATTGGCTCTAGTGCTAGTGGGAGATTGTTGGTGTAAGCCCTAGCGGCCAATAGTTTATGTTAAACTTATCAAATGTATCATGACTTTTATTACTAAATAAAATATGGCGTTCTGTATTACACTTGTTATGAGATTAATAAAGTCCCTAGAATAGTTGGTTCATGTGATGGAATATTAAGTGTGACTTAATCATGAGATTACATCAACAGAAAGAACACTATTCTTAAAAGTATCCGTAGTCAAGCTTTAATATGAATTGGGATAATAATAAAGCATCGAGACTATTATGTATGTAGACTGATGACCATATCTCTTATGTCATGAATATGAGATATTAAGTCTATACATAGGTATGAGTATTAAGAGTAATATTTATACTGGATTGACCCATCGTGAGAATACTACATAGTATGTTATGAAATCGTCATAAGTTATTCTCATAATGATAATAGTGTATATCACTCTTAGACCTGAAACCACTATGATCCCTAGATGTGGACTCAAGTGTTTTATTGCCATTCAAACGTTATCTGTAACAAGATAATTATAACGTTGGTTAATGGGCACTCGACGAATCATGCTAAGGGACATGAGTGTCCTAGATGGGATTTGTCCCTCCTTGATAACAGGAAATATATCTTTAGGCCTCTTGATGAAATATGACTGGAAAAATGCATGGCCATGCCGAATTAAGTCAATATGAGATATTGGACTTATTCGTTATTTAGTATATTTCGAGATCAAGAAATATAAATATTGAGCTAAACAAGGGTGACGCAATCTATGCCTTGTGTTCAATAAAGATATTAGGACAAAGGAGTAATCGTACACATAGAAATTATGATGGAAAAGGTTTCGTCAGATCACTTGACATTCTTGTCACTTGGGTAGCAGTGATGTGTTGCTAGATACCGCTCACTGTTTATAATATTAAATATAAGATTTAATATTATTGCCAACGTTACAAGAACCTATAGGGTCACACACAATAGAACGGTCAAAAGGAGAAATATAAGATGGGGTGCGATTAGCAATTGAAGCTAATTAGTTAGCGGAAGCTGAGCTTACGGAAGCCCAATAATGATTACGGAAACCCTTAGAACTACTTCACATTGATCTGTTTGGTCCTGTTGGCACATCATCAATCAATGGGAAGAAGTATGGATTGGTAATTGTTGATGAATACAGTAGGTGGACTTGGGTTAAATTCCTTAGAACCAAGAATGAAACATATGATGTGTTTAATATCTTCTGCAAACAAGTACAAACTGAAAATGAATTGAAAATTTTAAAAGTTAGAAGTGATCATGGTGGTGAATTTGGAATGAACCTTTTGAAACTTTTTGTGAAGAACATAGAATTCTTCATGAGTTCTCTTCTCCTAGAACTCCACAACAAAATGGAGTTGTAGAGAGAAAGAACAGATCTTTGCAAGAAATGGCTAGAACCATGATTCATGAATCTAACATTGCAAAGTACTTCTGGGCAGAAGTTGTTAACACATCATGTTATATTTAAAACAGAATCTATATTAGACCAATTCTGAATAAAACAACATATGAATTATTCAAAGGAAGAAAGCCAAGCATTTCTTATTTTCATCAGTTTGGATGTACATATTACATTTTGAACAACAAAGTCTATCTAAAGAAATTTGATGCTAAGGCTCACAAGGGTATCTTTTTAGGATACTCTGAGAGATCTAAAGCATACAGAGTGTATAATTCTGAAACACATGTTGTTGAAGAATCAATGCACATCAGATTTGATGACAAGAAGCCTGATAATAAAATATCAGAGCTAGTTGAGAGTTTTGTAGATATTCAGCTTTCAGAGGATACTTTAGAACCTGATCAGATTTCTGAGTCTGAAGAAAGTTCAGAAGCTGAAGATCTTCCAGAAGCTAAAAACCTCTCAGAAGCTGACACTCCTCCTGAAGCTAATCAAGATCAAGATGTTTCTGAACAAGGTCTTAATGAATCTCAAGAAGCATATCCACCCAGAAACACCTTCAAGTACAAGTCTTCACATCCTGAAGAGTTAATCATTGGAAACAAGGATAGTCCAAGAAAGACCAGATCAACATTCAGACAGAATGATTCTATGCTTGGATTACTGTCAATGATTGAACCTACAAAAATTGATGAAGCACTTTCTGATGATGGATGGATTGTTGCTATACAATAAGAACTCAATCAGTTTCAAAGAAATGATGTTTGGGAGTTGGATGCAAAACCAAATCACAAGAACATTATTGGAACAAAATTGGTGTTCAGAAACAAGATGAATGAACAAGTGAAAGTAGTCAGAAACAAGGCAAGACTTGTTGCTCAAGGTTACAGTCAACAAGAAGGAATTGATTATACTGAAACTTTTGCTCCAGTTGTAAGATTGGAAGCAATAAGGTTACTTTTATCTTATGCAGTTAATCATGACATCATCTTATATCAAATGGATATTAAGAGTGCATTTCTAAATGGAGTCATCTCTGAAGAAGTGTATGTCAAACAACCTCCTGGTTTTGAAGATTTAAAACATCCAGACTTTGTTTTTAAGCTTAAGAAATCACTGTTTGGTCTGAAACAAGCTCCCAGAGCTTGGCATGAGAGACTGAGTAATTTCTTACTTAAGAATGATTTTGTAAGAGGATAAGTTGACACTACACTTTTCAGAAAGGCACTTAAGAAAGACATCTTAATTGTTTAAATCTATGTGGATGATATTATATTTGGTTCTACTAATGCCACTCTTTGCAAGGAATTATCTAAGTTAATGCAGGATGTATTTGAAATGAGCATAATGGGGGAATTGAAGTTCTTTCTTGGAATTCAAATCAACCAGTGCAAAGATGGAGTGTATGTTCATCAATCAAGATATACAAAGGAGCTTCTGAAGAAGTTCAAGCTTGAGGATTGTAAATTGATGACAACACCAATGCATCCAACCTGCAACTTAAGCAAAGAAGACACAGGCTCAAAGGTAGATCAGAAGTTGTACAGAGGTATGATTGGTTCTCTGTTATACTTAACAGCTTCCAGATCAGATATTTTATTCAGTGTATGCTTATGTGCAAGATTCCAATCTGATCCTAGAGAATCTCATATAACTGCTGTCAAGAGAATCTTCAGGTATCTGAAAGGAACAACTAATCTTGGACTTCTTTATAAGAAATCCTTAGATTATAAGTTGGTTGGATTCTGTGATGCTGATTATGCTGGTGATAGGATTGAAAGAAAATCAACCAGTGGAAACTGTCAATTCCTTGGTGAGAATCTGATATCCTGGGCCAGTAAAAGACAATCAACTATTGCATTGTCAACAGCAGAAGCATAATACATTTCAGCTGCAAGTTGTTGCACATAACTACTCTGGATGAAACATCAGTTGGAAGACTATCAGATTCATGAAAACAGTATTCCTATATTTTGTGATAATACTGCTGCTATCTGTTTGTCTAAAAATCCTATTCTACATTCAAGATCCAAGCATATTGAAATTAAACATCATTTTACTAGATATTATGTTCAGAAGGGTGTTTTGGGTATTCAATTCATTGATACTAATCATCAGTGGGCTGATATATTCACAAAACCCCTAGCAGAAGATATATTTGATTTTATTAAAAAGAATCTGAACATGCATTTCATCTCTGAAAAATCTGCTTGACTCTGAATAGAAACTGAGAATCTAAAATACATCAGAAGCTAAGACTTATCAGAAGCTCACTTTTGAGAGTCTGAAGAAAGTTCAGCTTCTGAAGCCATCAGAGTATGAGTTTCAGAATCTGAATTTTTAGCTTCTGATAAAACTCATTGTAAGTGGACACTTTACATGTGGCCCACTAATGAGAGTGGATTTGAATAGTAGTCTGACACGTGGTCTGTAACTGTTGGGTAATAACTGATGGGCTATGATGAATTGGTTTTGAAAGTTATGATTAACGCCCCCTATTGTCATTAATGTGCCGTTGTGATTAATTTTCTTGTCTGATTTAGTTTCTGAATCGTTTTGACAAAAACACTTAGTCACTATCACACGTTCACTTTCACATCTTACACATTCATCTTTCAGACCTAAAAACTCTTCCTTTTCAAAAACCCCTTTAGAACCCTAAAATCTCAATCCTTCAGAATCAAATGGCTAGTTCGTCATCTTCATCTAAGAAACTCGCCATGGACGTACAATCTCAAGGAGCTACTTTCATCAAACCCAAAACCATGCATCTCAACAAGGAGGATTTACAGCTTATTATTAAGAGTGCAATAGATTTTGAGTCATTGGCTTTGAATGGGTGTGACATCTCAGAGTACGTGGACCATCAGCAATGGAGGCCATTTTTCAACATGCTAAATGGTCCATCTTACACAGAACTGGTCAAAGACTTCTGGGTCAGAAGCGAAGTCTTTGATAAAGAAGAAGCCAGAAGGGAAGAAGCTCAGAAGGTTGTTGAGAATCCGGGATTGAAAGGGAAATCAAGAGCTGAAATGGGTTTGAAGCAGTTCAGTGGTATTGAAGTTAGGTCTTCTGTGTTGGGAATACCAGTGACTATCACTGAAGAGATAATAGCAAAGGCTATTAGTGTCAAGAGAGGTGGTTTGTTTTAGACAAACACCAAGAAAACCAGCACCTGGGTTCCTCTGATCAGACAAACTCTGTTTCTAGGGAGAGAGTCTCAGAAGACAGTTGATATGAAAGCTGAGCACAAAGTTATGCACAAGTTGCTGCTACAATGCATAGTTCCCAGATCAGGAGGATCAGACTACAAGTCCTGGGACCTAATGCACATGATGACCTGGTGGTATTTGAAGAGACCAGTCAACTTGGCAGCATATATTTTCAACCATCTCTGCACTTCCATCAGAGAGAGTATGAAAGGAAAGGTTCAAGTTCCATACACCAAACTCTTGTCTGAAATCTTTCACCAAGGAAAGCTAGTTGAGAATCTGAAAGCTCTTGGAGTTGGATCCGACTCAGAACTTGGAGTCTGCAGTGGTGCAATGATTTCTCGAACAACCTTGGGTCATATGAAGATCATTCCCAAGAAAGAGATGATAACTTCTGAACAAGACTTGCCATTCAGAATGGGACATTCTGAATATCTAGATGACTTCCATCCCATCTCAAAGGAAGATCCTCATGAAGTGTTGGCACACTTTGTTGCACAACACTTCAAGGAAACATGAGTTGCTTTCACATGGGATATGATCCCAGACAGACCAAATAAACCCTAGAAGGCAGTGAAGAAGAGGCAACATTCTTCAGAACCTGAACAACCTGAACAGTCTGAACCTGTGAAGAAGACTAAAGTTTAGAAGCCTGTTCAAAAACCAGCTGTCAAGACTAAAGTGTCTGAAGCTGTGGTGGAATCTGAAGAATTGGATCAAGTGGAGATCCTTCCCAATAGAACAAGGAGAAAGGTGGCAAGGAAAGCAAGGTCAGAAACTGAAGGAGCTTCTGAACCTAAGAAAAGGAAGCTCAGGAAGATGATTGTTGAATCTGATGAGCAAGAAGAAGTTCAGATGACACATGAAGAAGAGACAACAGAACTAAACAGGATCAAGGATATTTTGAGGCAAAGGGCTATTGAAAAGGGTACTCTACCTAATGTTCAGGAAGCTGTTGAGGAAGAGCCTCTGATTAGGAAGAGAAAGGTTGTAGTAAGTGCATCTGAAGCACAAGTGGCAAGCAAAATGAAGGAAGACCTAGAGAAGGCTGTCAGATTAACTAAGGAACTGGAGCGTTTAAAAGTCTCAGGAGCAAGGGAAATACTTTCTTCTCATCTGGAGATGAAGAGAGAAAGTACCTCTGAAGCACATCAGTCAGAACCTGCTTTAGAATCTGCTGAGAAAGGTAATGTTGCAAACTTAGCCTCCTTAAATTTAAATTTTGATGATGTTCTTGACCTAACCACTCAACCAGAAAACGCTCCATCCAAACATTCATCAGCCCCTACAAACTGGCCACAACAGGATTCATTCAATCCTGAACCTTCCCTCATGAGTGAACTTAAGACCAAAGACTTTTCAGATGCTCTCAACAAGAAAAGAGCACGCATTCTTTCTGAAAGAGATCTCTCTGACAGAGAAGAAGCTACTTCTGATCCTAGTGAGACAGCTAATCAGTCATCCCCTCCTACTTCACCTAAAACTATAGCTTCACCTAAACCATCCAATATACTTGAACAACCTTTAGACATACCATCTCTCTAAACCTGCTTAACTAGTGAAATACCAAACCTTGAGAGAACTTACCAACCCCAAACTGAAGCCTTTGTCACCAGGATCATAAAGAATAGAATTCTGAGTGATTCTGGTGGTATACCTCAATCTTGCATCCTAACTGTACCCTCCTTCAGTTCCAGTTCCTCATCTTCCTTAGAAGAACTGGAAAAACACTTAGGTGGTGAGTTTCCCTCTAAACCAACCTCAACCATCCCCTCTGAATCATCTCATTATACCATCCAACCTATTACCACTTCTGATGTTGACTCAGTATCAGAAGCTGAACCAATAATTGCTCAACCTATTCAATTTGCCAAACCTGAAGGCTTTGATGTTCTTCTCCTATGTGGAGCATCAGAATCTGACCTACCTACATGAGAATTTGACCTTCCAACATCAGACCCTAAACCTGCCTCTAATGCAAACATGATCAATGTTTCAAAACTTCATACTGAAACTTCTGATCAGATTGTATCAGAATCAATCCAAACACCTAAATCACCCAGTTATCAAAATATTGCCCAAACACCAAACCATTCATCAGATTTGAATTTAAAAGAGGTTTGCAGCAATATCTTCAAAAGCTTAGAAGAGCTGGTGCTTGCTAGGCGGCATCCCATTCATAAAGTCAACTATGTGGAGAAGTGGAATAAGCTGAGATTCCCAATCAACAATACCCTAGACACTCTACAATTTGTCTCTGTAGTGTCTCAGAATGAGGCACTTCAGACATGGTTGTCTAATGTAGTCAGAAGCATGGAGACTGTGGAACTCAAAAGAAATACTTCAAGACTGATTGAATGTGAAACTTCTTCAGGAGAGGTAAATGCTGACAATGCTAATTTAATGGAAATTCCTGAGATTCTGAAGTATGGTCTTCAGAACTCACTCTTAGGAAAGTTTGTTTAGCAACCACTAGATCCTGACAACTTGAAGCTGGACTTGGATGAGCCTATCATGAAGCACATGTTTGAACAAGTTCAAGTGGAGCTGGTAGCACAAAGAGCTAGACAAGATGCTTTGGAAAGCAAGATTCAAGAGCTGAGTGCAAAACAAGACATCATGGCTACTCAACAAACTCAGATTCTGGCTAGTCAAGATGAGATGAAGACTGGAATTTGTGCTATCTTGGAGCTTCTGAAGAAACCTCTCCAACCTTAGATGCACACATAGTTTTCATTGTCTTTTGTCCTGAATATTATCTTGTTTATCTGTATTAAACTCTGAATGCTTATCTGTCCATGATATTTTATTTGCTTCTGATTGCTTGTCTGGCTGTTTAATTTTGAATTATTTATCTCACTTCTGAACTCTCTTTTGTTCTAAATTCTACATTTTTTTTGTTGATGACAAAAGGGGGAGTAAGTTACAAGTATTTCAGGCTCTGAGCCAAGTCAAAATAAGTTAATTTTTGAAAATTA
This sequence comes from Medicago ruthenica, assembly GCA_018208015.1. NCBI lineage: Eukaryota > Viridiplantae > Streptophyta > Magnoliopsida > Fabales > Fabaceae > Medicago > Medicago ruthenica. The sequence continues at coordinate 51,990,031 of CM031371.1, read as the reverse complement.
ATTAACTTAGGAGAACATTTTCTCATCTCTTAGCCTCTGATTATATTTCTGTGAGATAATTCTGAGTGATTTTTCACCTTTTTTATTTAAATTGAATTTAATTAACCTGGATAAGACTCCGGGGGAGCTTACAAACCTCAGACCCTAAAGTCAACTTGTTAATTAAATTAACAACAATTTTTTATTAATACTTGTGTTTGTCATCATCAAAAACGGGGAGATTGTTGGAACAAAATGTATGAACAAGTCCCTTTTGAGTTTTGATGATAACAAGGTGTTAAAAAGAAAATTGAATATGCTAATGCTTGTTCTAAGTGTGCAGGACCATACATTTAAATCATGTATCTAATAGTGGTTCTGAAAGATCAAGTTAAAAGCAAATGAACAAATTGAAGCTTGAGTATCAAGTCAGAATCTGAAGACATTCAGGATCCAAAAGCATCAGACGCTGAAGTCCGGAGTCTGAAGTCAGAAGTCTGAAGGAGAATCAGAAGTCAACTATTGTCACTGTCAAAAGGACATAGTACGACCACGACCTCTACAACAACCTCAGAGTCAGAGCGTGCTCTGAAACATTGTCTCCTTGGATGAAACATTTGATCCATATTCAGCAAAGGATTCAAACGTTATTCTTCTTGGTATGCATACCAAATCAAGGAACAAATCAACGTTGGATCAAGCTTCAACTTAAACGACTCTTTTGATGAACTGGCACTCATATTTTGGCATCTTCTCAACGTCTCTCTATCCCTCTATAAAAGGACTGAAGACTTGAAGAAATAAAACAACAAGACTCTACAATTTTGAAAGTGTCATTACTCTGCCAAATTCACTACGCATCAAACACTTAGAAATTCTTACAAACTTTTATATCTTAGAATTTCTTAAGACTAGAGTCCAAACACTGTGTTGTATTTTGTAAACACCTCTGATAGTATATCAAGTGTTCATTCAAACTATATTCTTAGTTTGTTAGAAGTCTCTTCCTTGTGTGTTTGAGCAATTAGGAAGTCTCTTGAAGTTGTTCTTGAGCACTGTGAAGTCTCTTGCTTGTGTGCTTGAGCATTTGTAATCTGTTGATTATAGTGAAAAATCTCTTGTAAGTGACAAGGGGACTGGACTACTTCCGGGTTGTGGAAGGAACCAGGATAATTGCTTGTGTCCTCTCTTTCTCTCTCTCATTTTATCTTTATCCGCTGCGTCTGAACTCTGAATTTGAAGAATTCAACCAAACCAGGTAATATCCCCAACAACTCAGCGAATTTGAAAATTTTGTCGTTGTGAGACAATTTATCTAACATCTTGTTTAACATGTTTAAATCTTCATTTTCTTCTTGAATTTCTTCCATCACCTCATAATTATTGCCTTCAACCTTGATCATACTGCACACATCGTTCTTAGAATTATAGCATGTGTTTCCCAAGAAACCTTCTTTCGGGATCACAACTACTTGTTGAGAGCTAACCTATCTACCCTTTGAGATTCTTGATTGAGGTTTCATTGTTCTTTTGAGCTGTATTCTGGATCACCTTCAATTCCTACAAACTATGTTAAGTAACCACCATAAACTAACTTAACATCTCTTCTAAAGGAGATGGCATCCGTTGTTGAGTAGCTGGAGCATTCTAAGTTGCTCGTTGGGATGGATTAAGAGCAAATTTGTTGCTCCATTTGAGGCTTGGGTGATTCCTTTAATTGTTGTTGTAAGTGTTAAAGAACGAGTGACCTCTCTTATAGTTCCCATGAAGTTGGCCTCCTATTTTTTCTCTTCAGCTAACCCTTCTCCTTGCTCATATGGTGTAATCCCTGCTTCACACACAACAACTTCTGTTGTTGGTGCTTTTGATTGAGCCACCATCAATTGTTTAGTCATTGCTTTGAATTGGTTTACCATTAGGTTGTGGCTTTTCATCAAAGCACTGTCAGTATCAAGCTTCAAAATTCCTCGCTTCTTAGCATTCTTTTCCTTATGATTTTTATACTCATTATGCGCCAGATTTTCAACAAGGTCTTTGTCTTCCTCTTCTGACTTGGTTTTCATGGTGCCTTCAACTGAGGCATCTAAAAGCATACATGTTTGTCCCTCGAGTCCTTCTATAAAAATCTAAACTTGATTTAGTTAATAAATTTCATCGCATGTGCACCGTTTGAGTAGTAATTTAAAGCGCTTACATCATATAGAAATTCCTCATCACCTTGCTCAAAATGGTTATCTCAACATGCTTTACCATGAACTTAGTGACTAGAAAGAACCGCTCCAGAAATTTCTCTTCCAGCTTATCCCAATTTTCAATAGTTCCACTTGTTAGAGCTATCATCCAATATGTATCCCTTCTGATGAATGACATTGACAAACTATTACATCTTTTTAATTTTTAGTTTATCATTTATTTTTTGTTTTTACTAGTGCCTTTATTCCTTAGATCCTGAATGGATCTCGTTGCTCCAATCTTTCTGAAATCACATTTCTGCCTTCGTCTGCTCGTCAAAAGGTGTTTTTCTACTAACCTAGGGGTTCATTATTTATAGGTGTTCATTTCCCTAAGTTTTAGGGAAATTGGTTCCCGATGCGAGCCTTATCCTCACGATACGAATAGGTAGTGACCATCCCTTTTGGCATGTCACTCTATCTCATGATGCGGGGCTCAAAGTCGTGATGTAAGATAGACAGAAGTGATACCTTTGCTTTCCAATCGTATTCTCGCAATGCGGGGTTCATAGCTCGTGATGCGATTTAGTCATAATCTAACTCCTTGATTTCTTCATTCCGTGCTCCATTTCTTCTCACCGTAACATCCGTAACGACTATGTTCCTAACATAATCAGTGACAAACTCGTAAAAAAACATAGCTCGGTCGCAGAGTTGTCTAGTTCGGGTGAATTCCCATGGCTTAAAAGTGTTTTCCCTCCTTTTGTTTGTTCACTTTTTAAGCAATTTTTTTACAAGACTCGACTAACACAATTATAAACTGTCTACTTTTATTCTAAATTGTCACTTGCCTATATCGGGCACGAGGTCTCCAAGAGTTCTTCCTCTTCTACATATGGTATTTGAGACACCGTGGGAGCACCTCTAGAAATTATCACCCATGTATGTCTCCTCTCCCCACTACTTGGTAAATCAACAATGTTAACCTTTCCGTCACAAAAATAAAGAGGTATGGTGATAAAGCGTCCCCTTGGCAGGGGCTTCTCTCTTAAAAAATCGGTCCCTCCCACCTTATCAAAGTTCACCTACACTAAATAACTTATCGAGCTCACATACGTCTTCATCCATTGGTCATTGGTTTATCTAAAATAAATTCTAATCTAACCCATGGATCAGGAGGAACCTATTGTGCGCTCTTAATTTATTGTACTCATTCCATTAGTTTTTGTTTAACTTATCGTATCAAACTTCTTCGTCTATAATATTACCGTTGCAAGCTTTTAATTTATCTAAAACAATATGGTTTTGTTAATATGTGTAAAAATAACAATTACAAAGGAACATATAAAGTTTGAGTGGGCTAGTTTACCTTCTTCAATAAAAAAAAGGGAACATATAAAGAAATTTATATATAAGGTGCGTTGTTTTAGCTCTTTTGAAGAAAAAAATATCTATTTTCATGTCATGAATATTGATTTAATCTACGGTTATTTTCATGAATAAGTGGGAGAAAATGTGTATTAGAGACTTGGAGTTTGATTTTAATGCAATTAGAATATGTCCATTGGTGTACTCAAAATATAATTATGATATTGGTTTAATCTACTGTTATAAATTGAATATGGCAAGACAATGCATTGATAACCAATTAAGCTGTCAATTGAAGGTCATAAGAATAGGAGGGTAAAATTGGAATTAGATTGCAAAAAATTAAGGGCAAAATTGGAATAGCATGACGAAATATGGAAATTAGGGTTGCATGACTATCTTCCCTTTATATATAACTAGACTCTAACCCGTGCGATGCATGAGTTTTGTAGAGCTTCATATATAATTATCAAATTGACTATATTATTACTTTTATAGTTACATTCAGTATTATGTTATCAAACTACCTCAAAAAACAACAAAAACAAAAGATGGAATGCAATAAAAATGACAAATTGTAAGAAAAAATATATACAAAAGCCTGCACCAGGAAATTAGTCATAACTGCAAAAGCGGTTAAATCTATAAAAATGAAAAGGAAAAGAAACTGTTATGTGGTAATCGAAAGAAAAAATAATAATGAAAAGGAACTGTTATGTGGTAACCGAAAGAAAAAAAATAATAAGAAAGACTCGTTATGTGGTAATTGAAAGAAAAAATAATAATGAAAAGGAACCGCTAATAATGAAAAGGAATTGCTATCAAAAAAATAATTGCAATGGTGTTAGTGGCTTTTAAAAAATGACATTTTCATGTGTTACCTAATTCAATTCCTTGTAGAATTTTTTTTCATAAAAATTAATTAGATCCGTCAAAAAGGGCGGGATTATGGTTATTAGATTCAATTGCATGATGGTGAGAGAGACAAAAGTGAGTGAGAAATGATTTAGGGATTGTGAGATTGAAAGAAATAGAACCCGAGATTTGTGTTGAATACATAACATTGAAGCAATCACATGTCATAAAAAACATAAGTACTTTGGTGATAAAAGTTGTCAATTGGAAGCATGTGGTACTTGGTTCAATCTCCACCAAGAGTTTTTTTAAAGATAATAGATAGATACATAGATACATAGAGCTTTCTTGTAACAATAAAACACACACAAGAGAAAAATATAACTCTATCTCTCTCCCTCTTTCTCCCTTCATCTCTTACGAACTGAAAATGTATGCAATTCTTCTTGATCAATTTTAATATGTATATAAGTTTTAATTTTAATTTTGTATTCATGATTAATAACTATAGTGTTAAATTCCACCAAATGGAATCAGAGTCTTATATATATATATATATATATATATATATATATATATATATATATAGAGAGAGAGAGAGAGATAAATGTTATCGTTAATCCATCAATGTGCTTAGTTACTCCTTATAAATTTAGGAAGAATTCGCCATTCATGCATCCTTAAAGGATTGTATAAAGATTAATTGATCTTATATTATAAAGATCTATTAAGTAGTTCCAGAGGAACTTAAAAAAGAAACTCAATTTTATCTCAATGAATTTCGGAAGAATTCAAAAGTGATTCATCATTGAAGGATTGTTTAAAGAATTGTTTTTATTGTATAGATTTGTCCTATGGTTCCCGGAGAACTTAAAGACCTAGTTTTTATTCTCCATGAATTCATGAAGAATTCAATAGTGATGTATCTTTGAAGGACTGCACAACTAACTGTGATTTTCTTTTATTTAATTGATATTATATTTTCTTGTGTTAACCCACCGGTTCTTAGGAAGGACCCTGATAATCCGGAGTTTGACCGTGAGGTAAAGATAGCCTGAGAAAGAAATGTTCCACCCAGGAATCGAACACGAGTTCTCCTGAATGATTCGTTGTTGGTGAATGTCATTAACCACTTGAGTTCAACCGCTTGGTTTATATAATCGCTTGGTTAATAAGTGTATTTTGTATTGAATTTTCATGTTTACAACACACCTCAAAACTGCTAAAAAAACATCTCAAAACAAAAAATAACTCTGCTAAAAGTCTTAAATATGTCTTAAAGAGCAATTGTAGTGCATGATAAATTATGTCCAAATTTCTTATAGATGATGACAACTATAAAAAAAAACTTGTATTGGAGTATACATGATATGACAAATGGTGTATTAAAATTTAGTATGCATCAATTATAGAACCAACCTAAAAAAAAATAATTAACGCCAAGCATTGAAATCATTGATAAAAAAATCACAAGCATTAAATTTATACCATGAATTTTTGTATTATTTTATATTTCGGTTAAAATATAAATTGTTGTTTATTGTTATGTATTATTAGTTTTCTATTGAAAATGTAGTTTTTATGTATTATTGTTGTGTATTTTGTATCATTTTAAATTTTATATATTTTATTATTGTTTATAATTTTTTATGTAAATTTTATTAAAATAATTTTTTACAACTTTAATAATTAGTATTTTTATGCATTTTAATCAAAATAGTTAAATTAATATTAATTTTAAATCAAAATTAATTACAAATAAAAAAAATAAACATGTGAGGGAAAATTCGAGTTTTTTGGTAAACAATCACTATTAAAGTAAAATATAAACATATCAATGACAGATTGATTAAATCCTACATGATAATTCTGTACCACAAAAAAGAGTTGTTTTGTAAAATATTCATTTTAGGACTTAGGGATGACAATGGGTACCCTATGGGTAGGATACTATAGTGCCCTTCCCCGTACCCGTGTTGTAAAAAATACCTATATCCGTGCTCGTACCCTTGCGGGCAACAACTTTAGTGTTCTTCTCCATACTCTATGGGCACCTAAGTGTTCATACATGCATCAATTATCCGCACTTTAACTATGAAAAGACAATAAAAACATCACAATTGTAATAAAACTATGGTCTAAATTTTTTAAAATCAACTCATAAAATAGTACGAATCATAGTATTTAGCCAAATAAAAAACATCCAAAATATTCCTACAAAATTGTACACCAGCAGGAGGGAGCGGTTAGTGTATTAAATAGTTTTTAGGTTTAGGTTTAAGATTAAATATCTAAATAAATTAATTAATTATACACCAAAAATAAATAAATTATTTACGATATTATATAAATATGTATATACGGTTTAGGTTTAAGATTTAAAACATGATGCATGTAGACGAGAGCGTTTCCGTGCAAAATGATACTATTGTAACTTGTAATTGGGTTAGGGCATCTTGATGTAATAGAACTTCTGTTAGAATTTTTGTTTTCTGAAAAGTTGAATGCATTTTGCTATATAACCATGAGGACATTTGAAATAGAAATATTTGATCATTTCTAATGGTTTCTGGGTTGTATGGAGTTCTAAACTTAAGATGGTCTCAATACAAAAACTGTTTTTCCCAATCAATACATTTCTTCTACAAAATTTGGTCTTCTTGTTCCTAGTGTCTGCCAACAAGTAATGAGTCTCACATTTAATTAATACATAATTTACCCATATATATCAAGCCAATTAAAACATTATATTTTCATTTAGTATTAAGGTATGAATGTCATTAACCCTACCACCATATAATTTTGACTGAGAGACAGAAATAGACGTGCAAAAAGGAGAACCAACATTAAACTTTGTATATTCTATTCCACTTATTGAAGTTGCTTATTTCTTCAAACAATTACAATGTAAAGAGGCAAAAGAATAAAAATTATTTAGAAAAATAAATTAGCTACGAACTTTTATAAAACAATTTTCCAATCAAATACTGGTGTAGACTGCTGATCAGTTCTTCTCTGTACACTGAAGTAACTTCTTTATGTACCTTTGCAGAACCTTGGAGAATAATCCTTCATATTTTCTTCCACACTAACGAACATTATTTTTCTAATGTTACAAATAATGCTAGGTGTGAATAATGAATATTATGTTGCAATTTTCTTCATGCAGATATAAATTGAAGTCACGTAAACCGAAATTGGTGAATGAAGTATTGCCAAAGCCAAGTTCTTCTAGGAGTTAGGAACAAAAGTGCCAACATATCCAAATGCCACGATGAGAAAAGCAATTGCTTGCATGTATAGGAATATGAAGAAGTAATTTTTCCCATACATAAGATCATAGCAGCCACAAAATAGGAGGTAGAATCCAACACAAAGTTCTTTCATGTGAATCCTAATGATTGAACACAAACAACAATATGTAGGTAGGTAAGTACTTAAAAATATAACTAAAAAAGCGAATTATTAAATGTTATATGAAACACTCCCTCTCGTTTTTAAAATAAGCAAAAAAAAAAATCTATGCACAAAACACACAGACTTTTTCCTTATATTTGTTGAGACCGTGAGAATAATATTTTACACATATTTTTACCTGTCTGCTATCTTTAATCGAGGCTTTTTGACTTCTTTACCACCTTTAATTTTGAGAGTACCTCCAAGTTTTTCAGTGACAATCCACTCATTCACTCTACTAGTCTCTAGGAGACCAATAATTGTTGCCTTTGTTCGATGTAGAGCTGTGGTATTTTCAAAGAGAACCCAAAAGATAACTAAATAGAATGACCTGAAAAATGAGAAACAAATTGAGTAACTTCGTCAAGATTTCTAATTGCAAAACAAGTTCATTGTAATCAAACTCTATGGATAATCTAAACTCTACTTTTGTTTATGAAATTCGATTGTAAGAACATCTCTCCAATTGAGCTATTTATTAAGTTTTCAAACACATAGAACAATTAAACAACAATTTCATTTTTTTTTTCTTACAATAGCTCACCTGGGTGGCAGTTGGCCCGTTGGGTTCCTTAAAATTAAACAATCTTATTTACATATAAGAAAGTATGTAACTATTGTATACTAATATTTTTTAAATTGTTTTTTATGCACAAACAATGTAAAAGTCTTGTCTCAGTGAGCTTAGCTCAGTTGGCAGAGACATTTCATATTATATGATGGAGTCGGGGTTGAAACCTATCACACTCCACTTATTCACCTTTAAGAAGTGAATTTTTAGCCACCAGACTATTAGACAAAAAATACAATGTAAAAGTTTTTTAGAAATACATTCAATCAAATCACGGTATAATGTCACTTTATTATATTTGTTCCTAAAATATCTAACCAAATATCTACATGGAGAGATTTAATTAGATGCATGTGTAGAAAAACAATTACATTAACGGTATATACAAATTAAATCCAAATTATTTTACCAATAAAATGCATCTAAGCTCTATAAAATTATCCTCCAACACATTTTTGAGTTCTTCTAAATTAAAGAGATTGTGCAATAGAAAAAAATAAACTTTGCAAGGCTCTCTCTTCCTTTCATTCCATCCTTCTATTTTTGTAATGTCCTCCCCACCTAAACTCTCAAGAAGATCTTTAGAGATGGGTTAAGTGTTAGTTT